>JARQOD010000003.1:95057151-95074654 GCA_033576555.1 Oophaga sylvatica
AATGTTTGCAGAATATTCCTGAGCAAAAATGGACTTTTTTCGCGTAAAAACGCGGATTTGACGCGTTTTTACCGCGATTTTTCCCTGAACTTTCTAGGTCAATAATATAGCGGGAAAAATGCTAGAATTCCGCGAAATTAATGAACATGTTGCTAGATTTTCCGCGATGCGTTTTTTTTCGCGGAAAAAAAACGCACCATGTGCACAAAAATTGCGGAATTCATTCTAAATGATAGATGCTTAATTCATGCGTTTTTTGACACGTTTTTTCCCGCAAAAAAATGCAAAAAAAACGCAAATAATCCTGAACGTGTGCACTTAGCCTTACCCTTGGGAAAATAAAAAATAGCGGGCTAAAAAATGATTTTTGAGAAACAAAAATGATTTTTTTTATTTTCACTGCTCTGCGTTTATAAACTTCTGTGAAGCACTTGGGGTTCAAAGTGTTCACTACACACATCTAGACAAGCTCCTTGGGGGGTCTAGTTTCCAAAATGGGGTCACTTGTGTGGGGTTTCTATTGTTTAGGCACATCAGGGGCTCTGCAAACGCAACATAACGCCCCCAAACATTCCATCAAGTCTGCATTCCAAAATGGCGTTCCTTCCCTTCTGACTCTCCCATGCGCCAAAACAGTGGTTCCCCCCCAATATGGGGTATTGGTGTACTCAGGATAAATTGCACAACAACTTTTGTGGTCCAATTTCTCCTGTTACCCTTGTGAAAATAAAAAATAGCCGGCTAAAAAAATCATTTTTGAGGAAAAAAATGATTTTTTATTTTCACTGCTCTGCATTATAAACTTCTGTGAAGCACTTGGGGGTTCAGAGTGCTCACAACACATCTAGATAAGTTCCATAAGAGGTCTAGTTTCCAAAATTTTTTTTTTCACTGTTTAGGCACACAGGGCACTCCAAACACGTCATGGTGTCCGCTAACGATTGGAGCTAATTTTCCATTCAAAAAGTCAAATGGCGCTCCTTCCCTTCTGGGCCCTGCCGTGCGCACAAACATGGTTTATGACCACATATGAGTTATCTGTGTACTCAGGATAAACTGCCCAACAAATTTTAGGATCAATTTTATCCTGTTGCCCATGTGAAAATGAAAAAACTGAGGCTGAAAGAACATTTTTGTGAAAAAAAAGTACTTTCTTTTTTTAACGGATCAATTTGTGAAGCACCTGGGGGTTCAAAGTACTCACTATGCATCTAGATAAGTTCCTTGGAGGGTCTAGTTTCCAAAATGGGGTCACTTGTGGGGGAGCTCCAATGTTTAGGCACACAGGGACTCTCCAAATGCGACATGGCAACCGCTAAATATTCCAGCATATTTTCCATTCAAAAAGTCAAATGGCGCTCCTTCACTTCTGAGCCCTGCCGTGCACCCAAACAGTGGTTTATGACCACATATGAGGTATCTGTGTACTCAGGAGAAATTGCCCAACAAATTTTAGGATCAATTTTATCCTGTTGCCCATGCAAAAATGAAAAAATTGATGCTAAAATAAAATTTTGTTGGAAAAATTAAAATGTCCATTTTTTCCTTCCACGTTGCTTTAGTTCCTGTGAAGCACCTGAAGGGTTAATAATCTTCTTGAATGTAGTTTTGAGTAGCTTGAGGGGTGCAGTTTTTATAATGGTGTCACTTTTGGGTATTTTCTGCCATATAGACCCTCAAAGTGACTTCAAATGTGAGGTGGTCCCTAAAAAAAAATGGTTTTGTAAATGTTGCTGTAAAAATAAGAAAACACTGGTCAACTTTTAACCCTTATAACTTCCTAACAAAAAAAAATTTTGTTCCCAAAATTGTGCTGATGTAAAGTAGACATGTGGGAAATGTTATTTATTAACTATTTTGTGTCACATAACTCTCTGATTTAACAGAATAAAAATTCAAAATTTGAAAATTGTGAAATTTTCAAAATTTCTGCCAAATTTCCATTTTTTTTACAAATAAACGCAAAAATTATCGACCTAAATTTACTACTAACATGAAGCCCAATATGTCACGAAAAAACTATCTCAGAATCGATAGGATCCGTTGAAGCGTTCCTGAGTTATTACCTCATAAAGGGACACTGGTCAGAATTGCAAAAAATGGCAAGGTCTTTAAGATCAAAATAGGCTGGGTCATGAAGGGGTTAATGATATCAGCAATGTGTTCGGATTTTAGATGTTCTAATGGCACATCCTATATACAGCACGTCCCATAAATTGCAAGTAATACCATAGACTAAATATTTGGTGTCAGAAGAAACTTTTTGGACAGACGGTCATGCTGACAGTACACAGTGAATGCTTGTTTGGCCAACAGCTATTTATGCCAAGATCCCACATGTAAACGCATACCCAGCTCATATACTGACCTAAAAGTGCTTAAAGGGATTTGTCACCAGGTTTTTGCTTCTCATCTAAAAACAAGTATGTAGGGAAAGAGACCCTGATTCCAGCAATGCATCACTTAGTTTACTGGGTTCAGCAGTTATGGTCCCATTAGAGTTTTTAGATATTGCATGTGGAAAGGGAGTTGGACCTGGAGGCACGAAGGCAGCTAGTCCGGCAGTGATAAAAACACCCATTGTATTGCAACAGCAGCACACAGTCTAATAAGTGACACATCTTTGAAATCAGTGTCTCAGTCCCTACCTCATGCTGCCCTCAGAATATATAGTAAAAATCTGCTGACAGATTCTCTTTAATGGAAATATTTAAGGGACTTCCATGGCTGTCATATAAGTGAGCATCTACATTTCTAAGAAAGAGTGTTTGTGAAAAAATAGTTTTTTTTTAACTTATTTGATATATAGGTAATGGTGCTGCCTTATTTCTTATAGTTTTATTTTGGAGAATAATGCCCTGATTCCACCACCCAGTAGATATCAAATATCCATTTCTAGTAAGACATCAGTATCTGGTTCTTAGTCACCTGTGATCTCAGGATTTATAATGGGAAGACTTTGATCCTATGTTATGAGTATATAATACTTCTCCTTATCTATACATTGACACATTTCTGTCTTGGTAAGATTATACCTGGTGTCGGCGGCAGAAATGGAAAGTTCATCATTGTTAGACAGGACAGCCTGACTGCGTTCCCCCACAACAATGACATGTAAGACAAGAGTAGCAACAGAAAAGTGCTGCTGTGAAAGCAAAGTAAATACACAAAAGCTGACGTAAATGATCATGATAAACTAGCAACGCCGCCTTGTCACGTGCAGCCTTGTTCCTCACTGATATCTCATGGGTGGACAAGTCACTCCCCAACAAAACAAGCATGCTCCTAGCCTGAAAAACTCAGTGATGCTGGGGGATTCTTACTCCTTCCACTATGTACCTTTCATTCTGTGACTTCCAACTAGATCAGAGATCTCCTGAAATATTCAGTCATATTGGTGGATCCTACTCCTTTCACTATGTACCTTTCATTCTGTGACTTCCGACAAGATCAGAGATCTCCAGAAATATTCAGTCATATTGGTGGATCCTACTCCTTTCACTATGTACCTTTCATTCTGTGACTTCCAACAAAATCAGAGATCGCCTGAAATATTTAATCATGTTGGTGGATCCTACTCCTTTCACTATGTACCTTTCATTCCGTGACTTCCAACAAGATCAGAGATCTCCTGAAATACTCAGTGATGTTGGTGGATTCTGCTCCTTTCACTATGTACCTTGCACTCCATGACTTCCAACTAGATTAGAGATCTCCTGAAATACTCAGTGATGTTGGTGGATCCTACTCCTTCCACTATGTACCTTTCATTCCGTGACTTCCAACTAGATTAGAGATCTCCTGAAATACTCAGTGATGTTGGTGGATCCTACTCCTTCCACTATGTACCTTTCTGTTGTGAATGGGTTTGAGATGAGTTCTGAGCAGAGGCTCCCTCTGGTGGTTACAAGCGGTACTAGTGAGGATTGGGAATCAGGTGTTACTGATTGGTCTTATTTAAGGGAATCATTTTCCCATCAGGGTTGCCGGTGATCAATTGTTCTGGTCTGAATCCTTCTTTCCAGTTTCCCTTGTAGCCTGCTGTGTCGTGTCTGCATCTCCTGCTATCAGATAAGACAATTTCTTATTGTGTGTTTTTGCTATATTTTTGCATTTTGTCCTGCACTTCTGTGGGGGCCTTCTGGGTCCCCTCCGGGGGCTTTTGCCCTCTCAGTTTGGTCCAGCCACTGTGTTTTGTACTTTTGCTTTTTGCAGTTTTTCAGTGGCTGCTGTTTTTGTTACACCAGAGAACTAATTTAGGTGGTAGAGGTCGTGTGATCTCAGGTGATTTTGAAATTAGTAAGTTGGTGTTTTTCAGGGTTTTCTGGGATTGCAGTAAGTACCCTTCCTATCCTTTTCTATTTAGATAGTTTGGGCCCCAGCGTTTGCTCATACTATTTTCTTTCTGTGTCAGTATTTCCTCTTGTCTAACCGCCATTACATGTTTGGGGGCTTTCTATTATCTTTGGGGTTCTGCTCCGGGCAGATAGCTTTCCTGTTTCTGTCTTTAGGTGTAGTTAGTTTCTCAGGCTGTGACGAGGCGTCTAGGACCATCGTAGGAACGCTCCACGGCTGCCTCTAGTTGCGGTGGTTAGTCAGGGTACTGCAATCTCATAGTTTCCAACTGCTCTGGTGTATTTCCTTTTTTACCTGCACTCCTCAGCTACCGTAACATAACACCTTTCACTCCGTGACTTCCAATAAGATCAGATATCTCCTGAAATACTCAGTGATGTTGGTGGATCCTACTCCTTCCACTATGTACCTTTCATTCCGTGACTTCCAACAAGATCAGAGATCACCTGAAATACTCAGTCATATTGGTGGATCCTACTCCTTTCACTATGTACCTTTCATTCTGTGACTTCCAACAAAATCAGAGATCGCCTGAAATATTTGATCATGTTGGTGGATCCTACTCCTTTCACTATGTACCTTTCATTCCGTGACTTCCAACAAGATCAGAGATCTCCTGAAATACTCAGTGATGTTGGTGGATTCTGCTCCTTCCACTATGTACCTTTCACTCCATGACTTCCAAGAGATCAGAGATCTCCCGAAATACTCAGTGATGTTGGTGGATCCTACTCCTTCCACTATGTACCTTTCACTCCGTGACTTCCAACTAGATCAGAGATCTCCTGAAATACTCAGTAATGTGGTGGATCCTACTCCTTCCACTATGCACTTTTCACTCTGTGACTTCCAACAAGATCAGAGATTTCCTGGACTACTCTTTGACAGCCTGACATGTTTTAAAGAGCTGTTCTGCACTCATGGGGCCAATTAATAAGCACCAGGCATTAAATAATTATGTTCTTCTTTCTTCTTGCCCTGAGACAGGCTTGGTCACAGTGTGATTCAGAGATCAGCAGATCACTGTTATTGTAGTGTAATGTCCTCCAGCCTCTACCAGGAAGTCTGCTCCTCACTTGTGTACAGAACCTCAACGTACACAGAGCACAATGCATTAGCAGCAAAGAAACACCTCTAATTTGGACGATGACGAGTACTATAACAGAAAAGTGACGTCACTAACTCAAATGTTAAGAAAGTTTTCAAAGAAATTTCTTAACCCCTTCAATCTCTGACAGCGACATTTAACAGTACTTCCTATGACGTGATCGGGGTCGCCGATGGGTTGTCATGACAGCCAGGGGTCAGCTAACGACCCCCCCACCCCGTGCTTGTCATTACGTAACTCTATGCCTGTGGAAGGGTTTCATAGGAAACTGTGGTTTCTGTTACATACAGCGATGCTGTGGCATCACTGCACATAGCAAAAGAGATCAGATAACAGGCTAACAAAAACAGTAAAAAGTAGAAAAAAGTTTAAAAAAATATGAAAAAAAACTAAAATTTCAAATCAACCTCCTTTTTCCCTCATTGAAAATAAAGATATTAAAAAATACACATATGTTGTCTCGCCACATTCAGAAAAGTCCGATCTAACAAAACATGAAAACCCTATCGGTAAAACTAGTAAAAGGAAAAAAATTAAAGAACGCCAAAATTACATTTTACTGGTTGCCACAATTCCACATAAAATTCTGTAACAAGCGATCAAAAAGTCACATCTATCCAAAATGGTACTATTAAAAAAAGTCTCTCGTCGCAAAAATAAGGCATCATACAGCTCCATCGGAAAAAAAATAATAATATACACTGTTCAAAAAATAAAGGGAACACTCAAATAACACATCCTAGATCTGAATGAATGAAATATTCTCATGAATACTTTGTTCTGTACAAAGTTGAATGTGCTGTCAACATAATCACACAAAAATCATCAATGGAAATCAAATTTATTAACCAATGGAAGCCTGGATTTGGAGTCACCAACAAAATTAAAGTGGAATGTAATGTCCTTAAAACAAGTCAAATTGATGCTCAGTAGTGTGTGTGGCCTCCATTTGCCTGTATGACCTCCCTACAATGCCTGGGCATGCTCCTGATGAGGCGGCGGATGATCTCCTGAGGGATCTCCTCCCAGACCTGGACTAAAGCATCCACCAACTCCTGGACAGTCTGTGGTGCAACGTGACATTGGTGGATAGAGCGAGACATGATATACTCAATCGGATTCAGGTCTGGGGAATGGGCGGGCCAGTCCATAGCTTCAATGCCTTCATCTTGCAGGAACTGCTGACACACTCCAGCCACATGAGGTCTGACCTTGTCCTGCATTAGGAGGAACCCAGGGCCAACCGCACCAGCATATGGTCTCACAAGGGGTCTGAGGATCTCATCTCGGTACCTAATGGCAGTCAGGCTACCTCTGGCGAGCACATGGAGGGCTGTTTGGCCCTCCAAAGAAATGCCACCCACACCATTACTGACCTACTGCCAAACCGGTCATGCTGAAGGATGTTGCAGGCAGGAGATAGCTCTTTTCCCTGCATCTCTAGACTCTGTCACGTCTGTCACATGCTCAGTGTGAACCTGCTTTCATCTGTGAAGAGCACAGGGTGCCAGTGGTGAATTTGCCAATCCTGGTGTTCTGTGGCAAATGCCAAGCGTCCTGCACGGTGTTGGGCTGTGAGCACAACCCCCCCATCTGTGGACGTCGGGCACTCAGACCATCCTCATGGAGTTGGTTTCTAACCGTTTGTGCAGACACATGCACATTTGTGGCCTGCTGGAGGTCATTTTGCAGGGCTCTGGCAGTGCTCTTCCTGTTCCTCCTTGCACATAGGCGGAGGTAGCGGTCCTGCTGCTGGGTTGTTGCCCTCCTACGGCCCCCTCCACGTCTCCTGGTGTACTGGCCTGTCTCCTGGTAGCGCCTCCAGCCTCTGGACACTATGCTGACAGACACAACAAACCTTCTTGCCACAGCTCGCATTGATGTGCCATCCTGGATGAGCTGCACTACCTGAGCTACTGTGTGGGTTGTAGAGTCCGTCTCATGCTCCAACGAGTGTGAAAGCACAACCAACATTCAAAAGTGACCAAAACATCAGCCAGAAATTATTGGTACTGAGATGTGGTCTGTGGTCCCCACCTGCAGAATCACTCCTTTATTGAGTGTGTCTTGATAATTGCCAATAATTTCCGTTGTCTATTCCATTTGCACAACAGCATGTGAAATTGATTGTCAATCAGTGTTGCTTCCTAAGTGGACAGTTTGATTTCACAGAAGTTTTATTCACTTGGAGTTATATTCTGTTGTTTAAGTGTTCCCTTTATTTTTTTGAGCAGTGTATTTTTTTCCACTACTAACATAATAAAAAAACTGGACATGTTGGATATCTCCATAATCATATTGATGAGGAGAGTTATATTGCGTGATCATTTTTACCATAAAATGTACACAGTAAAAACAATTACCAAAAAAACTATGTCAGATTTGTGTGTTTTTCTCAATTTCACTGCACTTGGATTTTTTCCCCCCTTTTCCAGTACACTATTTGGTAAAATGAATGGGGTCATTCAAAAGTACAACTCGTCCCGCAAAAAACAAACCTTCATATGTCTGTGTGGACAGAATAATAAAAGAGTTATGACTCTGGAAAGAAGGTAAAGAAAAGAATGAAAGCAAAAAAACGAAAATGGGCTGTGTGATGAGGGGGTTAACCCCTTTACCACCGAGGGTTGATTGCACGTTAATGACTGGGCCAATTTTTACAATTCTGACTACTGTCCCTTTATGTGGTTATAACTCTGGAACGCTTCAACGGGTCTTAGCGATTCTGACAATGTTTTCTCATGACATATTGTACTTCATGATAGTGGTAAAATTTTCTTCGATATGACGTTGATATGCATTTATATATGAAAAAAATAGAAATTTGGCAAAAATTTTGAAAATGTTTCAATTTTCAAACTTTGTATTTTTATGCCCTTAAATCAGAGAGTTACATTGCGCAAAATAGTTGCTAAATAACATTTCTTACATGTCTACTTTACATCAGCACAATTTTGGAACCAAACTTTTTTTTGTTAGGAAGATATAAGGGTTAAACGTTGACCAGCGATTTCTCACCATTTTGTTTTTACGGACCACATCACATTTGAAGTCACTTTCAGGGGTCTATATGATAGAAAATACCCAAAAGTTACACCATTCTAAAAACGTCGCACCTCAAGGTGCTCAAAACCACATTCAACAAGTTTATTAACCCTTCAGGTGCTTCACAGGAATATTTGGAATGTTTAAAAAAAAATGAACATTTAACTTTTTTCACATAATATTTACATCTGATCCATTTTTTTTTCATTTTCCCAAGGGTAACAGGAGAAATTGGATCCCAAAAGTTGTTGTGCAATTTGTCCTGAGTACGCTGATACCCCATATGTGGGGGTAAACCACTGTTTGGGCGCATGGCAGATGCTTTTTATTGCAAAAAAGTTTTTGCATCACCATATTATGAGAGCTATAATTTTTCCATATGTTGGCCCACAGTCATGTGAGGTCTTGTTTTATGCGAGACGATTTGATGTTTTTATTGGTACCATTTTTGGGCACGACATTTCTTGATCGCTTTTTATTCCGGTTTTTGGGAGGCAGAATGAACAAAAACCAGCAATTCATGAATTTTTTTAAGTTGGGCGTTTATACAGTTCCGCTTGTGGTAAAATTGATAATGGAGTTTTATTCTCGGGTCAGTACAATTACAGCGTTACCTCATTTATATTTTTTTTTATGTTTTGGCGCTTTTATGCAATAAAAACTATTTTATATAAAAAATAATTATTTTTGCATCGCTTTATTCTGCGAGCTATAACCTTTTATTTTTTCGCTGATGATGCTGTATGCCAGCTCGTTTTTTGCGGGACAAGATGACATTTTCAGCGGTACCAGTTTTATTTAGAGCTGTCTTTTTGATCGCGTGTTATTCCACTTTTTGTTCGGAGGTATGATGATAAAGCATTGTTTTTTTGCCTTTTTTTATGGTGTTCACTAAAGGGGTTAATTAGTGGGACAGTTTTACAGAACGGGTCGTTATGGACACGGGAATACTAAATATGTGTACTTTTATTATTTAGATTTTTATTTCACTAAAATATTTATTCTTGATAAAATAAATATTGATTTTTTAAATTTTTTTTATTATTTTTTTTTAAATATTTTTACAATTAATTACATATTTTATTAATTCTTAGTTTTACACTTTGTCCCACTATGGGACAATGATTTTGTGCAGGCTGATCGCTTCTATAGCATGCAGATGAAGAAGCATCTGCATACTATAGAAGCTTGCAGCGCTGCAGCTTCTCCGTACACTAACCTGAGACTTCCTGACATGTACTGCATATTCAGGAAGTCTCTTTGCTCTAGAGACTCGGATGTCGTTGTGACGACCCCGGGGTCTCCGTGGCAACGATCGGGACTCCACGGCATGCCGTGTGGTCTCCATTCCAAAAGCAGAGGGGCTGTCAGCCCCTCTGCAGCCGCCGGAACACTGCGATCATGTTTGATCGCAGTTTTTCCGGGGGTTAAAAGTGCCAGGAGCGGTCCATGACCGCTCCTAGCACTTAATGCCGGGTGTCAGCTGGGAGAATCAGCTGACACCCGGCCGCGATCGGCCGCACTCACCCTGTGAGTGCATCCGATAGCATCTAATAGCATTTGACGTACTATCCCGTCTCTGTGAATTAAGGCCCAGGTCACATGGACAGTATAGTACATCAAATTGGTAGAAAGGGTTAAAGGGGTTGTCTACTTTTGGGAACAATTTTTTATTTCTTACTTAAATGCATACAATCAGGGCTAAAATCATTTTTGCAATTGGGTTTCATTAAATATTTTGCTTCGTTTGCCTCCTATAGCCTCTGTATTAGGGCTCCTCATTTGCGAGAAAAATGGACAAGTGCAATCCGATAAAAAATCAGATTGCACTCTGACTAATGTTACTCTATGATTCCTCGCTCATCTGTGATTTTTTTTTTTCAGCTCAGATCAGACTGGCTAGAAACATCTGCCCCAGCTGTCAGCTTTCCCTCTGCTGGTTCTTAAAATTTCGGGAACTCCACACCATTTTTTCCTGAAATTATCGATTTATTAATTAAATACATGTACAGTAGGGTGCCAAGGAAAAATGAACTTTGCAAATTGGTAAGTCTTACCCTCAAATTTGTTCTTTTTGGCATAAGGATTCACCATGTAAAATATGTTGACATTAAATTTAGATTACACTTGCTCAAGGCATGTGAATTATTCCATGTTTCTCATTCTCCACAATATTGTACACGCAAAAAACACTCAAACTTAATCACTAACATTTAAAAAATTAAAAATAAAATAAAAACCTAAAAGTTCAAAATCCCCCCCATTCACCCCATTGAAAATTAAGGGTTAAAAAAAAATATACCACACATTTGGTATCGCCGCATTCAAAACGCCCTCATCAAAAAAATAAAAAAATCAGCTTGAGGGGGCCCCCCCGTATAATTTTTTTTTTTTTTCCTGTTTTTCAAAAACAGGACATGTATCAAAATGTGGGCCTAAACCCGGCTCTTTAATGTGAGGCTCCCCCCAGTTGTTGCTGGGATTGTGATATTTCCAACAGTGAACCCCCCGCAAAAGGGTGCAGCTTTTTTGGGGGAAAAAAACAGGAGTAACCCCAGGCAAACAGGATAAAAATAAAGTTTTGTAAAATAGTGACTCCCCCAGCAGAAATGAGTGCGCCTTGGGTTTAAAAAAAGGAAGTAATCCCGGTGGTACAGGATAAGTAAAGTAATGTATGTACACTGTGCCCCCAAAAAAGAATAGTGGTGAGCCCCTGGCCCCCCCACAGGAAGGGCAAAAATTTCCCCTGGGGCCCCGAGTGGGTGCCTTTTTGGTCGCTGGGGAAGGGGGGGTTTTTCCTCCAGGGTTTTTTTTCTGCCCCCTTTTTTTCCCCAGAAAAAAGGGGTCAACTTTGGGGCTGGGCCCCGGGGTCCCCCCTTTCCCCGGGCCAAACCCGGGGGGGGGGGGAGGACTTTCCCCAAACCCGGGTTTTTTCAAAAAACGGGGAAAGGATCCGCAAACCCCAAAAACCCCGAGGCCGGCCGCGGCGGCCCTTCCCCCGGGATAGGGGCAAACAGGGGTGCGCAAACGGGCCCCCAAAAGGGCACCAAGGCCGGGGAAGGAATCCCCCTGGGTTTTTTTGGGTTTTCCCGGGGTTTTCCAAACGCCCCTCTTGGTTGAGGGCGCCTAAGGGGAAACTAAATCCCTCTGGGGGAGTTGAGGGTAGCAAGGGGGGGTCCAACAGGGCCTCCGAAAAATGAAGGCCGGCATCCCCGCCAGAAAAAACCAGAAAACCATAGAAACCCGGCAAACCCCGGGGGGGCAGATCCGGGCCCGGGGGGGGTTGGGGGAAGACCCGGTTTTTTAAACCCCCCCCCGGGGGGGGTCCCGAGGGGTCACGGCCCCCCGCCCGGCCCGGGGGAGGGGGAGGAAGAGGGGAAAAAAGGGGGAGGGCCCGGGCCCCCCCCCCCCGCCTGGTGGCCTTGGAAAAGATCCCAAGGGGTCGGACACGGGGTAGCCCCCCACAACGGGTTTAAAAGGGGACGGTGCGAGGGGGGATGAGGGTTGGGAGTAACAGTGAGGGGGGGGGGCCCCGTCATGCCAGATTTTTCCGGGAGATCGGTCCCCGTTCCGGTTTAAAAAACCCCGGGTTCGGGGATGAGATCTGCGATTTACAAAGGGAACCCGGAGGGGGTAAGGGGGAAAAAACTAAGAAAAAGGGAAAAAAAAAAAAGCTGTTGCCAGAAGTTTTTGTATTCCCCCTCTCTGGGGGCCCCCCGGTCCCGCTTTTCAGCCCCCCCTCCCTACCCTGGTCGGGGTCTTTTTGTGGGTCCGCACAAGGAAACGGGGGGATTACGGGGGCCCGAAAACCAGGGGGCCCCTCTTTTTTTGGGGAAGGGGGGGGTAGTGAGGGCTGAATGGAGCCCTGGTGGGGGGGGCCCCCCGGGGGGGCAAAAAAGTGGCACCGGGGCAACTCTCCGGGGGTGGCGCTGTGGGTCTGGGCCCCCCCCCTTGGATCCGTTTTCGGGGTGCTTTGGGGCCCCCCGGGACCCAGTAAAGAAAAGGGGGGGGGGCCGTGGCCCCGGGAGACCCGGGGTCAAAAAAAAAACTTTTGGGGGGCCCCCCCTGGCGGGGGCGGGTAAAATCTGGGGGGGGGGGCCCGCCCCCGGTGCGCGCTGAGGGGGAGTTCCTAGCCGGGGCCCCGGGCCCCCCGGGGTCGCTGGCCCCCAAATTTTGGGCCCGGGGGGTGGGGGGGTTGGGGGGGGCTGTGCCCCGGGGGGCCGGGGGCCTTTTGGGGGGGGGCCCCCGGGGGGGTTTCCCCGTCCGGGGGGTCCAGGGGGCCCCGGGGTGCGGCCCCGGGCTGGGGGGGTGGCCCCCCCTCGGCCCCGCCGCTCATGTGGGTGCAGCTTTTTGCACTTGCTGTGAAAACGGAGGCTGGGCCCTCAAAAAGGGAGAACGGGCGATCAATGTAAGGGCAAGAGGTAGACTTGGGCCCTTTTTGGGTGGAAGATACGGCCTGGGTGCCTTCCCCAATAAAGGGGAGGGGGAAAAAAGGTTTTGGCCCTCCCGACAGCCGGGGGGGGGGGGTGGGGGCCCGGGGGAATTTTTGGGGTTTTGGGGGGGGGGGGCCCTGAAGCGTGCCCGCCAAGAGCGAGGGTTGTGGAGCTCCTTTTAAAATGGACTCAGGGGGAGGACATTTTTCCCTGATTCATCCGTTTTGGGACCTCCTTCTTCATGCAGTTTTGTTGGCCAGAGGGCCAGAGCTTTTTTGGTCAATTTCGAACTGGAAAGGGGGGGGCTGGTGGCGAGGGACTTTCCCTTCACGGGGGGTCTCGCCCAAAAAAAATGTAAAGTGGGTGACCGTTTTGACAAGTAAGAGTCACTCTCTGGGGTTTTACTCATGACTGGGTTTCCGTTATGGGGAAGCCGGGCCCCTAAAAAAAATAGGCGAGTTTGGCATTTGGTCGGGGGGGGACTTCATGGTAAGTTAAGGTTTCAGGAGGGACGGTCACCCCCTCCCCCCTCACATTTCTGGGGAGGGACAGAAACCCAAATTTCTACCAGGGGCAACCCAAGGTCTGTCACAGGTGCGGTGATCCCGCCATTCAGCCAGGCTGCAAAGGGCAGAAAATTTCCTTGTGTGGCGGGTAGGTCATCTTGCCGCACCTTGGGACATTAGGTGTCACCTGGTGGTGACCAGGTCACCCTATAGCCGCTGCCCCCGCCCTTTTCCGGGGACCATCTCTGGCCCACGGGGGGGGCCATGGGGGGGGCCCCGTGGTGCAACTTCTGCTGGGGTGGGGGTGGGGGTGAGGGGGGCTGAGGGTCAGTGAGGAAAGGCGGGCTGGGGACATTGCCCCCATGGCAACAGTGAGGCACCCTGGGAGGGGGCAGGGAAAACCCAGGGAATGGGGAAAACGCCCCCACCCTGGGGGCGGAGCCGAAACCTCTGAGGCCCGGGGGGGAAGGGGGGATGAGGGATCCGGGGGATGGAGAGGAGGTGGCTGCTTCTGATAACTTTCCCAGTATGAAAAAGGGAGAAGGGGTGGGGAGCAGCCTAAAAAAAAAGGTGACAAACGCACTGGTAAGAGGCGAAGAAGAAAACAAGGCTAAAAAATCTAATCCCCCCCCCCCACCGCTAGGGCCTACGGAAGGGCTCCCAGCTCCCCCCTACCCCCCCTCCAAACGGTTCCAAGCCTCGATGACTTCTGTGTCGGAGGTTGGGGTGAGGGGCCGGGCGAAAATCGGGGTGCCCTTTGGGAGTGGCGAGGTCTGTCCCCCGGGGGGTTCACACTCCCGGCGGGGGGGGCTACCTCGGGGTCCAGGGCAGGAAATTTGGCTGGAAGGGGGTGTCCACGCTGTTAAAGAAGATATGGACACCCGGTGTCTTTTAAAAAGGAGGGGTAGTGGGCTCCTCCTCAGAGGGGGAAGGAAAAATGGGGGTCGGTTAAAAAAAAAGCCTTTTAACTCAATCACCCATGATGGGGAACCTCCCCGTTGACTTGGCGTCGATTAATGTGCCAATAAATCGGATACGGCTATTTACGGCCCTTTGATTTTTCCCCTTTGAGGGATATTTTATTTTTGCAAGACAATAACGACCGGGGGTCCATCCACAAAGCAAAAGGGAATGGAGAGGGGGGCCCTCATACTGGCTTGGGGCCACCCCGTATAGGGGGGTAGCGGTCCTTTTTAAACCGCGGAGTGGAATCGACGGGTGATCAGGTAAAAATGGGGGATGTTTGGTCCTTTTTCATGAGGAAGGGAGCTTGCCATCAAAATCTTGGCCCGCAATCTAAGTGGGACGTAAAGCTCTTCCTGAGGATAAACCCCCTATTTTTTAAAAGACCGGCGGGTGGTCTTCGGTGGGTTTTAATGCTATAACCGACCCGTGATAGGGGAAGGCCCCCGGAGCCCGGGCTGACTTATGATCGTACCTTTGAACAGCATATAAGCAACTCGCCGGGGTTCCACATCCCCCCACCCCCAGGTCATGGGGGTTTCCCCTTTTATAGAGGTAGCTTAGGTCTAGGATAGATGGGTTTTTTTAAAGGAGGAAGTGTCTCTTCTGCATGCCACTTTTGAGGTGGAATTCTCCGATCACGTTAATTTTCTTTTTTTTGAATGTTACGAGACCCCCGGGAGGGGGAGGGCCTGGGGAAGCGAATTCGTCCCTTCTGGAAGAAGGGGAAGTAGACAGCCTTTGAGGTTTTTCTTCAACCAGGTAAACCTTTTTTGTTTGGGGGGTCTTTGTAATAGTAATGAGGGGTGGGAGTTTTTCAAAAGAAGGGTCGCAATTTTTTGTCACTCCGGCTCAGGGGGAACAGGTACCCCCTTATCGGCAGCTGGGGGGAAACCGAGCAGTCGCTCGACTGGGGGGGGCCCCGAGAGGAAATTCCGGGGTGAAGCCCTTGCTAAAGGGGGTGCCAGTACAAAAGGCACCCCTTGGTTTTTTGAGGGGATTTCGGGGGGTACCGCCGCCTGCCCCTTACAAAAACTGCGGTTGTCAGTAAATTGTAAGATGTGACAGGATGATCGACAGTCGGGGTCCCTGAACAGATCCAAATCAGGGATCCTGGAGGGGGGTCCCGATCCTTTCTCGCACCCTTTGGGGGGGAGGGATCCTGATCGGGATGAGATTTGGGTTTCCTGGCTGAAACATCCCGAGCCGGGGGATGACCCCTCTCTTCAAATTTTTTGGGAGAAACAATCAGGGAAGGGAATGAGAAGGGCGTTGATGGGCTCCGGCCCCAAAAGTCGCCCGGTCCGGTGGGGTTTTCACCAGTTCTATAAGACTTTTTGGGGACTCTTTGGGCCCCCCCCTTGACTAGGTGTTTTTTAGTCCCCTCCCTTTGGCCCCTTGCCCGCAAAAGAGGAAAACAGCCCTGAATTACCTGTCAAGGGGAAAGACTTTCCCATTAAATTGGCGTCCCCCAACGCCCCAAAACGGACCCAAAAGGGTTTGGAAAGGTGCTTTTTAACCGGCTGGGGAAGTTTTCACCCCGGCTCCTTTCGGGGGCTCCACGCTCTGTTTCCCGGGCCCCAGTACATTTAGTGCTGTGCTCATGTCTAGAGGGAGTGGGCAGGGGAGGGAGGTCAGGGAAGGGGGACTTGCTGTCCTTAGACCAGGGAAAGGCCTTTGACCGGGTTAACCATGAGTACCTCTGGTCCGTCCTTCTGAGGTACGGTCGCCTGGAGGTTTGTGATTGGGTTTAGAGTTTTTATACAATGGGCAGAGACTTTTCCGCTAGTAAAGGGTTGGGTGGACCCCCTTTTGGGGAGGGGTGTCCCCGGGGCGTCCTCGACCCCCACTGTTATAGTGTTCGCGATCGACCCCTTTTAAGGGGGGGAGCGCGGATTTTGGGGGGATCGGGGGGGGCCCGGGCGGGCCCAAGGCCCCCCTTGAGGGGTGGGTACGCTGACGACTTTTCCCCTTTTTGTATCCTCGAGAGGGAGGCGGATTTGGGGGGTGATGTCGGGTTTGAATGTACCGGTGGCACCCGGGTCCATGATAAACCGGGACAATGGGAGTCTCTGGCGGGGAGGGGGAGATCCAATTTTTTGATCTCCGGACCCCCTTTCAGGGCTTCAGGGCCCCAGCAAAAAAAATTAGGCCAGTTTTTGGCCCCGGGGGGCTTCCCCAGCAAAACGGGGGGGCAGACTTTAAGATTTCCGGGCCCCGAAGGGGGATCAGTGGAAGGGTTGGGCCCCTTTACCCCAAGGAAAGGGTTAGTCTTGCCAAGGGCTTTTGCTTTCCTTTTCTAATATTCTGGGGAGCGTCTGATCTTGCCCAAACCTCTTGGGCCGGGTTACAGCCCGTTTTTCCAATTTTTATGGGGAAATAGGGTGAACCTAACAAAAGGAATCAGACCGCACGGGAGACTAGGGGGGTTTGGGATGGTCAACCCTGGTTTTTCTAGTAAACCCTTTTTTAAGGCAAACACGCCAACCCTGGGCAGAGAGGGCTCCTCCGTGGGTATTTCCCCAGGGGGTGGGTTTTGGCCTTTCTTTCCCGGAATGGGAGACAGGAGGCAGGTGAAAGACTTCGTCCCCCATGGGCATCTTCCGGGTTACTTACCCGGGGTTTTGAAGGGGATCCGTGGTGGGGTCTGGGGGTGGGGAGTCAGGGTCATGTCAAGAAGGTTTTTTGACAATAGGGCCGTTTACCCACTTCAGAAGCCCCTGGCGCTCAGGGTTGCCCAAGCCGGGGTTGGGGTGGGGCCGGGTTTTTGAACTCTAAGCGGACCCCTTAAATTTTGGGGCTTGGTTGGCGCTGCTTCCATGGGGAAACTGTTGTAGGGAAAACCTAAGTGGGAGGAGCTCTGTACCGGGATTGTCCCGCGGGAGTGGGTGCATGCTTGAAACAGGACCTTCTGCTCGGTGTCCCCCCTTTAAAACGGGTCTACAGCAGGGTGGGTGCTTTTCCCTTGGCTGGCCCAGGGTGGGAGGGCCCCCCTATGCGAGTGGGCCTATGGGGGTTTTTAGGTCCCTTGGGGGGCCGGATCGGGGACTGTTTTGGTTTGCAGTGGAAGCACGGGTCCAGTGTCTATCAGG
>JARQOD010000003.1:95074754-95092824 GCA_033576555.1 Oophaga sylvatica
CTAAACTCCAGGGCCACGACCACGTCCTTTAAACCCCCTGCCTTTTCATCTTGGTAGATTCATAAAGAAAGTCAGAAAAGTTATAAGGCCTAAGTGTGGTTATTCCTCAGAGACTGCAGTGAACACTGCAGACAACTGTTCACTATCTGTAAAAAGGCTCCTTTCTGTACTTCTATAGTGTTTGCAACCAATGTATTGTATACGGATGGAAGCGCGTCACACTAATAGATTAGATTTTTTTCAAAAAATAATGGGCAGCACCAATTGGAGAAAAATGAAAGGATGAGGCACTGAGACACGCTCAGCAGAGTACAAGCAGCAGTGCTTGAACAAGTAACTGGAGCGTGATGTGCACTCAAAAAATAAAAAACACAGACTGAAGTGAACACTGAAACACAACTGTTCACAATCTGTGAAAGGCTACTCCTTTGTCTACTTCTATAGTGTTTGCAACCAATGTATTGGATACGGATGGAAGCGCGTCACACTAATAGATTATATTTTATTTTAAATGGAATGGAGCAGAACCAATTGGAGAAAAATGAAAAGGATGAGGCACTGAGACACGCTCAGCAGAGTACAAGCAGCAGTGCTTGAACAAGTAACTGGAGCGTGATATGCACTCAAAAATAAAAAAACACAGACTGAAGTGAACACTGAAACACAACTGTTCACAATCTGTGAAAGGCTACTCCTTTGTCTACTTCTATAGTGTTTGCAACCAATGTATTGGATACGGATGGAAGCGCGTCACACTAATAGATTAGATTTTTTTCAAATATAATGGAGCAGCAACCAAACTGGAGAAAAATGAAAAAGGATGAGGCACTGAGACACGCTCAGCAGAGTACAAGCAGCAGTGCTTGAACAAGTAACTGGAGCGTGATGTGCACTCAAAAAATAAAAAACAGACTGAAGTGAACACTGAAACACAACTGTTCACAATCTGTGAAAGGCTACTCCTTTGTCTACTTCTGTAGTGTTTGCAACCAATGTATTGGATACGGATGGAAGCGCGTCACACTAATAGTTAAATTGCATGGAGCAGCAAGAATTACACTGAAGAAAAAAAAAGAGTCTGTGAGTGACACGTGCAGATGCCTACAGACAGCGTTGCATGCAGAGCAAACTGCAGCGTCACCTGCACTCTCACACACACCTTGCACAGAGCTGTTAAAACAACACTGGCAAAAGGAAGCTTTACACAGCGGTTGGTAAACTAGCCTGCCTAAAGCCCAGTACACAAAATCGCAATATCTAACTGTCCCTCAAAGTCAGCAGAACAGCGTTCTGTCCCTAACTGAGTTCACAGCACAGTGACGCTAAAATGGCGGCGGCGCCTTTTATAGTGCATTCTGACATCATTCCAGCAGCCAATCACTGCCATGCCATTAGTTAAGATGACCGCAGCATTACAGGATGTGCCCACACTTCATAAGATTCCTCATTGGCTGACTAAAATCACATTGCCTCTCAAAGAATTATGGGAACTTCCGATTCCGGTATACGATATTGGGAAAATATCGGAACTAAGTATCGGAATTCCGATACAGCGAATATCGGCCGATACCCGATACTTGCGGTATCGGAATGCTCAACACTAATCCTGAGTTACATCCTGTATTATACTCCAGACCTGCACTCACTATTCTGCTGATGCAGTCACTGTGTACCTACATTACATTACTTATCCTGTACTGATCCTGAGTTACATCCTGTATCTCTTTTATTATAAAAATACAAAACTAAACTTACAGGCAAAACATAAACAAAACTTACAGACAAACTCAATAAAAAAAAAAACATTATCCATAAATCCCAAAAGTCCAATGTCCAGCAGATTTATGCAAACAAAACGTTCCCCAGCAAGGGAAGAGACCTCAACCTACGTACTTATCTTTCCCCTCATATACACATACCCACGCATTCACCCCTAGAAAAAAAAAAAAAAAAAAACTAAATTCAGCCACATGCCCAAAGTAAATAGGCCACCTGGCCCAACTTAATTATATACACATATACATATATATATACATACACACACTTTTTTTTTTTTTTTCCTTTTTTTTTTTTTAATTTTTTTTACATTTTTTTTTTTCCTTAAACTAACCCACCACCATTCCTCCAAAGGTCCCACGAAAGTTTGTGGCCTATCACACCAGGTCCCACAAAAGTTTGTGGCCTATCACACCAGGTCCCACGAAAGTTTGTGGCCTTTCCTACACAGCAAATCTTGGCATCCCGCCGGACGTCCATTCTCCAAAACCCATCCCCCTCCCCCCAAGAAACCCACCACCCCACCTAAACTAAATCCCCCGTACCCTCATCATAGTACACACAACACACATATATATATATATACAACCTTATAATAACATATATTAATAAAATATAGCAATAATAACACATCAATAATAACACCTATCAATAATAACCACTACACACCTTAACCATGACCAAAGAACAGGCCCAAGTTCAATGCTTGCAAGCCCTATACCCGGGTTACCAATTCCAAAACAAAAATCTATGAGTGAGGGTTACAGCCCACCACCAGGAACTGGAGACCATAGAGGCTCTCACCCTAATCTACCGCACATCACCCTGACCCTCCCTAACAACACAAAAGAGAAAATCCTGTCCCTATAGCCCTACCAACCTCTCCCTACCTGCCCCTACCTGTCCCTCACTACCAACCTAATACTAACTACCTGTCCCTAAAGACTGTCCCTATCTGTCCCTCCCTGTCCCTACACATCTATCTGACCCTACAAAATAAAGATCAAAGGATAAAAAATATTAACTCAGCCCTATCACAGGCACACAGAACCTAACTCTCCCTAGGGCACATTAAAGGAGAAACCCCTCCAAAGAAGAGAGGCCCTCCCTGCACCCAGCCTCTCAAACTCCAGGGAGCGCACTTTTGCCAGGTCACCCAGGATGTTCCTAATCACCTCTTCCCTGGGGAGGACTTTCCGCTGAGTAGACACTAGACACCGTGCATTCCACGTGCAGAACCAAAACAGTGCCCCGATCTCGGCCACCAAGGGACCTGAATGCCCCATAGGCCCACTCCGCATAGGAGAGGCCTGCCAGCCTGGGCCAGCCAATGGAAGCACCCACCCTGCTGTAGACCTCTGTATTAAAGGGACACCGAAGCAGGAAGTGCTCCATGCTTTCAAGCATGCCACCACACTCCTCGCGGGGACAATCCCGGTCATCAGAGCTCCTGCACTTCAGGTTGTCCCTCACATACAGCTTCCCATGGAAGCAGCGCCAAGCCAAGTCCCAAAATTTCAAGGGGATCCGCTTAGAGTTCAATAACCCGAGCCCCACCTCCAGATCCCGGCTTGGGCAATCCCTGAGCGCCAGGGGCTTCTGAAAGTGGGTCAACAGGACCCTATTGTCAAGAAACCTTCTTGACATGATCCTGATCTCCCACACTCCCAGACCCCACCGACGGATCACCTTCAGAACCGGGGTAATGTAAGCCGGAAGATGCCCATGAGGTGTACGAAGGTCTTTCACCTGCCCTCCTGTCTCCCATTCCTGGAAGAAAGGCCGAAACCACCCCCTACAGGAGAATACCCACGGAGGAGCCCTCTCTGACCAGAGGTTGGCGATGTTTGCCTTAAGAAAGGTGTTTACTAGAAACACCACTGGGTTGACCATACCCAACCCTCCTAGTCTCCTCGTGCGGTACGTGACTTCCCTCTTGATTAGGTTCAGCCTATTTCCCCATAATAATTGGAAAAACAGGCTGTAGACCCGTGTCCAAAGAGGCTCTGGCAAGATGCAGACGCTGCCCAGATATATTAGCAAAGGAAGCAAATAGCCCTTGGCAAGACTAACCCTTTCCCTTAGGGTCAAGGACCAACCCTTCCACTGATCCACCTTCTGGGCGGCAATCTTAAGTCTGCCCTCCCAGTTTTGCTGGGGATAGTCCCCCGGGCCGAAACTGATGCCTAATATTTTTGCTGTGGCCTGAAGCCCTGAAAGGGTGTCCGGGAGATCAAAACTTGGATCTCCCCCTCCCAGCCAGAGACTCTCACACTTGTCCCGGTTGATCATGGACCCGGATGCCACCGAGTAGCATTCAACCTCAGACATCACCCAATCCGCCTCCTCTCTCGAGGATACAAAAAGGGAAACGTCGTCAGCGTACGCCACTACCCTCAAGGCGGCCTCTGGCTCCGCCCGGTCCATCCCGACTCCCACCAACAGTCCGCGCTCCACCCTCCTTAAAAGGGGGTCGATCGCGAACACGTATAACAGTGGGCTCAGAGGACAGCCCTGGCGGACACCAGACCTCACCTCAAAAGGGTGTCCGACCCAACCGTTCACTAGCGGAAAAGTCTCTGCCCCATTGTATAAAACTCTCAACCAATCAACAAACCTCCCAGGCAGACCGTACCTCAGAAGGACGGACCAGAGGTACTCATGGTTAACCCGGTCAAAGGCCTTTGCCTGGTCTAAGGACAGCAAGTACCCCTTCCAGTGACCTGCCCTGCCCTGCTCCACTGCCTCTCAGACACTGAGCACAGCACTAAATGTACTGCGGCCTGGAACAGAGCAGTGCTGAGCCCCCGAAAGGAGCCGGGGTGCAAACTTCACCAGCCGGTTAAAAAGCACCTTTGCCAGAACCTTTCGGTCCGTATTGAGAAGCGCTATGGGACGCCAATTCTCAATACGGGACGAGTCTTTACCCTTTGACAGGATAATCAGGGCTGACTTCCTCATTGAACTGGGCAGAGTGGCCAAGGAGAGGCACTCATTAAACACCTCAGTCAAGAGGGGGACCAAAGAGTCCCTAAAAGTCTTATAGAACTCGGATGTTAAGCCATCCGGACCGGGCGACTTTTTGGGCCGGAGCCCATCAATCGCCCTTCTCACTTCCTCTTCCCTGATTGCTTCTGCCAAAATATGAAGAGAGGGGTCATCCCCCGGCTCAGGGATGGTTTCAGCCAGGAAAGCCGACATCTCATCCCGATCAGGATCCCTCCTCCCCAAGAGGTGCGAGTAGAAGGATCTGACCACCTCCAGGATCCCTGATTTGGATCTGTTCAGGGACCCCGTACTGTCGATCAGTCCTGTCACCATCTTACAATTCACTGACAACCTGCAGTTTCTGTAAGGGTCAGGCGTGCGGTACCTCCCGAAATCCCTCTCAAAAACCAAGGATGTGTGCCTATCGTACTGGCACCCCTTGAGCAAGGTCTTCACCCTGGAGATTTCCTCTCGGTCCCCTCCAGTCGAGACGAGCTGCTCGAGTTTCCTCCCCAGCTGCCGATACAGGCGGTACCTGTTCAGGCCCCTGAGGCTCGAGAGCTGACGGAAAACCTTGCGACCCTTCTTTTGAAGATCTCCCACCACTCAGACTTACTATTACAAAGACCCAAGACAGAGAGGTACCTGGCTCTGAAGAAATTCCTCAAAGGACTGTCTTACTTCCGCTTCTTCCAGAAGGGACGAATTCAGCTTCCATAGGCCTCTCCCCATCCGGGGAGTCTCTGTAACATTCAAAGTAAAGAAAATTAAACAGTGATCGGAGAATTCCACCTCAACAGTGGACACTGCAGAAGAGACGACTTCCTCCTTTAAAAAAAACCTATCTATCCTAGACCTACAGCTACCTCTATAAAAGGTGAAACCCTCATGACCTGGGGTGTGTCGGATGTGGACATCCACCAGGCGAGCTTCGCTTACTATGCTGTTCAAGGCTACGCTATCATAAGTCAGCCGGTCTCCGGGGCCTTCCCTATCACGGAGTCTGGTTATAGCATTAAAATCCCCACCGAAGACCACCTGCCGGCTCGTAAAAAGATAGGGCTTGATCCTCAGGAAGAGACATTTACAGTCCCACTTAGATTGCGGGCCATAGATATTGATGAGCCGAAGCTCCTGTCCCCTCATGAAGACGTCAAGGACCAAACATCTCCCCATTTCTACCTCGATCACCCGTCTGCATTCCACCTCCGCGGTCTTAAAAAGGACCGCTACCCCGCTATACGGCTCGGCCGCAAGAGACCAGTATGAGGGCCCACTCCTCCATTCCCTCTTTGCTTTGTGGATGGACCCCAGGTCCGTTAGTCTGGTCTCCTGCAAAAATAAAATATCAGCCTCAACCCGGGTGAAAAAAATCAAAGGCCGTAAATCTAGCCGTATCCGACTTTATGCTGGCGACATTAATCGACGCCAGAGTCAACGGGGTAGGTTCCGCCATCATGGGTGATTGAGTTAGACGGCCTGTTTTTTAACCGTACCCCCAGATTTCCTCTCCCCCTCTGAGGAGGAGCCCGACTCACCCCTCCTTTTTAAAGACACCGAGGTGTCCATATCTTCTTTAACAGCAGTGGACACCTCCTTCCCAGCACTAGATTCCTCGCCCCTGGACCCCGAGGTAGTCCCCCCGCCAGAGGAGTGTGAATCCCCCGGAGGACAGACCTCGCCACTCCCTGAAGGCACCCCAGATATTGCGTCCGGCCCCTCACCCCAACCTCCGACACAGCAGAGTCATCGAGGGCTTGGAACCGATTGGAGAGGGGGATCAGAGGGGAGCTGGTGAGCCCTTCCGTAGGCACCCTAGCGGTCAGGGGGGGGGCATTAGATTTTTTAGCCTTGTTCTTCTTCTTCCGCCTCTTACCAGTGCGATTGTCACCCGTTTTTTTAGGCTGCTCCACCACCTCTTCATCCACACTTTCATACTGGGAAGAGTTATCAGAAGCAGCCACCTCCCTCTCCATCCTCCGGATCTCCTCACTCACCGCCTTCTCCCCCAGGGCCTCAGAGGCTTCGGCTGCCGCCTCCAGGGTGGGGGCAGTCATCATCCCAGTTGCCTGAGGCTTATCCTGCCCCCTGCCCTTACGGTGCCTCACCTGTTGCCACTGGTGGGCAGATGTACCAGCCTCGCCTTTCCTCACTGACCCCTCAGCTCCCCTCATGCCTCCACCCCCAGCCCCAGCAGAAGTTGCACCACCGGGGACCCCCCCATGGCTCCCCCCCGCTGGGCCAGAGATGGTGCCGGAAAAGGAGCGGGGGCAGCGGCTATACGGGTGACCTAGGTCACCACACAGGTGACACCTAATGTCACCACAGGCTGCGGCAAGATGACCTACCCCGCCACACAAGGCACATTTCTGCACCTTGCAGCCTGCGCTGAAGTGGCGGGGATCACCGCACCTGTGACAGACCTTCGGTTGCCCCTGGTAGAAGATCTGGATTCTGTCCCTCCCCAGAAATGCTGAGGAGGGGATGTGGGTGACCGTACCTCCTGAAACCTTCAACTTTACCATGAAGGTCCAGCCCCCTGACCAAATGCCAAACTCGTCCCTATTTTTCTTAGGGACGTCCGTGACTTCCCCATAACGAGAAAGCCACGTCATGATGTCAACCCCAGAGAGTGACTCGTTACTTGTCAAAACGGTCACCCACTTTACACTATTTTGGCGAGACACCGCCTGAACGGCAAAGTCTCGCCAGCCAGGCTCCCCCTTTGCCAGTTCGAAATTCGACCAGAAAAGCTCTAGGCCCTCTGGCCGAACAAAACTGACATCGAAGAAGGAGGTGCCAAACGGATGAATCAGGGCAAAGATGTCCGTCGCCCTGAAGTCCATCTTTAGAAGGAGCTCCACAACCCTCGCTCTTGGCGGGCACGCTTCACTGCCCCTCCACCAAAGACGGACCACATTCCGCCTGGCCACCCCCTGCCCGGCTGTCGGGAGGGACCAAACCGTTTCCCCCTCCCCTTTATCTTGGAAGGCAGCCAGGCCGTATCTATCCAGCCAAAAGGCCAAGTCTACCTCTCTGCCCTCTACATTGATCGTCCGTTCTCCCTTTTTGAGGGCCGCAAGACGCCATCCTTGAGGTCCAAAGGCGAGGAAGACCCCTGACTAGGGTTGAGCATTCCGATACTTCCGATACCTGAAATCCAATGTAAGTCTATGGGAACAAAATATCGGAAGTAAGTATCGGAAGTACTTCCGATATTTTTTTCCCATAGACTTACATTGGATTTCAGGTATCGGAAGTATCGGAATGCTCAACCCTACCCCTGACCAGACCCTGAGGCTCCAGCCACCACCCCCAAATAACTCAGAGGACCGGCGGCTGGGGGGGCAGATGGACTGGCCCCCTCCCCCCTCCTTCCAGTACCCTCAGACACCCCATTCACACTTACCACCCCATTCACACTTGCCACTTTAGACACACTACCACTTGCATCCTCAACCGCAAACACTTCCATACCCACACCCTCCTCATCCACTCCATCAGTCACCCCACTCTCACTCACATGCACACTGGGGTCAATATTTTGCCTCACTTTTTGGGAACATATAGTTTTTACCGTTTCCACACTGCTACCGCCACCTACTGGTGGCATCTTCCTTGCCGGGGGGTTCTGTCCACACAGTGCTGCTTGCCCTTTAAGATTTGTGCTGCCATCAGGTTTCAGCAGCACCGCCTCCACAGTCTGCACAGAGCTGCATTCCTCACTGGCAGGGAGGAAGCCAGGAGCAGTCCTGCCTCCAGTTCCATCCCGGCTCGTCGCCGGCGCCCCCACTGCAGGTAAGCCCCCAGACTCAGGGGACCCCGCCAGGCATGCGCCCTGGCCACTGTCTGCTGCAGTCTCTGCTTCATTGCTGATCACCATCATTTTTTTTTCCTTTTGCTGGGAAGCCACGCCCCCAGCCTCCAGCTTCACAGCATAGTGATCAGCAGCTGCACCCACATGAGCGGCGGGTGCCGAGGAGGCCACACCCCCCGAGACCGGCCGCAGCGGGACCCCTGGAGCCGACCCGGAGCTGGGACCACCCCCAGGGGCCCCCCCAGCAGCACCAGTCCCCCGGGGCACAGCACCCCCAACCACCACACCCTGGGCCACAAACAGCTTGGGCACAGCGACTCCGGCGGCCGGCCCCAGGCTAGGCCACTCCCCCTCAGCGCGCACCGGTGGCAGGGCCCCCGCCTAGACTTCACCGCAGACCCCGCCAGGGGAGCTGACCCCACCAGTTGTTTCTTATGAGCCGGCTCTGCCGGAGCCACAGGCCCCGCCCCCTTTACTTTACTGGGTGCCTGGGTCCCCAGAAGCGATCCAGTAACGGATCCGTAAGTGGGGGACCCAGACACCACAGCGCTCACCGCCGGAGATGCTGTCCCGGCTGCCACTCTCTTGCCCACCACTGGGCCGCCCTCCACACCATGCTCCATATCAGACACGTCACTACCCCCTCCATTACCACAAACAGAGGCGGCGCCCTGCGTGTCATGGCCTGTAATCTCCCCGCTCCCTTGCTGCGGACCCACAACAGAGCCCGAGCCAGGGTAGGTAGCGGGTGCTGCACAGCGGGACCGGTGGGCCCCAGAGAGGGGACATACACAAACTTCTGGACAACAGCTGTTTTTTTTACCTTCTTCTTAGCTTTTCTCTTCATCCCCCTCCTGGTTGCCTCGTCATCGCAGATCTCATCCCCGAACCTCAGCTGGTTAAACCGGAACGGGGACTCGATCTGCCGGATCTGCTGCATGACGAGGCAGCCCCCTCACTGCTACTACTACCACCATCCTCATCCTCCCCCTCGCACTCGCTGCCCTCTTAAGAGCCAGTTGCTCGGGGCTATCCCGCTGTGCGACACCTGGAGATCTCTTACCAGGCCACCAGGCGGTGGGTAGGGCACGACCTCCTCCTCGCATTCCTCTTCCTCCTCCTCCACCGCCTGGCTGGGGCTCCGTGACCCCTCTGGAGCCCCACCGGTCATGGCTCTGAACCGGTCGTCATTCTCCAACGCTGCCGGCCAGGATCTCGCATCTCCGGGTTGCCAGGTCATCTATGGCTTTCTGGATTTTTCTGACCGCGGCGGATAGCTCGGCCTTCATATTGCCGGAGGCCCTGTTGGACCACTCCTTAGCTACCCTCAACTCCCCCAGAGGGATCTTAGCTTCCTTGAGGCGTCCTCATACTCACAGAGGTGCGCATGGACACGGGAACCATAAACCACAGTGGATTCCTTCGCCGCCTTGGTGCCCCACTTTAGGGGTCCCGCTGCAGCACCCCTGCTTGTACTCCGCCTACCTCCGGGGGAAGGAGCCGCCGCGGCCATGGCCTCTGGGGTACTGCGGGTCCTCATGCTGGATCCTTTGCCAGATTTTGTGATCCTAGCCGGATTGGGAGTCCTCCCACCCCCCGCCGGCTTGGACCGGGAGGTGGGAGCCCGGAGGCCAGTCCCAAGATGAGCCTTCTTTCTCGGGAAGGTGGCAGACAAAAAGTCCTGGATGGAAAAACCTCCCTTCCCGAGCAGCACACACAGGCACCACACTCAGACCGCACGGCAAGCTCTGCCCCTTCCTGTGGGATGGTCCAGAGCTGCACTCACTATTCTGCTGGTGGAGTCACAGTGTACATACATTACATTACTTATCCTGTACTCATCCTGAGTTACATCCTGTATTATACTCCAGAGCTGCACTCACTATTCTGCTGGTGGAGTCACTATGTACATACATTACATTACTTATCCTGTATTGATCCTGAGTTACATCCTGTATTATACTCCAAAGCTGCACTCACTATTCTGCTGGTGGAGTCACTGTGTGGAATATGATCACTAATCCACAGCAACAACTAGGGGGAGCCTCACAGCTTAAGAGCACTGGTTTAGAGTCCACAGTTTGATACATGTCCTGTTTTTGAAAAACAGGAAAAAACAAAAAATTATACTGTAGGCCCCATCAAGCTGTGTATACATGATGAGTTTTTAATGCTGTATATTTGAATGACATATAATTAGTCCAGTGCTTGTGTAGCTTACTGTACATTAGGGTGCCAAGGAAGTGCATGGTAAAAGTGAAGCAGCAAGTTTTTGAAGGTCTTAGCTCCTAATTTTGTTCCCTTTGGTCATAGATATTTTATAATTTTCTTTTTTTAAGATTAGTTATCATTTACAGGTTGCTCAATGTCACATCATATTGCAGTTTTAAATGTTTGTTTAGTATTTATCGTCATGCATATCCCGTGTTATGTGTGGTATGTTATGCCGTTTACCGATCAGATTAATTGATTTTATATTTTGATAGATCGGGCGTTTCTGAATGCGGCGATACCAAATGTGTGTATATTTTTTTTTAACCCTTTAATTTTCAATGGGGTGAAATGGGGGTGATTTGAACTTTTAGGTTTTTATTTTATTTTTTAATTTTTTTAAATGTTAGTGATTAAGTTTGAGTGTTTTTTGCGTGTACAATATTGTGGAGAATGAGAAACATGGAATAATTCACATGCCTTGAGCAAGTGGTAAATCTAAATTTAATGTCAACATATTTTACATGGTGAATCCTTATGCCAAAAAGAACAAATTTGAGGGGTAAGACTTACCAATTTGCAAAGTTCATTTTTCCTTGGCACCCTACTGTACATGTATTTAATTAATAAATCGATACATTTCAGGAAAAAATGGTGTGGAGTTCCCGAAATTTTAAGAACCAGCAGAGGGAAAGCTGACAGCTGGGGCAGATGTTTCTAGCCAGTCTGATCTGAGCTGAAAAAAAAAAATCACAGATGAGCGAGGAATCATAGAGTAACATTAGTCAGAGTGCAATCTGATTTTTTATCGGATTGCACTTGTCCATTTTTCTCGCAAATGAGGAGCCCTAATACAGAGGCTATAGGAGGCAAACGAAGCAAAATATTTAATGAAACCCAATTGCAAAAATGATTTTTAGCCCTGATTGTATGCATTTAAGTAAGAAATAAAAAATTGTTCCCAAAAGTAGACAACCCCTTTAACCCCTTTCTACCATTTGATGTACTATACTGTCCATGTGACCTGGGCCTTAATTCACAGAGACGGGATAGTACGTCAAATGCTATTAGATGCTATCGGATGCACTCACAGGGTGAGTGCGGCCGATCGCGGCCGGGTGTCAGCTGATTCTCCCAGCTGACACCCGGCATTAAGTGCTAGGAGCGGTCATGGACCGCTCCTGGCACTTTAACCCCCGGAACACTGCGATCAAACATGATCGCAGTGTTCCGGCGGCTGCAGAGGGGCTGACAGCCCCTCTGCTTTTGGAATGGAGACCACACGGCATGCCGTGGAGTCCCGATCGTTGCCACGGAGACCCGGTGTCGTCACAACGACATCCGAGTCTCTAGAGCAAAGAGACTTCCTGAAATATGCAGTACATGTCAGGAAGTCTCAGGTTAGTGTACGGAGAAGCTGCAGCGCTGCAAGCTTCTATAGTATGCAGATGCTTCTTCATCTGCATGCTATAGAAGCGATCAGCCTGCACAAAATCATTGTCCCATAGTGGGACAAAGTGTAAAACTAAGAATTAAATAAAATATGTAATTAATTGTAAAAATATTTAAAAAAAAATAATAAAAAAAATTTAAAAAATCAATATTTATTTTATCAAGAATAAATATTTTAGTGAAATAAAAATCTAAATAATAAAAGTACACATATTTAGTATTCCCGTGTCCATAACGACCCGTTCTGTAAAACTGTCCCACTAATTAACCCCTTTAGTGAACACCATAAAAAAAGGCAAAAAAACAATGCTTTATCATCATACCTCCGAACAAAAAGTGGAATAACACGCGATCAAAAAGACAGCTCTAAATAATCTGGTACCGCTGAAAATGTCATCTTGTCCCGCAAAAAACGAGCTGGCATACAGCATCATCAGCGAAAAAATAAAAAGGTTATAGCTCGCAGAATAAAGCGATGCAAAAATAATTATTTTTTATATAAAATAGTTTTTATTGCATAAAAGCGCCAAAACATAAAAAAAAATATAAATGAGGTAACGCTGTAATTGTACTGACCCGAAGAATAAAACTCCATTATCAATTTTACCACAAGCGGAACTGTATAAACGCCCAACTTAAAAGAAATTCATGAATTGCTGGTTTTTGTTCATTCTGCCTCCCAAAAACCGGAATAAAAAGCGATCAAGAAATGTCGTGCCCAAAAATGGTACCAATAAAAACATCAAATCGTCTCGCATAAAACAAGACCTCACATGACTGTGGGCCAACATATGGAAAAATTATAGCTCTCATAATATGGTGATGCAAAAACTTTTTTGCAATAAAAAGCATCTGCCATGCGCCCAAACAGTGGTTTACCCCCACATATGGGGTATCAGCGTACTCAGGACAAATTGCACAACAACTTTTGGGATCCAATTTCTCCTGTTACCCTTGGGAAAATGAAAAAAAAATGGATCAGATGTAAATATTATGTGAAAAAAGTTAAATGTTCATTTTTTTTTAAACATTCCAAATATTCCTGTGAAGCACCTGAAGGGTTAATAAACTTGTTGAATGTGGTTTTGAGCACCTTGAGGTGCGACGTTTTTAGAATGGTGTAACTTTTGGGTATTTTCTATCATATAGACCCCTGAAAGTGACTTCAAATGTGATGTGGTCCGTAAAAACAAAATGGTGAGAAATCGCTGGTCAACGTTTAACCCTTATATCTTCCTAACAAAAAAAAGTTTGGTTCCAAAATTGTGCTGATGTAAAGTAGACATGTAAGAAATGTTATTTAGCAACTATTTTGCGCAATGTAACTCTCTGATTTAAGGGCATAAAAATACAAAGTTTGAAAATTGAAACATTTTCAAAATTTTTGCCAAATTTCTATTTTTTTCATATATAAATGCATATCAACGTCATATCGAAGAAATTTTACCACTATCATGAAGTACAATATGTCATGAGAAAACATTGTCAGAATCGCTAAGACCCGTTGAAGCGTTCCAGAGTTATAACCACATAAAGGGACAGTAGTCAGAATTGTAAAAATTGGCCCAGTCATTAACGTGCAATCAACCCTCGGTGGTAAAGGGGTTAACCCCTCATCACACAGCCCATTTTCGTTTTTTGCTTTCATTCTTTTCTTTACCTTCTTTCCAGAGTCATAACTCTTTTATTATTCTGTCCACACAGACATATGAAGGTTTGTTTTTTGCGGGACGAGTTGTACTTTTGAATGACCCCATTCATTTTACCAAATAGTGTACTGGAAAAGGGGGAAAAAATCCAAGTGCAGTGAAATTGAGAAAAACACACAAATCTGACATAGTTTTTTTGGTAATTGTTTTTACTGTGTACATTTTATGGTAAAAATGATCACGCAATATAACTCTCCTCATCAATATGATTATGGAGATATCCAACATGTCCAGTTTTTTTATTATGTTAGTAGTGGAAAAAAATACACTGCTCAAAAAAATAAAGGGAACACTTAAACAACAGAATATAACTCCAAGTGAATAAAACTTCTGTGAAATCAAACTGTCCACTTAGGAAGCAACACTGATTGACAATCAATTTCACATGCTGTTGTGCAAATGGAATAGACAACGGAAATTATTGGCAATTATCAAGACACACTCAATAAAGGAGTGATTCTGCAGGTGGGGACCACAGACCACATCTCAGTACCAATAATTTCTGGCTGATGTTTTGGTCACTTTTGAATGTTGGTTGTGCTTTCACACTCGTTGGAGCATGAGACGGACTCTACAACCCACACAGTAGCTCAGGTAGTGCAGCTCATCCAGGATGGCACATCAATGCGAGCTGTGGCAAGAAGGTTTGTTGTGTCTGTCAGCATAGTGTCCAGAGGCTGGAGGCGCTACCAGGAGACAGGCCAGTACACCAGGAGACGTGGAGGGGGCCGTAGGAGGGCAACAACCCAGCAGCAGGACCGCTACCTCCGCCTATGTGCAAGGAGGAACAGGAAGAGCACTGCCAGAGCCCTGCAAAATGACCTCCAGCAGGCCACAAATGTGCATGTGTCTGCACAAACGGTTAGAAACCAACTCCATGAGGATGGTCTGAGTGCCCGACGTCCACAGATGGGGGGGTTGTGCTCACAGCCCAACACCGTGCAGGACGCTTGGCATTTGCCACAGAACACCAGGATTGGCAAATTCACCACTGGCACCCTGTGCTCTTCACAGATGAAAGCAGGTTCACACTGAGCATGTGACAGACGTGACAGAGTCTAGAGATGCAGGGAAAAGAGCTATCTCCTGCCTGCAACATCCTTCAGCATGACCGGTTTGGCAGTAGGTCAGTAATGGTGTGGGGTGGCATTTCTTTGGAGGGCCAAACAGCCCTCCATGTGCTCGCCAGAGGTAGCCTGACTGCCATTAGGTACCGAGATGAGATCCTCAGACCCCTTGTGAGACCATATGCTGGTGCGGTTGGCCCTGGGTTCCTCCTAATGCAGGACAAGGTCAGACCTCATGTGGCTGGAGTGTGTCAGCAGTTCCTGCAAGATGAAGGCATTGAAGCTATGGACTGGCCCGCCCATTCCCCAGACCTGAATCCGATTGAGTATATCATGTCTCGCTCTATCCACCAATGTCACGTTGCACCACAGACTGTCCAGGAGTTGGTGGATGCTTTAGTCCAGGTCTGGGAGGAGATCCCTCAGGAGATCATCCGCCGCCTCATCAGGAGCATGCCCAGGCATTGTAGGGAGGTCATACAGGCAAATGGAGGCCACACACACTACTGAGCATCAATTTGACTTGTTTTAAGGACATTACATTCCACTTTAATTTTGTTGGTGACTCCAAATCCAGGCTTCCATTGGTTAATAAATTTGATTTCCATTGATGATTTTTGTGTGATTATGTTGACAGCACATTCAACTTTGTACAGAACAAAGTATTCATGAGAATATTTCATTCATTCAGATCTAGGATGTGTTATTTGAGTGTTCCCTTTATTTTTTTGAACAGTGTATATTATTATTTTTTTTCCGATGGAGCTGTATGATGCCTTATTTTTGCGACGAGAGACTTTTTTTAATAGTACCATTTTGGGATAGATGTGACTTTTTGATCGCTTGTTACAGAATTTTATGTGGAATTGTGGCAACCAGTAAAATGTAATTTTGGCGTTCTTTAATTTTTTTCCTTTTACTAGTTTTACCGATAGGGTTTTCATGTTTTGTTAGATCGGACTTTTCTGAATGTGGCGAGACAACATATGTGTATTTTTTAATATCTTTATTTTCAATGAGGGAAAAAGGAGGTTGATTTGAAATTTTAGTTTTTTTTCATATTTTTTTAAACTTTTTTCTACTTTTTACTGTTTTTGTTAGCCTGTTATCTGATCTCTTTTGCTATGTGCAGTGATGCCACAGCATCGCTGTATGTAACAGAAACCACAGTTTCCTATGAAACCCTTCCACAGGCATAGAGTTACGTAATGACAAGCACGGGGTGGGGGGGTCGTTAGCTGACCCCTGGCTGTCATGACAACCCATCGGCGACCCCGATCACGTCATAGGAAGTACTGTTAAATGTCGCTGTCAGAGATTGAAGGGGTTAAGAAATTTCTTTGAAAACTTTCTTAACATTTGAGTTAGTGACGTCACTTTTCTGTTATAGTACTCGTCATCGTCCAAATTAGAGGTGTTTCTTTGCTGCTAATGCATTGTGCTCTGTGTACGTTGAGGTTCTGTACACAAGTGAGGAGCAGACTTCCTGGTAGAGGCTGGAGGACATTACACTACAATAACAGTGATCTGCTGATCTCTGAATCACACTGTGACCAAGCCTGTCTCAGGGCAAGAAGAAAGAAGAACATAATTATTTAATGCCTGGTGCTTATTAATTGGCCCCATGAGTGCAGAACAGCTCTTTAAAACATGTCAGGCTGTCAAAGAGTAGTCCAGGAAATCTCTGATCTTGTTGGAAGTCACAGAGTGAAAAGTGCATAGTGGAAGGAGTAGGATCCACCACATTACTGAGTATTTCAGGAGATCTCTGATCTAGTTGGAAGTCACGGAGTGAAAGGTACATAGTGGAAGGAGTAGGATCCACCAACATCACTGAGTATTTCGGGAGATCTCTGATCTTCTTGGAAGTCATGGAGTGAAAGGTACATAGTGGAAGGAGCAGAATCCACCAACATCACTGAGTATTTCAGGAGATCTCTGATCTTGTTGGAAGTCACGGAATGAAAGGTACATAGTGAAAGGAGTAGGATCCACCAACATGATCAAATATTTCAGGCGATCTCTGATTTTGTTGGAAGTCACAGAATGAAAGGTACATAGTGAAAGGAGTAGGATCCACCAATATGACTGAGTATTTCAGGTGATCTCTGATCTTGTTGGAAGTCACGGAATGAAAGGTACATAGTGGAAGGAGTAGGATCCACCAACATCACTGAGTATTTCAGGAGATATCTGATCTTATTGGAAGTCACGGAGTGAAAGGTGTTATGTTACGGTAGCTGAGGAGTGCAGGTAAAAAAGGAAATACACCAGAGCAGTTGGAAACTATGAGATTGCAGTACCCTGACTAACCACCGCAACTAGAGGCAGCCGTGGAGCGTTCCTACGATGGTCCTAGACGCCTCGTCACAGCCTGAGAAACTAACTACACCTAAAGACAGAAACAGGAAAGCTATCTGCCCCGGAGCAGAACCCAAAGATAATAGAAAGCCCCCAAACATGTAATGGCGGTTAGACAAGAGGAAATACTGACACAGAAAGAAAATAGTATGAGCAAACGCTGGGGCCCAAACTATCTAAATAGAAAAGGATAGGAAGGGTACTTACTGCAATCCCAGAAAACCCTGAAAAACACCAACTTACTAATTTCAAAATCACCTGAGATCACACGACCTCTACCACCTAAATTAGTTCTCTGGTGTAACAAAAACAGCAGCCACTGAAAAAACTGCAAAAAGCAAAAGTACAAAACACAGTGGCTGGACCAAACTGAGAGGGCAAAAGCCCCCGGAGGGGACCCAGAAGGCCCCCACAGAAGTGCAGGACAAAATGCAAAAATATAGCAAAAACACACAATAAGAAATTGTCTTATCTGATAGCAGGAGATGCAGACACGACACAGCAGGCTACAAGGGAAACTGGAAAGAAGGATTCAGACCAGAACAATTGATCACCGGCAACCCTGATGGGAAAATGATTCCCTTAAATAAGACCAATCAGTAACACCTGATTCCCAATCCTCACTAGTACCGCTTGTAACCACCAGAGGGAGCCTCTGCTCAGAACTCATCTCAAACCCATTCACAACA
>JARQOD010000003.1:95092924-95166073 GCA_033576555.1 Oophaga sylvatica
AATCCCTGACTCGTATGGCAAGATTGATGATACTGCCCTGTCCTCTGTCATTCCCCGGGATCTGTCTCCCTGGCTACTGTCTGACATCCGCAAGCCACTTGGTCAGAGAGGGGGAAACCCGTCGGACCTTCGTCGCGAGCCCTTGGGCTTCAGCGCTCACCACTCCTGGTAACAGCGGCCACGACCGCTGAGACCACGTCGCGCCTTCTTTCCCTCCTCCTCTGACCCAAGTCGCCGGGTCAGGCCAGCTTCCCTGACTTCCTGACATCGCCGGTGGGACCTCCTGAACCTGGGGTCCTACCAGGTGGCTCCTCTCTCCGGGACAACCGCCCTCCCCCCATGGCCTGTTCCTCTTCCTGCAGGGGCCCTAGACTCAGCAAGGCTGGATTCACCTAAGGGCCCTACAACTGCCCATACACCCCACCCTCCACCTCTGAGCTCTCCCCTACAGCCCTCACCAGTCCCTCACTGTGAGCCCTGTAGTGTGTAGTGACAGTGCCATGGCTTACCATCGAGGTTTCACTCCGGGAGTGGACAGAGGTCCAATGAGATCCACAGCCACCCTCGAGAAAGGCTCTTCGATGATGGGCAGAGTTACCAGTGGGGCTTTGGGGCGCGGCCCCGCCTTCCCCAACCTCTGACAGGTGTCACACGAACGGCAGTAGGCTATCACCTCGGTCCTCATTCCAGGCCAGTAGAAATGCTGAGCTAGCCTGGCCCTGGTTTTAGTGATCCCTAAGTGTCCGGCCATTGGAATCTCGTGTGCGATCCGCAACAATTCCGCCCTGAACGGATGGGGCACCACTAACTGTCGGTCCCTGGGCCACGCCTCCGGTGAACCCTGCTGGACCGTTACCCGGTACAGCCGTCCCTGGTCCCAGACCACTCGCTCGCGGTCGGACTCCAGGGGAGGCTGTGCCGCCTGTTCCTTGAGAGTCTTCAGGCTAGGGTCAGCTTCCAACGCTGCCTGAAATCCCTGACTAGATATGGCAAGAATTGATGAAACTGCCCTGTCCTCTGTCAATTCCCCGGGATCTGTCTCCTGGCTACTGTCTGACTCGGCAGCCACTTGGTCAGAGAGGGGGAAACCGTCGGACCTCCGCGAGGCTCCTTGGGCTTCAGCGCTCCCACTCCTGGTAACAGCGGCCACGACCGCTGAGACCACGGGTAGCGCCTGCTTTCCCTCCTCCTCTGACCAAGTCGCCGGGTCAGGCAGACTTCCCTGACTTCCTGACATCCCGGATGTGGGGAACTCCTGACCTGGGGTCCTACCTGGTGGCTCCTCTCCCGGGACACCCCCTCCCCCCATGGCCTGTTCCTCTTCCTGCAGGGGCCCTAGACTCAGCAGGCTGGATTCACTTAGGGGCCCTACACTGCCCATAGCAGCCCCTCCCTCCACCTCTGAGCTCTCCCCTACAGCCTCCTCACCTGTCCTCACTGTGAGCCCTGTGTGTGTAGTGTCAGTGCATGGCTTACCATCAGGTTTCACTCCCTCCTCCACTGTTGGAGGCACATTCAATACATTAACATTAGCATTCACAGTAGAGTCATGACATTCTTGGGGAGCCGGACTTGGGGGTTCAGTGGCCACATACTGGGACACTAGCCGCCCCAAATCGGTCCCAAGCAACACATTTGCAGGAATATTCGGCGTTACTCCCACCTCCCGCATCCCCCTCCCGGCACCCCAATCCAAATACACCTTGGCAACGGGCAGCGCCGGTTCAACGCCTCCAATTCCGGAGACGGAAAGGGTTTTCCCAGGTACCAAGTCTTGAGGGGACACCACCTCAGGGCGTACCAGGGTTCGTTCAGCGCCTGTGTCCCGCAGTCCCATGACCGCTGAGCGGCCGATGGTGACGGGTTGGTAATTGTCTAGGGACCTCCCACCACCCCCTCCCACACACAAAACAGTGGACGGTTTCTGGGACAGGGATGGGGCCTTCTGGCGCTGGGGACATGCAGCCTTAAAGTGTCCTGGCTGATTGCAATTATGGCAACGTCTGGGTTCTGTTCCTGGCCTGGAGAGGGCAGCAGGGGGGTACACCCCTTGCACTCTGGGGGCTGGATATGGGGCTGGGGCAGGATTGGGCTTACCCCCTCTCCAGGTGCTGCTGGCAGGCTTCTTTGGCTCCGGCGCCCTGTTGTTGGCATACTCGTCTGCCAGGGCAGCTGTAGCAGAAGCCCCCTTTGGTTTCCGATCACGGAGGAACTGCTGGAGGTCCTCTGGACAGTTCCACAAAAATTGCTCCACGACAAACAGTTCCTGGACCTCCTGGCGGGTAGTGAGCTCTAGACCCGAGGTCCAGTGCTCCGCAGCTCTCAGCAGGGCCCGCATGTGGTCGGTCCAGGTGTCCTTTGAACCCCGCTGCAGGCTCCTGAACTTCCTGCGGTACGACTCCGGGGTGAGGTTGTAGTGTTGGATCAGGGCCCGCTTGATGTTGTTGTAGTCCTGCTCCTCCCCGGCAGGTAAGTCCCCCAAAACTTCCAGGGACTTACCCCTCAAACGGGGGGTCAGGTACCTTGCCCACTGATCCAGGGCCAGATGATGTTGGAGGCATGTCCTCTCAAAAGCAAGCAGAAAGGAATCCAGGTCTCCATCCTTTTCAAGTAAGGGAAAGTCCTCCGCCCGGACCTTGGGAGCCCTTGTCTCCAGTGGGCCTGGTGCGTCCAGTGGGGGCCCGTGCTGAGCCATCTCCAGTCGGTGCCGGTGCTCCGCAGCTTCACGGCGTTCTGTATGCTCCCGCTCCGCTGCTCTGTCTGCCGCTGCTTGCTCCCGCTCTGCTGCTTTCTCTGCCGCCACCAGGAGTCTGTCATAGGCGGCGTCATTACCAGCCTCGAGCTGTGCCATAGCCGCTTGGAAGAGGGTCTCCGATCTGGACAGGCTGGGACGGGCAGGGAGTGGACAGTCCACTGTGAGACTGAGCACGGGGGTCGGGCTCCTTGGGGAGCCCTGGCTGAGCTCCCCCTCATCGGTATCGAACCCCTCATAGGCCACAGCATTGGCCTCCCCCTTTGCCCTACTCCTGGTGCCTTCCGCCATCTTGGGAACCTTTGGTTACTGACACACAGCTGCAACCCTGACCTTGCACACAACTTGTTATATTTACACTCTGACCGTCTAGTGCTGGGCTGACCTTAAGACCCCAGCAGTGAAAGTACTGCTGGTAGTCTCTAGTGTCTGGGAGTAGGGGTCCCACCACACTATTACTCTGATCCCACTGCTGCCACCAATTTGTGAGGAACTCAGCCGGCCGCCACACGGTAGCCCGGGTATCACAACTTCTGATACCACCGCCGCTACCAAATGTGACGGACGATCCCTTTCCTCCCACGTCACCAATGGGACGTAACTCCACAGGTACAGCTCTCCGGCGCCCCCCTTTGTCTCTCAGGTCAGTAAGAGAACTGCACCTAGAGCAAATGGCCGCCGGGGAAGGTGTCCTGCTACCCGCTGGGTATTCTAAGATTCGTGATCAGAGTACAAGCATCAGCCCAAGATTAATTTTATGGTTTAATTTGCCTTAAGGGCGCACTAGATAATTACAGAAATATACAGTAAAGCTATACAACGTAACTACAATGGAATGGCAGTCAGAGTAAAAATACAACAATAATGTACAAGGCTTAAAGGTATTAGCTATAGATCAATATTACCGGGTTGTAGTATGGTCATGGGAAGGCAGGGGCTTTGCCATTCCCAGGTAGTAGTCTTCAGTTACTGGATAGTCCCCAAAGCATATGTTGCTGCACCCTTGGCAAGACAAATCCGTTTTCTTTTGGTCCTTTCCTAGACCATCTTCTTGGCTTCTGTGTGTGAAATGGAAAGAAAGCAGCCTCTTCTTGGCTACAGCTCTTAACCCTGCTAGGCCCTTCCCCATTTGCTTTGAAGCCCGCATATTAACTGGCCTGCAATTCATATGGAGCAGGAAACAATGGCTTGAGCTAATTACCATACGACTGACCATCTTATTCAGACCCTGGCCTAAACCAATTAGCATGTAAAGGCCTATTGATTCATAGTGGACATCAAAGCTGGCCGTACTGAATATGCTAATAGGCCCTGTGTAGCTAAAAGTCTGTGGCTGTGTGAACTGACAAAATGGAGGCTGGTACAGGCCCTATACAAAATGGCGACAACCTTTTCCTTACAGTTCCTTTATGCGCACTTTTGTAGGAGCTCAGCGTACCCCCCTGCTGCGGGAAGAACAAATTGAAGCCGTTGTTGGTTGGATGGCAGCCAATGCATCGACTTCAATTGCTTCCACCTCCTCTCAGGACCACAGCACTGTTGAACAACCATCTGTCTCTTCACCGCCTGCCAAATTGCCCAGGCAGTCAGAGAGTTCGGAACTGGAGCCAGCTGAGTCTCTGCTTCTGTTCTCAGAATCTGTTGGCTTGCAAACAGGGGCCCAGCCAAGCAGCATTCTGGAATGTGAAGAAGAGGCAGTATGCAGTGATGCGCAACAGCTGTGTCTCTCTGAATGTGAAGAGGCGGGTGAGCCAGTGCCGATGGTCAGCACACCGCAGAACGCATCTGATGATGATGAGACTCAGGTGCCATTTTCTGTTGAGCATGGTGCTGGCCAGACCACCCAACAGCAGCAGGTGTTGGAAGAGGGTAGTGGAGATGATGAGGTCCAAGACCCAACATGGCGTGAGGAACAGGAAGGTGGTGGTAGCAGCTCTGAGGAAGAGATTGCCCCAACGGTCCAAACAGTGGGAGAGGTAGGCTGCAGACTCGGTTGCCTGTAGCCTCCAGTTTGGCACCCGTTTGTAGCAGTTCTCTTCCAACAGCCAAAACGGGCGCTCCAGGACTTGCACTGCGTGGTCCTTTTTTGACACACTTGCAGATGATATTTGCTATGTCAAATGCAAGCTGTGTAATCAAAAAGTAAAAAGAAGTAAAAATGTCAGTAACCTTAATACCACAAATATGTGGAAACATGTGCGGTCAAAGCATGTGGTTGAGTTACAAAGACACACTGGAGATGTAGGCCAACCTACAGCAGCACCTACATCTTCAGCTCGTGTTGGAGCCTCTTCCTCCAGCTCACACACAGCTGGTTCGGCTTCCTCACAGGATCGCCATGGAAGAACCTCTGTCACTGTTGTCCAGAGACCCAGTGTTATTCCACCCACAGCTGCAAGTTCCCTGTCATCCTCACACTCCCAGGCCACAAAACAGCCATCGGTAGCACAGGCATGGGATAAAAGACGGCCATACTCGGCAAACCATCCACGAGCACAGGCTCTGAATGCTGGCATTGCAAAACTCCTGTCCCTTGAAATGCTGTCATTCAGGCTGGTGGAGACTGACAGTTTCCGTAACTTAATGGCATTGGCAGTCCCACAATACAATGTGCCCAGCCGATTTTATTTCAGCAGGCAAGCCGTCCCTGGTCTGCAAAAGCATGTTGAGGGAAAAATTAAACATGCGCTACTAAACGCCATCAGTAGCAAGGTCCACCTGACCACCGATGCGTGGACCAGTACCCATGGCCAGGGACGATACCTTTCCCTCACTGCCCATTGGGTCAATGTTGTGGAGCCGGGTTGTTGTGAATGGGTTTGAGATGAGTTCTGAGCAGGGCCTCCCTCTGGTGGTTACAAGCGGTACTAGTGAGGATTGTGAAGACTGGGAATCAGGTGTTACTGATTGGTCTTATTTAAGGGAATCATTTTCCCATCAGGGTTGCCGGTGATCAATTGTTCTGGTCTGAATCCTTCTTTCCAGTTTCCCTTGTAGCCTGCTGTGTCGTGTCTGCATCTCCTGCTATCAGATAAGACAATTTCTTATTTTGTGTTTTTGCTATATTTTTGCATTTGGTCCTGCACTTCTGTGGGGGCCTTCAGGGTCCCCTCCGGGGGCTTTTGCCCTCTCAGTTTAGTCCAGCCACTGTGTTTTGTACTTTTGCTTTTTCCAGTTTTTTCAGTGGCTGCTGTTTTGATTTTCTTACACCAGAGAACTAATTTAGGTGGTAGAGGTCGTGTGATCTCAGGTGATTTTGAAATTAGTGGAGTTGGTGTTTTTTCAGGGTTTTCTGGGATTGCAGTAAGTACCCTTCCTGTCCTTTTCTATTTAGATAGTTTGGGCCCCAGCGTTTGCTCATACTATTTTCTTTCTGTGTCAGTATTTCCTCTTGTCTAACCGCCATTACATGTTTGGGGGCTTTCTATTATCTTTGGGGTTCTGCTCCGGGGCAGATAGCTTTCCTATTTCTATCTTTAGGTGTAGTTAGTTTCTCAGGCTGTGACGAGGCGTCTAGGACCAACGTAGGAACGCTCCACGGCTGCCTCTAGTTGCGGTGGTTAGTCAGGGTACTGCAATCTCATAGATTCCAACTGCTCTGGTGTATTTCCTTTTTTACCTGCACTCCTCAGCTACCGTAACATAACATTATCACCGGCCTTAAAAATTGTATGGTACTCACAGAAGGGAAAAAATATTTTAAGGAAGAAAAGTTGTCAGAGATATTTTTCTGTTTGTTGCATTTTTTTTTTTTTTTTTTTTTTTCCCTCTGTATCTCTGGGTGCTGGGGAGGATCTTTTCTCCCAATGGAGTTTGCACAGTTGTCTGGCCGTGTGGATCAGCTTGCCACTGAGGTTCAGAGTATTGCTGCATATCTTGCTAGGTTGCCTGTTGTGGAACCTAGGATCCCCATGCCAGATTTGTTTTTAGGGGATCGAGCTAAGTTTCAGAATTTCAAAAATAATTGTAAATTGTTTTTTGCCTTAAAATCTAAGTCCTCAGGAAACGCAGCGCAGCAGGTTCAAATTATCATCTCTCTCCTGCGCGGCGATCCTCAGGATTGGGCTTTTTCCCTGATACCTGGGGATCCTGTTTTGAGTGATGTTGATGCATTTTTTCAGGCTTTGGGGTTATTGTACGATGAGCCTAATGTCACTGATCAAGCTGAAAAAGCCTTGTTGGCATTAAATCAGGGGCTTGATGACGCTGAGTTATACTGTCAGAGATTCCGTAGGTGGGCAGTCCTGACCAAATGGAATGACGACGCTTTGGCGGCCCTTTTCCGGAAGGGTCTGTCGGATAATGTAAAGGATGTTATGGTGGGATTCCCTGTCCCCTCTGGTCTCAATGATTCTATGTCATTGGCGATTCAAATTGACAGACGTTTGCGTGAGCGGAGAAGTATGCGTGGAGTGGTGTTGCCTTGTGAGCCAGCTGCTGAGCCCATGCAGTGTGATGGAGTGGTGTCTGGGGCACAGCGTCATGAGTTTCGAAAGCGCAATGGGTTATGTTTCTACTGTGGTGATGCCTCTCATGCTATTTCAGTCTGCCCTAAGCGGGGAAGACATTTTGCACGCTCAGTTGTCTTGGGTAGTGTTCAGACTAAGTTTTTATTAACTGTCACTCTGATATGCTCTCTGTCCTCATTTTCTGCTCAGGCTTTCGTTGATTCTGGAGCAGCTATTAACCTGATGGATTATGATTTTGCTAAGCGTTGTGGGTTTTCCTTGATACCCCTACAGAAGTCTATTCCTTTACTGGGGATCGATTCTACCCCTTTGGCTGAGAATAAACCCCAGTTTTCTACTCAGGTGATAATGAGGGTTGAACCTGATCACCAGGAGTGCTGCAAATTTTTGGTTCTATATAATCTGCATGACATTATAGTGCTGGGTTTCCCTTGGTTACAGTCTCATAATCCTGTTTTGGATTGGAAATCTGTGTCTGTAACCAGTTGGGGCTGCCAATGTGTTAGTGCCAACACTCCTGTTTTTTCTGCCTCCCCCCAGGCTGAGGATGTTCCTGACTTTTTGTTTGATTTTTCTGATGTGTTTAGCGAAAGTAAATCTGCATCCTTACCTCCCCATAGGAGCTATGACTGCGCTATTGAATTAGTGCCGGGTAGTAAATTCCCTAAAGGTCGCCTTTTTAACTTGTCTGTACCTGAACATGACGCTATGCGGTCTTATATCAAGGAATCATTGGAGAAGGGTCATATCAGACCATCCTCTTCACCCTTAGGTGCCGGTTTTTTCTTTGTGGCCAAAAAAGATGGTTCATTAAGGCCGTGTATTGATTATCCTCTCTTGAACAATATTACTGTGAAATATCAATACCCGTTACCCTTGATTTCTGACCTGTTTTCCAGGGTGAAAAACGCTACTTGGTTTACTAAGCTTGACCTCAGGGGGGCGTATAACCTTATTCGCATTAAGCACGGGGATGAATGGAAGACGGCATTTAACACCCCTGAAGGGCATTTTGAGTACCTTGTGATGCCCTTTGGGCTCACTAATGCTCCTTCCGTCTTCCAGTCCTTCATGAATGACATTTTCAGGGATTTGTGGACAAGTTTCTGATTGTTTATTTGGATGATATCTTGATTTTTTCTAATGACTGGGACTCTCATGTGAAACATGTTCGAACTGTATTCCAGATTTTGAGAGAGAATGCTCTGTATGTGAAGGGATCAAAGTGTCTTTTTGGCGTACAGAAGATCTCATTTCTGGGATTCATTTTGTCCCCATCTGTTATTGAAATGGACCCGGTCAAGGTTCAGGCCATCTGTGATTGGGTCCAACCTACTTCATTAAAGGCTCTTCAGAGATTTTTGGGTTTTGCCAATTTTTATCGTAAATTTATTGGTAATTTCTCTGTTATTGTTAAACCATTAACTGATTTGACCAGAAAGGGTTCTGATGTGGTGAATTGGCCTCCTGAGGCAGTCTCTGCGTTTCAGGAACTTAAGCAGAGATTCACTTCTGCTCCTGTTCTACGGCAGCCTGATGTTTCTCTGCCATTTCAGTGGAGGTTGATGCCTCTGAAATTGGGGCAGGTGCCGTTTTGTCCCAAAAAGATCCAGAGACCTCTAAAAGTAACCCTTGTGCCTTTTTCTCTCGAAAATTTTCTCCTACTGAACGTAATTATGACGTGGGTAATCGGGAGTTATTGGCCATGAAGTGGGCTTTTGAAGAGTGGAGACATTGGCTGGAGGGAGCCAAACATCAGGTGGTGGTCCTTACGGACCATAAGAATCTGGTCTATCTGGAATCTGCCAAGCGACTCAATCCTAGACAGGCCAGGTGGGCCTTGTTTTTCACACGTTTTAATTTTGTGGTTTCCTTTCTTCCTGGCACTAAGAATGTTAAGGCGGATGCCCTCTCGAGGAGTTTCCTTGCGGACTCTCCTGAGCTGTCTGATCCCTCTGTTATTTTGAAGGAGGGTGTAGTTCTTTCCGCCATCTCGCCCAATTTGAGACTTGCTCTGGAGGGGTGTCAGGAGGATAGGCCCGAGCGCTGCCCTGTTGGAAAATTGTTTGTCCCGGACCAATGGAAAAAGAGTGTGATGTCTGAGATTCATTGCTCCGCATTGGCTGGGCATCCCGGAATTTTTGGTACCAGAGACTTGGTTAGTCGGTCCTTTTGGTGGCCTACCTTGTCTCGTGATGTCAGGGAATTTGTGCAGTCCTGCGGGACTTGCTCTCGCTCCAAGCCTTGCTCTCGCTCTAGTGGTTTGTTGATGCCATTGCCTGTGCCCAAGAGACCATGGACCCATATCTCTATGGATTTCATTTCCGATCTTCCTGTTTCTCAGAGAATGACCACCATCTGGGTAATTTGTGATAGGTTTTCCAAAATGATACATCTTGTGCCATTACCTAAGTTGCCTTCCTCCTCTGAATTGGTGCCGTTGTTCCTTCAGCACGTGGTTCGTTTACACGGCATTCCTGAGAACATTGTGTCTGACAGAGGAGTCCAGTTTGTTTCCAGATTTTGGAGGACTTTTTGTTCTAAACTGGGTGTTCAATTGTCTTTCTCCTCGGCATTTCATCCTCAGACCAATGGTCAAACTGAGAGAACAAACCAGACATTGGAGACTTATCTAAGATGCTTTGTGTCTGCTGATCAGGATGACTGGGTCTCTTTTTTGCCTTTGGCTGAGTTTGCTCTTAATAATAGGGCTAGCTCTGCCACTTTGATGTCTCCGTTTTTCTGTAATTCTGGGTTTCACCCTCGATTTTCTTCAGGACAGACGGAGGCTTCTGTCTGTCCAGGTGTTGACTCTGTTGTTGAGCGTATGCAGCAGATTTGGGACCAGGTAGTGGAGAGGTTGTCCTTCTCTCAGGAGAAGGCCCAGCGGTTTGCTAACCGGCATAGGAATGATGGTCCTCGGTTTAAAGTGGGGGACTTGGTCTGGTTGTCCTCAAAGAATATTCCTATGAGAGTAGCATCTCCTAAATTTAAGCCTAGGTTCATTGGACCTTATAAGATCATGGAGATTATTAATCCTGTTTCTTTTCGTTTGCTTCTTCCAGGGACATTTAAGATCCATAACGTGTTCCACAAGTCCTTGTTGAAGAGGTTTGTTGAGCCAGTGGTTCCTGCTGCTGTGCCTCCTGACCCTGTTTTGGTTGAGGGCAATCTGGAGTATGTGGTTGAGAAAATATTGGATTCTCGTTTTTCTAGACGAAGACTCCAGCATTTGGTTAAATGGAGAGGTTATGGTCAGGAAGATAATTCTTGGGTGTTTGCTTCGGACATCCATGCTAGGAGACTTATCCGTGCGTATCATAGAACTCATCCTGACCGACCTGGTTGCTCAAATGAGGGTTCGGTGACCCCTCCTCAAGGGGGGGGTACTGTTGTGAATGGGTTTGAGATGAGTTCTGAGCAGGGCCTCCCTCTGGTGGTTACAAGCAGTACTAGTGAGGATTGTGAAGACTGGGAATCAGGTGTTACTGATTGGTCTTATTTAAGGGAATCATTTTCCCATCAGGGTTGCCGGTGATCAATTGTTCTGGTCTGAATCCTTCTTTCCAGTTTCCCTTGTAGCCTGCTGTGTCGTGTCTGCATCTCCTGCTATCAGATAAGACAATTTCTTATTTTGTGTTTTTGCTATATTTTTGCATTTTGTCCTGCACTTCTGTGGGGGCCTTCAGGGTCCCCTCCGGGGGCTTTTGCCCTCTCAGTTTAGTCCAGCCACTGTGTTTTGTACTTTTGCTTTTTCCAGTTTTTTCAGTGGCTGCTGTTTTGATTTTCTTACACCAGAGAACTAATTTAGGTGGTAGAGGTCGTGTGATCTCAGGTGATTTTGAAATTAGTGGAGTTGGTGTTTTTTCAGGGTTTTCTGGGATTGCAGTAAGTACCCTTCCTGTCCTTTTCTATTTAGATAGTTTGGGCCCCAGCGTTTGCTCATACTATTTTCTTTCTGTGTCAGTATTTCCTCTTGTCTAACCGCCATTACATGTTTGGGGGCTTTCTATTATCTTTGGGGTTCTGCTCCGGGGCAGATAGCTTTCCTATTTCTATCTTTAGGTGTAGTTAGTTTCTCAGGCTGTGACGAGGCGTCTAGGACCAACGTAGGAACGCTCCACGGCTGCCTCTAGTTGCGGTGGTTAATCAGGGTACTGCAATCTCATAGATTCCAACTGCTCTGGTGTATTTCCTTTTTTACCTGCACTCCTCAGCTACCGTAACATAACACCGGGTACAGATCTTGCGAGTGGCGCTGTACGTGTTCTGCCAACTCCAAGGATTGCAGGAATCAAGTCTGTCCACTTTGACTCCTCCTCCTACTCCAGTTCCTCTGAATCATCGCTGCAGGAGCCGTCACGGTCTACCTCCACATGGACCCGTGAACGCTTACCTGATGCGACCGATATGAGCACAGCCGTGGCCAAACGTCAACAGGCCGTCCTGAAATTAATTTCCATGGGGAATCGAAGCCACACAGCGCAGGAGCTCTGGAATGCCATCAAGCAGGAGAGCGACGTGTGGTTTTTGCCAGCGAATCTCCAGCCAGGCTTGGTAGTGTGTGACAATGGCCGAAATCTGGTGGCAGCTCTGGGCCTTGGCAACCTCACTCACATACCATGTCTGGCACATGTGCTCAACTTGGTCGTGCAGAGTTTTTTGAGGGACTATCCGGATCTTGATGCACTGCTGCACAAGGTCCGCCTAGAGTGCGCTCACTTGCGACGTTCCAGCATGGCCAGATCGCACATTGCAGCTATGCAACGCAGATTTCGCCTTCCTGAACATCGCATCATATGTGACGTACCCACCAGGTGGAATTCCACGTTACATATGTTGGAGCGGTTGTGTGAGCAGCAGCCAGCAGTAATGGAGTATCAGCTGCATCAGGCGCAATCAACTCGCAATTTGCGCCGTTCACACTTCACCACTACTGAGTGGGCCTCTATGAAGGACATCTGCCACGTTTTGCGTGCGTTTGATGAGTCAACGCAGATGGCGAGTGCAGATGATGCACTAGTCAGCCTGACTGTCCCCCTTATCTGCCTGCTTCAAAAAACACTGCAAGCACTAAGGGATGAGGTTTTGGAAGAGGTGGAGGATGAGGAGTCACAAATTCCATCACCTTCTGGACAGTCAGCGCAACGTGGTTCCTCACAAAGGGCTGGGCAGGGCTCACTTTGTGAGGAGGATGAGGAGGAGTCAATGGAGGAGGAAGACATCGCTCCAGAGGGAGGTACACAACGCTCTAGTCAGTATGTAGAGCGAGGGTGGGGTGATGCAGAGCAGGCAGAGATGACGCCTCTTGCAGGGGACAGCGTTTGTTGGCCAGTTGGGAGTCTGCAGCACATGGTTGATTTCATGCTGCAGTGCCTGAGAAACGACCGCCGCATCGCCCACATTCTCACCACGTCTGATTATTGGGTGTACACCCTCCTAGACCCTCGCTACCGGGACAACTTACAAAGCCTCATCACACCGTTGAACCGGGAGCGTAAAATGCGGGAGTACCAAGACACACTGGTGCAATCCATAATGTTCTCCATTCCAGCCGAGAGCACTGCTGCTGCTACTGCTTTACAAAGCAGCTCTGTGCGTCGAGGCAGTGGAGACAGCTCTGCAACAAGAGGGAGCACAAGCAGCGCCTCTGCACAGGGCAAGACCAGTATGTTCCAAATGTTGCGAAGTTTTGTGGCAGCGCCACAAATGTCTACACCATCCGAGACGGCTCCAGTCAGCAGGAGGCAACGTTTCCGTAAGATGGTGACAGACTACATGTCTTTCCCTCTCAGTGTACTCCCAGATGGCTCTTCCCCATTCAAGTTTTGGGTCTCTAAGCTGGATACATGGCCAGAGCTTAGCCAGTATGCATTGGAGGTGCTGGCTTGCCCTGCTGCCAGTGTATTATCGGAGCGCGTCTTTAGTGCTGCAGGTGGTGTACTAACAGACCGTCGCATGCGACTATCCTCCGATAATGTAGACCGGCTTACTTTTCTGAAAATGAACAAGGCATGGATCTCGCCAGAATTTGTCTGTCCGTTTTCAGATTAAATAACTGGTTCGCAACGTTATCCATGTCTCCTGTTATGTTCATCTTTCTACCACCTGAACTCTACTCCCTGGGCTACAACACTGGCAGTTGCTGCTCAGAAGTGTCGTGTCCACAGACCAATACACAAGCTATAGTGTTACTGGCGTTCAGTAATGTCAGCTGTTCCCCTGCTGTGTGAACGGCAAAAAGTCATGCTGCCTCCACCCTGTTGTCTTCTCATCCCTGGGCTTCAACACCGCCAGTTGTTGCTCGGAAGTGTCATTGGCACGGGTACTCACTCCTGCCCAGACTGGTTACAGCACGCCATCTGTTTCCTGTCAGTGTAAACGTCACTTAGCCTCCAATAAGTTGTCCTGTCGTGTTGCGGTCGGGTTAGCCGACTCTATGGTGCTTGGAGTTTAGGTGCTTCCTATGTGTGCTGCGGGATATGCAAATAAAGGCTGTTTCCGTTGTGACGATTGGTAGTGCTTTGGAGCACAGGTACCTCCTGCTTAGTAACCGTGTCCCAGTAACGTCAGCTGGTCCTCGGTTGTGCCATTGGCTCTTTTCCTTCTGCTGCCCCTCCGGGTTCCAGCACAGTCAGCTGGTCCTTGTTACTTGCATTGGCTCTTGTACCTTCTGCTACCCGTCCGGGTTCCAGTACCGTCAACTGGTTCTCCGCAGTGCCTTTGGCCTAGGTGCCTCCATCTCGGTATCCGAGTTCCTGCAACGTCTGCTGGTCCTTGGTAGTGCTTTGGAGCACAGGTACCTCCTGCTTAGTAACCGTGTCCCAGTAACATCAGCTGCTACAAGGTTGTGCTACAAATACAAGATACAGAACAAGATACACAAGAACAATAAGCAGAAGATCTAAAAGCAGAAGGACATGAAGTATAAGACCAAAATGAAGAGCAAAATATATGCTCTAAATTATAAGCAGAAGAAGACTAAGCAGTGTATGGGGGTGAGTCCGTTCCTCCTCGTGGTGCCCCTGGAAAATGCCTGCTGCTGCAGGCTAAACTGAACACGGACAAATACTGTTGTAATTTAAATCTTTTGTGACAGCAAGAACGGAAGAATGAAAAATTCATACTTTGACAGATTACAAGTACAGGATTCTCTGTCACAAATAAGAATATGATGAAGAAGATGAAGTACAATATGAATAAGAATAATAGTTTAATAAGAATAATGAGTAATGTTAACAAAAAGATGAATAGCAAGAAGTTTAAGAAGAAGATAAAGAAGGTGAAGATGAAGAATAATTTGATGAAAAAGATGATGCTGCTGAAGATTATGAAGGAGAAAGTGTGTCAAAAGTTAAAAAGGTGAAGAGCATGGAAGTTGTGAAATATACATATTTGCCAAAATAGAAAAAACGTGAACAACATTGTCAATTTCTTCGTCAATCCGAACATCTTTAAAAAAAAAAATATTTATGCTATTCCATTTGATTGGGTTAAACATCTATGCCTTTAATGTCTCCTCAACCTTCCCCAATACATTCTACATTACTCTTTGTTATTTTCCTTCATGTACAATTAACCAACAAGGCAAGAATGGGTTTTTTTTAATTCCGATATTTTGTTCCCATAGACTTACATTGGATTTCCGGTATCGGTATCGGGTATCGCCGATATTTTTTGGGTATCGGCGATACCATTCCGATTCCGATACTTTTGGATATCGGAAAGTATCGCTCAACTCTACTCAGGATCAGTTCAGGATAAGTAATGTATGTACACAGACAGTGACTCCACTGTAAAGGACCGGCCGAGGGGTGTACTTACCAGTAACAACTACATACTTCATGCTGGCAACTGCTACATTCCTGAGGTGATTCTCACCCATTTCAGAGTACAAGGAATAATTAGAGTCCAGAAAAACGTCAAACAGTTCTGCTTTATTTTCCTCCGGACACAGCATTTCAAAGACACCATTAATGCACGTCTGACACGATACCAGCAATAAATCTTCCACAACTCCGCTTCTCCTCTTCTACTACACCAGAATGGACCACAAAATAAAATCAGGACAAGGAGCCTGGTGAAAACGGCACTTCCATCTCTTTCCCTGGAGAATCCCTCAATCCAGTCACGGAAATACACTTCTACTAGGTCGTCCACCCCCTTTTGGCTATCCTGCCTGCGTACTCGTAGGTGTCCCACTTGCCTCTTCTTAGCTCAAGCACGCACACTTCTGCTGAGCGTTCCCACAGTGGCTCTACCACTGGCACTACTGATTTGTCAGCCCACAGACTCTGGCTAACGTTCCCACGGTGACTTCTTTCACCGGCTTCACTGCGGTTGCTGTTATCTTTCACAAAACTCACTTCTTGTCGGCTGCACCACGGCCTGGGATCATGGACGTCCTCACAGTAGCAGGGTCCACCCCCTACTCTACTCTTTCTGGAAAGTTCCTTACATAAAATCCCAACTGACACTTCACCCACTTAACCCCTTGGTATCCTACTAGCCTTCCCTACACTGGATGTGCTTACTGTCCCCAACTCGTGTCCTATCACTGTACTACACTAACCATCTAATAACTGTCTAACTGGATCCACTAATATTCCCCAACTAGTGATCCTTTCCAAAGCTATATTTACCCAGTCTACATACATTACACTACAAGTGCCCTCCTCTAATGTTCCCAAAGGATGCATTACCTTGTCTAACTCTATATACAACACATCACTATACAGTCATTGGCAGATAAACATACATACGTACATTTACACACAACAGCATGGAACATTTAAAGGGTTTAAATTTTGACCCTCCTTATACCACCAGCAGATTAGTGAGTGCAGCTCTGGAGTATAATATAGGATGTAACTAAGAATCAGTACAGGATAAGTGATGTAATATATTTACACAGTGACTCCACCAGCAGAATAGTGAGTGCAGCTCTGGAATATAATACAGGATGTAACTCAGGATCAGTACAGGATAAGTAATGTAATGTATGTACACAGTGACTCCACCAGCAAAATGGTGAATGCAGCTCTGGAGTATAATACAGGATGTAATTCAGGATCAGTACAGGATAAGTAATGTAATGTATGTACACAGTGACTCCACCAGCAGAATAGTGAGTGCAGCTCTGGAGTATAATACAGGATGTAACTCAGGATCAGTACAGGATAAGTAATGTAATGTACACCGTGACTCCACCAGCAGAATAGTGAGTGCAGCTCTGGAGTATAATATAGGATGTAACTCAGTATCAGTACAGAATAAGTAATGTTATGTGAGTCGCACAACACCAGGGTTATGGGGTACTCGGCACCGAGCCGTTGAAGTCTATGGGGAATGTCACAAGTAGCACAGCTCGGTCCGTTGCCCTGGGCGCTCATTCAAAGGGGGATATTTACAGGGGATAATAGTAATTGTTCGTGACGCCACCTGTGGTTTCTGATCAAGGTGACCAGCGCTGCAGGGTTAATCTTCTGAGGGGATGTTACTGGGCAGCAAGATGTTAAGTCTTCCACAGGTAAGACTAGATCCCTCAAAGTATATGGCGGTGCAGGGTGCAGGCAATAAGTCAGTCACACACAAATCAGTCTCTTTCCATACCTTTACTGGTGATGGTTGCAGGTATGTCCCGGGAAGCTGCTCAGGGTGGAGGATGCACATCCAGGTAATCACTGAGTAGGTTTAAGGCCTCCTTTCTCTTTAATGTGTGTGAGTTTCCAACCTGCATGAAGCTAAGTTCAACTCTGTATATAACAGATATGCCCGGCCGACATTGTGTTGGAGCCTTCTTTTGGCAAGAACTAAGTCTTTATATGCAGCGTCCCGCTAGACTCCTGTTCTCCCTGACCCCGGTTACGTATCAGCACTATAGGGCCCCTCTGCGACTTGAAGTCCAGCAGGGATTCCAGTTTTCTCCTACTAGCCGTGAAGGTTCTAGCAAGGTTTCGGACCCGGCGTCCGGTTAAGCAGAGTAGAGGCAGCAATTGTTGCTGTAACGCCTCGGTCACTCTTTCCTTTGCTCACCACTCGCCCGTCGCCCTACTCTCACCCTTAACATAAGCACGGGTAGCAGTAGGTGTAGTCGTCAGCTTCCTTTCTTCCACAGCTCACTGACCGTTTCTCAGTTGACTCGTTGTTATAATAACTGTAGTCCCCTTCCTTCTGTTCCTTCATAAACTCTGTCCAAAGCAGCTTTCAGGACCTTCCGTCAGACTAAATACAAGCCCGCTTCGAGAGTCACTTTCCACATTCATAGGGTTCTAACAGTCAGTCTGTTCTGAGGTAACAGCTTGCAATCTTTCGTCCTCTGTCTCATCTGACAGGAAATCTCCGTCTGTCTGGCTAGAATGACTCACTCCTGAATCACCCAAGACTTGTCTCTGACAGGAACTAACACACACTGAACTACTGCTACGTCTCTCACACCCTTAAATAGTCTAAGGTTCCCTCTAGTGGCACTGTTGGGAAGTATGAGATGTGAATGAATATCAGGTTTTTGTAATTACCCTTCTGTGCACTCTCCAGGGAACATGTGTACCAAGCGCAGCTGGGCCACACATATGTATGTACACAGTGACTGCACCAGCAGAATAGTGAGTGCAGCTCTGGAGTATAATACAGGATATATCTCAGTATCAGTACATGATGAGTAATGTAATGTATGTACACAGTGACTCCACCAGCAGAAGAGTGAGTGCAGCTCTGGAGTGTAATACAGGATGTAACTCAGGATCTTTACAGGATAAGTAATGAAAATGCTGTGAAAAAACACAGAGATGGATATTTAACAGAAATGTTAAAGTCCAAAATAGCAACATATTGGTATTTAGTAAATCCTGATAGGATACCTATGTTGCTGACCAAAAGGACCCATATCAAGGTTCAAAAATTACATTTAGACCGATATACAAAATATGAACCTACACCATATATATAAAACTAAAAAAACTTTATTGAAAATTATTTAATACATAACAAAAACAGGTAAAAAGTGGGAAATCCAACACAAGGGCACCATGATCCACAATATATAGTGTCAGAGGTATAACAATTGGACAAAGTCCGGAGGAATCTATATATGCATGCTAGTGCTCCCCTAACCCAAAAAGAACCGTGTTGTTCAGGGAGGATAATCCACTAATAAATATCAGAACAAAGCACTAAAGCAAACAATAAAAACTAGAGCATAAATACCTCTGGTGGATCGTGGCACCACGATCCACCAGAGGTATTTATGCTCTAGTTTTTATTGTTTGCTTTAGTGCTTTGTTCTGATATTTATTAGTGGATTATCCTCCCTGAACAACACGGTTCTTTTTGGGTTAGGGGAGCACTAGCATGCATATATAGATTCCTCCGGACTTTGTCCAATTGTTATACCTCTGACACTATATATTGTGGATCATGGTGCCCTTGTGTTGGATTTCCCACTTTTTACCTGTTTTTGTTATGTATTAAATAATTTTCAATAAAGTTTTTTTAGTTTTATATATATGGTGTAGGTTCATATTTTGTATATCGGTCTAAACAGGATAAGTAATGTAATGTGTATACACAGTGACAGCACCAGCAGAATAGTGAGTGCAGCTCTGGAGTATAATACAGGATGTAACTCACGATCAGTACAGGATAAGTAATGTAATGTATGTACACAGTGACTCCACCAGCAGAATAGTGAGTGCAGCTCTGGAGTATAATACAGGATGTAACTCAGGATCAGTACAGGATAAGTAATGTAATGTATGTACACAGTAACTCCACCAGCAGAATAGTGAATGCTGCTCTAACATATACTACAAATAGTAACTAAGGCTCAGTATAAGATGAGTAATGTAATGTATTAAAACAATACATTTTGCGTATCTGAATTTATTCTATGTATAAATTATTATATAATGATCAGAGTTGGAAAATACAACATATTCACCCAACTTTGGCCTTCTGATTTGCTAATGTAAAGCTATTTTAAGCTTCGTGTCTTTATTGGATTGTATGTATTTGTATCTATTACGTTCTTTACTTGTTTATATGTACTAAGAATATTAATAATTGTGTGCCTGTGCGTGTATCTACATACACATTTGTTTCCGCATGTGTGTATATATAGGACTGTGTGTGGTTGTGGGATTTCGTTGGCTGAATGCAGACTTTGCCATTCTTTTAACCATTAACTTCCTGTGTAGAGATTCATACATTACAAACTGTCAACTTCCTGACTTCTGAGGCTCTTTGAAATCCTAACATTTGTATATTTAGTTATATCTTTTTCACTGCTTAGGTTTAGGGCTTGCTCAGACGAGCGTATTTTACTGTAAAATTTGTACAGCACACTGACCAATGTAATTTTAAGGCCTCGTTCACACGTTCAGTATTTGCTCAGTATTTTACATCAGTATGTGTAAGCCAAAACCAGGAGAGAAACAATCAGAGGAAAAGTCTAATAGAAACACGTCACCACTTCTGTATTTCTCACCCACTCCTGGTTTTTGCTTACAAATACTGATGTGAAATACTACTGACCAAATACTGAACGTGTGAACTTGGCCTATGGGACATGGAGATTATAGTTTTTGAGTATGGCTGAGCTCTCAGAAGAGTAAATAAAAAAAAATCATCCAATTTTCATCCAAAAAAGACAGACGTATTTTCCTCTGTTGTCCTCCGTTTTTATACATCAGCAGCTATTAAAATTTTTAAGACTAAATACATTTTGCTATGCTGAAGAATTGCAGTGTATCTGTAACATTTGGATGCTATACAGTTGACACATATGGGATCCTAATTTTTTGCGCACCCATGGACTTGAACAGGTAAGTCTCATCCGAAAAAAACGGAAAAGACTAGTGCATACTACGATTTTCATTCAGTCCATAAAAGAAGAGCCATCGGGACAGCCCAATTGAGTGTCATCGGTCCGAGTGCTGTACTTTTTTTTCTCGGCCTGCACTTGGACTGAAAATACAGATGTGTGACCCTAGGTGAATTGTCATCCACCAACAATCCATATGGCATCCATTTTTTCTACATATCCATAAACACTGGATGCTAGATGGTTGATCTTTAGTGCCTACTACAATTGTTGTAACACAGACGTTCGACAATCTGAACAGCCCTATTAAATAACAATTTTTGGCGACTGTTACCTCGATGTAAAGAAAACTTGCAGCATGCATTATTCCAGTCCGGATTTTGGATGAGGCTCGTCCTTTGAAGTCTATGGGTGAACAAAAAAAAATTGGATCCCATACATATCATCCGTATAGCATTCAATTTTTACGGTCACATTGCATTGGCATTATTGATCTTGGAAACCATATTTGCCATGCTATGACTAAGAGGTTAAAAAACTATTTAGAATTGAGTCCTCAGTGGTTGATACTAGTGTTGAGCATTCCGATACTGCAAATATCGGGTATCGGCCGATATTAGCTGTATCGGAATTCCGATTCCGAGTTCCGATATTTTCGTCTTATCGGATACCGGAATCGGGATTGTCACTGTCACTGTCAGTGTCCGTCGGTCGGGTCTGTCAGGAGTCAGCGGCACTTACCCGGCAGAAGATCTCCGGCGGTCACGTCCTGCACTGCTTCATGGCCGCCATCTTCTTTCCCCGGCGGTCACATGCAGTTTCTCGCGATAACTGCAGTGACTGCTGGGTAATCCCGGCCGTAAAGCAGTCAGTCCGATGACGTCACCGCCGGGGAAGCAGGTAATCAGCTGTGCTGCGTTGCAATGACAGGCTCTGCCTGTCATTGCGATGTAGCAGAGCTGGATGTCGTGGGACTATCGTTATGGACTGCGTCGGACAGGTGGTATACTGTTGGTTTGTTTTTTTTCTTTTTTTACAGGAGATCGATGGCGTCGCAGGAATGAGAGAGTAATAAAAGAAATGAAAACTGTGTTGTCTCTTTTATTTCATTAAAAGACTTTTTTCTTGCTTTGTCTTTTTTTTATACATTTAATAACTTTCGGATTAATAATGGATCGGTGTCTTATTGACGCCTCTCCATTATTAACCGGGCTTATTGTCACCGTGCAATCAACGGTGACAATAACCCCTTATTACCCCGCTTGCCACCGCTACAGGGCAAGTGGGAAGAGCCGGGTAAAGTGCCACAATTGGCACATCTTTTGATGCGCCAAATGTGGGGCTGCTGTAGCCTGGTATTATCAGGCTGTTGAGGGCCAAAATCCATGGGCCTTGACAGTCTTTTAATACCAGGCCGCAGCAGTCTGCATTTTACTTGGCTGGTTAACAAAAATAGGGGGGATCCCCACGCCGTTTTTTTTTCGAGGGGATCCCCTATTTTTGTTAACCAGCCAAGCTAAGCAGACTGCTGTGGCCTGGTATTATCAGGCTTGCAAGGTCCATGGATATTGGATCCTTACCAGCCTGAAAAACCAGGCCTCAGCGGTCTGCTTCATCTGGCTGGTTAACAAAAATAGGGGGGACCCCACGCCAATTTTTTTCAAGGGGATCCCCTATTTTTGTTAATCAGCCAAGATATGCAGACTGCTGTGGCCTGGTATTATCAGGCTGGCAAGGTCCATGGATCTTGGCTCCTTAACAGCCTGAAAATCCAGGCCTCAGCGGTCTGCTTCATCTGGCTGGTTAACAAAAATAGGGGGGACCCCACGCCAATTTTTTTCGAGGGGATCCCCTATTTTTGTTAATCAGCCAAGATATGCAGACTGCTGTGGCCTGGTATTATCAGGCTGGCAAGGTCCATGGATCTTGACTCCTTAACAGCCTGAAAATCCAGGCCTCAGCGGTTTTCTTCATCTGGCTGGTTAACAAAAATAGGGGGGACCCCACGCCAATTTTTTTCGAGGGGATCCCCTATTTTTGTTAATCAGCCAAGATATACAGACTGCTGTGGCCTGGTATTATCAGGCTGGCAAGGTCCATGGATCTTGGCTCCTTAACAGCCTGAAAATCCAGGCCTCAGCGGTTTTCTTCATCTGGCTGGTTAACAAAAATAGGGGGGACCCCACGCCAATTTTTTTCGAGGGGATCCCCTATTTTTGTTAATCAGCCAAGATATACAGACTGCTGTGGCCTGGTATTATCAGGCTGGCAAGGTCCATGGATCTTGGCTCCTTAACAGCCTGAAAATCCAGGCCTCAGCGGTCTGCTTCATCTGGCTGGTTAACAAAAATAGGGGGGACCCCACGCCATTTTTTTTTCGAAGGGAACCCCTATTTTTGTTAATCAGTTCCCTCTGACGTCACTGATTGTGTCCCTGGCTGACCTGAAGTGAAAGTGGAAAGCAATCAATTAAGCTTTCCACTTAAGGGCCCGTCTCACATAGCGATATCGCTACCGAGATCGCTGCTGAGTCACTAGTTTTGTGACGCAGCAGCAAGCTCACCAGCGATATCGCTGTGTGTGACATTCAGCGACGATCAGCCCCCCTGCCGGGTATCGCTGATCGTCGCTGAAATGTCAGGACCTTTGATCGCTGGTTTCCCGCTGACAGGCACACATCGCTGCGTGTGACAGGCGGGAGACCAGCGATCCGCTGGTAACCAAGGTACACAGCGGGTTTCCAGGCGCGGGGCTGTGCCTAGAAACCCGCTGTGTACCTTGGATACCAGCGCCCTGATGCAGGGAGCTGGTATCCAAGGTACACAGCGGGTTTCCAAGCGCTGCGCGGTGCCTGGAAACCGCTGTGTACCTTGGTTACCAGCGGATCGCTGGTCTCCCGCCTGTCACACGCAGCGATGCGTGCCTGTCAGAGGGAAACCAGCGATCAAAAAAAGGTCCTGACATTTCTGCGACGATCAGCGATACCCGGCAGGGGGCTGATCGTCGCTGAATGTCACACACAGCGATATCGCTGGTGAGCTCGCTGCTGCGTCACAAAACTAGTGACTCAGCAGCGATCTCGGTAGCGATATCGCTATGTGAGACGGGCCCTTAAGCGATGTTACCCGCAGTGTCGCTGTCCCAGATCGCTGCCTGTTTGGCAGCTCAGCAGCGATCATGTAGCGATACACCAGCGATCCTGACAAGTGCATATCGTTGTCGGGATCGCTGGTGTATCGTTATGTGACACCCAGCCTTTACTCTCCTGTCAGGCAGGAGAGGAACTCATTCATTTGGGGTTTACTGTGAGGCTGCAGCATTAGCTGCGGTCCCTGCAGTAAACATTAACCCTTTCTGAAGGATTACACCGTGGGACCTGACTGTGCATGGGATAGGTAAGAATAATTTTGCTTTTTTATTTTATTTTTATTACAGGAAATGGTTTTTGCAGTAAAATAAAAGATGGTCAAAAACATGTGTCTTTATTTCATTAAAATGATTTTTAATTAAAGTGTGTGTGTTTTATTTTTATTTCATGCAATAGGATTAATAATTGATAGTTGTCTAATTGACAGCTCTCAATTATTAACCTGGCTTAAGGTCACCTTTCAATAGCAAGGTGGCTTTAACCCCATATTAACCCATTCGCCACCGCTACAGGGCAATGGGAATAGACGGGCAAAGTGCCAGAAAGGGCGAATCTAATTATAGATTTGTCTTTCCTGGGGTGTCTGGGGGCAGATGTTAGTAGCCGGGGGGGGGCAAAAATAATGGTCCCTCTCTGGGCTATTATTATCTGCCCCCACTCACTGGCTTTGTCTGTCTGGTTGCGAAAATAGGGCGGGAGCCCACGCATTTTTTTTCAGCAATTTTACACCTCATATATATATATACATGTCATTGAATTTGTGACACATATATATATATATTTATATTTGTAGTTCATACACTTCTACATAGTATAATAGCCGCTAATTCAATTGCCGGCTTTTGTGAAAATGCAGAACCCGACATGAAATGACACTTGGTGTACATAGGGTTAACCATGTCTTTTCATGTCCTTTGCTATCTAAGGCCGGAGTCACACTGGCGACAAAATCGGACGACTGCAATGCGATGAAATATCGCATTGCAGTCGGACCTATGTTAATCTATGGAGCAGCTCCCAGTATCAGATTTTTTGTGGTCCGTTTTAAACGTCCGTGTACAATCGCAGCATGCTGCGATTGTCACCGATTGTCGGTCGACAATCGCCAATGCAAGTCTATGGGAGCGATGAAAAATCTGATTACAAACGGACCACACTGTGTGACTTGCGATGAAATCGCATCGGTGTCCTTTAGAAAAGCCGGCAATTCATCCCCGCCTATACTGTAAAATCACACTGACAGCTTTAATAAAGACTAGAAAGAATAGATATATACACATAGAACACATACATATATATATACATGTCATTGTGACATGTATATATACATATATTTATAGTTCCTAGACTTCTACATACTGTAATAGCCGCTAATTCAATTGCCGGGTTTTGTGAAATCACAGAAGCCGACATGAAATGATACATTGTTTCCACACATTTAACCATGTCATTTCATGTATTTTTATATATGTTTGAAACATACAATTACATGAGTGTATTTGTGCAAAATTTCAGACATGTAGGGGTTAATTAAAGGTGTAATTTCGTTGAAAAAAAATGCGTGGGCTCCCGCTGTATTTTCTCCACCAGACAGACAAAGCAAAGCGAGTGGGGGCAGATAATAATAGCCCAGGGAGGGTGCATTTTTTTGTGCCCCCCCTGGCTACTAACATCTGCCCCCAGACACCCCAGAAAGGGCAAATCTATAATTAGATTCGCCCTTTCTGGCACTTTGCCCGTCTATTCCCATTGCCCTGTAGCGGTGGCGAATGGGTTAATCTCACCTTACTGTCACCTTGCAATTGAAAGGTGACCTTAAGGCAGGTTAATGATTGATAGCTGTCAATTAGACAACTATCAATTATTAATCCTATTGAAGTAAATAAAAAAACACACACACTTTAAGAATAAATAATTTTAATGAAATAAAAACACATTTTTTTGACCATATTTTATTTTACACTAAATCCGTGCGAAGCCATTGATCTCCTAAAATAAAGAAAAAGAAATAAAACAACATTATTCTTACCTATTCCGCCGATCTGTCACGTCCCACGCTGTAATCCTTCACAAAGGGTTAACTAGCTTTGAGCCAAGCAGTGCAAGTAATCCTGCATGCTCAGCTCAAAGCTCATGAATGAATAAGTTCCTCTCCTGGCGACAGGAGAGGATGTGTTTCATGAATGAAGCTTAATTGATTGTGTCCACTTTCCCTTTAGGTCAGGTCACTACAGTTAAATTGGCAAGAAATCAATTAAGCTCCATTCATGAATCTATTCCTCTACTTTCGCTGGGAGAGGAAGTTATTCATTCAGGGGAATACAGGTCTGAGACAGCATTATTAGCTCTCTGCGACCTGTAACCTGTTAACCCTTTCTGATGGATTACACCGTGGGACCTGACTGTACATCGGATTGGTAAGTATAATTTTGCTTTTTTATTTTATTTTTATTACAGGAAATGGTTTTAGCAGGAAAATAAAATATGGTCAAAAACTGTGTGATTATTTAATTAAACTTATTTTTTATTAAAGTGTGTGTGTTTGATTTTTCTTTCATACAATAGGATTAATAATTGATAGTTGCCTAATTGACAGCTATCAATTATTAACCTGGCTTAAAGTGACCTTTCAATTGCAAGGTCATTTTAACCCTTATTAACCCATTCGCCACCGCTACAGGGCAATGGGAATAGACGGGCAAAGTGCCAGAAAGGGCGAATCTAATTATAGATTTGCCCTTTCTGGGGTGTCTGGGGGCAGATGTTAGTAGCCAGGGGGGGGCACAAAAAAAATGTACCCTCCCTAGGCTATTATTATCTGCCCCCACTCGCTTGCTTTGTCTGTCTGGTGGAGAAAATACAGCGGGAGCCCACGCATTTTTTTTTAACGAATTTACACCTTTAATTAACCCCTACATGTCTGAAATTTAGCACACATATACTCATGTAATTGTATGTTTCAAACATATATAAAAATACATGAAATTACATGGTTAAATGTGTGGAAACAATGTATCATTTCATGTCGGCTTCTGTGATTTCACTGAAGCCGGCAATTGAATTAGCGGCTATAACAGTATGTAGAAGTGTAAGAACTATAAATATATGTATATATATATATGTCACAATGACATATATTATATATATTATATATATATATATTATATATATATGTGTATATATCTATTCTTTCTTTTGGCATTTAAATACTATTCTTTTGGATCCATTATATGTCAGTTTTGCAAGCCTGCGAGAAAATCTCGCAAGTCGGATGAAAATCGGATGTTACAAGGTACACACACATGCGATTAAATCGCATCTTTGAAGGAAAATCGGATGCCAGAAGGATGTGTGATGTTTTTATTTTGATCCGATTGTTGACCGTCTAAAACGGACCGATTTTTTGTGGTTGTGTGTGACTCCAGCCTAATTTGCACAAACAATTAAATCAGACTATGTGTGCAAAATTTCACACCTGTAGGGGTTAATTAAAGGTGTAAATTCGTAGCAAAAAAAGTCCGTTTTTTTTACAACGAATTTACACCTTTAATTAACCCCTACAGGTGTGAAATTTTGCACACATAGTCTGATTTAATTGTTTGTGCAAATCAGATAGCAAACGACATGAAAAGACATGGTTAACCCTATGTACACCAAGTGTCATTTCATGTCGGGTGCTTCTGTCTTTTCACTGAAGCCGGCTTTACCCGGCAATTGAATGAGAGGATATTTTACTATGTAGAAGTGTATAAACTATACATATATGTATATATATATGTCACAATGACATGTATATATATATATATGTATTCTATGTGTGTATATTTAGTGTTTACAAGGAAAGAATGAGTTTTTTTTAGTTGCGATATTTTGTTCCCATAGACTTACATGGGACTTCCGGTATCGGTATCGGGTATCGCCGATATTTTAGTGATATCGGCGATACCATTCCGATTCCGATACTTTAGGATATCGGAAAGTATCGCTCAACTCTAGTTGATACCTTTTAATGGCTAACTGAAAAGATGATAACAAATTGCAAGCTTTCGAGACTACTCAGGTCTCTTCATCAGGCAAAGACTAAAACAAAAACTGAAGAATCACATATTTATACACAACACAGCACAGAAATAATGCAATAGGTAAGACAAGTGATGTGAAGCAGAACTGTCATTATGGGAGAGGGATGAACATAAATATTGGAACAGTTCATAGATAAGGAGTGTGAAAGTTTTATTGCCCTCTGATTGGGGTCTGGTATTGTGTTTTGATGCCCCCAGGTCAGAGAAGCAGATTCCTTAATTGATGTACAAGGACATAAATCCATGGGATACATTCATTCCAGTACTGAGAGTGTCAAAGGTCATCATGAGCTTATATTCCCAAACCTTTCCATCTCTCTCAGATTTAAAGTTAGATTTTAATACAAGTAATTTCATGTCCATCATGCTATGACCGGGGATACAAAAGTGTTTGGCCACAGGTAGATCCATTCTTTTTTCTCTTATTGTGTGGCGATGGGAATTCATCCTTGTTCTTAGTTTTTGCCCTGTCTCCCCCACATACAGACCCCCAGTTGGACATTTCATACAAATAATTAGGTACACCACATTAGATGTGATGCAGTTGAAAGTACCTGGGATCTTGTAGTCCTGATGAGACTAAGAGCAGGTTAAGCGCTCGAAGCGTGAAGGTTCTGAACCTCATTTTTTTTACTCTACATTTAATGAAGAAGACTTTATGCTTTATCCATGGGGCTGGACCAAAGATTAATTTTTGGATTCTCATATTTGATCATGTATCTTTTATAGTTTTGATGGATACATACGGATTTCAAAAACAAAACACGCGGATGACAAATGGACGTGAAATACGGGCACGCGGATCACACAAGGATGGAGGACACAAGACATTACGGATGAAAACTCGGACACTTTTTCCAGACACTCGTAAGACCCTGGTCTTACTTTTAGGCTACGTTCTCATGATGAGCTGCTTTTGGTGAGTTTTTGATGTTGCAGATTTTCTGCATGTTTGCATTTTTCATTTCATTTTTTTTACATGCCTTTTTAGGGTTCGATCACACTGACGAGGAACATCCGATGATATTGTCTCATTCAAGAATCAGATCACCAGTGCGGAGAAGATGTAAAACGTATTAGTTGTATCGCTGTCCGATATACGCTGGTAATTGCAGCAGGCAGCAATTTTTTGCTCATACTGACTCGGTATGAGAAAATAAACGCTAGTCGGCACTGCCCCATAGTATACTGTAACATAGGCTATCCGATGAAACATAACATAGCACTCGTCCTGAGATATATGCTGGCTTCTCGGCAGTCTGAGCGAGCCCTTAACCCCATAACGTTCAATGATGGATATATCTGACATGGACGCCTCCCCCTGTTTGGTGCTGGCTCATGATGAGCCCGCACCTTTTCCGGCACATGACAGCTGATCTTATCAGCTGTCATGTGCCCCTAACAGCCCAAGGTGGAATTGAACTCTGACAGCGGCATTTAAAATGCACGCGCAGCCAGCGCGTCATTAAACAACGCCCATTGCCGCACATGACCCACAAGAGCACGGGTCGCCGATGGGTTGGCATGACAACCCGGGGTTTGCAGGAGACCCCTGTGGTTGTCATTGCCAGAAAGCTATGTGCGCCGCCCAGCAGTTGGTGCTCATAGTTAATGATCAGATGATGACTATTGAAGCAAGTAAAAAACAAAAAAAATGTTTTTAACCCCCTCCCGACATGCGCCGTACTAGTATTGCTCTGCGGGAGGTGTGTTCCAGCAAACAGCAGTACTAGTACTGCGCATAGATCACGCGGCCTCACGCTGAGTGCCGCGGTGATCGGTTGCGAGTGTCAGCTGTATGTGACAGCTGACACCCTGCAGCAATGTCCACGATTGGTGCTAGCACCGATCATGGGCATTTAACCCCTCTGATGCCACTGTCAGTAGTGGCAGCGGCATAGAGAAGCATCATGCAGTGAGGGGGCTCCCTGTGCGCTTCCATCACAACAATGTGATGCGATCACGTTGGCCTGTGGTCTCCATGGAGACCCCCGGCACCAAGATGGCTGTGGGGTCCTTCTGGGTCCTGCAGGGAGATGGCTTGTGAGTGTCTGCTGAGAGCAGGAGCTGGCATGCCTCCTTCCCTGCCTGTCATATCGCTGATCTGATACTAAGCAGTGGAAAGTGTCAAATCAGCGATCTGACATTATATAGTGATGTCCCATACTGGGACAATGTAGTAAAGTTTAAAAAAAAAGGATGTGTAAAAATATATTTTTAAAAATTCCTAAATAAAGAAAAAAAAAATATTTTTCCAATAAATACATTTATTCATGTAAATAAAAAAAACCAATAAAAGCACAAATATTTGGTATCACCGAGTATGTAATGACCCCCGCTCTAAAAAACTATCCCACTACTTAACCCCTTCAGTGAACACCGTAAAAAAACAAATAAAAAACGAGGCAAAAAACAATGCTTTATCATCATACCGCCAAACAAAAAGTGCAATAAAATGTGATCAAAAAGACTGATGTAAATAAATCTGGTACCGCTGAAAACGTCATCTTGTCCCGCAAAAACAAGCGCCATACAGCATCATCAGCGAAAAAATAAAAAAGTTATAGCTCGCAGAATAGAGCGATGCAAAAATAATTTTTTTCTATAAAATAGTTTTTATTTTGTAAAAGCACAAAACATAAAAAAAATATAACTGGTACCGCTGAAATCGTACTGACCTGAAGAATAAAGCTGCTTTATTTAACTACACGCGGAACGGAATTAAAAAACAAAAAACAAAAAGCAATTCCCGAATTGCTGGATTTTGTTCTTTCTGTCTCCCAAAAATTGGAATAGAAAGCGATCAAAAAATGTCACGTGCCCTAAAATAATTCCAATAAAAATGTCAACTTAACCTGCAGAAAACAAGCAATAACATGACTCTGTGAAAAAATTATAGCTCTCAAAATGGTGATGCAAAAACTAGTTTTCACAATAAAAAGCGTCTTTTAATGTGTGACAGCAGCCAAATATAAAAACGCGATATAAATCTGGTATCGCTGTAATTGCACGAAGAATAAAGTCACCTAATCGCTTATACTGCATGAGGAACAGCGTAAAAAAACAAATAAAAACAATTTACATGCTGTTGATTTTTTTCATTCTGCCTCCCAAACATTTATCCTGTGCTGAGCGCTTACACCGGGGTTTCCATATAAATTTCTGATATATGTGATTCAGACAGAACCCCAGCGGAAGATTCCCTATAATAAGGCAGATGGAGGCACTGTGGGTGCCATAGGACCTGTGATCCAGCAGTGTCCATCTTGCTAGGATTGCAAAAAAGTGCCATCAGGCAGTTTTGTGCACTTGTGAAAAGCACACCACTGAACAGAGGCCAGACAGAGTCCAGAGTAAATCTACTGCCTCATTATAGTGAATGGATCCCTCGGGGGTTTCTTCTGTCACATTATTTGGAGATTTAGATGGAAACCCCAAAGTGCTCAGTGTAGAGCGACGGATAAATGTGATCCCTAACGTTATGTAAAATGTTCCCAATAAAAGCTTCAACTCAATCCACAAAAAAAGCAAGTCCCCACTCAGGTCCATCATCTTTTAATGGAAATATAGGGGGCTTCCACATTACTGATAGTACAAAGGCTCTGGAAAGCTAATTGGCTTCACACACTCCAAAAGAAATTCAGGAAATTCTGCGCTGGCAAATCCAAATGCCCCCTCCATTGCCAGTTTGCCTGAACAACATTTAGCGCCCACATGTTTGGCATTTCTGTAGTGATGAGAGCCCGCGTAACTTACGGGTGCATGTCTACAGAAGCATGAGCTGGGCATAATATACTGGTCACTACAACGGCAGTTAGCAATTTTCACTCAGCAATATCCACTGCTGCTTGTTTCTGGAAAACACCCATGGAGTCAAAATCGTCACTACATCTGTAGATAAATTCCAAAAGGGTTATAATTTCCAAAATGTGGTCACTTGAGGGGGGTTTCCACTGTTTAGGCACATCAGGGGCTCTTCAAACGCTACATGGCATCCACTAATTATTACAGTAAATTTTGCAATCAAAAAGTCAAATGATGCTCCTTCTCTTCCAAGCCCTGCATGCGCCCAAACAGTAGTATTCTCCCACATATGGGGTATCGGTGTACTCAGGAGAAATTGCACAACAAATTGTATGGAGCAATTTTTCTTGTTACCCTTTTGGAGCTAAAAAAGAGTTACCTGGGAAAAATGTGATTTTTTTTATTTTCACGGCTCCACATTATAAACTTTTGTGAAGCATCTGTGGATTCAAGGTGCTCAATAAACATCTAGATAAGTTCCCTAAGGGGTCTAGTTTCCAAAAATGTAATTTGTTGGTGGTTTCCACTGTTTAGGCACATCAGGGGCTCTCCAAACACGACACGGCGACTGCTAATTATTCCAGCAAATTTTACATTCAAAAAGTCAAATAGCGCTCCCTTCCCTTCTGAGCCCTGCCATGCGCCCAAACAGTAGATTTCCCCACATATGGGGAATCGGCATGCTCAGGAGAAACTGCACAACAAAATGTATGGTCCATTATCTCCTGTTACCCTTGCGAAAGTTAAAAAAAATTAGGTCTAAAAGAAAATTTCTGTGAAAGAAAAGTAAATGTTTATTTTTTCCTTCCACAATCAAAAAATTCCTGCGAAGCACCTGAAGGATTAATAAACTTCTTGAATATGGTTTTGATTACCCTGAGGGGTGCAGTTTTTAGAATTGTGTCATTTTGGGGTATTTTTTGTCATATAGGCCCCTCAAAGTCACTTCAAATGTGAGGAGGTCCTTAAAAAATGGTTTTGCAAATTTTGTTGTAAAAATGAGAAATCGCTGGTCAAATTTTAACCCTTATAACTTCCTAACAAAAAAAAAAATTATGTTTCCAAAATTATGCTGCTGTAAAGTAGACATGTGGGAAATGTTATTTATTAACTATTTTGTGCGATATGACTCTGAGATAAGGGCATAAAAATTTAAAGTTTGAAAATTGCCAAATTTTCAAAATTTTCTCCAAATTTCTGTTTTTTTAACAAATAAATGCAAGTCATATCAAAGAAATTTTACCACTATCATAAAGTACAAAATGTCACGGGAAAACATTCTCAGAATCAGTGGGATCCGTTGAAGCGTTCCAGAGTTATGACCTCATAAAGTGACAGTGGTCAGAATTCTAAAAATTGGCCTGGTCAGGAAGGTGAAAACAGGCTTCAGGGTGAAGGGGTTAAAAATATTAAAAAATAGAAAAAAATGTAAAAGTTCAGATCACCATTCGCCCCATTCAAAATAAAACAATTAAAAAAATGTCAAATATACACATATTTGGAATCACCGCGTTCAGAATCTATCAATATATAACAAGAATTAACCTGATCAGTAAACGGCGTAACGAGAAAAAAAATGAAAATGACAGAATTACGTTTTTTTGGTCGCTGCAACATTGCAATAAAATGCAATATGGGGTGATCAAAAGATCGTATACACACCAAAATGGTATCAATTAACCCCTTCACCCCCAAGGGTGGTTTGCACGTTAATGACCGGGCCAATTTTTACAATTCTGACCACTGTCTCTTTATGAGGTTATAACTCTAGAACGCTTCAACGGTTCTTCGCGATTCTCAGACTGTTTTCTCGTGACATATTGTACTTCATGTTAGTGGTAAAATTTCTTCGATATAACTTGCGTTTATTTTTGAAAAAAACGCAAATATGGCGAAAATTTTTAACATTTTGCAATTTTCAAACTTTGAATTTTTATTCCCTTAAAACAGAGAAATATATCACACAAAATAGTTAAGAAATAACATTTCCCACATGTCTACTTTACATCAGCACAATTTTGGAACCAAAATTTTTTTTTGTTAGGAAGTTATAAGGGTTAAAAGTTGACCAGCGATTTCTCATTTTTACAGCAAAATTTACAAAGCCATTTTTTTTAGGGACCACCTCACATTTGAAGTCACTTTGAGGGGTCTATATGGCAGAAAACTGCACCCTCAAGGTACTCAAAACCACATTCAAGAAGTTTATTAACCCTTCAGCTGCTTCACAGTAACTAAAGCAACGTGGAAGGAAAAAATGAATAGTTTACTTTTTAGCCACAAAAATTATCTTTTACAAACTTTTTTTTATTTTCACAAGGGTAAAAGGAGAAAATGGACAGATAAGGTTGTTATGCAATTTCTCCTGAGTACGCCAATACCCCATATGTGGGGGGAAACCACTGTTTGGGCACACGGCAGAGCTCGTAAGGGAAGGAGCGACGTTTGACTTTTTCAAACTAAAATTGGCTGGAATTTAGATTGGATGCCATGTTGCGTTTGGAGAGCCCCTGATGCGCCTAAACAGTGGAAACCCCCCACAAGTGACACCATTTTGGAAACTAGACCCCCTAAGGTACTTATCTAGATCTGTTGTGAGCACTTTGAACCCTCAAGTGTTTCACAAAAGTTTATAAAGCCTGGGTGTGAAAAAAAAAAAAAAAAATTTCCACAAAAATGATTTTTTAGTCCCAAATTTTTGAATTTTCCCAAGGAAATTGGACCCCAAAAGTTGTTGTCCAATTTGTCCTGAGTACGCTGATACCCCATATGTGGGGGGGGGGAAACTGTTTGGGCGCACGGCAGGGCTTGGAAAGGAAGTAGTAACGTTTTGGAATGCAGACGTTAATGGGGGTCATGTTCCGTTTGCAGTGCCCCAGATGAGCCTAAACAGTGGAAACCCCCCACAAGTGACCCCATTTTGGAAACTAGACCCCCTAAGGAACTTATCTAGATCTTTGGTGAGCACTTTGAACCCCAATTGCTTCACACAAGTTTATAATGCCCGGGCATGAAAATAAAAAATCCTATTTTTTTCCCACAAAAATTATCTTTTAGTCACTAATTTTTTATTTTTCCAAGGGTAACAGGAGAAATTGGACCACATAAGTTGTTGTACAATTTGTCCTGAGTACGCTGATACCCCATATGTGGGGGGGAACCACTGTTTGGGCGCACGGCAGAGCTCGGAATGGAAGGAGCACCATTTGACTTTTTCCAACCAAAATTGGCTGGAATTGAGTTTGAATGCCATGTTGCATTTGGAGAGCCCCTGATGTGCCTAAACAGTGGAAACCCCCCACAAATGACCCCATTTGGGAAACTAGACCCCTAAGGAACTTATCTAGATTTTTGATGAGCAATTTGAACCCCCAAGTGCTTCACACAAGTTTATAACGTAGAGCCGTAAAATTTAAAAATCATATTTTTTCCACAAAAATGATCTTTTCACCCCAATTTTTATTTTTTCAAGGGTTACAAGACTCCAAAAGTTATTGTGCAATTTGTCCTGAGTGCGCTGATACCCCATATGTGGGGGTAAACCACTGTTTGGGTGCATGGCAGAGTTTGGAAGGGAAGGAGCGCCGTCTGACTTTTTCAACGCAGAATTGGCTGGACGCCATGTCGTGTTTGGAGAGCTCCTGATCTGCCTAAACAGTGGAAACCCCCACAAGTGACCCCATTTTGGCAAATAGACCCCACAAGGAACTTATCTAGATGTGTGGTGAGCACTTTGAACCCCGAAGTGCTTCACAGAAGTTTATAACGCACAGCCGTAAAAATAAAAAATCCTTTTTTTTTTTTACAAAAATGATTTTTTCGCCCCCAATATTTTATTTTCACAAGGGTATCAGGAGAAATTGGACCCCAAAAGTTGTTGTCCAATTTGTCCTGAGTACGCTGATACCCAATATGTGGGAGAAAACTACTGTATGGGCGCACGTCAGGGCTCGGAAGGGAAGTAGTGACGTTTTGGATTGCAGACTTTGATGGAATGGTCTGGGTGCGTCATGTCGCATTTGGAGAGCCCCTGATGCGCCTAAACAGTGGAAACCCCCCACAAGTGACCCCATTTTGGAAAATAGACCCCACAAGGAACTTATCTAGATGTGTGGTGAGCACTTTGAACCCCGAAGTGCTTCACAGAAGTTTATAACGCACAGCCGTAGAAATAAAAAATCTTTTTTTTTTTGCAAAAATGATTTTTTCGCCCCAATATTTTATTTTTTACAAGGGTAACAGGAGAAATTGGACCCCAAAAGTTGTTGCCCAATTTGTCCTGAGTACGCTGATACCCAATATGTGGGAGAAAACTACTGTATGGGTACACGTTGGGGCTCGGAAGGGAAGTAGTGACGTTTTGGATTGCAGACTTTGATGGAAAGGTCTGAGGGCGTCATGTCGCATTTGGAGAGCCCCTGATGCGCCTAAACAGTGGAAATCCCCAACAAGTGACCCCATTTTGGAAAATAGACCCCACAAGGAACTTATCTAGGTGTGTGGTGAGCGCTATGAAGCCCCAAGTGCTTCACAGAAGTTTATAATGTACAGCCGTTAAAAACAAAAAAATAATTTTTTTTGTACAAAAATGATATTTTCGCCCTCAGTTTTTTATTTTCCCAAGGGTAACAGAAGAAATAGGACAAATTGCACAATAACTCTTGGGGTCCAGAGTACGCTGATACCCCATATGTGGGGATAAACTACTGTTTGGACGCATGGCAGAGCTCAGAAGTGAAGGAGCACCGTTTGACTTTTTCAACTCAGAATTGGCTGGAATTGAGATCAGACGCCATGTCACATTTGGAGAGCCCCTGATGTGCCTAAACAGCGGAAACCCCCAATTCTAACTCCAACCCTAACCCCAACACACCCCTAACCCTGGTCCCAACCCTAACCACAAACCTAACCCTAACACACCCCTAATCCCAACCCTAACCCTAATCCTAACTTTAGCGCCAACCCTAACCCTAACTTTAGCCGCAACCCTAACCCTAACCCTAATGGGAAAATGGAAATAAATACATTTTTTTAATTTTATTATTTTTCCCTAACTAAGGGGGTGATAAAGGGGGGTTTGATTTACTATTTATAGCGGGTTTTTATGATTGGCAGCTGTCACGCTAAAAGACGCTTTTTATTGCAAAAATAGTTTTTTGCATCGCCACATTTTGAGAGCTATAATTTTTGCATATTTTGGCCCACAGAGTCATGTGAGGTCTTATTTTTTGCGGTACGAGTTGACGTTTTTATTTGTACCATTTTTGAGCAGGTGACATTTTTTGATCGCTTTTTATTTCGATTTTTGGGAGGTTAGAATGAACAAAAATCAGCAATTCATGAATTTCTTTTGGGGGAGGCGTTTTTATTGTTCCGCGTGTGGTAAAATTGATAAAGCAGTTTTATTCTTCGGGTCGGTATGATGATAAAGCATTGATTTTTTGCTTCGTTTTTTTTTTTTTTTTTAAGGGGTTCACTAAAGGGGTTAACTAGTGGGACAGTTTTATAGGGGGGGTCGTTACGGACGCGGCGATACCAAATATGTGTACTTTTATTGTTTTGGTTTTTTTATTTACAGGAAGAAATGAATTTATTGGGGAATATTTTTTTTTTTTTTTATTTATTTTGGATTTTTTTTTATAACATGTTTATTTTTATTTTTTTTTACTTTTTTACTTTGTCCCAGGGTGGGACATCACTGTATTTTATCAAATCGCTGGTGTGACAGTGTGCACAGCACACTGTCACACCAGCGATCGCTCAGGCAGTGCAGCAGGCTTCTCAGTGCCTGCTCTCAGCAGGCACTGAGGAAGCCGCCTCCCTCCAGGACCCCGGCGCCATCTTGGATCCGGGTCCTGGGAGGGAGGAAGCCCTCAGAACAGCGCGATCACATCGCGCTGGTCTGAGGGTCTCAGGGGGGCGCGCAGGAGCCCCCACCCTGCGCGATCCTCCCCTGTGCCCCAGTACACCGCGATCATGTTTTATCGCGGTGTGCTAGGGGTTAATGTGCCGGGAGCGGTCCGTGACCGCTCCTGACACACAGTCACGGGTGTCAGCTGTGACAATCAGCTGACACCCGGCGGCGATTAGCTGCGCTCCCCTCAGGAGTACAGCTGATCGCCTATGACGTACTATCCCGTCCATGGGCAGAATGGCACGGGTTTTATGGACGGGATAGTACGTCTAATGTCAGAGAGGGGTTAAAAACGTCAGCTCAGCGTGCAAAAAAAATAAGCCCTCACCAAACCCCAGATCCCGAAAAATGGGGATTCTACGGGTCTCGGAAAATGGTGACATTTTTTTTTTTTACAAATTTTGGATTTTTTTTACCACTTAAATAAAAAAGAACCTAGTCATGTTTGGTGTCTATGAACTCCTAATGACCTGGAGAATCAAAATGGCAGGTCAGTTTTAGCATTTAGTTTAAAAAAAAATCCAAAAAACAATTGTGGAATTGAACTTTTTTTGCAATTCCACCACACTTTTTTCCCGTTTTACAATACATGATACACAATATGGTAAAATCAATGGTGCCATTCAAAAATACAACTCGTCCTGCAAAAAACAAGTCCTCACAAAAAAGTTATGGCTGTGGGAAGAAGGGGAGCAAAAAATGGAAACGCAAAAACGTAAATACCCCTGGTCCTTAAAGCTTTCCTGTCAGCTGTTTTGGCTGATATAAGATGTGGCCACTGCCTTTCAGGGCTTATCTACAGCATTCTATAATGCTGTAGATAAGCCCCCAATCCAACCTGCAAGATAAGAAAAATAACTTTTATTATACTCACCCGGGGGAGCGGTCGGGTCCGATGGGTGTTGCCTCCCATCTTCTTACGATTGCCGCCCTCCTGCTTGCTTCATGTTCCCCAGAATCGCGCTCCTGTGTAGGCATACTTATCTGCCCTGTTGAGGGCAGACCAAAGTACTGCAGTGCGCAGGTGTAGGGAATAGTCAGAGAGGCCCAGTGCCTGCGCTCTGCAGAAATTTGCTCTGCCTCAACAGGTCAGTTAAGTATGCCTGCGCAGGAGCGCGATGCTGGGGAGTCATGATGCAAGCAAGAGAGTGGCATCACAAGAAGATGGGAGGTGCCGGACCAGGACCAGCAACACCCATCGGACCAGATCGGACCGAACCGCCCACCGAGTGAGTATAATAAGTTATTTTTCTTATCTTTCAGGTTGGATCGGGGGCTTATCTATAGCATTTTAGAATGCTGTAGATAAGCCCTGAAAGGCAGTGGCCGTATCTTATATTGGGCAAAACTGCTGACAGGTTCCCTTTAAGGGATTAAACCATTTTTGACTCTACAGTCATGGCCAAAAGTTTTGAGAATGACACAAATATTATTTTTTACAAAGTCTACTGCTTCACTTTTTCTAATGGCAATTTGCATATACTCCAGAATGTTTAAAGAGTGATCAGCTTAACAGCAATTACTTGCAAAGTCAATATTTGGCTAGAAAATGAACTTTATCCCCCAAAACACATTTCAACATTATTGCAGCCCTGCCTTAAAAGGACCAGCTAACCTCTTTTCAGTGATTGCTCCATTAACACAGGTGTGGGTGTTGATGAGGACATGGCTGGAGATCAATCTGTCATGATTAAGTAAGAATGACACCACTGGACACCTTAAAAGGAGGCTGGTGCTTGGTATCATTGTTTCTCTTCTGTTAACCATGGTTATCTCTAAAGAAACACGTGCAGTCATCATTGCAATGCACAAAAATGGCCTAACAGGGAAGAGTATCGCAGCTAGAAAGATTGAACCTCAGTCAACAATCTATCGCATCATCAAGAACTTCAAGGAGAGAAGTTCCATTGTTGCCAAAAAGGCTCCAGGGCGCCCAAGAAAGACCAGCAAGCGCCAGGACAATCTCTTAAAAGTGTTTCAGCTGCAGGATCGGGCTACCAGCAGTGCAGAGCTTGCTCAGGAATGGCAGCAGGCAGGTGTGAGTGCATCTGCACGCACTGTGAGGCGGAGACTCTTGGAGCAAGGCCTGGTTTCAAGGAGGGCAGCAAAGAAGCCACTTCTCTTCAGAAAAAACATCATGGAAAGACTGATATTCTGTAAAAGGTACAGGCAGTGGTCTGCTGATGACTGGGGTAAAGTTATTTTCTCTGATGAATCCCCTTTTCGATTGTTTGGGACATCAGGAAAACGCCTCATTCGGAGAAGACAAGGTGAGCGCTACCACCAGTCTTGTCTCATGCCAACTGTTAAGCATCCTGAAACCATTCATGTGTGGGGTTGCTTCTCAGCCAAGGGAATCGGCTCTCTCACAGTCTTGCCTAAAAACACAGCCATGAATAAAGAATGGTACCAGAATGTCCTCCAAAAGCAACTTCTCCCAACTCTCCAAGAGCAGTTTGGCGATCAACAATGCCTTTTCCAGCATGATGGAGCACCTTGCCATAAAGCAAAGGTGATAACTAAATGGCTCAGGGAACAAAACATAGATATTTTGGGTCCATGGCCTGGAAACTCCCCAGATCTTAATCCCATTGAGAACTTGTGGTCAATCATCAAGAGACGGGTGGACAAACAAAAACCTAAAAATTCTGACAAAATTAAAGCATTGATTGTGCAAGAATGGACTGCTATCAGTCAGGATTTGGTCCAGAAGTTGATTGAGAGCATGCCAGGGAGAATTGCAGAGGTCCTGAAGAAGAAGGGTCAACACTGCAAATATTGTCTTGCTGCATTAACTCATTCTAACTGTCAATATAAGCTTTTGTTACTCATATGTTTGCAATTATTATATTTCTGTCTGTGATAAAAACATCTGTCAAACACACATAAAAACCAGAGGGCAGCAGATCATGTGAAAATATAATATTTGTGTCATTCTCAAAACTTTTGGCCATGACTGTACTTTCTCTATTTCTTTTTGTTATGTCATGTTTTAAACAAAGCTGCTTTGGCTTTGATACTTAGGCCGGGGTTACACTTGCGAGTGTGATGCGAGAAACTCGAGAGACTATGCAGCCGCACACTCCGGTCCGAGTGCCGGCCTCAGTGCCGGATATTGATGCGAGAGACTCACGCGAGTTTTTCGCATCACACTCGCAAGTGTGACCCCGGCCTTACTGGTATTTCGCTTTGACAAAACTTTACTGATATAGTCATGTGCGGATTACACGCTTATTTTACTTATGGATTTTCCCCTTTTAATTCAAGTCTAAGGGAAAAATCTGCACGTAAAACTAACTTTACCCGCATGAGAAATTGACATGTTGCGCATTTGAAACACGCACCGCAGGTCAGTTTCCACTGGGTAAAAAAGCATAGTGGGCAGGAAATTTCAATAAATCCCACCCACTTTGCTGACACTTTAAGACAATGTGTTTACGACAGCGAAAATACGCAGTGACAAAAACTCACCAAAAACTCATTGTGGGCACACAAGCCTCAGAGTTCATATATATATTATTATTATTATTATTATTATTATTAGTATTATTAGTATTATTATTATATTAATATAATTTTTTAAGTCTGTTCAAAGCTCAGTTCAGATGATCCTACAACAGTGAAACCAAATTTTTCTATTTTACTATCGTTATATTTAAACATTAACTGATATGGAATAATTTTAATCTAAGTGTTAAAGTTGACAGCTGTGTGTAAGGAGATTTCTGTCACTCCCCGATAAGGTCCTCCTAAGACCGCAATCACAGACGTCAATCCATTTTTCTCATATGTGAAAAAAACTGAGTTTTGTCAGTGATTTTCATCAATTTTTCTCTGATGGGGCAAAATGTTTCTCCACCTTCTCCTATCTATCAGTCAGTGAAAAAACAACAGCACGCAGATGACATCCAAGAGCTGTCCAATTTTTTTTCATCGACCCATGGAATTGCATTGGTGAGTATGATCCTACAATATCAAAATCTGACATAAAGTATCCCCATAAACTATAATAGGTACAAGTTTTTAGCTGGGAAAAACACGTACAGTGGAGGAAATAAGTATTTGATCCCTTGCTGACTTTGTAAATTTGCCCACTGACAAAGACATGAACAGTTTATAATTTTAAGGGTAGGTTATTTTAACACTGAGAGATAGAATATCAAAAATAAAATCCAGAAAATCACATTGTATAAATTAAATACATTTATTTGCATTTTGCAGTGAGAAATAAGTATTTAATCCCTCTGGCGAAAGACTTAATACTTGGTGGTAAAACCCTTGCTGGCAAGCACAGCAGTCAGATGTTTTTGTAGTTGATAATGAGCTTTGCGCACATGTCAGGAGGAATTTTAGTTCACTCCTCTTTGCAGATCATCTCTAAATAATTAAGATTTTGAGGCTGCCGCTTGGCAACTCGCAGCTTCAACTCCCTCCATAAGTTTTCTATGGGATTAAGGTCTGGAGATTGGCTGGGCCACTCCATGACCTTAATGTGCTTCTTTTTGAGCCACTCCTTTGTTGCCTTGGCTGTATGTTTTGGGTCATTGTCTTGCTGCAAGACTCAGCCATGACCCATTTTTAATGTCCTGGCAGAGGGAAGGAGGTTATCACTCAGGATTTTATTTTACATGGCTCCATCCATTTCTCCATTGATGCGGTGAAGTAGTCCTGTGTCCTTAGCAGAAAATCACCCCAAAACATAATGTTTCCACCTCCATGCTTGATAGTGGGGATGGTGTTCTTTGGGTCATAGGCAGCATTTCTCTTCCTCCAAACATGGCGAGTTGAGTTAATGCCAAGAGCTCAATTTTTGTCTCATTTGACCACAGCACCTTCTCCCAGCCACTCAAAGAATCATCCAGGTGTTCATTGGCAAACTTCAGACCAGCCTGCACATGTGCCTTCTTGAGCAAGGGGACCTTGCGGGCACTGCAGGATTTTAAACCTTTATGGCATAATGTGTTATCAATAATTTTCTTGGTGACTGTGGTCCCAGCTGCCTTTAAATCATTAACAAGCTCCCCCCGTGTAGTTTTAGGCTGATCTCTCACCTTCCTCATGATCAAGGATACCCCATGAGGTCAGATTTTGAATGGTGCTCCTTAACGATGTTGATTGACAGTCATTTTGTATTTCTTCCATTTTCTTACTATTGCACCAACAGTTGTCTCCTTCTCACCCAGCATCTTACTTATGATTTTGTAGCCCATTCCAGCTTTGTGCAAGTCTATGATCTTGTCCCTGACATCCTGAGAAAGCTTTTTGGTCTTACCCATGTTGAAGAGGTTAGAGTCTGATTAATTGAGTTTGTGGACAGGAGTCTTTTATAAAGGTGACTAATGTAAAACAGCTGTCTTTAATGCAGCTAACCAGTTGATTAGGAGCGTCTAAATCAGAGGTCTCAAACTGCATTCCTCAAGGGCCGCAAACAGGTCATGCTTTCAGGATTTCCTTGTATTGCACAGGTGATAATTTAATCACTTGCACAGATAATGATTCCAGCACCTAGTGCAATGCTAAGGAAATCTTGAAAACATACAGTACAGACCAAAAGTTTGGACACACCTTCTCATTCAAAGATTTTTCTGTATTTTCATGACTATGAAAATTGTACATTCACACTGAAGGCATCAAAACTATGAATTAACACATGGGGAATTATATACTTAACAAAAAAGTGTGTAACAACTGAAATTATGTCTTATATTCTAGGTTCTTCAAAGTAGCCACCTTTTGCTTTGATTACTGCTTTGCACACTCTTGGCATTCTCTTGATGAGCTTCAAGAGGTAGTCACCGGAAATGGTTTTCACTTCACAGGAGTGCCCTGTCAGGTTTAATAAGTGGGATTTCTTGCCTTATAAATGGGATTGGGACCATCAGTTGTGTTGTGCAGATGTCTGGTGGATACACAGCTGACAGTCCTACTGAATAGACTGTTAGAATGTGTATTATGGCAAGAAAAAAGCAGCTAAGTAAAGAAAAACGAGTGGCCATCATTACTTTAAGAAATGAAGGTCAGTCAGTCCGAAAAATTGGGAAAACTTTGAAAGTGTCCCCAACTGCAGTTGCAAAAACCATCAAGCGCTACAAGAAAACGGACCACCCCAGGAAAGGAAGACCAAGAGTCACCTCTGCTTCTGACGATAAGTTTAGCCGAGTCACCAGCCTCAGAAATCGCAGGTTTACAGCAGCTCAGATTAGAGACAAGGTCAATGCCACACAGAGTTCTAGCAGCTGACACATCTCTTCAACAACTGTTAAGAGGAGACTTTGTGCAGCAGGCCTTCACGGTAAAATAGCTGCTAGGAAACCACTGGCAGGCAACAAGCAGAAGAGACTTGTTTGGGCTAAAGAACACAAGGAATGGACATTAGACCAGTGGAAATCTGTGCTTTGGTCTGATGAGTCCAAATTTTAGATCTTTGGTTCCAACCACCGTGTCTTTGTGCGACGCAGAAAAGGTGAACGGATGGACTCTTCATGCCTGGTTCCCAATGTGAAGCATGGAGGAGGAGATGTGATGGTGTGGGGGTGCTTTGCTGGTGACACTATTGGGGATTTATTCAAAATTGAAGGCATACTGAACCAGCATGGCTACCACAGCATCTTTCAGCGGCATGCTATTCCATCCGGTTTGCGTTTAGCTGGACCATCATTTATTTTTCAACAGGACAAAGACCCCAAACACACCTCCAGGCTGTGTAAGAGCTACTTGACCAAGAAGGAGAGTGATGGGGTGCTACGCCAGATGACCTGGCCTCCACAGTCACCCGACCTGAACTCAATCGAGATGGTTTGGGGTAAGCTGGACCGCAGAGTGAATGCAAAAGGGCCAACAAGTGCTAAGCATCTCTGGGAACTCCTTCAAGACTGTTGGAAGACCATTTCCGGTGACTACCTCTTGAAGCTCATCAAGAGAATGCCAAGAGTGTGCAAAGCAGTAATCAAAGCAAAAGGTGGCTTCTTTGAAGAACCTAGAATATAAGACATAATTTCAGTTGTTTCACACTTTTTTGTTAAGTATATAATTCCACATCATAGTTTTGATGCCTTCAGTGTGAATGTACAATTTTCATAGTCATGAAAATACAGAAAAATCTTTGAATGAGAAGGTGTGTCCAAACTTTTGGTCTGTACTGTACAAGGTTTGCGGCCCTCGAGGAATGCAGTTTGAGACCCCTGGTCTAACTTGTCTGTAGGAGCCAGAACTCTTAATGGTTGGTAGGGGATCAAATACTTATTTCTCACGGCAAAATGCAAATAAAATTTATATAATTTATACAATGTGATTTTCTGGATTTTATTTTTGATATTCTATCTTTCAATGTTAAAATTAACCTACCCTTAAAATTATAGACTGTTCATGTCTTTGCCAGTGGGCAAACTTACAAAATCAGCAAAGGGATCAAATACTTATTTCCCCCACTGTATAACACTCATATGAGAAAAACGGACGCCTGAGTAAGGCCTAACTCCTATATGACAGAGAAAGTTAGGCTGTGCTCACATATGTGTTGAAGGCTCAGTCGCAGATCGGGACAAAAATACCGGATAATAGAGAACATAATATTGCGTTACTTTCTCCAGTTATAACCAAAGATAGAAGCAAAATGAACAGAGACCCTTCTGTAAGAAAGTAAATAGTAATAGTACATACAAATAACATAGGGTGCTTAGTAAACACTGTTCTTAATAAAAAAAAAAGTGTGAAAGCCATCCCACCAGCAACAAGGCGTACCCAAATCAGGACAGTCCTACACTATTTATGCAGTTATATGTCAGGCCCCATAATAAATTAATGTCAGTGAAGTCCAGTATGTGACACTGGTTTTTGGGATGTCAGGAATTTGATATCCCCTTTAAGGCTATAGTCAGACATTGCATTTTTGTGCTGCTTTTTTTAACGAAAATGAAAAGCTGCTTTTTACAGTAGCAGCGAAAACTATGAGATTTCAGAAATCTAATATACACATTTGTTTTTTTTTCCTTAGCCAAATGGAAAACAGCAGTGTTTTTTAAATCTGCAGTTTGTCCATTCTTTCAGCATTTTTGCAGCATTTACTCACCTATAGAAAGCATTGAGCATTTCGAAAAACTCAGCAAAATCAGTTTTTACAACGTTTTTTTTGCGAAAACAATGCAGGTAGAGCAGGATGTGAAACCTATTTATTTTTGCAATTTTCCCAAATATAAACCATAATGTCTTAAGGTACTGCCACACTAAACAATCCCGCTAGCGATCACGATAACGACGCATACTAATACGATCGCTAGCGGGATTGTTTCTATATCGCTGATAGCGGCTTAACTTAGCGATGTCGTTAAGGACGCTATCGCGGTTAGCGATCTCCTTAACGACTTTAGCGGTACAAAAGTACCGCTAAATCGCTAAGAAAAGGTGCCACACTCAGCGATTATATACTTACCAGCGGGGGCGCCGACGATAAAAATAGGGTCCGGAACGATGTCAGCGACGAGCGAGATCACAGCAGGATCTCAGCAGGGGCCACGTCGCTGGTAGATGCCGCACACAACAACATCGCTAACGGGATCGCTAAATAGTGACGTTTTTTAGCGATCCCGTTAGCGATGTTGTTTAGTGTGGCATACCCCTTAGTATCGCGTCATGAGAATGGATGTTAGAATTTTTTTTTTACTGTAGTGTAAAGGGTATGCCACACTGAACAATATCGCTAACGGGATCGCTAAAAAACGTCACTATTTAGCGATCCCGTTAGCGATGTTGTTCAGTGCGGCATCTGCCAGCGACGAGCTTCCTGCTGTGATCTCGCTCGTCGCTGGAATCGTTCCGGACCCTATTTTATCGTCGGCGCTCCCGCTGGGTAAGTATATATCGCTAGTGTGGCACCTTTTCTTAGCGATTTAGCGGTACTTTTGTACCGCTAAAGTCGTTAAGAAGATCGCTAACGGCGATAGCGTCGTTAACTATATCGCTAAATGTGGCCGCACTTAGCGATATAGAAACAATCCCGCTAGCGATCGCATTAGTATGCGTCGTTATCGTGATCGCTAGCGGGATTGTTTAGTGTGGCAGTACCTTTAGTCACACTTAATTTTTTTTAAAAAGCAATCATTTTGTTTCTTCCTACTCTAAGCATAGTTTAATTAAATTAGTGATAATTTAATTAGAGATGTGTTAAAGTAGACAATGCATGACCAATTCTACTTCCCCCACTGAGTATACTGTACATTTGCAATTGTGTGTTCTTTCATGTATTCATATGACATTAGTTCACGGCTGCGCTTCATACATGAATCCAGCTTTTTGTTCAGAATAGTCACTGTTTTGAGACCAAAAAAAATTAAAAAAGCAATCCTTTTGTTTTCCCCCACTCCAATCACAGTTTAATTGAATTACTGATAATTACATTAATGATATGTGGTAAAAGTTAAAAATACCCAACCTAATAAGCCTAAGTAAAAATCCTTTTCCCCTAAATAATTTTATTAAATTGTTCTTTTTTTGCAAAAAATGTTTTATGTCTTGCATTGGTGCCTTAACACCTTGTACAAGAATATAACTACTATAATACTGAAAATATAAAAAAATATTTGTGTCTGCTCACCGCCTCTGAAGCGCACAGATCCTGCTGTGCAGCAAGTTTTCAGAACTTAGAAAAAATAAGTCCAGCGCTGTAAGTCCATAAAATCCATTTTCTTTTATTCCATAACTTCCAATGACATAAAAACAATGAAGTCATAGTCCAGACATTAAAAAGATAGTCATGGCCAAAAGTTTTGAGAATGACACAAATATTATTTTTTACAAAGTCTACTGCTTCACTTTTTCTAATGGCAATTTGCATATACTCCAGAATGTTATAAAGAGTGATCAGCTTAACAGCAATTACTTGCAAAGTCAATATTTGGCTAGAAAATGAACTTTATCCCCCAAAACACATTTCAACATTATTGCAGCCCTGCCTTAAAAGGACCAGCTAACCTCTTTTCAGTGATTGCTCCATTAACACAGGTGTGGGTGTTGATGAGGACATGGCTGGAGATCAATCTGTCATGATTAAGTAAGAATGACACCACTGGACACTTTAAAAGGAGGCTGGTGCTTGGCATCATTGTTTCTCTTCTGTTAACCATGGTTATCTCTAAAGAAACACGTGCAGTCTTCATTGCAATGCACAAAAATGGCCTAACAGGGAAGAGTATCGCAGCTAGAAAGATTGAACCTCAGTCAACAATCTATCGCATCATCAAGAACTTCAAGGAGAGAGGTTCCATTGTTGCCAAAAAGGCTCCAGGGCGCCCAAGAAAGACCAGCAAGCGCCAGGACCGTCTCTTAAAAGTGTTTCAGCTGCAGGATCGGGCTACCAGCAGTGCAGAGCTTGCTCAGGAATGGCAGCAGGCAGGTGTGAGTGCATCTGCACGCACTGTGAGGCGGAGACTCTTGGAGCAAGGCCTGGTTTCAAGGAGGGCAGCAAAGAAGCCACTTCTCTTCAGAAAAAACATCATGGAAAGACTGATATTCTGTAAAAGGTACAGGCAGTGGTCTGCTGATGACTGGGGTAAAGTTATTTTCTCTGATGAATCCCCTTTTCGATTGTTTGGGACATCAGGAAAACGCCTCATTCGGAGAAGACAAGGTGAGCGCTACCACCAGTCTTGTCTCATGCCAACTGTTAAGCATCCTGAAACCATTCATGTGTGGGGTTGCTTCTCAGCCAAGGGAATCGGCTCTCTCACAGTCTTGCCTAAAAACACAGCCATGAATAAAGAATGGTACCAGAATGTCCTCCAAAAGCAACTTCTCCCAACTCTCCAAGAGCAGTTTGGCGATCAACAATGCCTTTTCCAGCATGATGGAGCACCTTGCCATAAAGCAAAGGTGATAACTAAATGGCTCAGGGAACAAAACATAGAGATTTTGGGTCCATGGCCTGGAAACTCCCCAGATCTTAATCCCATTGAGAACTTGTGGTCAATCATCAAGAGACGGGTGGACAAACAAAAACCTAAAAATTCTGACAAAATGAAAGCATTGATTGTGCAAGAATGGACTGCTATCAGTCAGGATTTGGTCCAGAAGTTGATTGAGAGCATGCCAGGGAGAATTGCAGAGGTCCTGAAGAAGAAGGGTCAACACTGCAAATTTTGACTTGCTGCATTAACTCATTCTAACTGTCAATATAAGCTTTTGTTACTCATATGTTTGCAATTATATTTCTGTCTGTGATAAAAACATCTGTCAAACACACATAAAACCAGAGGGCAGCAGATCATGTGAAAATATAATATTTGTGTCATTCTCAAAACTTTTGGCCATGACTGTACATGTTTCAACGCAAAATGGCCAATGATTAAGACGCAGGTTTTTGCGTTGAAACGTGTATGTTTTTAATGTCTGGACTATGACTTCATTGTTTCTATGTCATTGTAAGTTATTGAAAAAAAGAAAATGGATTTTATGGACTTACAGCGCTGGACTTACTTTTTCTAAATACTATAATACTGCCCCTATGTACAAGAATATAACTACTATAATACTGCCCCTATGTACAGGAATATAACTACTATAATACTGCCCCCTATGTATAAGAATATAACTACTATAATACTGCCCCTATGTATAAGAATATAACTACTATAATACTGCCCCCTATGTGCAAGAATATAACTACTATAATACTGCTCCCTATGTACAAGAATATAACTACTATAACACTGTCCAATTTACAAGAATATAACTAGTATAATATTGTCCCTATGTACAAGAATATAACTACTATAATACTGTCCCATATATACAAGAATATAACTGCTATAATACTGCCTTTCTGTACAAGAATATATCTACTATAATACTGCCCCTATGTACAAGAATATAACTACTATAACACTGCCCCTATGTACAAGAATATAACTATTAAAATACTGCCCCTATGTACAAGAATATAACTACTATAATACTGCCCATATGTACAAGAATATAACTACTATAATACTGCCCCTATGTATAAGAATATAACTACTATAATACTGCCCCTATGTACAAGAATATAACTACTATAATACTGCCTTTCTGTACAAGAATATATCTACTATAATACTGCCCCCTATGTACAAGAATATAACTTCTATAACACTGCCCTATGTACAAGAATATAACTACTATAATACTGCCCCCTATGTACAAGAATATATCTACTATAACACTGCACAATGTACAAGAATATAACTACTATAGTAGTGCCACCTATGTACAAGAATATAACTATTAAAATACTGCCACCTATGTACAAGAATATAACTACTATAATACTGCCCCTATGTACAAGAATATAACTACTATAATAATGGTCCTATGTACAAGAATATATCTACTATAATACTGCCCCCTATGTACAAGAATATAACTTCTATAACACTGCCCTATGTACAAGAATATAACTACTATAATACTGCCCCTATGTACAAGAATATAACTACTATAATACTGCCCCCTATGTACAAGACTATATCTACTATAACACTGCACAATGTACAAGAATATAACTACTATAGTAGTGCCACCTATGTACAAGAATATAACTATTAAAATACTGCCACCTATGTACAAGAATATAACTACTATGATATTGCCCCCAATGTGCAATAATATAATTCCCATAACACTGCCCCTATCTGCAAGAATAAAACTATTATTATTATTATATATTCAACTTTTATTATATAACTTTTTTACTGCCAGGAGATCAGGTTTTGGCTGCAGAAACAAAAACACAGCAGGAAAGCAATGTGTGAATATACCTAATTCTGTATTTCTGCTCTTATGACTGGAGCAGCATAACAGGATTTAAATTCACTGGTGTGAACAGAGCTCTGGCTGTACAGAAATCATTTGTCGTTGACTGCATTTCCATCATTTTTGGAACGGTAAATATCTGAACTAGTGACAATATGTGACGGGTCATGTGCAGCAATGCTGGAAAGCAAAGATAGCTGCACAATCCCCAGGGGGAAGGTAACAGACACAGTGTCACTCACCAGACTCATGTCCTACCTGGTAACAGCCGATGATTGGCCGACACAAGAGGATTCAAGTAACAGAGAAAACAGGAACAAGGGCAGCCTGATCCTGTACATGGAGCTGTATGTCCCACCCCTCCCCCACACATGGCTTCTTTACATATAGAAAACGTAAAAAGTTCACATCCTGAACACCTTACATCCAGCAAGCAAAGTGGAAAAGAAGTGTTTACATTCACACGAAGACATGTAGTATTGAGTTGGCAGAATAAAAGAATACAGAAATATTTTTATTTTTTTTGCTGTATTTTTGAGATTTTTTTTAATCAGTTCATCTTGTGGTCAGGTTTCATAAATCCCTTTATGTTACTCTCATTCTTCCCCCTAGTCGTTTTACAATGTGATACTTTAATAATGATCAGTGTCATTCTTTATTTTCTTGCTATCTTGATGCCTGACGGGGGCTGAATGCGCGGCAGAGAGCGTCAGTGTTATATGACCCAGTACAGAAGAACACGAGAAAAGGGACAGAATTGTGTTTCCTAGGTGAAATATTCTCCATGCAAGTTAATCAATCTGTCATTAAAAGGAACATCGGTAGATCCATGCTGCCGAACCCTTGGGAGAAGTGGGGCAAGAAAAGCAGTCATGGACCAGTCTGCACCTATTTTGTCAAAACTGGGAGCAACTGGCATGAAAATGCAAAAAGTTGCTTGCAAATAAGATGTAGGTGGTAATGGCATGGCATAGCAGTTACATTCTGTATAGTGGACAGTATTATAGCAGTTAATTCTTGTACATAGTGGACGTATTATAGCGTTACATTCTTGTAATAGTGGACAGTATTATAGCAGTTACATTCTTGTACATAGTGGACAGTATTATAGTAGTTATATTCTGTACATAGTGGAAGTATTATGCAGTTCATTCTTGTACATAGTGGACAGTATTATAGCAGTTACATTCTTGTACATAGTGGACAGTATTATAGCAGTTACTTCTTGTACATAGTGGACAGTATTATAGCAGTTACATTCTTGTACATAGTGGACAGTATTATAGCAGTTACATTCTTGTACATAGTGGACAGTATTATAGTAGTTATATTCTTGTACATAGTGGACAGTATTATAGTAGTTATATTCTTGTACATAGGATCAGTAGTATAGTAGTTATATTCTTGTACATAGGGGGCAGTATTATAGTAGTTATATTCTTGTACATAGGGGCAGTATTATAGTAGTTATATTCTTGTACATAGGGGACAGTATTATAGTAGTTATATTATTGTACATAGGGGAAGTGTTATAGTAGTTATATTCTTGTACATAGGGCAGTGTTATAGTAGTTATATTCTTGTACATAGGGCAGTGTTATAGTAGTTATATTCTTGTACATAGGGGACAGTATTATAGTAGTTATATTCTTGTACATAGAGGCAGTATTATAGTAGTTATATTCTTGTACATAGGGGACAGTATTATAGTAGTTATATTCTTGTACATAGGGCAGTGTTATAGTAGTTATATTCTTGTACATAGGGACAGTATTATAGTAGTTATATTCTTGTACATAGGGACAGTATTATAGTAGTTATATTCTTGTACATAGGAGCAGTATTATAGTAGTTATATTCTTGTACATAGAGGCAGTATTATAGTAGTTATATTCTTGTACATAGGGGACAGTATTATAGTAGTTACATTCTTGTACATAGGGGCAGTATTATAGTAGTTATATTCTTGTACATAGGGGCAGTATTATAGTAGTTATATTCTTGTACATAGGGGCAGTATTATAGTAGTTATATTCTTGTACATAGGAGCAGTATTATAGCAGTTACATTCTTGTACATAGTGGACAGTATTATAGTAGTTATTTTCTTGTACATAGGAGTCAGTATTATAGTAGTTATTTTCTTGTATATGAGGCAGTATTATAGTAGTTATATTCTTGTACATAGGGGGCAGCGTTATACTAGTTATATTCTTGTACATAGGGGGCAGTATTATAGTAGTTATATCCTAGTTATATCCTTGTACATAGGGGCAGTATTATAGTAGTTATATTCTTGTACATATTGGACAGTATTATAGTAGTTATATTCTTGTACATAGGGGGCAGTATTATAGTAGTTATATTCCTGTACATAGGGGCAGTATTATAGTATTTTAGAAAAAATAAGTCCAGCGTTGTAAGTCCATGAAATCCATTTTCTTTTTATTCCAAAACTTCCAAATATTAAAACAGTTAATTCATTGTCCAGAAATTAAAAACATACGCGTTTCGACGCGAGAGACTGCATTAATGATTAAGACGCAGTCTCTCGCATCGAAACGCGTATGTTTTTAATTTCTGGACAATGAATTAACTGTTTTAATATTTGGAAGTTTTGGAATAAAAAAAAATGGATTTCATGGACTTACAGCGCTGGACTTATTTTTTCTAAAGTTCTGATAACTTGCCGCACAGCAGGATCCGTGCGCTACAGAGGAGGTGAGCAGACACTAAACTTTTTTGTATTTTTTGCAGTATTATTGTAGTTATATTCCCTTATACATGGGAGCAGTATTATAGTAGTTATATTCTTGTACATAGGGGGCACTATTATAGTAGTTATATTCTTGTACATAGGAGCAGTATTATAGTAGTTATATTCTTGTACATAGGGGCAGTATTATAGTAGTTATATTCTTGTACATAGAGGCAGTATTATAGTAGTTATATTCTTGTATATAGGGGCAGTATTATAGTAGTTATATTCTTGTACATAGGAGCAGTATTATAGTAGTTATATTCTTGTACATTGGGGGCAGTATTATAGTAGCTATATTCTTGTACATAGGGGCAGTATTATAGTAGTTATATTTTTGCACATAAGGGGCAGTATTATAGTAGTTATATTCTTGTACATAGGGGCAGTATTATAGTAGTACATTGTATATAAACACCTGTACTTTGTATCCCCCCCTCCTCATTGTAGATTGTAAGCTCTCACGAGCAGGGGCGGCTTATTTTGCTTTAATTTTGTTACTTATGACTTGTGTTCTGAAACTGTTAAACTGTAAAGCGCTGCGGAATATGATGGCGCTATATAAATAAAGATTATTATTATTATTATTAGTTATATTCTTGTACATAGGAGCAGTATTATAGTAGTTATATTCTTGTACATAGACGCAGTATTATAGTAGTTATATTCTTGTACATAGGAGGCAGTATTATAGTGGTTATATTCTTGCACATAAGGGGCAATGTTATAGTAGTTATATTCTTGTACATGGGAGCAGTATTATAGTAGTTATATTCTTGCACATAAGGGGCAGTATTATAGTAGTTATATTCTTGCACATAGGGGCAGTATTATAGCAGTTATATTCCTGTACATAGGAGCAGTATTATAGTAGTTATATTCTTGTACATAGGGGCAATTGTAATAAAAGTTAAGTACTTTTACAAAGGAGACACTATTATAGTAGTTATATTTGAAGCTTGAGAGCAGGGCCCTCACTTCTCCTGTATCTGCTGAACTGTGTGTTACTTCGTATTGTTTTTGTTGTCTGAACATGTCCCTGATTAATTGTAAAGTGCTGAGGAATATGTTGGCGCTATATAAATAAAATTATTAGTTACAAGTATTAGTAATTACATTCTTGTACATGGGCATGGGGTATTTTAGCTGGCCTATCAGGCCCATTAGAAAGAACATTTTCAGCAATGTATGAATAATATTTTTTTTCAAAATATAATTTCAACAATATTATTGATTTGTTTAATAATTTATTTATAACATACACAGTATATATCGCAAAATATATAAGTAAACATCATGGAGTTATATTTATGTCTCTTATGTTTGGTATTATGTTAATATTGCCCAGAGTAGTGTTTAAAGCTGTATTTCCACAGACATACTGATAGGGAGATTAAATTGTCAGCGCCAATGGGGACAGTTATGACAATGTCTGTAAAGTGCTGCGGAACATGTTGCTGCTACATGCCCAAGCATAATAAAAAAAATATTTACAGATGAGAAATATATCTCTATAATATTGAATCATTTTTCAGCTCTGGTCTTCATGTTAAATCTTATTTTTTTGTGTTCTTTTCGTCTTGTGATTACTACTTCGTAAATATTGCCCAAAGTTCTACCAGCGTCTTGAAGGTGATTTCATTGGGTTTTTCTACTTTTACAGCTGTTGTAATGTGTAAGTGAGAAGGAATTGCTGTGTACAGTCATTGTGTGACAGAGAGGGTGGAGGAGGATTTTAAAGGAGCTGCAGCTACAGGAAGTAGAATGTAACTGCGCTTGTTCCTGCGTCCGTGGAATGACTCGTCCGCTCTCGGTAGCAATCATTTTTTGATTTTTCAGATCGATATGACATTGCCTGCCCTTGCTCAGCACTGGTTAATTGATGAGCAAATATAAGAGGAGCCGTGAATGCAGAAGGGCGTGGTTCACCTCTGACCCCAAATGGTCTACTTATCTACCCAACTAGAAGTAACTGATCACTATCAGCAGCACAGACAGCAGGGCACAAAGTTTCTCCTGTCAGCAGCCAGGATCAGCTCATTGTGAAATCATTTGTTACAGTAAATAGCAAGAAATTCAAGCCAAACCTCAATAAGTTGGAGAAGTATCCAAGGAGGACATTTGCACCATGCTTGTTTTCAAGCATATATTTTTTTTCTCTACTACTTGTGGACTTTTTTTTTAAATCTTTTGCATGTATTGTTATATCATTTGTAGCTGATCTGCAGTGCGAAATTAGTAATGCAAATTTGCCTGTGAATTTGTTGTAAAAGTTTACTATGAGATGTTCTATATTAAAATGTATTACCTTTATTATTACAATTTTCATACTTACATTTTTATTAGTTTTTTGACAGTTTTTGAACCCCTTGAACAGTCCAAAAAATAACCTGTTCAGCAACTAAATAGTAGTAGAAACAAATTGGAGATATAGGTTGGCATCTATGCGATATGGTTGTACTGAGCTCACCCAATTAATACTCAACAAAGGGTATAAGAGGGTGAAGAGGCATAACAATGGCAGTCTCAGACGGTGAAGGGGGCATTGCACCAGGAAGGGGCCCAAGATTGGGAGGAGTTCAGAATGGGGGACTTTGTTATAGGATGGGGCCCAGGATGTGGGTTATTATTACTGGAAGGGTCCTTGATGAGACATTATTACTGGAAGTTGGAAGACATTATCATAAGAAGGGGTCTAGGATGGGGGATATTATCAAAAAAAAGGGTACATTATTACATGATGGGGAACTTTATACCAGGAAAGGGCCCAGGATGGGTGTTATAGCATGGGGCCCAGTATGGAGGATATTATCACTGGAAGGGCCCAGGATCTGGTACATTACATGATGAGGCACATTATACCAGGAAGGGCCCAGAATGAGGAACATCATACCTGGAAAGGGTCAAGGATGGGTGATATTATCACAAAAGAGTCCAGGCCAGGACGGGGGACATAGAAATCATAGAATGGTAGAGTTGGAAGGGACCTCCTGGGTCATCTGGTTCAACCCCCTGCTCAAAGTAGGATTCACTAAATCATCCCAAACAGATGTCTGTCCAGCCTCTGTTTGAAGCCTTCCATTGAAGGAGAACTCACCACCACTCATGGCAGCCTGTTCCACTCATTGATCACTCTAACTGTCAAAAAGTTTCTTCTAATATCTAATCTGTCTCCTCCCATTCAGTTTCATCCCATTGCTTCTAGTCTTTCCTTGTGCAAATGAGAATAAAGATGATCCTTCCACAATGTGACAGCCCTTGAGATATTTGTATACAGCTATTAAGTCACCTCTCAGTCTTCCTTTTTGCAAGCTAAACATTCCCAAATCCTGTAACCGTTCCTCATAGGACATGGTTTGCAGACTGGTCACCATTCTAGTCGCTTTTCTCTGAACTTGCTCCAGTTTGTTGATGTCTTTTTCAAAATGTGGTGCCCAAAACTGGACACAGTATTCCAGATGAGGTCTGACCAAAGAGGAGTAGAGGGCAATAATGACCTCACGTGATCTAGACTGTATGCTTCTGTTGATACATCCTAGAATTGTATTTGCCTTTTTTGCTGCTGCATCACACTGTTGACTAATGTTCAGTCTGTGATCTATTAGTATACCCAAGTCGTTTTCACATGTGCTGTTGCTTAGCCCTATTCCTCCCATTCTGTATATGCTTTTTTCATTTTTATTGCCCAGCTGTAGTACTTTGCATTTTTCCTGTTAAAAACCATTCTGTTAGTTGCTGCCCTCTGCTCCAGTTTATTTATATCTTATTGAATCCTCTCTCTCTTCTCATAATTACATGGGGGGAAAATGCACATGTCTTTATAGGATCAAGAACACTTTAAGCGTGCATACATCTGACCAACATGCAGGGGGTTGCCAGTTCTAGATTTTGCACTTGGACCCATCGAATTCTAGTTACGCCACTGAGAGGGTGGAAAGAGGACAAGGAAAGGGTATGTTCAAACTGCATCTTTTTCCCCCATTTTTTGAGTGGGTCTGCTCATAACAGTCCCCTCACAAAGCACAAGAAAGAATTGTTACATTCATTTGAAAAACTACTCATTCACTGTTCATATGTTCAGGATTTTGAGCGTCTTGTAAACTCATCAGGCTTTCACAGAAGCAAAGCATTGAATAGATGTGACATGTCCATTCTTCAGGCATTTTTCACAAAATACTTTACAATGCAAGTCAATAGGGATGCTAAAAAGAAGGTGCCCCTGAGTCTTTTCCAGCATTATATAAGCGTTTTTTTTTTTTTTTTTTTTTAAAAAGGCACAAGCAATTTCTTAATTGCTTTATGGATTTCAAGAAAAGTTAGGAAAACACCAGTTAAAAGACACCACGAAAATGCTGAAAAAACATTGACAATAAAAGAAAACGTTGAAAAAGCACTGAGGAAAAATCTAAAAAAAAAGCAAAAAAGACACTTCAGGATTAAAAAACGTCAGTGAAAAGTGAAACAAATTCTGCTTGAAAAAATGTACGATTTTGAATAGAGGAAAAAGATGCAGTGTGAACATATTCTAAAGATTACTCATATAAGAGGGAAATAAAAGAAGGGAAAGAAAGAGAAGTTTGGTAAACTTCTTTATTTTCTTCCTCAGAAAAAAAATGCCAAAGGGAAAATGCAAAAAAAAGAGAATTGAAAATGAGAATGCTGGCTATGGTTGAAAGGGTTTTGGAAACAATGTCATCAATTCATTTAGGTGTTTACTCCAAAATTGTGGTGTAAAACAACATAATAAGTAGCAATATTCTTGCACAACTTGAAAGGTGTGCAAAAATATTATAACATTTGGCATTTACATGTAAGGAGGTGGCAGGTACTCTCGGTTGCTCTCTCTCCCTTTTTCGTCTGGCCCCATGCACTTTATTTAAATTTGTTTTACTGTGTATGACAATATCTGTAATATATGTTACATACCATATTGTAGTGTACTGTGCTGTGTTTGAAATGTGTGTAGCGCCATATGTTGCACCTGTATTGTATTGTATTGTGTAATGTGGGAGTTCTCCTTTAATTATTATTATTGTTAATTTAGGGACAGTTGAGGGTTAACACCAGAGGCTGGGCCAGCATCAAAGAGGAGGAAGGAAGCTGTTGCTCCCAGTCTGTAGCCCGGGTACGTCGGTCCAGGGCAGATGTATATGATAGATGGGGCATTGCCAGACTTAAAGACCACAACATGGGCCCCAGGACTTTGGAAGGGCCTCTGCTGAGGGGACTTTTAGCGTCCAGATTCCAGCGAGTGGACTACTGTGAACTTCGGCTACTGCGCCTGTTGTGGGTACAGCCATGGACAGTGTCAGGGAGAGAGCAGGAAGCCAGTGTTGTACTTGTCTTTTTCATCACAGTTTATTAAAAGTTATTCCCTGTTGGACTACAGCTGCGTCCTTGGACTCCAATTGTCTGGATTGCTGTGGGCGGAGGAAGAGAAGGTAACCAGTGGGGGAAAAGCTGTGTCAGTCCTGTATTGCATGTGCAAGGGGTCGGGGTGCCTTCAGACTGATTTGTGGGTGAGCTCGGTCAGGACTACCAGCCCGGTCACCCTTGTTACATACACGCCATTCTCGGCACGCAACGCCCATGTGGACATAGCATGGGCAGAACAGGGTGTCAAATCCATGAAAAGTTATGCAAGTTAACAGATGCGACAAAATCATTAAAGCAGCATGCGCCTCTAAAAGTAATTAGGGGCATTGTCCTCCGGCATACTCTTCATTAACACTGGTGTGTGCAAATCGCTCCCAATATCCCTAAATAATCAGGATGAGAGATCATATACAGTCATGAATGAAAGTGTTGGCCCCCTTGAAATTGTTCCATAAAATGAAGTATTTCTCCCAACTACACATGTTTTGTTATACATACGTTTATTTCCTTTGTGGGTATTGGAACAACGAAAAAAAAACAGAAAAAATGCAAATTGGATATATTTTCGCACAAAGCCCCAAATATGGGCCGGACAAAATTGTTGGTACCATTCCAAACTTGTGGGTAAACAACTTTGTTTCAAGCATGTGATGCTCGTCCAAACGCGCCTGTGGCAAGTGACAGGTGTGGGCAGTATGAAAATCACACCTGCAACCAGATAAAAAGGGGAGAAGTTGACTCACTCTTGGACTGTGTGTCTGTGTGTGCCACACTAAGCAAGGAGAACAGAAAGAGAAGAGAACTGTCTGAGGTTTTGAGAACCAAAATTGTTAAACAGTATCAACAATCACAAGGTTACAAGTCCTTCTCCGTAGACCTTGATGTTCCTTTGTCCACAAGTGCAACATAATCAAGAAGTTTACAACCCATGGCACTATAGCTAATCTCCCTGGACATCGACAACAAAGAAAAATTGATGAAAGGTTGCAACACAGGTTAGTCCGTATGGTGGATAAGCAGCCCAGATCAAGTTCCAAAGAAATTCAGCTGTCCGGCAGACTCAGGTTACATCAGTATTAGCACGTATTATCTGTCGACATTTGAATGAAATGAAAGACTATGGCAAAAGACCCAGGTGGACCCCACTGCTGACACAGAGACATAAAAAAAAGCTAGACTGCAGTTTGCCAAAATGTTCGCGAGCAACCCAATATCCTTCTGGAAAAGCGTCTTGTGAACAGATGAGAGACCAAGATAAAGCTTATTGGTAATGCACATCATTCTATTGTTTACCGAAAACAGAATAAAGTCTACAAAGAAAATAATACAGTACCTACAGTCAAATATGATGGAGGTTCAAAGATGTTTTGCTGCCTCTGGCACTGGGTTCCCTGACTGTGTGCAAGGCATCATGAAATCTGAAGATTACCAAGGGATTTTGGGCCGCAATGTAGTGCCCAGCATCAGAAAGCTGGGTTTGCGTCCTAAATCATGGGTCTCCCAACAGGACCATGACCCCAAGCATACTTCAAGAAATATGCAGAAATGTATGTATACTTCAAGAAATATGCAGAAATGTATGGAAACAAAGCGCTAGAGAGTTCTGAAGTGGCCAGCAATGAGTCCAGATCTACATCACATTGAACACCTGAGGAGAGCTTAAAATTGCTGTTGGGAGAAGGCACCATTCAAATATTAAAGACAGCGAGCAGTTTGCAAAAGAAGAGTGCTCCAAAATTCCATTTGAAAGGTGTAAGAAGGTTGTTGATGTCTATAGGCAGCCATTGATTGTAGTTATTTATTCCTAAGGGTGTGCAACCGAAAATTCAGTTGAGGTTGCCAATAATTTTGTTCGGCCCATTTTTGGGGTTTTGTGTGAAATTATGTCCAATTTGTCTTTTTTTTCTTTAACTTTTTTTGTGTTGTGCCAAAACACACAAAGGAAATAAACATGTTTATAACAAAACATGTGTAATTGCAATAATTTTCTGGAAAAAATACTTCATTTTTTGGAACAATTTAAAGGAGTAGACCCATTCAGATGAATGGGTCTATGTACATGTCAGTGTGTTTTCACGGACCGTGTGTCCGTGTGCAAAGCACGCAGACGTCCGTTTTCACATGGACACACGGTCAGCAAAACCTGCCGCACACGTGCACACGGAGAACAGTGCATACTGTCCTCCGTGTGCACGGACGGCTGCCGGGGAAGTAGCGCTGCTGTAAGCCGCTGTCCCCCGGCGGCTGGTGCTAAAGCTGGCTGTCATTCTCCCCTGCTTGCCTGCGAGCAGAGGAGAACGATGAGTGGTATATTAAAGTCCAAACGACAGTAGGTGGGGGCTTTTGGGACTGTTACCCCCATCATTCGACACCTGCTGTCGTTCAGACTTTAATATACCGCTCATCATTCTCCTCTGCTCCAGCACCAGCCGCCAGGGGACAGCGGCTTACAGTAGCGCTACTTCCCCGGCGGCCATCCATGTGGTACTGATGCGGCACTCGTGTGCCGCACGTAGTACACATACAGACACACGGACATTGATATCTCCGGTACTGGTCTCATATCAGGACGTGTGAAACCGACGCAAGAAAAGTGTAATGTTCATCAACTAAACAGAATATACTGTTTATTTGCAAGTGCAATAAATATTAAATTCTGTAAACAGGACATGGTACAAGTTCTTCTCACTAAATTAGAATATCATCAAAAAGTTAATTTATTTCAGTTTTTCAATAAAAAAAAGTGAAACATATATTATTACCCTCCTTGTGGAGTGTGTCAATGACTGCCTTCTGGACATCTGTCAAGTCAGCAGTCTTCCCCATGATTGCGGAGCCTACTGAAACACTAAGGGACCTTTTTAAATGCTTAGGAAGCCTTTGCAGGTTTTTTTGTTAATTATTCTAATTTACTGGGCTTTCATTGGCTGTAAGCCATAATCATCAACATTAACAGAAATAAACATGTGAAATAGATCACTCTGTGTGTAATGTATTCCCCCAAAAAGGTTTCACATCATTATCCATTTCCAGGATAGGCCAATGTTGTTTTTTTTGGGAGGGATACCCAAACATCACGTATAGAAGGGGTAGATTAGTTCATAGCCATTTTGTGAGACCAAAACAAGAGACCTGGTTAAAATCAAATATAAAAGGCTGTTTTAGCTGTGGAAAATGCATAGCATGTCCTTATATTCAGAAATGTAAAACTTTTGGGGGTACCAACACTGACCAATCCTACCAAATTAGAGATTTTATTAACTGCCGAACTGAGGGTGTAGTCTACAAAAGTATTTGCCAATGTGGACTTGAATATGTTGGAAAGACAAAGAGGGAATTAAGACGAAGAATAGGGAACACCTCGGCGATATTGAACATGAAAGGGATACCCCGATCTCCAGACACGTGAATGAGATGCATGGTGGAAACAAAGCAGTATTGAAATTCATAGGCCTTGAAAAGGTAACAAAACCTTTGAGAGGAGGGAATTGGGACCGCCTCATCTTGCAAAGAGAGACAAGATGGATTTTTCTCTTCAATACAGTTACCCCAAATGGCCTGAATGAACAGCTGACCTTTAGCTGTTTTATTTAAATATACCTCTCTTTCTTTTAAAAAAAAAATCCATCCAAAAATACCACTTTCATCTTTATATCACCAATAAATAATATTGGATAAAAAAAAAAAGAAAGATATTTCTCTTTACCTTGTAAGGTTAATCTCACCTGAAAACCGCCACTTCTAAATAAGGAATATTAATAATAAATACAAATTAAATATGGTGTAAATACTTTTAATAATGGATTATTGTATGTGTTTTCAAGGATTATTAGTACATGTGAGGGTAGCGACGTGATTGGAGTGCATGACACATTGTGTTGCTATGACCCGGTTTGATTATGTTGCCTCTTGCGTTCCATGTGGAGGAAGTAATTGGTTGGAACGCAGTATGATGTAGAGATCCAGAAACGGATATGGGGCATTAGGTGGAACACATATGCGTTCCTTCTACTGGAAGTGATGAAGCGCAGCATGATGTAGCAATCGGAAACGGATATGAGGTAATAGATGGAGCGCATTTGAGTTCAATCCTCCAGAAGTGACGCAGTTGATTGATGGCGTGACTCCGGAGACCAGAAGTAAACGCCACATGTACCCGGAATATATATACACACCTTATACAGCAAACAGCGGATCTGTGGCAGGTAACTATGAATCAGGTGAGGAATATCATGGGATGATTTCATTTATCCACACTCCATTTGAATGATATAATGATTGGAGCTATGCTAATGATTGAACGGGTGTTTTGATTTTTTTGTGGATATATAAGAGGGGTGGTGACTAATATAGTTGCCACTGCCTTTTGTCCTGCATGGGAGGACATGCTGCCCATTTGTTCCCGACTATACGTGCCAATCCCCTAATGAATCAATTTATTGAAGAAACATGTCGGGAGGCACCCAGGGTTAGTCCAGCGCTGGCTAGATAACAGGGCTAGCTGTGGACTGCCCTTGTAAGGGCAGGAGTCTTGGGGAACAGGGTCTGTCCAAAAAAGATAGGGATTGACAGGGAATAGACTGGACTCCAGACTCTTTCCGGTATAGAAGAAAAACTACTAAGAAAGAGAACATCAGCAAACGGTGAGATTGTTCCCATTTTCTCCATAACCCTGATTATTTGATCTGGGTTCCCTGGTTTTCTATGGAAATGTGGAAAAAATTTGTATGGTGACATGATTTAAACCTATAAAAAATGGGTCTTCCCTAACAGGGAGTAATTGAAATTGATGTATATAACCTATACCTCTCAAACAGGGAGCATATTCATTAGCTGTTTTTGATTTTATGTGTTGGGAAAATATGCATATTTTATGGAGGTTGTAGCCTCTTCTTAAAATTAACTAAAATTAACTAAATTCAAAAAAGAGAGAAATGGGAAGCTTATTACCATAAAAACGTATATTTTATTAAGAAGAAATATATAAAAAAACAAATTAGATCAAATTCATAAATATAAATATATAACGGGGACAACAAAATGCAACAAACAGAGCCTAATAGGGTACTAAAATTCTGATATGCTCTGTAATAAACCTAGACAGCAATATATATAATGTGTATGGAGCCAAAAAATAGCTTAAAAAATGGTTAACATAGAACAAGCATATTACCAGAGCAAATGTGAACAGAATCCAATTGTGTGAAAAAACGCTATATTTCAAATGGCAGTGGTATCATAAATGGTATTTACTAAAGTGCATAATGCAGGACTTAAATGTCAGTATATTTGTATATAAGCAGGACAAACCTAAGCAACGTTTTCAGGCAACCGCAGCTGTCTTATAACCAATAGTGGTATTATGCATAATTGCTGCTAAAATGCATAGTGCAAGGCTTAGATACTAGTATACAATGCTAGTGCATAAAGATCAATAATAGCTAAAAAGTCCACTGCCACATATAAACATGCATGATAACTGCTGGAAATATATACCGTAGCTCAACAAAGTGGCTGTGGCACCCCTGACGCACGTTTCGTGTGAAGCTTTTTCTTAAGGGAATGTTAAATTAACTAGTAAAGGCTAAGTTTTAACAAACCACTTTTTTGCTATAAATATATAATTTTTTATTGTCATAACTGTACAATAAATTCATCAATTGAACTTTCACATTTCCGTTTTCTGAAAAATCTGTTTCAGTTCCAGGTCAGTGGGAAATATAAAATGTAGCATAGAGTGTTTTTCTGCCATTTTTTTTGTTTTTGTTTTTTCTAGAAGTAGGATAACCTAGGTACGGTGAATTCATTTTTTCTGTATAGGTAAAAAAATGCATAAAAATTACACATGTGAATAAAAAATTATTCTGTCATTTTACAAGCTTAAAAAAGCACTGCAAGTAAAAAAAAAATGTTTTATAATCTGCGTATATACTGGTGGTTTACGGCTTCCAGCATGCTGTAAACAATGTAGTCATGACTGTTCCTGGAATTAATGGGTTAACCGTTTAGCTAAAGGATTATTAACCAGACCTGAGTGTGGAGTGCTGACTGCTAACACAACCATCTGCTTAAACAAATACTTGAGTTAAACCTGAATTGTGCAAATAAAAATATGCACATTATCCCAGCCATTGTTTTATTGTGGAAGCTTCACCTTCAGTGGTTTCTGTGAAGCAATTTGGAACCTTAGGATGTAATGAAAATAGGGCAGGGAGCAGCTGAGACAAGGGGATTGTCATTGTGTCTACAGCTGCCATTTGCTGGAAGGAGCACATGGCTGTTAGACAACAGACAAGAATTCGCAATTCTCCAACACATGACTTTGAAGTTGGCAATGCCGGTCTACGGAAATCTAACAGAATCTTCTGGACTTTCTAACTCAGTATTTTGACACATAAATTGACTTACAATTACCTGGTCATAGACATTAGGTTTTAGCTTCTAATTGCCAGTGGGATCTGTCACTAATGCATTCTCTATGGGGCGGCCCAAAGGTCCCCCAATGTCTGCAGTCAAGGAAAACATGAACCATCCCTAGAGATCAGCAATAGCACAGATGCCCCCCTTTCTACAGGGAATTACTCCCTTGGGTAGGTGGGCTGAAAGCTTAGGGGGGGAGTCAGGATGGACATCTATCTAAGGCCGGGGTCTGACATGCGAGAAACTTGCACGAGTCTCACATGCAGGGCCGGCGTCAGCACCTGGCCTACCCGGGCAAGTGCCGGGGCCCTGAGAAGACGGGGAGCCCACTCGCCGTCGGGCACCCCGGCGCCCGTTAGCAGATGAGAGCGGTGCCAGTGCTGCCACTGGCCCCCCCCGCTTGCTCAGGGACCCGGCAGCAGCGGGCACAATACTTACCTCTCCCCATGCCTCCACAGCTCCGGGCTCCAGGGGGCACCTGCAGGGCGCCCGCCCTTCCTCTCACAGCAGCGCCGCTGGATGACATCATCATTCAGCGGCTGGCTGTGGCAGAGAGTAAGCGCGGTGCCGGACAGGTGAGATGTGAGGGGTGTGTGTCTGTGTGTATCATTGTGTGTGTGTCTGTGTCTGCCTGCGTGTGTGTATGTAGTGCGGTGCTTTGTGTGTGTGTATGTGAGAGAGTGCTGCGGTGCTGTCTGTGTGTGGTGCTGTATGTGTGATGGTGGTGAGCGGAGGCAGTGATGGTGGTGAGGAGGCAATGATGATGATGGGGAGGCAATGATGATGATGGGGAGAAAATGATGATGATAATGGGGAGGCAATGATGATGATAATGGGGAGGTAATGATGATGATAATTAGGAGGCAATGATGATGATAATGGGGAGGCAATGATGATAATGGGGAGGCAATGATGATGATGATGGGTAGGCAATGATAATGGGGAGGCAATGATGATGATAATGGGGAGGCAATGATGATGATGGGGAGACAATGATGATGATAATGGGAAGCAATGATGATGATAATAATGGGGAGTCTTTCCACAGTGCCCTTTCCTGAGCTGTAACAGTTCAGAACGCAGCACAGTGCAGAGGAGAGCTCCATATTTTGTATGGAGCATTATATGGGGACCAGTATCCTGTATGGAGCATTATTTGGGGTCCAATATTCTTTATGGAGCATTATATTTGGCCCATAATACTGTATGGAGGACTATGTGGTGCCCATAATATTGTATAGAGGACTGTACTGTCCAGTCTGTACTGTGCGCTGTGAGGATTTGGCGGTTTCTGAGCTATTGTAGAATTTACAATAGATATCACTCATGTAATGGAAGAGGAGAAGTGTTTGGCATTGTATTATACCTATATTTCTCTGCCGTATCTGTGCATCATGAATGAATCGTGGTCTGTGTTAAAGGGGCCCACTGAGACTCTTTCACCCGGGGCCCATAAAACCCTGGAGCCGGCCCTGCTCACATGTCAACACCCGACACTACCGCCGGCACTCGGGACTGGAGTGTGCGGCTGCATGTATTTCTATGCAGCTGAACGGTCCGGTCTCAGTGCCGGGTATTGACAATGCGAGACACGTGCGAGTTTCTCCCATGTCTGACCCCGGCCTAAGACTTTATTCACACATCAGTATTTGTCTGCCAAAACCAGGAACCAGGAGCATCCCTAAAACACAGAACAGGTGTCACTCTTTCAATTCTAGTTTTTCTCTGTAGGTTCTACTCCAGGTTTTGGCATATAAATAAATACTTGTGCGAAATAACTGGCCCAATACTGACGCGTGAATAAACCCTAAAATCTATGGCTAACTTTAGTGACTTATTACTGTAAGACTGTTTCTCAGTTTTGATCATGTGATTATTAAAGTGGTTGTCCGGCCTTATGATATTAATGACCTATACCTAAGATCAGATCCGTGGTGGTAAACGGTGTTGTGCTCTTTCAGTTCCATTTACTGTTTTATATATCTGAAGCTGGAGCTGGAAACTGCTTTTTATGTGGGGTTACTGGGTGTCAGACACCCACCAATCTGATACTGATGAGTTATCAAGAGGAGAGGTTATCAGTATCATAAGGCCAGACAGTCCTTTAAGATATCATTGCATGGCTCATTTTGAAAGATTTTCTGAATTTTAAGAGTGATAATGTCATGATACAAGATATAAAATACAATCAGGGCCGGCGTTAGGGGCAGGCAGACCAGGCAGCTGCCTAGGGCCCCCACTCCCCCAGGGGCCCCCAGCTAGCGGCACATCACACAGCCGCTATGGGGCCCGTGAGGCAGGGGCACCCGCCTGCCCCCAGTGCCGACTCCTCCCGCAGCCGCATTGAACTATACCGGCATCATCACAGACGCCGGTACAGTTCAAAGCAATGATGGAGGAGAGCACATCAGCTGACTCTCCCTCTCCTATCATTCCCCGCTCTGCCTCTGACACACAGCGGGTGTGCGATTACGTCATCGCGCACTCACTGTGTACCAGGCAGTGCAGGTTGAGCCAGAAGACAGCATGCAGCAGCTCGGGCACGAGGAGAGGTGAGGAGTGTGTGTTTTTTTTTTAAATGGAACAGTGAGTAATGGACTATGGGGCCATTCTAGGGAGGGGGGATGTTATATGCTATGTGGTGCTTCGCTGTATACAATGTGGGGCTGCGCTGTATACCATGTGGGGCTGCACTGTATACCATGTGGGGCTGCACAGTATACCATGTGGGGCTGGGGCTGCGCTGTATACCATGTGGGGCTGTGCTGTATACCATGTGGGGCTGCGCAGTAAACCATGTGGGCCTGTGCTGTATACCATGTGGAGCTGTGGTGTATACATGTGGGGCTGTGCTGTATACCATGTGGGGCTGTGATGTATACCATGTGGGGCTGCACTGTATACCATGTGGTGCTGTGCTGTATACCATGGTACTGTGCAGTATACCATGTGGCTGTGTTATAAACCATGGGGGGTACATTATACATTATTCTATGGGGGAGGCTGTATTATATAATATGGGTGGCTACATTATATTCTATGGGGAGGTGGGCTGTATTATATTCTATTCGGGGCTACATTATATTCCATGGGGGGCTGTATTATATTTATTATATTCTATGGGGGTGATTGCATCATACTCTATGAGGGGGCTACATTACACTATATGAGGAGGCTACATTGTATTCTATGGGGGGCTGCATTATATTCTATGGGGGCTAGACTATATTGCATGGGGGCTTCATTATACTTTATGAGGGGGCTACATTATATTCTATTGGGGGCTGCATTATACTATATGAGGAGGGCTACAATGTATTTTATGGAGGGGCTACATTATACTATATAAGGGGCTGCATTATATACTATGGGGGGCTGCATTATACTCTGAGGGGCTGCCATATATTCTATGGAGGGGCTGCATTATGCTATAAGAGGGGGGCTGAATTATATTCTATGGGGGTTACATATTGTATGGCGGGGCTGCATTATACTCTGGTGTCTGCATTATACTCTGTGGGGTGGCTGCATTATACTATATGTGAGCTGCATTATACTGTATCGAGGACTGTGAGGAATACATTATACTATATGAAGAACTATGGGGTGCATTATACTATGGGAAGTGAATTGTACTTCATGGATGACTAGCGGTGTATTATACTATATGGAGCACTATGAGGAGTGTATTATACTATATGGAGGACTATGGGGTACATTATATTACATGGAGGACTATGGGTGTAAACTGTAGATGTGCTGCTGATAACATAATACTGTATGGTGATCTGTTAGTGATCTAATAGTGATTGTTCCGTCCCCATCATTCTTTCTCAGATGTTGGAAAGAGGCCAGGAAACAAGTGTTGAACAACTTCAATATTGTCGATCACACTCTTTTAGCGGCCTGACCTCAGCGCATGTAAATACAATCGAAATGCTTCTGTGTGATGATGGAATATGTTAGCATTTGGGGCCTCATTTTAAACTTTGCCTAGGGCCCCACTTTGCCTAAAACCGGCCCTGAATACAATATATACATTGGTAAATATGTCACTTACTGAGCTGACTGCTGTACTTTTGATAAAATCTGTTTTATTATCAGGAGACTATCACTAGAGGACTAGGAAACCTGCTGCCATGTAGTCCACCATATTCATGAGCTCTGTATGACCCCATTGATTGGCAGCTTTCTGCCTATGCACAGTGTACACAGAAAGCTACCAATCAATGGTGTGGGCGGGGTTATACAGAGCTCAGCTTTCAGAGAACTGGTAGATTTTAGTAGAGAAACTGTGATTTTATCAAAACTGGAGCAAGTAGCCCAATAAGTGACACATCACTGGAATCAGTGTCTCTACCTCTATATCATACAGCTTTCAGATGAAGAAGGAAAATCCTGGTGACAGTTTCCCTACCTTGATGCAGTTCATTTTTTAACCCACTCCCCAGTTGGTTCGCATAGTGTAAGTTTATGCACTGCTGACTGTGGAGGGTTGGTGGTGACTGAGCTGGATAGTAAAATGTCATTACATTATATTGGCTACATAACAGAGAGGACCAACTATCTCATGATGGTTGAACAAGAATGGACAAGACTGTCCAGCTCGGGCCCCTCAGGTTCTCCTTTCTCAGTAATAAGTCGGCTGTGTGTGTACATTCAGGGCATGTGCACACGTTGCAGATTGGTCTGCAGAATTTTCTGCACAGAATCTGCATCTCTTGGCAGAAACTGCAGGTCAAAATCTGCGCAGTTTTTATCCTTTTTTTGTCTTTTTTATCTGCAGATTTACTGCAGTTTTTGTGCAGTTTCCCCTGCCTTTTGAGACCTGCAGATTCCTATAAGGGCTCCTTTCCACTTGCGAGAAATACATCCGATTCTCGCATGTGAATTCCCAACTCTGGGGCCGGCATTCGGGAGTGGAGCGAGCAGCTGCATACAAATACATGCAGCCGCACACTCCACTCCCGAGTGTCGGGGCCAGAGCTGAGATTTCACATGCGAGAATCGGACGTATTTCTCGCAAGTGGAAAGGAGCCCTGATGGAGCAGATCTCAAAACGCTGCAGTTCTGCACAAAAGAAGTGACATACTGCAGTTTTAAATCCGCACCAAATCTGCGCGGAAAAATCCGCAGCATGTGCACTGCGTTTTTTGATTTCCATTGACTAGAATGGTGCTGTACATCACTTGCAGTTCTGCTGCAGATCTGCAAGGCAAAATCTGCTGCAGAACTGCATAGAATCTGCAACGTGTGCACATACCCTGAGGCTATGTGCACACGTTGCGGAATTGCCATGGAAATTTCCGCGGCAATTCCGCACCTCCCTGCCGCGGGAAATCCGCATATTATAGGTATGCGTATTCCCGCTAAACACTAGCGTTTTGCAAGCGTAATTAGCTTGCAGAATGCTAGCGTTTTACAAGTGATCTGACAGGTAGGTCACACGAGTCAAACAAGTGTTTGACTCGTGTGACCAACTTTTTACTATTGATGCCGCCTATGTCGCATCAATAGTAAAAAGATCTAATGTTAAAATAATAAAAAAAATAATAAATAATGATATTCTCACCTTCCGGCGGCCCCTGCAGCTTTCCCGCCTCTCAGCGACGCTCCCAGCAAGTTTCGTTCCCAGGAGTCCTTTGCGGCAATCATCCCGATGACGTAGCATCTCGTGAGACCGCTACGTCATCTGGGGTGATTCTCGCAATGCATTACTGGGAACGCGATTGGCGGGAGCGTCGATGAGAGGCGGGAAAGCTGCAGGGGCCGCCGGAAGGTGAGAATATCATTATTTTTTATTTTAATTATTGTTTTTACATGGATATGGTACCCAGGGCCTGGAGGAGAGTCTCCTGTCCTCCAGACCCTGGGTACCATCCGCACATGAACCGCTTACTTTCCGCTTGGTGGGCACAGCCACATGCAGAAAGTAAGCGATTCAATGCATTCCTATGGCGGCGGAATCGCCGCGGTTCCGCAAAAAAGAATGAGCATGCTGCGGATTCTCCCGCGATGCGATTCCGCCGCGGAAAAACCTGCAGCATGTGCACAGCATTGCGGAATCTCATAGGCCTTAATGAGTTGTATTGTGTAAGCGGTTTTGCCGCGGTTTCGCGGCAAAACCGCTAAAAAACCGCAACGTGTGCACATAGCCTGAGGCTAAGTGCACATGTTCAGGAATGTTTGCAGAATTTTCCTGAGCAAAAACGGACATTTTCCGCAGTAAAAACGCGCGGTTTTTTCGTGTTTTTTTTTCTGCGGATTTTGTGCGTTTTTACCGCGATTTTTTCCTGAACTTTCTAGGTCAATAATATAGCGGGAAAAACACTAGAATTCCGCGAAATTAATGAACATGTTGCTTCTTTTTCCGAGATGCGTTTTTTCGCGGAAAAAAACGCACCATGTGCACAAAAATTGCGGAATTCATTCTAAATGATAAGATGATTAAATCATGCGTTTTTGACGCGTTTTTTTCCCCGCGAAAAAAACGCAAATAATCCTGAACGTGTGCACATAGCCTGAATGTGAGATACAGTCTCCACTTTTATGACAGGTTTTCAGCCTTTAAGAAGACCTTGCTTGGTAATAAACATTATTTCCTCTCTACTTATTATCTCTGACGCCTCAGGCTAAGTGCACACGTTCAGGATTATTTGAGTTTTTTTCGTGTTTTTTCCCGTCAAAAACACATGATTTAAGCATCCTATCATTTAGAATGAATTCCGCAATTTTTGTGCACATGGTGCGTTTTTTTCTGCGAAAAAACGCATCTCGGAAAAAGAACCAACATGTTCATTAATTTCGCGGAATTTTAGCGTTTTTCCCGATATATTATTGACCTAGAAAGTTCAGGAAAAAATAGCGGTAAAAATGTGCAAAATCCCGCAAAAAAACGCACCAAAAACGCGAAAACCCGCAAAAAAAAAGCGTGTTTTTTCCGCGGAAAATGTCCGTTTTTGCTCAGGAAAATTCTGCAAACATTCCTGAACGTGTGCACTTAGCCTCAGCATTTGGTAGTGACACTGCACAATGTGCTTACATATGCAGACAGTATATAGATATATCAGGTAAGGACAGGAATTCCCCTCTCCTTGTATTGTGAAGAAGACTTCCTACTACCCTCTCTCTATACATGTACATTTAAACCCGATTTTTTTGCTCTTCCCTATTGTTTTTCTTTCTTTTGGGATTGTTGCTCAAAACCCCAAAAATTGAGCCAGAGCACATGTTGGTGCATAGCTGTGCTTTCTTATAATTATTTTTATTATTATTATTACACATTTATATAGCGCCATTTATTCCATGGCGCTTTACATATGAAAAGGGAAAATATAGACAGGTACAATAAACGTGTGCTAGACAAGGGACACACAAGTACAGAAGGAGAGAGGACCCTGCCCGCGAGGGCTCACAGTCTACAGGGGCCATTAAACTATCAGAATCTAAGTAAAAACTAAATGAGCAAATAACCCTGTGATAAGTAAATGAGTAAATAATAACAGCACACATGTTAATTATATAAGGAACTTTGTTAATTCTTTTTTGCTCAAAAAAGCGTAAAAGGCATCCCACCTCGACAAGGTGTACCCCAATTTGGACAGTCCATAGATCTCGTAGTCCTCGCTATGCGTCTGCAGACGTCAAAACAGGTAAGAGCAGTGAGACCAGGTCCTGACTGCCAGTGGAAAGCTATACAAACAAAATGAAGAGTTTAACAAAGTACAAAAACTAAAACAGAACAAAAAAAATATCTATATTATCCATTTTGATGTCTGCTGACACATAGTGAAGTGAGCTACAACAGTTAGGTACCATCCCAACTGGATACACCTTGTCGCAGTGGGATGGATTTTTTGCAGTTCGACAGTTTTACTCCATGGGTATTATCTGATTGCACCAATACAGCTGGTCACAAACACGGATCCATTTACCGTTCTTACATTTTTCAGGACGCTGGTCAGTGAAAACAGTGAACCCTGCCCAATGTAAGGATCCCACTTTTGGACAGCTGTTCCTGCTTCAGCACATATTATACACGTGTATCTCTCATTTGTTAACAGGATTGCATTGTATGATCAAGTAGGAAAAATGGAACCATCCTAAGGTATATCGGTCCTGTAACACCATCCATCGATCCCTATGGAGTCCCCCATCTTGGATGTCAGTGATCTCACATCTTATCCATTAGATTGTCAGCTCTTGTGGGCAGGACTAATTCTCCTTATGTATCTGGTCTATAAAGCATTCTGCAGTGTGTATCTTAATGGTTCTTTATCAATTATTAATGATGGTATCCTGGACTACAAGCAGCTTAAAATGCAGTTATCTGACTCCATGGTGGTAATTAATGTGCACTTTTGGGAGAAGGGGAACCTTGGTATGAATGAAAAAAAGCCAATTTGTTAGGTACAAAGAAGTGACTGGTTCTTCCCCTTGCTTGCAACTTCCACTGATGCAGGATGATAATGTCAGTGGCAATAAGCAACAGAAGAGAGCTGCCGTTCCCAAACCTGGATGGAGAAGAATGCAGAAACGTATCTTAGGCCGGGATCATACATGCGAGGAATACGGCCGAGTCTCGCATGTTAGTACCCGGCACTGCCGCCGGCCTCGGGAGCTGAGCGTGTGGCTCAATGTATTGCTATGCGGCCGCACGCTCCGCTCCTGAGCCCAGCGGCAGTGCCGGGTATTAACATGCAAGACTCGGCCGTATTCCTCGCATGTATGATCCCGGCCTTAATGTCACTGTATGTAGTATGTATGTGGGCACGGTATATAAACATTTGCTACAGTATTTGACAGTATGGTAGGTTCTATTTGAAAA
>JARQOD010000003.1:95166173-95212179 GCA_033576555.1 Oophaga sylvatica
GGTTTTGGGTTTTAAAGGACCCAAAGATCCTGGTTTGCCGCCTGAAAATCCGGGCCCCACAGCAGTCTATATCTTGGTGATTAAAAAAAATTTAGGGGACCCCCTCAAAAAAAATTTTGGCGGGGGGGCCCCCCCTATTTTGTTCCCCCGCCGTGAAGCAGCCCGTGGGTGGTTTTCGGTGGTAAGGACCCAAATATCCGGACCTTGCCAGCCTGAAATCCCAGGCCCAGCAGTTTTTTAGTTGGTGGTTAACAAAATAGGGGATCCCCAAAAAAAAAACGGCGTGGGGCCCCCCTATTTTTTTTAAAACAGCCAAGTAAAATGAGATGCTGGGGCCCCTGGTTTTAAAAGACTGTAAAGGGGCCCATGGTTTTTGGGCCCCTAACGCCTGTAATCCGGGGTTTCAGCACCCCCCACATTTGGGCATCAAAAGATGTCCCAATTGTGGATTTACCGGCTCTTCCCATTGCCTGTAGCGGTGGCAACGGGGTTAAAAGGGGGGGTTAATGTCACCGTTGATTGCCGGTGAAAATAACCCCGGTTAATAATGGGAGGTGTCAATAAGACCCGATCCATTATTACCCCAAAGTTTTTAAATGTGAAAAAAAAAAAACACAGCAAGAAAAAGTTTTTTAATGAAAAAAAAAGGGAAAAAAAACACAGTTTTTCATTATTTTTTGTATTTCCATTCCTGCGACCCCATCGATCTCCTGTAAAAAAAGAAAAAAAAAAAAACCAACAGTATACCACCTGTCCGACGCAGTCCATAACGACAGTCCCACGACGATCCAACTCTGCTACATCGCAATGACAGGCAGAGCCTGTCATCGCAACGCAGCACAGCTGATTACCTGCTTCCCCGGCGTGACGTCATCGGACTGACTGCTTTACGGCCGGGATTACCCAGCAGTCACTGCAGTTATCGCGAGATACTGCATGTGACCGCCGGGGAAAGAAGATTGCGGCCATCAAGCAGTCCAGGACGTGACCGCCGGAGATCTTCTGCCAGGTAAGTGCCGCTGACTCCTGACAGACCCGACCGACGGACACTGACAGTGACAGTGACAATCCCGATTCCGGTATCCGATATGACGAAAATATCGGAACTCGGAATCGGAATTCCGATACAGCCAATATCGGCCGATACCCGATATTTGCAGTATCGGAATGCTCAACCCTAGTCGCCACGTTGTCAGTGGGCAAATTTACAAAATCAGATCAAATAATTATTTCCTTCGCTGTAGATATGAGATAGACAGAGAGATAGATAAGAAAAATTTACAAAATCAGATCAAATAATTATTTCCTTCGCTGTAGATATGAGATAGACAGAGAGATAGATAAGAAAAATTGACACAGCACCAACTTCAGTGTTAAGCATATGTGCCAGCCCACTGGTTTTAGCTAAAAATCCAGATAATTGAGCGGCACTCAAAAATAAGAAACTATGAAAAGTCTGGTGAAACTGTTAATAATCCATTTGTGCAGCAGGCAACGTTTCTACTCAACAGAGCTGTTTTAATGGACGTTTGCTAGTTTCCCATTTTTGAGTGCTCCTGCTTTCTTTATTTTTCGATAGAGTGTCGTAGAATCATAGAATAGTAGAATTGGAAGGGACCTCCTGGGTCATCTGGTCCAACCCCCTGCTCAAAGCAGGATTCACTAAATCATCCCAGACAGATGTCTGTCCAGCCTCTGTTTGAAGACTTCCATTGAAGGAGAACTCACCACCTCTCGTGGCAGCCTGTTCCACTCATTGATCAAACTCACTGTCAAAAAGTTTTTTCTAATATCTAATCTGTGTCTCCTCCCATTCAGTTTCATCCCATTGCTTCTAGTCTTTCCTTGTGCAAATGAGAATAAAGATAATCCTTCTACACTGTGACAGCCCTTGAGATATTTGTAGACAGCTATTAAGTCTCCTCTCAGTCTTCCTTTTTGCAAGCTAAACATTCCCAAATCCTGCAACCGTTCCTCATAGGACATAGTTTGCAGACCAGTCACCATTCTGGTCGCTCTTCTCTGAACTTGCTCCAGTTTGTTGATGTCTTTTTTAAAATGTGGTGCCCAAAACTGGACACAGTATTCCAGATGAGGTCTGACCAAAGAGGAGTAGAGTGCAATAATGACTTCACGTGATCTAGACTGTATGCTTCTGTTAATACATCCCAGAATTGTATTTGCCTTTTTTGCTGCTGCATCACACTGTTGACTCATGTTGAGTCTGTGGTCTATTAGTATACCCGTCTTTTTCAACGTGCTGTTGCTTAGCCCTATTCCTCCCATTTTGTATATGCTTTTTTCATTTTTATTGCCCAGATGTAGTACTTTGCATTTCTCCCTGTTAAAAACCATTCTGTTAGTTGCTGCCCACTGCTTCAGTTTATTTATATCTTTTTGAATCCTCTCTCTCTCTCTTCTCTAGTATTAGCTACCCTCCTAGCTTTGTGTCATCAGCAAATTTAATCTGTTTACCCTCAATTCCTTCATCTAAATCATTGATAAAGATGTTGAACAATACAGGGCCCAGGACAGAGCCCTGTGGTACCCCACTTGAGACATTCTTCCAACTGAGACATTTGTGTATATATATTTCCTGTTATGCCTTTAGATTGTGATATTTGTGCTGCTGTACTGAGCTGAGTGCAGATATTTGCATGGAGCAGACAGCCATGCAATCTGGATAGAGGCAGAATCCCAGATAACCTGTTCTACCACAACATTCACACATTACAGAACAGATGTGCTGTGAGACAATGAGGAGCAGCAGGGGTCTGCAGATCAGCTCTCCTGATGCAAAGTTTTGTTCCTTTAATGAAGAACAAAAGCAGGAGGATTGTGAGACTGGCTTCCATATTTACTGCACATATATATATACTAAGCAGCACTCTGCTGACACCAGCTCTTGAATGTTTGTCTTATCTTTGCACAGTATTTCATGTACTACAGCAGCTGTATCTTCTAGCTTGAATTTCTACTTCACCTTGAGAAAGGAAGTTGCAACCATCATCAGCCTTCCTACACTTCTGCATAAAAGACAGACTGTCTGTGTTTGTTAACAATTAGTTCTCCTGTATATCAAAGTCTGGAGATATATCCAGTTATGGAGCAGAGCCTGGAGTTACAGTAGATATAAAAGTCTGCACACTCCTGTTAAAATGCTAGGTTTTTGTCACGTAAAAACTCATACCAAGAAAAATCATTTCAGAACTTTTTCCACCTTTCATATCTCCCATAATCTGTATAGTTTTATTGAAAACTAAACTGAAATCTTTTAGGCTCAAAAAGAAAAATTAAAGAACTAAAATAATGTGGTTGCATAAATACGCACACCTTGGGCCGGGGATTCTCTGATGCGAGAGATTATCGGAGCTGATTATGTAAATACTCTCAGAGCAAACTCTCTAAAGGCCCCGTTACACATAGCGAGATCGCTAGCGAGATTGCTGAAATGTCACCGATTTTGTGACATAGCAGCGACCTAGCCAGTGATCTCGCTAAAGTGTGACACTCAGCGACGATCAGCCCCCCTGCCGGGTGTCGCTGATTGTTGCTGAATGTCCTGGACCATTTTTTGATCGCTGGTCTCCTGCTGGCCAGCACGCATCGCTGCGTGTGACAGGCCGGAGACCAGCGAGAAGCAAGCTGGAGCTGGAAACCCGATGTGTACGTTAGATACCAGCACGCTGCTGCAGGGGAGCTGGTAACCAAGCTACACAGCGGGTTACTAAGCGCTGAGCTGCACCTGGAAACCCGATGTGTACCTTGGTTACCAGCTCCCTGCACAAGCTCGCTGGTATCTAAGGTACACAGCGGGTAACTAAGCGACGTGCGTCGCTTGTTACCGGCATAGTCGCTGTCCTGATCGCTGCTTGAGCTGCCTGTTTGGCAGCTCTGCAGCGATCATGTAGGCGTAGCGACACACCAGCGATCCTGACACATGCATATCGTTGTCGGGATCGCTGGTGAGTCGCTATGTGTGACGGGACCCTAAGAGTTTCATCCAAGTGTCTGAGCACTGTGGTCTGATTCTCTCACATAAGACAATCGGAGCACAGGTGCGGAAAAGACGGAGAAAGTAATTTCTCCATTTTCTCCATTGTCTGTGTCCACGGTAATCGCACTGTACTCGGATGACATCCAAGTGCAGTCTGATGTTTCACACGCATCCATAGAAATGTATGGGTGCATGTAAACTGAATCTCATAGCCACTTGCAGCAGGCTGTGACTGTTTTCTCATGACGAATCACATGAAAAAATAATCGCTGACCTGCACTGCCCCATAGTATAACATTGGGCCAAGTGCTATCCGATAAAACATCGCATAACACTCGGCCATGCTATGTGATCCTGTGAGCAAGCCATAAAACTGATACTTTTTTGAAGCATCCTGTAAATTTATGACCACGTTAAGTCTTTTTGGGTAAGAGTTAGTGGTGAGAGACCACTAAAATCAGTAATTGAATCAAGCAGGTCAGACACTCTGAGGGGCTCGACTCGAGTACCAAGTGTAATGGAAGTCAATGGGAAAGTCGAGCATCTTACCAGACGTCCCTAACAGGAGAGCGGGAAGGCAGGAAAATCGCTGAATTGGATGGAAATAATACTCAAATGGAATGGGAACAACATAGGGAAGACGCCTGGATGCATCTATGACTCCCAGGTCGCTGCTGGGAACAATGTTGTCAGAGTAGTACTCAGAGAGTGACAATTAGGCTATGTGCACACGTGGCGGATTGTTAGCGTTTTTGCCGCGTGTTTTTGCGGCAAGAACGCGGAAAAAAACGATTACACAACGCAGACCATTATATTCTATGGGATTCCGCTATGCTATGCTAATGCTGCGTATTTTTCCGCGGTGGAATCGCATCGTGGAAAAATACGCAGCATGCTCATTCTTTTTGCGGAATCGGAATGCATTGAACCATGCGCAAAGTGAGCGGTTCATGTGCGGATGGTACCCAGGGTTTGGAGGAGAGGAGACTCTGCCCTGGGTACCATATCCCTGTTAAAACAATAATTAAAATAAAAAATCGTGATATTCTCACCTTCCGGCGGCCCCCGCAGCTTTCCCTCCCCTCAGCGATGCTCCTGGCAACTCCCATTCCCAGGGATGACTTGCGACAATGACCCAGATAACGTAGCGGTCTCGCGTGATGCTACGTCATCTGGGGTCATTGTCGCTAAGCATCCGGGAGCATCGCGAGGACCAGGAAGGCTGCGTGGCCGCCGGAAGCTGAGAATATGACGATTTTTTTATTTTTCAATTATTTTTAACATTATATCTTTTTACTATTGATGCGACATAGGCGGCATCAATAGTAAAAAGTTGGTCACACTTGTCAAACACTATGTGTGACTCATGTGACCAACCTGTCAATCAGTTTTCCAAGCAATGCTACAGATCGCTTGCAAAACGCTAGCTTTTAGCGGGAATACGCATATCAATTAAAATGCGTATTTCTTGCCCAGGGAGTTGCGGGATTGCCGCGGAAATTTCCGCGGCAATTCCGAACGTGGGCACATAGCCTACAACATAACAAACCAAAGATAAAGTGGATTTTACGGGAAAAAAATGTTAGGAAACATTATTTCCTGTGTAATGACTCTGATACACCAGTATTGGAGGGCCTAATACACATTCTGTTCAAATTGTTAGGTAGTGGGACTCCTACACTCATAAAGCCTATGCACTTAGTAAAAGGGCTGCCAAAAATTAGGAGGGACTGCAATACACCTGGGAAGACATATAGAAGAGGGCCTCAGAAAACATATTTAAGGAGTGGGACTCCTAGACTGATACAGCCTATGCACTAAATGCAAGGGCTGAAAAACATTTACCCTGGAGTGTATATATAAGAAATTTATAGATCTCATTGTAGATCTCAAACACATCCTGTAAAAATTATGAAGGATAACCCACTAAAAAGTATGAGTGGGTGCCGCCTGTATTATTAAAAATTAAGAATGAGGGCCACATGATGACCATTGCGTCACCAGGTGTTATATAAGACCCGATGACACGATGCGATCGGCAAATGGCAGTAATGCCAGTAGCCAACATGGCTACGGAATTACCGCATATGGCAGGCAATGCCATCATGTTTATTGACTGTCTAAGGCTACTTTCACATTTGCGCTCGGGCGACCTGCGCCTATCTGCGCACGGCCGCCGCTAAGCTCCGCCCCTGGCCGCGCCTCCTCCCGGCGGCTCCGCCTATGGGCGCATGACGGCGCATGCGACCTGTGTACCCTATCTTTATCATTGGGTACGCAGGCCGTGCGCAGTATGCGATTGACTGCGCATGGGTCCCTTTTGACGGTGCGCCGAGCGCACTAAAATGCAACATTGTGCGCTCTGGTGCGCTCGGCGCAGCGTCAAAAGGACGCATGCGCAGTCAATCGCATACTGCGCACGGCCTGCGTACCCAATGATAAAGATAGGGTACACAGGTCGCATGCGCCGTCATGCGCCCATAGGCGGAGCCGCCGGGAGGAGGCACGGCCGGGGGCGGAGTTTAGCGGCGGCCGTGCGCAGATAGGCGCAGGTCGCCCGAGCGCAAATGTGAAAGTAGCCTAACAGCTGCAAAACATGTTGGGTGGGGACTCGAGCATGGCACTCGAGCACCTGTAATACTCGATCGAGTAACAAGCATACCGAGCACATTGATGCTCGATCGAGAATCGAGCAGCGGCAAGCAAGCTCGCTCATCACTAGTAAGAGTCTATCAGCATATGTAATATCTAGAATTGGAAATCTTTGCACACTCTTCCTTGCAGTTGCACTCCAGATTTTCAATTAGGTTCAGGCCTGGGCTGTAGATGAAGCCATATCAAAATTTCATTCTTTTGTTGAGTTGAAGGTATGTTTAGGGTCGTTGTCATGCAGAAAGGTGAAATTCATTATCATATTCCCTACACCTTGTCTAAAGTCCCAGTCCCAGCTTTCTAAAACAGCCATAAAACATAATGCGGTGATGAGACGTGTTAGTTTTATGCCAAACATACCTTTTGGAATTATGGCAAAAAAGTTCATCCTTGGTCTTGTCAGCCTGGCAGCGGAGGTTGGCGCTAGAGATGAGCGAATTTGTTTGGATTTTGTGCCTGAATCTGATTTTGACATATTGGAGCCATATTCGAACAATATTCGTGTCGAATGTATGTCTTATGTTCGATTCCGAACATATTCGGTAATTTCTACTCCCATTGACCCTAATGACGTTCATCTGCGTTCAACGAATATTGCAAAAACAATATTCATTCCGATTGTATTTGGAACCAAATCTGAACAAATTCGCTCCTCTCTAGTTGGTACCCTAGAGGGGAAAGAAGGAATGGCGCCCTCGCTCCACTTAGGCTGACCCTGTCTGGCCATAAAAGGGATTCCCTCTTCAAGCCATCACCAACATCCAAAAAGTGCTTAAGTGTTTTATGATTATGAACCTGCAATATGATTGTAAATTAGATCAGTGGGTGCCAATGCTATACATATACAAAATTGTATAGTGCTCACAATATTTAAGATTATAATGGACAATAGACAGAGTATGCCTTTTATGATTGTCTACAATATCTTAGTAGATGTCCATATGATTTCATATAGAGGTGTCACTTTAGTATATTCAAACTAGTAGATATGATGGTAATGGTTGGCACCAGGGCCGGCGTCAGCACCCGGCATACCCGGGCAAGTGCCGGAGCCTGAGCAGGCGGGGGGCCCACTCGCCGTCGGGCACCCCAGCGCCTGTTAGCGGTGCCAGCGCTGCCACTGGCCCCCCGCTTGCTCAGGGCCCCGGCAGCAGCCAGCGCAATGCTTACCTCTCCCCGTGCCTCCGCTGCCGCAGCTCCGGGCTCCTGGGGGCGCCTGCACCGGCGCTTCCTCTCTCACAGCAGCGCCGCTGAATGACGTCATCATTCAGGGGCCGGCTGTGGCAGAGAGGGCGCAGACGCCGGACAGGTGAGGGGTGTGTGTGTGTGTGTATGTGTGTATATATGTATGTGAGAGAGTGCTGCGGTGCTGTCTGTGTGTGGTGCTGTATGGCAGTGATGGTGGTGAGGAGAGGCAGTGATGGTGGTGAGGAGGCAATGATGATGATGATGATGGAGAGGCAATGATAATGGGAAGGCAATGATGATGATAATATTAATGGGGAGGCAATGATTATGATGGGGAGGCAATGATAATGGGAAGGCAATGATGATGATGATATTAATGGGGAGGCAATGATAATGATGGGGAGAATATGATAATGGGAAGGCAATGATGTTGATGATATTAATGGGGAGGCAATGATGATGATGGGGAGACAATGATAATGGGAAGGCAATGATGATGATATTAATGGTGAGGCAATGATGATGATGGGGAGACAATGATAACTGGAATGCAATGATGATGATGATATTAATGGGGAGGCAATGATGATGATGAGAGACAATGATAATGGGAAGGCAATGATGATGATGATATTAATGGGGAGGCAATGATTATGATGGAGAGGCAATGATAATGGGAAGGCAATGATGATGATGATATTAATGGGGAGGCAATGATGATGATGGGGAGGCAATGATAATGGGGAGGCAATGATGATGATGATGATGGGGAGGCAATAATAATGGGGAGGCGATGATGATGATGATGATGGGGAGGCAATGATGATGATATTAATGGGAAGGCAATGATGATGACGATGATGGGGAGGCAATGATAATGGGGAGGCAATGATGATGATGATGGGGAGGCAATGATGATGATGATGGGGAGGCAATGATGATGATGATGATGATGATGATGGGGAGGCAATGATGATGATGATGATGGGCAGGCAATGATGATGGGGAGACAATGATGATGATAATGGGCAGGCAATGATGATGATAATGGGGAGTCTTTCCACAGCGCCCTTTCCTGAGCCATAACAGTGCCGAACGCAGCACAGTGTAGAGGAGAGCTCCATATTTTGTATGGAGCATTATATGTGGTCCAGTATTCTGTATGGAGCATTATATGGGGGGGTGGGGAGTGACATCCTGCATGGGGTATTATATGGGTGATGAGGGGGAGACTATGTGGTGCCCATAATATTGTATGGAGGACTGTACTGTCCGGTCTGTACTGTGCGCTGTGAGGATTTGGCGGTTTTTGAGCTATTGTACAATTTACAATAGGTATCAGTCATGTAATAGAAGAAGTGAAGTGTTTGGCATTGTACTATACCCATATTTCTCTGCAGTATCTGTGCATCATGAATCGTGGTCTGTGTTAAAGGGGCCCACTGAGGCTCTTTCGCCGGGGCCCATAAAAACCTGGAGCTGGCCCTGGTTGGCACCATTACATTTTTCCCCCTAGGATAGCAACCTCCACTGCCAGGTAGGGAAACGGAGTATCAGTTATCTGTTCCTCTAGATCCTTTTCCTTGAATAAATAATTTTGACCTGGTATATGAATATTGAGCACCTCTGTCTGATCCACTCACCATTGTGTATTTTTATATATTTCTTTTAAATATTTTTATTAATTTAGTATTAAGACCGGGAAGGGTAACAGAATGGAAAAGGGGTAAGTAGGGTATAACTTACATAGGTAAAGGGAACAATAAAATTAGAGAACCCTTAAACATTACTAAACATTGTTTGAAGAGGATATAAAAAAAATAAAATAACAAAACAATACAATAGCATTCGTCAGACCATCTTATGAGGAACTCCTCAGAAAGAGATACATCTTTTATATATGCATCAATTAAAACAGCAATTAGCATAGGGACAAGTTTCAACATGTTTGTTTGGCGTAAAACTTGCTGTTCCAGATCTCCCATTTTTTTGAGTACTTATGAATACTATTATTACCAACCGCAAATCTCCATTCCAGGTCACTGTGTAGACAAATCCTATCTAAGATATCTGCAAATTTAGGTACCTCCGTTTTTTTCCACCATTGCGCCAAGGTAATCTTGACCACCAAGAAAATATGTATAATAACATATCTAATTGAGGGGTCAAATTGTTCCATGTCTAATGACAGAAGCACTCTCCCAGGAGTAATTTGAACATTTTTGGTGAGGAGGTCAATGTCCTCGGAGACTTGAAACCAAAGGTCTTTAATTTTTGGACAGCCCCAAAAAATATGATAAAGGTTTCCCTGTTGGCCGCAGTCTCTCCAACATAAAGGGGAATGTTCCGAATTAATGTGCGACAACCTAATCGGGGTATAATACCATCTAGACATCACTTTGAAGTGGCATTCATGGAGGGCCATTGAAATATTAGATCTATAGGTATTTTTAATAGCACCGCCCCATTGCTCAGTCCGAAAGTCTTCTCCTAAATCAGACTCCCACCTTTTCATCTAAACGTTTTTTGTGCCACTAGGATCCCGTATTTTTATATATTTGACCTTTTTAGAGGTACAGAATAAAAGCTAATTTTTAGGTCTGTTTTTGTTTTGGTCTACACACTGTTATACCAGACCTCATTTATTCATTTGTTTTTTTTCTCACATGCAGTATACAATAAGTCAAACGACTTTCAACTAACCTCTGCCCTAATCCGTACCTCCCACTTCCGGCTCCAAGACTTTTCCCGTGTTGCGCCAATCCTCTGGAATGCTCTACCCAAGAAATGAGGACTATCCACATTTTGCACAGTTTTAGGCGCTCCCTCAAAACACATTTGTTCAGAGCGGCCTATCACGTTCACTAATCAAAGTCATTTTGTGTGTCTATGTGTGTCGCCCATTCACTATCTGAGAATAACCCTCCATTAAACTCCACTCCACCCAACAGCACCACAAATACTGAATGCAGCCTTTATCTATCCTCTACTCCCTCAAGATGACTGGACCATCATTGTAAATATGCACCTGTACTTTGTGTCTCCCCCCACCTCATTGTAGATTGTAAGCTCTCACGAGCAGGGTCGTCTTATTTTGCTTTAATTATTGCCTTATCTTTAACATTGTTACTTATGTATGAACTGTTAAACTGTAAAGCGCTGCGGAATATGTTGTCGCTATATAAATAAAGATTATTATTATTTGCCAAAAATTCCTGCAGCTCCTTTAATGTTGCTATAGGAATATTGGCAACCTCTTCCGCAAATTTTCTTCTTGTTTTTTCATCAATTTTTGAGGGATGCCCAATTCTAGGTAATGTCACTGTTGTGCCAAATCTAAGCCACTTCTTGATGACCGTCTTCAGAGTGTTCCATGGTATATTTAATGCCTTGGAAAAATTTTTGCACCCTTCTCTTGACTGATAAATTTCAACAATCAGATCTCTTTGCTGTGTTGTAAGGTGATTAAGGACCATTGATTTTATTGTAAAATGCAACTAAAAAAAGTCAAGAAAATCACTCTACAACAGCTAAACTTTCTACAGGGTTAATCAGAATCACTGTAAACGATAGCAGCTGTGTATTGACTTCTATTTATCATGAGTTAAAATGTGACTGGCTAATTCTGAAAACAACCACATTCACAACTATAAGAGCATTTTGACACCTTTTGCAACAACATTATTTTAGCTTTGTTAATTTTATTGTCCCCCACAAAATAATTTCACAATTAATGTGTATAGATTATGGGTGATGTTAAAGTTGGGAAAAAAAAATTTACTGTTTCTTCTTGATATAATTTTTTTTACATGGCCAAAACCTGGCACGTTAAGAGGGGTGTGTAGACGTTTTACTATTAGGTCCAGAAATATTAGGCAATACTACACATTTTGGAATTTTAGCTGTTTACCAAAACAAATTCAATAAATAGTTATATAATCAATTTGGGCATAAAATGCAGACTCTCAGCTTTAATTTGAGGTTAATCACATCTGCAGTTGGCAGTTAGAAATTACAGCTCTTTAATATCTAGCTACCGCTTTTTAAAGGGACCATAGGTAATTGGACAATTTTCTCAAAAGCTCTTTAATGGGCTATTCTCTAATTAATCCATTATCAATTAAACAGGTAAAAGGTCTGGAGCTGATTCCAGGTGTGGCATTTGCATTTGGAGGCTGTTGCTGTGAACCCAAAACAAAATTTGGTCAAAATAGCTCTCATTGGAAGAGAAACAGACCATCATTAGGATGGAAAAAAGAAGAAATGCATCAGACAGATAACAGAAATGTTAGGAGTGGCCGAATCAACAGTTTGGTACATTCTGAAAAAAAAGAGTGCACTGATGAGCTTGGGAACTTAAAAAGGCCTGGACATCCACAAAAGACAATAGTGGTGGATGATCGCAGAATCCTTCCCATGGTGAAGAAAAACCCCTTTCACAACATCCACTCAAGTGAAGAGCACTCTCTGGGAAGTACGGTAGGTGTTTAAGTATCTAGGTCTACCATAAAGCGATGACTTCATAAGAGCAAATACAGGGGGTTCATCCCAAGGTACTAACCATTAATTGGCCTTAAAAATAGAAAGGCCAGATTAGACTTTACCAAAAAAATCTAAACAAGCCAGCACAGTTCTGGAAAAGCATTCTTTGGACAGATGAAACGAAGATCAACCTGTACCAGAATGATGTGAAGAAAGGCTTGGAATGGCTCATGACCCAAAGCATACCACATCCTCTGTAAAACATGGTGGATGCAGTGTGATGGTATGGGCATGCATGGCTTCCAGTGGTACTAGGACACCAGTGTTTATTGATGATGTGACTGAAGACAGAGCAGCCAAATGAATTCTGAAGTGTACAGGGCGATACCGCCTGCTCAGATTCAACCAAATGGAGCAAGGTTGATTGGATGGCGCTTCACAGTACAGATGAAAAATGACCAAAAACATACTGCAAAAGCAAACCAAAAGTTTAAGGCATAGAAGTGGAATATTCTGCGATTGCCGAGTCAATCATCAGATCTCAACCCCATCGAGCAGCATTTCACATGCTTAAGACAAAACTTAGGGCAGAAAGATTCACAAAAAAGCTGCAACTGAAGTCAGCTGCAGTAAAGGCCCGGCAAAACATCACAAAGGAGGAAACCCAGTATTTGGTGACATCCATGGCTTCCAGACTTCAGGCAAACATTGCCTACAAAGGATTCTCTACAAAGTATTAAAAATAAACATTTTACTTATGATAAACTTCATTTGTACAATTACTTTTGAGCCCCCGAAATGAGGAGGCTTTGTAGAAAAATGGTCGCAAATCCTAAACATTTCACAGGATATTCTTTTTCATTTCTTTTAGTTAAATCTGAAAGTCTACACTTCAAATGCATCTCTGCTGTTTTATTTTAAATGAAAAATAGTGCCCAGCAGAGCTGAAATCACGAAGGTTCGGCCACTGTCTAAATATTTCTGGACCATATTGTATATTCACTGTATACATACATAGTTATGATGCAGAGTCTGGAGTTATATTCAGTTATGGAGCGTTAAATACCGTAATTAATATAATAAATCCAGTAAGGTAGATGCTCTTCAGTTAACAGATCTCTAAAATGATTTGATGGGATGCAGTTTAATTATCATCTCCCCTGTCAGCTACTATGTTACCAATGTGACCACTTGATAAAAAAAAGGATTTGTACTTTTCTCCCTCCAGAACTAGTTAAATGCACAGCAATAAAGAAACATTTACTCTGAAACCTGTAAGCAAACAATTGCCAAGTACTGAACAACAGCATTTGTAATCGGCTTACGGACTCCCCCAGGAAGAAGCGACAGCGAAATGCGCGTCGGGGTTTTTTCCTCCTGAGCAACTATAGCCACACAGGTATTGGCAGCACATTTATCAATTTACCCTTCATACCCATGTTCCTTTGATTTTTTGCTGCAATTGCACTTATTTATCTAAATGCTTCCACCCCTTATGCACTTGTACTTTAGCACACAATGTCTATTTTTTGTGGAAAATATTTAGACTTGAGAGTCCTCAGTGGTTGATACCTTTTAATGGCTAACTGAAAAGATGGTAACAAATTGCAAGCTTTCGAGACTACTCCGGTCTCTTCATCAGGCAAAGACTAAAACAAAAACTGAAGAATCACATATATATATATACACACAAGAGGACACAGTGTGTGTATATATATATATGTGATTCTTCAGTTTTTGTTTTAGTCTTTGCCTGATGAAGAGACCGGAGTAGTCTCGAAAGCTTGCAATTTGTTACCATCTTTTCAGTTAGCCATTAAAAGGTATCAACCACTGAGGACTCTCAAGTCTAAATATTTTTCTATCTACTGGCTAACACGGTACGAAGATACACATCTTTCCTATATTTTTTGTGGATCATTCTTTTCTGACCTATATATGGACTATATTTCCAACTATTATGTATAATCTCTGCTGTATGCACGGGTTCACATGCAATATACTTGAATATTATTATTTGTCTTATTAGTGCTTTCTTTGCCATTGTACACCTATTATGTTGTATTTTGCATACTTTTTTTGTGTATAACTTATTTCACCCACTTTTTACTGTTATTAGAGACATTTTATGTGGCCATCACTATTTTACATTTTAATTGTGTACTTACCTGTTTTACTTGTTTCATCTATGATCTTGGTTGCTCAGGGGTCACTCTGCCTTGTTCTACACCCTTTCCAGAATTTATTTGCATTTGGGTTGTGGGTAGAAGAAATGGTTCATGCACTTTGTTCTGGTATTTGAAGAGAACATGAGCTGTAATTTAAGTATTTTAACAAATTTAAAAGGACAACTAAGCAGTAAGGCCGGGATCACACATGCAAGAAACACGGTCGAGTCTCGCATGTGAATTCCCAGCACTGGTGCCGACACTCAGGAGTGGAGTGTGCGGCTGCATGTATTTCTATGCAGCCGCTCGCTCTGCTCCCGAGTGCTGGCGCCAGTGCTGGGAATTCACATGCGAGACTCGACGTGTTTCTCGCATGTGTGATCCCGGCCTAAGACTAGATCTTATAATAAAACTGCAGTAGCACTCTAAACAACATGCCTGATATGATCAGTCACATATATAGATGTAAATGTCTCCAAAGGTTCTTAGATTTGTTACATGAAGCATTATTAGAGACATGTCGAGATCTCCTTCTCGACTCCCCCCTCATCTCTTCTTCCCACAACCGCATACAAGACTTCTCCCGGGCTTCCCCATACTCTGGAACTCCCTGCCGCAAAACATCAGACTTTCACCAACAACGGAAACCTTCAAGAAGAACCTGAAGACCCACCTGTTCCAACAAGCCTACAGCCTACAATGATCCTCAGTCTACTGAACCATCGCACGACCAGCTCTACCCTTTCCTAGTGTATCCTCACCCATCCCTGTAGACTGTGAGCCCTCGCGGGCAGGGTCCTCTCTCCTTCTGTACTTGTGTGTCCCTTGTCTAGCACACGTTTATTGTACCTGTCTATATTTTCCCTTTTCATATGTAAAGCGCCATGGAATAAATGGTGCTATATAAATGTGTAATAATAATAATCACGAGGGTGTGTAAGTTTTTTCTTATTTCCTGGCATAACATTAAGCAGCAGTACCGTCAGTCGCTCCCCGGTGTGAGCAATAGTTTGCAATTGACCTTGAATTCCCAAAATCATGCAAAAGTAAATCTATTATTTTTTTTTTACAGTAATTCTACCACTGTGGGATGACTTTATTAATTCTCACATAGCAGCGTATATTATAACCGTACATTTCAGGACTGCATGGCAGGTTGCCTTTTTTTTTGTGCATTTGTTATTGCCTACGGTGATGTGGAAATACAGTGCATTCATTCCTGTGTCCGCAGTGTCTGTCTGACATATAGGACAGGGAGGATTTGCTGATGTGTCTCTGACACACCTCTGTATAGCCATACATTGACATCTGTTTTACACACGCAGTATGGCTTTCTTAGCCCACGTTCACACTATCAGTATTTGGTCAGTATTTTACCTCAGTATTTGATACATACAGAAGTGGTGACGTGTTTCTAGTATCTTTCCCTCTGATTGTTCCTCTCCTGGTTTTGGCGGGAAAATACTGAGGTAAAATACTGACCAAACACTGATAACATGACTGTGGCCTTACTGTGTGGACTGGAGTGCTCTCTTCTATACAGTACAAAAATGGTGTACAGACGTAATCTAGCCCTAGGCTGCAGAAGTTTCGGGTGCACGTGGGCTATTTGGATAAATTTTGTGTATATACCAGGATACTGCTTTAATCCTTAAAATTATCATTAACGGTAAGCCTATGTTTGCCTGACCCTCATCATATGATTCCTTCTGTGTGCAGAACAAACCAAGTACACTTGTTTGTGTAGTAGACAGTAGAAGATCAGTTGGATGTGTGCTGGTTAGATAGCATGGAGTGAGGCAAATTCTTGCTAGCTGGGGGATGGTAAATGTAATCTCTCATGCGTATTTACTGATCAAAGAGAGCCTAAAGCACAAGATCCTCCTTGGGTTATTTCTCTACAAAGGAAGCCATTGTCTCACTTGACTATTTAAGAAATGATCTTCTGCTATGAGGTCCCTGCCGGCCCTTAACAAGATTATTGTTTTAGTGTGAAAATCCGAGAAGTTCTGCTGAGTGTATGGCCGGTTCAGGGGTCGGTGCATGTGAGGCCCATGTGCTTTCGATTCCTGTAGAAAAAAAGATAATGGTAAAGTTACATATGTCTGGGCTTTGTGTGATCATGTTCAAAACATTATAAATATTAATTTCTGTTTATTTCTTACTGTTGCTTATATGGCACCAACATATTCCATAGAGTTTTAAAGACATTGTCATTATTCACCGTCCCCATTGGAGCTCACAATCTAAATTCCCTTTCAACATTTCATTAGGCCCCCGATTCATCAAGATTGGAGTTCTGCACACCAGTCTTGATGAAATGTGCGATGGAAAAAGATGGGCCAAATTCATTATGAGGAGTATACGCCAATTAATGAATTTGGTGCATCTTCTAGCTGACATATGCCACCAAAAGATGTGTACTCCAGTCAGGTAGTACAATCGTAGTCATGTTGGATTTCATGACCTTGCCCTCTCCCGGCAAAGCTTAATATTATTATTATGCCTTGATACAGCACCATTAATTCCAGAGTGCTTTACAGATATCCTTATCATTGTCCCCATTGGGGCTCATAATCTATATTCCTCATCAGTATGTCTTTGGCGGGTGAGAGGAAACTGGACAACCCGGAGGAACCTCACACAAGCTCAAGGAGAATGTATAAACTTGCAGATGTTGTCCTTGGTGCGATTTCGACCCAAGACCCCAGTGCTGAAAAGCAACAATGCTAACCACTGAGCCACCATGCTGCTCACTACTCTGCACACTTTTTAAAAATTCACCAGATTTGGTGAGTTGCACAAAAAACTTTGAGACATTTCAAACAGGTTTACTTCAGAATTCTGAAAAAAAATGTTTAAAGGATCGAGGCATTAAGGTCTGGGAGGAAATCTATGGAAGAACATACAAATTCCATGCTGGTTTTGTCTTTGGTCGAATTTGAATTCAAGATCCCAGTTTTACAAAACAACCATAAATATGTAAATTACTCCCTCCTGGTATACCTAAAGCCACATTAACTGGTTAGTAGGGATGGGCAGACCGGTGAAAGTTAGGGTTCTGTTACCTGACCCAAATTTTTTAGAAAGTTCGGTTTGGTTACCAGAACAGTACCTGAATTTCCACCAGAACCCGAACTCCATTGAAAATGTGGTTACCGGAACTGGTAAGAAAAGAAAGAAAAAAATCTCTCTCTCTCTCTCTCTCTCTCTCTCTCTCTGCTCCTGCGCCACCACAGAGTTACCCGAACACTGCGCCGGATTTCGGCAGAAAGTCCGTGTTCAGCATTCAGGCCCAAACAGTCACTATCCGGTACGAACGCCAAACATTTCTTTTAGGGTTTGCCCATCTCAATGGTTAGTAGTTTGAAGCCTATAGGACCAATCCTGCACAGACGTTATTCCTTTCAGTGGCGGCTTTTATTTATCTAGCCCTACTATTCAGATTCTCCATGGCTGAGATCATTCTGCAACCACTATTATCTATCCTTTTATCATTATTTACAGTGAATAAAGTGGGTGATTGGTGAGAGGGCATTTCCTTTTGTTTTCTACAAGGCCCTTGTATTTTACTGACACCTTCTACTGATGGTACAGATATATGCATGCTTACTGTACTATTAATACATTATTTTATTCTGGTAGGCACTTGGTATTCTCAGTACCGTAGATGTTCAATAGACATGTGTTATAGTGTTAACTGCAGAAACATTGAATTATCTCATAGACATGTTTTTGGACAAGATTTCTTATGTAAAAACTTGTGCATTTCATAATGTTGCAGCCGGACAGATTTTGTGTCATCGGAGACGTTTCCTGCAATTCTGGATGTGAGAGTTGTGTATTGTGATTCTGCCTGCCGGCTCTTTGTGCTGCAGGTCACCGTCATCATCATCAGGGGGGGGAGGAGGAGGAGGCTGGAAACACTGACAGAACTCCACTTCATCATTGAACAAAGTGCTGGGAACTGAAGAAGACTTCCCCGAAACACAGAAATGTCAGCCACATCTGCCACAATGCACAGAAGAAGAAATCCACAAAATATGAATTTGAAGTATGAGGGGAAAACACCAGCTGTTAGTGATAGGTTGAAGAGATGGGTTACAGTTGGGATGAAGACTGTGGTGAGGTTTGGGATGAAGTGGGATGGGATCGGGTCAAGTGCACAGGTGGTGAGATGTGATCTCGAGAGTAGGGCGGATGCCTAATCAGCTGTTTATGAAGGGGATCTTTACTGAGTGATCCCAGAACTGAAAGCTATCCCCTCCCTGTAGGACTGGACCACCACGTCAATCAGACTCCTCCTCAGTGCGCAGAAAGTTTGGGATCTCTCGTTTTAGTGATAGCGGGGAACCTGTGATAGTGGGGGACCCTTTGGTCAGACATTTATCATCTATAAGTGACTCATGTCCATTGAGGAATAATCATTTATAGATTTTGTCCAATCACATAAATTCACAAATAGTAAGTTAAAATGTAAACAACTCAGAATTATATGGAAAAATACACTGTGCTTTATCATTTTTATTTGTTTTGACATTGCTTGTCTTTCCTCTTCTCTCCGCTAATGACAAACACATACTAGTGTACAGGAACAGTTAGAAAGCCAACAGATAATAATCTTTAGGCCATTATAAAAGCGGGCAAGCAATTTGTCGCTGATCAGGCAATCTGAACATTTTTACACTGAAAAATGACTCGTTCTCACCAAGTTTTAAACAATAATCAGCTCGTCTAAAAAAGTTCTTTACCGCTCGATCATCATTTGACTATTATTAAAGTCCTAACAAAAACGGAAAAGAATCCATAATTGTATAAAATTATTACAAAATAAGGCAGAAAAAATACAGAAATGCCACAATTCAATGAGATGATCTAAAAACTTCCTTCTGTTTAGCTAAATGGACTAACAATGCCAAATGGCCATTAAAAGCACATACACGAAGATCAAGATGGAGCCAATTATTGAGTTATGGGCTGCGCTGTGGACATGATACACTAGAGGCAACTGGGAACAATGACATGAATGTATCCCCATGGAATCTAATGTATAGGATTTATTTTACAATTAAGAATGGCATGTACCGTAATTTTCCCCCATGTACCTTTCAGTTAAAATCAGATATAATGCAGTACAATATCAGGATGCAGATAATAACGCTTTTATTTCTATAGTATATTCAGCAGCACTTTACAATTTAGGGGGGACATGTACAGATAAGACATTACAAAGTAACACATAGTTCACCAGTTCCAGGAGAGGGGTCCCAGCTCGCAATGCAATTGTTCTATGCGCATAAAATTGTGTGTGTGTGCATAAAATTGTGGTTGTCCCGTATAAACAGACAAATAAACAACCGCCAATCAGTATACAAGTAGCCGATCCCCGGGCATTTGACACATGCAAACACTGCATTTAACAAGGAATTGTCTGCAGTTTATTATGACCAAGCCCAACTGTGCGGGAAGAAGATCTGCAACGTCTCAATTACAACCATTGCAGTAAATTTCAGTCTTTGGCACAATGCAACCATCAAGATGGTAAAATAAAAAACTGAGGCCAGTTATTGGCTGCAGCGGTCACAAGTTGTACACACATGTATGTGGATCACTACTGGTCTCTATACTGATATTCTAATGGGCACAGGGCAATCTTGGTGATAACGTTGATCAGATTATTTTTGGTTACACATTTTTGTCCAATAATGATTATTATCTCTATTATTTCTATAATCATTGATTTGAGTCTGACGACTTCATGTAGACAGAATGCCCTCCCTCTAATGAGCTTCTTTATATCCCTCTTCAGATTACATTACAGCCTCCAGGGACATCTGCTCCTTGCAGCACACTTTGTATGTAGAGGAGGTGAGAGCTGTGAATATTCGCACATACTGTATGCATAGCTGGAAGACCATACAGGACAAGGTCTGATAACTTAGATGTCAGTTCCTGAATTCACTGCATCTTGTAGGTTTAGCAGGATGTGACCTCTCTCTTCCTGTCTTCTTCATCTCAACTTCAGGCTTTATGTCCGCAATATAGAAATCTCTGAAAATATCACATTGTTAAAAAATAATAGAAATAATAAATTCTGTTTAGTTTTATTATAGTTACTGATAATGGTCAATAAGAAGCAAACAATGGTGAATGGGGAATATGGATATTGGCACTACGGGACAGAACACACGGATCTCCCACAGGTCACTAGAAATAGGGTTACAGTCCCAAAGGTTTCTATGTTCCTTTGGGTTCTGATAATCCGTGGGTGGTCTTGATTAAAGAAGAGAATTTGTTCGGAATGTGTCCCCGAATCTGATTTTGACATATTCAAGCCATAATTGAACACTATTCATGCCGAATGTTTGTCTTATGATCGATTCCGAACATATTCGGTAATTTCTACTCCCAATGACTCTAATGACGTTCAGCTGTGTTCGACGAATATGGTAAAAACAATATTTGATTCCGATCGTATTCGGAACCGAATCCGAACAAATTCGCTCCTCTCTAGTCTTCATGTTGTGTCTGGAAAACACAGGGCGAATAAAACATCTGTACAAGAAGAAAATGTCCCCACACAGCGCTGTGGGAATTCCTGGCATCGTTGACCCAACAAAAATAACACTGCTTTTGGTTGTTACTCTTCCGTAGTTCTGTATGTAAGTTGTCAAGTTCCGCAAACTTCACAGGGACACTGGGGCATTTACACCAGCCAAACACGGTGTTAAACGACTACCTATCAGCTATATACAAGCCAATCCCCGATCATTTAAAGGCCTGAATCGACAGACCGACCAGAATTATATACGCACAAAAAGAATGTCAGTATGATCATTCTGTGCGCATCAAATGTTATGCTATCGGCAGCGCATGAAATGTTTACACAGAATGATGTGCTGGCGAAAACGCTCATTTTAATGATGTCATCCAATAACCAGAGAAACAAGTACTCTGAATAATGTAGATGCCCTAAAGCTGAAGACCTGAGTAATCAGAGACAGACTATTTTCTATGCAACAGGCTGACTGACAACATCAAATAAGGGAAGATGATGATGTCGCAGACAGAATCTCAATAACCTCGTGTACATGCAACTTGTACGACACTATCTGGACAATAAAACGGAGCACAGTCCCAGCCAAAACTGACATTTTAATAGGAGGTCCAGTGTCATGGTCAGGGTCTCTTTATGGCACCTCCTAAAACCATAAGGCTGTGTTCACACATTGCCTTTTTGTTGCGTTTTTTCTGCTCTCTTGGCAGAAAAGAAGCTTCTTACAAAAATAAGGTTTTGCTGCTTTTTTTGTTGCATTTTTACTGCATTTTTGTTACAAAGCATATACATCATTCCAAAGTTAGTTTTATTCACCACAAATGCAGCAAAAAATGCTTTGTTGTGTTTTTAGCAGTGTTTTTGTACTTTTTCATTCCTTTCTATGGTGAAAAAACGCTGCAAAAACTCTGAAAATATTGACATGATGTGGTTTTCAAAAATTCACTCAAGAAAAAAATCTAAGCGTGCGCATGAAGCTTTCTAAAACCTCACAGCTGTAAAAAGCATCTTTACAGTTGCATAAAAAAGCAGCAAAAAATAAGCTGCAAAAACGCAACGTGTGAATATACTGTAGCAAGACAACCTGAGTGTCAGATCTTTATCTAGTAGTGGAGAGCTTTTATCTAGTTCCCCTGCATGACTCTTTCACAAAACTTGCTTCTCATCACTTTGGAGAAGTAGGAATTTTTTATTACAGTGCCACACCAATCATTCATCGTGAGAGTTTTCACAGAAGGGGTTTCCTTATAAATAGTTCCAAGAATTAAGGGTATGCCACACTAAACAATATCGCTAACGGGATCGCTAAAAAACGTCACTATTTAGCGATCCCGTTAGCGATATTGTTCAGTGCGGCAGCTTCCAGCGACGAGCTTCCTGCTGTGATCTCGCTCGTCGCTGGAATCGCTCCGGACCCTATTTTCTCGTCGGCGCTCCCGCTGGGTAAGTATTTAATCGCTGTGTGGCACCTTTTCTTAGCGATTTAGCGGTACTTTTGTACCGCTAAAGTCGTTAAGAAGATCGCTAACGGCGATAGCGTCGTTAACTATATCGCTAAATGTGGCAGCATTTAGCGATATAGAAACAATCCCGCTAGCGATCGCATTAGTATGCGTCGTTATCGTGATCGCTAGCGGGATTGTTTAGTGTGGCAGTACCTTTAGAGTCTATCTTCTCTACTTTGGAAGGAAGTCCTCTCTGCCCACAGTCTCAGTGCAGCGTCTAGTCTTTGTTCACATTGGCATTTTTAAAATTTGCTGTCTTGCTCTGTTATGGGACAAAACAACTACATTATCTGGGATTACAGATCACTCACATGCCAGAACAAAGGAGTGTCCAATGGTTCTCACTGACTATAATGGAGGCCGTCAGGTTTCTGCTATAGGTGGTGGCATTTTATCCGATGCTGAGCTATTCTGACTGGTATTTTTGTATGGTGAAAAAACTCTTATATTGCCCCTGTTGTTATTCATTATGGTTTACTTATATAGCACCATCATATTCCACAGCACTTTACAGACATGATAATCATTGTCTTCAAACAATGTCCCTCTCAGCATGACTTTGGAGTATGAGGAGAAACCGGAGGAAACCCACGCAAACTCTTTGCAGATGTTGTTCTTGGTGGGATTTGAACCCAGGACGCCAAAGCAACAGTGTTAACCACTGAGCCACTCACCATAGTGTCGCTATTCGCCCTCCCTGAGCACAATGGACTTTCCTCTGTCATCATGTCAAGACATGGTGCAGACACAGCTGGGACACCGCAGGATGAGCAAGAGGAAGAAAGATACAGATGACAACAGGGGCAGTGCCATATTTAAGGGGCAGAGCAGCTCCCCGTGCAAGCAGTTAGCTTAGAAATGGATTGTTCTCAGAAACCAGAAAACAGTAGTTGCTCCATGTTATCCCCCATCTGCAATGATGACATCAGTTGGATTTTTTCTAAATTAAATTTTGGTGGGAAGCTTCTTACACTGAATGTAACAGTACGGTGGCTCAGTGGTTCGCAATGTTGCTCTTCAATGCTGGGGTCCTGGGTTCAAATCCCAACAAGGGCCACATCTGCAATGAGTTTGTATATTGTTTGCGTGGGTTTTCTCCCACCTTCCAAAGACATACAGATAGGGAATCTACTGTAGATTGTGAGCCCCAGTGGGGACAGTGATAATGTCTGAAAGTGCTGTGGAATTAATGGCGCTATATAAGTGAGAAAAATAAATATTAGTTTACACATTGTAACTATCATTTTACTTTTTTTTTCTTTTACAAGGAGTTAAACTAGCAGATGTAATTTATATGTGGCATATATACAATGTATTGTATACTCATAAAACTGACCAAGGTAAAACATAGGAGCGTCGTTCGTTTCTGTACTTTTCCTATTAATATAGAATCATAAACATGTAGTTGTATCGGAGCTGAAGATATCTCACAGCAGAGGAAGTCAAGATTATTTCCTGTCAATAATATCATCCACTGCAGTCAGCATTTATCCACACAATGGCTGATAGCAGAGAAATGCAGAGATCTTGACTACATGATTAAAATATAAAAATACATGCGCATATCATGTTGGGTAGGGATTATTTCAGGTCACATATAGTTGCTAAGGACATGAGCGCTGCTGTAAAGGATGCAACCTATACCTATATTTTTGGCCTTACTTCATGTTCGTAAGTGCATGGTGACAGACATCCAGCCCAGGTTCTTCTCCTCTATGCACGCGCATCATGCAGGAACACAATGCTTGATGAAAAGACCCCGGCGTCCAGAAACGTTTCTGTTATTAATGCCATTAGCTTGTTTCTATTATGGACATCAAGAAAACGTTTCCAACTTCCTAAAAAATGTTAACTTTTTTTCTTTTGGGAAAATGAGAAAATGAGACTGAACTGCGACATTTCACTTGATCTCAGCTCTTCCAATTCAATAGATGTTATGTGGCATATACTTGCTCTTTGCAGTTTTATATGGGGACTTCAGCTTTTAGGCAACTGTAAAATTTTCACATCTACAGCACAGGACCCCATGAGGCTCATTGTTGTCCAGTTTATACCAATTCTAGAGAACAGACACATATGAGCTAAAGACGCTATCAAATGTATCATTTTTTAATTTTTCTCAAAAACAGCTTTGTTCTAAAACTTTTAAAAGTAACACTACTCCCCGAATTTCTCCCCAAGCAATCAAGCGCAGACCCTCCTGCAGCAATCTTTGTCTTTTTATACGCAACCAGCTATAGCCAATGAGAAAAGGGCCCCTGGGCAAAAATATTATAGGGCCCTTTGCAGTCCAAAAACTTATTATAATGCACAATTCCACCTGCTTTGGAGGTGATAGTGGCCCCCTTACCTCTTGGGCACCGGTGTGGTTGCACAGGTTGAACCAATGGTATGTCCGCCATGGGTAACATGCTATGCGACTTTCATGATGCCAGTGTAACCGCTGTGGCCACTGATTAGCTATGTATACATATTAGACCATAGAAACCTTCACAACTTAGGTCACACTCCAATATCGCAGTACATAACCAAACCCTCCACAATAAAGGGAGGGAGAGGAATGTGTATGACAATCAATATTTTTATTTACATTTAGGGTAGGTTTCCACGGGGCGTAATCCCGGCGCTTGGGACACAGCGGAATCCCCGCTCCGCCCAAAGCGTTGCCCACCTTTGTATGTGCGGTGATACCGCATCATATCCATAGACAGGGTTATTTATCTTGCGGAGATGGAGCGTCCCCGCAAGATAAATAGACATGATGTGGTCTGGAAAGACGTGCCGCATGTCCGGATAAGCAGGGCCGCCGGATGCGGCCCTGCACTCATAGTGGAGACGGGATTGCATAAAATCCCCTCCACTGTGCTGTAACATCTGAACGCTGCGGCTTGGACGCTGCGGCTGTACACAGCGTCCAATCCGCACAAATCCTGATGTATTACGCCATGTGGAAACATACCCTTATATATTCATACATCAAAATAAACGGAAGTAAAAGGATGCCTCATGTCAGAGAGCTGGCAAAATTTGCTAACCACTCATTGTAAATTGTAAAATTTGCCCAAATCTAAGTGGTTCCATAAACTGAATTGCAACCCAGATTTAGCAGCATAGGGAACCAGATGAATATAAAGGTTCATGTAAGTTTTTTACCTTGGTGGAAAGCTAAAAATTGCCGTGTCTCCCACCCCAACGCGCATTTCGACGTTTATTCTTCCGGGGCATGCTGCTAAATCTGGGTTGCAATTCAGTTTATATGCACTGTGGCACTTTCTTGGATTACTTCATAGTGGTTAGTGTTTACATCCTTTCAGCACCTACCTGATACATACCTGCTCATTGCACTAGAGCACTTTATTTATATGAATTATTAATTATTTATATATTTATTTATTGTTAAAAGATATATATAGGTGGTCTTTTCAATGTATACTCTATAGCAGTGATGGCGAACCTTTCTGAGACCGAGTGCCCAAACTGCAAAATAAAATCCAATTATTTATGACGAAGTGCCAACACATGCCAAATGCCCCATCATGATCCCCTTCTTGTAGTAATATGCCCCATCATGATCCCCTTCATGCAGAAATATGCCCCATCATGATCCCCTTCATGTAGAAATGCCCCATCATTATCCCCTTCATGCAGAAATATGCCCCATCATGATCCCCTTCATGTAGAAATATGCCCCATCATGATCCCCTTCATGCAGAATATGCCCCATCATGATCCCCTTCATGCAGAAATATGCCCCATCATGATCCCCTTCATGCAGAAATATGCCCCATCATGATCCCCTTCTTGTAGTAATATGCCCCATCATGATCCCCTTCATGTAGAAATGTGCCCCATCATGATCCCCTTCATGTAAAATGCCCCATCATGATCCCATTCCTGCAGAAATATGCCCCATCATGATCCCCTTCATGCAGAAATGTGCCCCATCATTATCCCCTTCATGCAGAAATATGCCCCATCATGATCCCCTTCATGTAGAAATGCCACATCATGATCCCCTTCATGTAGAAATGCCCCATCATGATCCCCTTCATGTAGAAATATGCCCCATCATGATCCCCTTCATGTAGAAATGCCCCATCATGATCCCCTTCATGTAAAATGCCCCATCATGATCCCATTCCTGCAGAAATAGCCCCATCATGATCCCCTTCATGCAGAAATGTGCCCCATCATTATCCCCTTCATGCAGAAATATGCCCCATCATGATCCCCTTCATGTAGAAATGCCACATCATGATCCCTTTCTTGTAGTATTATGCCCCATCATGATCCCATTCATGTAGAAATATGCCCCAATCATGATCCCCTTCATGTAGAAATATGCCCCATCATGATCCCCTTCATGCAGAAATATGCCCCATCATGATCCCTTTCATGTAGAAATGCCACATCATGATCCCTTTCTTGTAGTATTATGCCTCATCATGATCCCCTTCATGTAGAAATATGCCCCATCATGATCCCATTCATGTAGAAATATGCCCCATCATGATCCCCTTCATGCAGAAATGTTATTCGATGGGACAGAGCTGATGAGCGATTTTATTCACTGACCGAATCTGCACTAGATTCTTCTGTAAATCAGATGAGACTCACCCATTCAAGTCTATGGGTGCTTAAAATAAATCGGAAGTCGTCCGGAGCTGTAGTATGGATACATTGCACTTCTGTAACACAGGAAACTGTAAATGACCTGTAGCTGCTGCCGTAAAAAATGGATTGTACACGGACAACAAGTGAGAAAAAAATCGTTTGTGTTTTCACGTTTTTCTTTTCACGGACAGCACTCGGACCAAAAATACGGTTGTGTGAACGAGCCCGATCGCTGATAATAAGAATAGATCTGGAAAATGGTAGAGAACTGAAACACATAAAAGTGAACTCCATCAGAGTCTTTAAGTCAGTTTCGTGGCGCATAAAAGTTGCAAATTTTCATCAGTTTTAGAATTTCTACATCATTCCAAGAAGTTTTGTAAAAAAAAAAAAACAACATCCATCATATTTTATACTAGAATGTACTATGACCCCTATGGTGCACCCTGTAGTAACTGTATGTCACTGTCAGGGTGCGTATGTATGTAGTGGGCTCAGGAACTGAGCCAGTTCTGATATCTGCTGCCGTCAATCACTGATAGCAGTGCTTAGATGGCTTGCTTGCTGGTGAGCTTGTGCACTGGCTTGCATTGGTTTCCTGTAACGCAAATATCTGGACTTCATAGGACAATGTTAATTTACTATATATCACAATATAGTGATTTTCCAGCATCTAGAAGAATAAAGTCCAAATAAAAATGTTTAAATCACCCTTTTCTCAGCTAAAAAAAAATAAGCAAATAAAAAATAAGAATATTTAGTATCATTGCATCTGTAAAAGTGAAACGTTTACTAACTATCTGCATGGTCTATTGTCAAAAGTCTTCAAAAAGATGGCGATGGTCTTGCACTTTGAGCTTCTCCAAAATGGCTGTAATGCCTGCACAGTAGAGCATAATACAGTATACTGTATACTAAAATAGACCTGTTTTGGATAATGGCCTGAAGAATCATTTAAAAAGACAGCGATCACTTTGTATAAATTTAGATGGCTTTATAACCATTTTGATATCTCTTCACATTGCATAAGATTCGTGGCCATTTTGAAGAAGTCCAAAGTATAAGACCAGCACCATTTTCTTGAAGATTCGGTTTGATTGACATTCCCTCCACTGTGCAAGTGTCGCGGCCATCTTTTTAAGCCCATAGTATGGAGCGGACACCATTTTCTTGGAGACCATTATGATTTTATGTTTTCCTTTGCCCTGATGATGTAATCACATGGCGACCTGCTCTGTAATGCCTGCATACAATACACCATGCTGATAGGTTAGAAAACATACATGTGACATGCATGTATAGCTTTGACCCTTTTCTGATTGATTCACATTGGCTCAGCGTTGTGGAGACTTTGATTGGCCGCAGATTGGGAATCATAATGATGAGGTAGGTCTGATGTCAGATGTGGAGGTTATAAATAGTCTGTTAGGCCCTTTTTAGTTTGTATTTGCATCATACCCCTGATGAAGCCTGTAAGGGTGAAACGTGTCATTAGATATTACAAAACAGGATCCCAGACGGTTAGATAATGAACGGCAGGCCTTCTGCTCTAGGCCGGGATCACACATGCGAGAAACTCGTGCGAGTCTCTTGCGTGAACGCCCGGCACTACTGCCGGCACTCGGACCGGAGCGTGCGGCTGCATGTATTTCTATGCACCCGCACGCTGCGTCCGAGTGCTGGCGGCAGCGCCGGTTGTTTATGTGAGAGACTCGCACGAGAATTGGGCTAGTTTCTCGCATATGTGATCCCGGCCTTACGCTAGTTATACCGTTTGAGGCTATTGGAGCTGTACACCTATGCAGCTACTGATAGGTTGATTGATCATCTATCCATATGTATATCACAATTAAATGACTCAACTATCGTGGCAATGTTGGGATACATTTAAACATTGGTTGGACCAATAAGAAACAGAGTGCACCATAACATATGATTTGCACTAGTTACTCGTATTTTTAATTTAACAATTAAAAGTTTTATTTTATTTTGGATTGGTTAAAATGGGATTTTTTTGGCGTTTGGCTATTGGATTTAAAAGATTCCTGCTTCTAGCACACAGACGGCCTAGAGATGTAACAAAGTCTGAATATAAAGCATATTATTCCAGAGGGCTTTTCATCAAGACTAGCATTTCATATGATGAAAAACCCTCTGGAGTAATACGCTGTGAATCCTAAGCATGATGTGGTCACCACATTTCAAAGTGTTGTCAGGAATTAGAAAAACTTGGGGCCTGATTAATATTAGATTTGCGTTTTTTTGTCTCATTTTTGGCCTGTTTCTGATTTGTGACAATTTTTTCTTTTGATTTGTGCCTTTTTGGAAGTTTACTTTACATGTGTTGCCTGTTTTTGCTTTTTTATTTCTTTTTTTGCTCACCATTGTAGGCAGGAGTTTTGTATTCCACATGTCTGCAGATGATTCATCAATTGCGTCCCTTTTAAAAATTTGCATTTTTTTGCGCCAATATACTCCTGTACCCACACTGCAGTGATTTTCTCTACGTCTGAAATATTATTTCCAACTTTTTTAAATCATGTTTTTCCTCTTCAAAATGGTTCACAAACTTTGCACGGACTAAAAAAAAAGTTGCCTTTAATTTTGTCTTCAACCTTTTTAGCAACTGCTTAATGCAAAAGTTGCATGTCCCAAAATTTGTGAAAAAAATTACAGACATACTTTTAAGACCACTTTATTGGAGAATTGGAATACACCTGCGCTAAATTTTTGAAAAGTTGAAAATAACTAATCAGGCTACATAAGGTAACCCTATATCATGATGAACCAGTGTAAGTTCTTGTTTTTTTGGGGACGAGACATACGATTTTATTGTAACTGTTTTGGTATAAATATGACTTATCAATTGCTGATTTAAATTTTTGGGCTTTGTGGCAACAAAAAAAAAATTTGCAATTTTTTATGGTGTTTACCGATCGCGTAAAATTAATTTTATCTTTGGATGAAACTTTTATGTTCGCGGTGATTCCAAATATGTGTATTATTTTTTTTATTTTTATGCTTTATTTCTTTTCATATTTTTTAAATTTTTATTTTCACTTTCCATTGTATTTGTTAGTTCCCCTGGAGGACTTAAAACTATGAACATCTGATCGCTGATGCCAAGGCATTCAGTATTGCTGTATACAGTAAAAATCACCATCTCCATTCAAGTCCAGATGCAGGGTGGGTGTCAAAGGAGTGCTGTGATGACAGATTTGGGGGTTTTCAGTAGAATCCTGGCTGACATGGCAATGCATCAGCACGCACCATTTCGCTACAGGGGGGGTGGATTTAGGGAAGTGAGATGTTGTGCCCCAATGCTGATGCGCTGTAAATGCTGCTGTCAAAAATTGACTGGCATTTCACAGGTTAACAACTGTGGTCAGAAGCAGATCCTGACTGTGTGTCAGTCATTATGGCCGGGGTCACACTTGCGAGAAACTCGTACGAGTCTCACACCTCAATACCCAACACTGCCCACTGCCGACGGCACACAGGACCGGACCGTTCAGCTGCATAGAAATACATGCAGCCGCACACTCCTGTCCCGAGTGCCGGTGGCAGTGCTGGGTATTGAGGTGCGAGTTTCTCGCAAGTGTGACCCCGGCCTATCTCAGCGTATGGTGCAGGCTCTGAATCTAATCCCACTTTAAAACACCCACTGCCAGCTTGAGACGTACATGTACATCGGATTCACATCTACCCAGGAATTCAGACTTCAGTCTTCGGCCGGGGTCACACTTGTGAGTGTGATGCGAGAAACTCGCGCATCAATACCCAGCTCTGCCACCGGCACTCGGACCCGAGTGCCGGCGGCAGTTCTGGGTACTGATGCGAGAGACTCGTGCGAGTTTCTCGAATCACACTCACAAGTGTGACCCCGGCGTTAGAGAGGTATTCACATTAGACACGTTAGGACTCATCAGTTTTTGAGACTTCCTTGTCATTGGTTGATGGGCATGCATGAATTGGCCAAAATATGTGCTAAGCATCTCATTTTTTTCCTAGTATCCAGAAGCAGTATTGCTATTCATATTTCGTATATTCCATATTGACATGCTTTAGCACTGCAGAGTGCAACTTTTTTTGTTTATTGTATATGGAGGGAGCTGCTCCTAGTATGCACCTCTTCACATTAGCTTGGAAGTGCCAGACAGTCTTTTTGTCATATGTACATCGGATGTCAGTACGGGGTTTAAAAAAAAGGTACAAAGCAAAAGAACAATAAAGCACAAATGAAAAATAGGCACAAACAATGTAAAAAATGCGCAAATGCAATAATGAATCGTACTCAAAGAGCGTTTTTGATTTTGCACAAAATTCACAAACCAGCTGTTCAGTTTTGAAGAATTTGGTGCAAAAAAACCCATCAACCAATATCAGATGATGAAAAAAGAAAAGCGACTTAAAGGGAATCTGTCACACTAAATTGGCGGGATATTTAAATGATGGCAGTCAGGTCAGATGGGCGGTGTTTTGGGTACTTGCCTTAACATGTTGTTCGCCGCTGTCTCCATTATTTCTGGGAATTGTAGTCGTTGCCCTCCATATAACGCGCCTGCGCATTGCAATCTGCGGGCAAAGCATACTGCGCGTGCGCAATTCAAGATTGCAATGTGCAGGTGTGTTATATGGAGGACAACGACTACAATTCCCAGAAATAATGGAGACAGCGGCAAACAACATGTTAAGGCAAGTACCCAAAACACCGCCCATCTGACCTGACTGCCATCATTTAAGTATCCCGCCAATTTAGGGTGACAGATTCCCTTTAAAAAAAATGCATATCGTGAATCAGTCCCATGGTTTCTCTCCAAATTTGTAGTACTGCTGTTTTGCTATTTTCTCTTCAGTAGGCAGATGTGACTGTTGCTAGAGAAAAGCAGCCATTCTAATGTAGTTCTATGCGTCCCCTTTAACATCCCTGGCACTGGCATCGTCAAAGCTGGCATCTGCAAGATCTTATTGCCCATCCGTCATTCTCTAAAATGGGAATGGGTCTCCGCGCAGGAATCCATTTTCCATTTTAGTAAAACACAGAGCTGGGAGAAAAGATTTTCTGCCAAACCCTGTTATTACTCCCAGCTCCTGGAGGTAAATGAGCCCGTCTACCAAGAAATTGACACTGCGCCTTTGATGTAAAGGTTCAGGCTGTTAGTTTGTAACAATTACTATATAAAAGGTTTCTATAATAAAACTCTTCGCTTTCAATAAGGGTGGAGAATGAAATCGGAGCCAAGGGCATAAATTGTAATATTCTTAATCCTCATTTAGAAGTAAAATGAGCAGAATCTAATATTCTAATCCGCGTATACAGTATACATTGTATTTATAAAAGTTCATCATGTCATAATCAGCAGTAACAAAGTCTCAGAGGTTCCTGTAATAAGGTCGGCTATCAAGCCATGGTTATTGTATCTGGGTTTCATTTTTGATGTGTCACTTGTGATTGTTGATGACATCAGCAGCAGGTTTGGCAGGGTGCGGCATCTCGTTCTTGTATCTGCACCATTACTACTTTGTCATAAATGTGTGTGTGGGCAAGAATGTAGAAAGATAGAACAAGGGATCTGAGGAGAGAGAAGACACCGAGATGGGGGAGGGGGAGGTGGAGACAAAACTCCTGGGAGAAGAGACAGAATTGCTGAGAGCAACACAGTATTCCTGCTAGACAAGAGCAGCACCTGCACACCGAAAACACCGAGGCTCATCCATCGCAGCGCAGGAATAGGATCCGTATTCACCGCATAATTGTAACCTCCGCGTACCGACATTTTATTACCAGGCGGCTGTGGATAGGAAGTCGCAATGTTATGATAGTAGAAATGAGCAATTAAATCACACTCGAATAAAAATGATTGGCCGATACGTGTCATCTCACTGTTACCACTGATCGTTCTTCTGGAAATATTACGACTGAAAAATGGTTGACAACTGGGAAAATCAGTGAACACCAACCTACATGTCACAGGAGCTGGCCCTCATTTTTCCCAAATCCCTTAATACTCACAAACATGAGCATTTTGCAGCATTTTCCTTGGTGTTTTTTTTTTAGCTTCCAAGAGAGAAAAAAAATCCGGCTCAACAATGAAGTGAAAACACCAAATTTGGCAAAATAGAGGATAAAATAATCAGCATGGATAGAACAAAATGTTTGCGTTATCAACGCGTTTCAGGTGTCGCAGCACCCTTTTTTTTCTCTCTTGAAATCCTATACGCCATGACACGGCGGTTCCATGCTCCGGGCTTCAAGATGTCTTAATCGGTGAGCCGGACTTTTTGTTATTTGTTTTTTTTGGCTGCCTGATGATACTGTAAAGTCTAAAGTGAAATATATAAAACATTATATACACAGGGGATGGATTTATTATCTGCTTTGCCCCAGAAAATTGCGTACTTTATTAATTTAATAAATAGTCTGTAATTGCGAGCAGGTAGGACGCTAGATCCCATACAGAATTTCTTCTAAATCTGAGAATTTTATGAAACGTCATGCAACAAACATGTTGTAGATTTCCACATTTTCTGATTTATAAATATATATATATATATATATATTACTCTGTAATGTCTTATATTGTTTGATTGTTTGCCCAAAGGACGTTCTCCAGCCGTGTTCGAAATAAAATGGTAAGCTTTATTCAGGCAGATTAAAAAAGTAAGACATCTTCAACTCTATCTAAATGTATCTTTTCCTTTCCCTACGCGTTTGACTGTAACTCAATGCTTATTCATGGATAATCTGTATTTTATCATATGTTGTTTGTACATGTCTCCTCCAAATTGTAAAGGGCTGCGGATATGTTGACACTATAGAAACAAAATGGTATTATGGATAGATTGATAGATATGAGATATAGAGAAAAAGAGAGGTATGTACAGTAGAACAGGGACCCATCAGAGGGAGGTCACCTTGCCGTGGTTGGTGGGCATACATGGATTGGCCAATTTTTGCCTAAGAACCTTCATTTTTGAAAGTTCATCTTACTGAGTAATAACACAGTTTAGATTCAATTTTTTCAGTGTTTGCATATATCTTGGCTCATATAGAGTGCTGCTGTGTTTTCTTTTTCTATATATTAGATAGATAGATAGATAGATAGATAGATAGATAGATAGATAGATAGATAGATAGATAGACTTTCCTTGAACACTGGGCTGTTCTTTTCTCTGAGCCAGCAGCTCTGTGATGCTCTATAATTACAACCTCTCCCCGTGTCACACAACCTATCTTAGTCCATAGTACCGGGTTGGGAATTAATAACTCGGGAGCAGAGAACAACGCTGCCAGGACTGCATTCCTGCCACGCCATGTGATATTGATGTCATCTGTATGCAGGGTGTCTCACATACATTACTAATAAATGTGCACAATTCTATTTAATGTTTGCCTCACGTGTCACAGAAAGACTCTGTAATGTCACTGTCTGATTAGGACTGTATGGAAACAAAAAAAAAAACTACCCATGAGATATTGATATGTATATGTATTGGAGAAATAAACAATAACATAGGAAAATGGGATTACTCAGTTGTGTAATAAACTTAAGTAATGTCTGGTTTAGACAAGCCAATCCTATTATGACATTTTGAGTGTTTGAAAAAGGTGCCCCATTCCTCAATTAGGGCTCGATCACACAACCGTATTTTTGGTTTGAGTGCTGACTGTGAAAAAAACGGACCACACTCGAACCAATGATATTCATTGGCACAGTGCAGATTACCTTTTTTTTTCACTACCAGAATCTGCATGTGAAGAAAATCTCACCAGCCACTAGTTTCTTTCGTAAATCAGATTACTCATCTGATTGGTGTGAAAAAAAAATCTGATGCAGTACGGAGCCACTGAATAGCATTGGATTATTACTGATACATTACAATTCTGTAAACTGTAATTGGTTGTGTAAATGATTAATAGCTGCTATTAAAAACGGATGACACGTGCACGGATGACGGATGACATGTGCACGGATGGCAAGTGAAAAAAGAAATTGTCCCAATTTTCTGGATGAAACGCTGATCAATTTTTTTATACGCTTGTGTGAACTTACCCAGAGGCTGTGTGCACATGTTCAGGATTTTTCGCTTTTTTTAGCGTTTTTTGTGGTGGTTTTCCGATGCAAAGCGCTTAAAAAAAACTCATGCATTAAGCATCCTATTATTAGAATGCATTCTGCAATTTTTGTGCAAATGCTGTGTTTTTTTCCATGGAAAAAACACATTGCGGAAAAAAACGCAGCACGTTCATTAATTTTGCAGAAAATCTGCGGATTTCCCACTATATAATTGAGGTAGGAAGCTCCGGAAAAAAACTCGAAAAATCCGCAAAAAAACGCATAAAAAACCTGTAAAAAAAATGCGAGAATAATGCGGAAAAAAACTAGTCCGGATTTCCTGGGAAAAAGTCCGGTTTTGCTCAGGTAAATTCTGCAAAGAATCCAGAACGTGGGCACATAGTCTTATTGTGAGGTTCAACCAAAGCAGTTTTCATTATGCTTTTTTGTGATTTTTTTTTTTAGTATATACAGTGGGGAAGAAAATTATTTAGTCAGTCACCAATTGTGCAAGTACTCCCACTGAAAAAGATGAGAGAGGCCTGTAATTGACATCATAGGTAGACCACAACTATGGGAGTCAAAATGAGAAAACAAATCCAGAAAATCACCTTGTCTGATTTGGCAAGATTTATTTTGCAAATTATGGTGGAAAATAAGTATTTGATCATTAACAAAAGTTCATCTCAATATTTTGTTATATATCCTTTGTTGGCAATGACAGAGGTCAAACGTTTTCTGTAAGTCTTCACAAGGTTGGCACACACTGTTGGTGGTATGTTGGCCCATTCCTCCATGCAGATCTCCTCTAGAGCAGTGATGTTTTGGGCCTGTCGCTGGGCAAAACAGACTTTCAAATCCCTCCAAAGGTTTTCTATTGGATTGAGATCTGTAGACTGGCTAGGCCACTCCACGACCTTCATATGCGTCTTACGAAGCCACTCCTTCATCCCTGGTGGTGTGCTTGGGATCATTATCAGGCTGAAAGACCCATCCACATTTCATTTTCAATGTCCTTTGCTGATGGAAGGAGGTTTGCACTCATAATCTCACGATACATGGCCCTATTCATTCTTTCATGTACACAGATCAGTTGTCCTGGTCCCTAGTGTTGAGCATTCCGATACCGCAAGTATCGGGTATCGGCCGATATTCGCGTTATCGGAATTCCGATACTTAATTCCGATACTTTTTCCATATCGTATACCGGAATCGGAAGTTCCCATAATTCTTTGAGAGGCAATGTGATTTTAGTCAGCCAATGAGGAATCCTACGAAGTGTGGGCACATCCTGTAATGCTGCGGTCATCTTAACTAATGGCATGGCTGTGATTGGCTGCTGAAATGATGTCAGAATGCACTATAAAAGGCGCCGCCGCCATTTTAGCGTCACTGTGCTGTGAACTCAGTAAGGGACAGAACGCTACTCTGCTCACTCTGAGGGACAGTTAGATATTGCGATTTTGTGTACTACTGTGCTTGAGGCAGGCTAGTTTACCAACCGCTGTGTAAAGCTTCATTTTGCCAGTGTTGTTTTAACAGCTCTGTGCAAGGTGTGTGTGTGACAGTGCAGGTGACGCTGCAGTTTGCTCTGCATCCACCGCTGTTTGTAGGCATCTGCACGTGTCACTGACTCTTTTTTTTTTTTTTATTTTTTATTTTGTGGAATTGGTGCAGCTCCATTATATTAGAAAAAAAAATCAAATCTATTAGTGTGACGTGCTTCCATCCGTATACAATACATTGGTTGCAAACACTATAGAAGTACAGAAAGGAGCTTTTCACAGATTGTGGACAGTTGTGTTTCAGTGTTCACTTCAGTCTGTGTTTTTTACTTTTTTGAGTGCAGATCACGCTCCAGTTACATGTTCAAGCACTGCTGCTTGTACTCTGCTGAGCGTGTCTCAGTGGCTCATCCTTTTCATTTATCTCCAATTGGTTCTGCTACATTCCATTTAAAATAAATCTAATCTATTAGTGTGACGCGCTTCCATCCGTATACAATACATTGGTTGCAAACACTATAGAAGTACAGAAAGGAGCTTTTCACAGATTGTGGACAGTTGTGTTTCAGTGTTCACTTCAGTCTGTGTTTTTTACTTTTTTGAGTGCAGATCACGCTCCAGTTACATGTTCAAGCACTGCTGCTTGTACTCTGCTGAGCGTGTCTCAGTGGCTCATCCTTTTCATTTATCTCCAATTGGTTCTGCTACATTCCATTTAAAATAAATCTAATCTATTAGTGTGACGCGCTTCCATCCGTATACAATACATTGGTTGCAAACACTATAGAAGTACAGAAAGGAGCTTTTCACAGATTGTGGACAGTTGTGTTTCAGTGTTCACTTCAGTCTGTGTTTTTTACTTTTTTGAGTGCAGATCACGCTCCAGTTACATGTTCAAGCACTGCTGCTTGTACTCTGCTGAGCGTGTCTCAGTGGCTCATCCTTTTCATTTATCTCCAATTGGTTCTGCTACATTCCATTTAAAATAAATCTAATCTATTAGTGTGACGCGCTTCCATCCGTATACAATACATTGGTTGCAAACAATATAGAAGTACACAAACGGGCCTTTCACAGCTACTGAACATGGGTTTTTAATTTTTAACTAAAATATGTATTTTTTCAAATGACACAAATATAAGTAATGTTGAAGAGGAATAGTCCTACATCCATTGTTTGCACAATATTACAGGTGTACATCATGTCCCTTAATCAACAATGTATTATTATATTTACTTGTATGCTTTTATTTAAAAGCCAAGAACACAGAAGGATAACCTTCGCACTGCAGCTGTTGTCAAAGTTCAACCCACATTATGCACTTCCAACATTGCAGCATTTGAGGCATGATGTGAGTTGGATTGGTCAAAGTTATGGAGTGAGAAGGTTCACCATCAGTACCCTATAGCATAAGTATGCTTTTGTGTTAGCATTTGTGTTAGACATGTGGATATCTGCCATAATATGTCACAATTATTTAGTTACAGATTTGTTACCAACACTAATCATTGAATGGTTTTAAATTTGACGTTTCACTTGTTTACAGCTTAGAAATAAGGGTGTAGCCTGATATCTATGTGTAGCACTAGCCACTTTAACATGTCATGTTTTTTTAAACATGTGTAGGTAGGTAGCAGTAATTTTTGCCGGACACACAGCAGGGGAACAGCAGGCGTTACTGAACCCCACTATCACTATAGCTTGTGTATTGGTCTGTGGACACGACACTTCTGAGCAGCAACTGGCAGTGTTGTAGCCCAGGGAGTATAGCTCAGGTGGTAGAAAGATGAACATAACAGGAGACATGGAAAACGTTGTCAACCAGTTAGTTAATCTGAAACCGGACAGGCAAATTCAGGCGAGATCCATGCCTAGTTCATTTTCAGAAAAGTAAGCCGTTCTACATTATCGTAGGATAGTCGCATGCAACGGTCTGTTAGTACACCACCTGCAGCAGTAAAGACGCGCTCCGATAATACACTGCCAGCAGATCAAGCCAGCACCTCCAATGCATACTGGCTAAGCTCTGGCCATGTATCCAGCTTAGAGACACAAAACTTGAATGGGGAAGAGCCATCTGGGAGTACACTGAGAGGGCAAGACATGTAGTCTGTCACCATCTTACGGAAATGTTGCCTCCTGCTGACTGGAGCCGTCTCGGATGGTGTAGACATTGGTGGCGCTGCCACAAAACTTCGACACATTTGGAACATACTGTTCTTGCCCTGTGCAGAGGCGCTGCTTGTGCTCCCTCTTGTTGCAGAGCTGTCTCCACTGCCTCGACGCACAGAGCTGCTTTGTAAATCAGTAGCAGCAGCAGTGCTCTCGGCTGGAATGGAGAACATTATGGATTGCACCAGTGTGTCTTGGTACTTCCGCATTTTACGCTCCCGGTTCAACGGTGTGATGAGGCTTTGTAAGTTGTCCCGGTAGCGAGGGTCTAGGAGGGTGTACACCCAATAATCAGACGTGGTGTGAATGTGTTCGATGCGGCGGTCGTTTCTCAGCCACTGCAGCATGAAATCAACCATGTGCTGCAGACTCCCAACTGGCCAAGAAACGTTGTCCCCTGCAAGAGGCGTCATCTCCGCCTGCTGTGCATCACCCCACCCTTGGTCTACATACTGACTAGAGCATTGTCTACCTCCCTCTGGAGCGATGTCTTCCTCCTCCATTGACTCCTCCTCATCCTCCTCACAAAGTCCTTCAAATACATATAAATTTACAAAATTTAAAACTCAAAATTTAAAAACTTTGTATCATAATTCTGTAACATCAGTTTATGGAAACACAATAGCATTACAAAAGGATAGACAAAAAATGTACATTATGTGCTTTGTAAATACATTAAAAGTTTGTAATGGTTATGAAAATATAGACAGCGACTCTGGAGGTTCAATTGTTGATACAGCATGGTACTTTGAAAGTCCTCCAGCCCTTTGTGAGGAACCACGTTGCGCTGACTGTCCAGAAGGTGATGGAATTTGTGACTCCTCATCCTCCACCTCTTCCAAAACCTCATGCCTTAGTGCTTGCAGTGTTTTTTGAAGCAGGCAGATAAGGGGGACAGTCAGGCTGACTAGTGCATCATCTGCACTCGCCATCCGCGTTGACTCATCAAACGCACGCAAAACGTGGCAGATATCCTTCATAGAGTTATTCGCCACTCATTACACTGGCAGTGGCTGCCCATTCATTATAGGATCCAATTCTAATTACTGGTTCTCACCAACATAGCTCTCCACAGCGCAGCACCCCCCTACAGCTCCTCCCTTATTTATATTTATCGGCCTAACCGACTGCTGCACTCTGCAAACGACCTTCGACTAACCTCTGCACTAATCCGTACCTCCCACTCCCAACTCCAAGACTTCACCCGCGCTGCGCCAATCCTCTGGAATGCTCTACCCCAAGAAATTAGGACTATCCGCAATTTGGATGGTTTCAGGCGCTCCCTCAAAACACATTTGTTCACAGTGGCCTATCACATTCACTAATCAAAGTCATTCTATGTGTAATTCTGTGTGTGTAGCCCATTCACTATCTCCATGCATCCCTCACTTCCTTAAAATGGCTGGACCATCATTGTAAAAACACCATTGTATATAAACACCTGTACTTTGTATCTCCCACACCTCATTGTAGATTGTAAGCTTTCACCAGCAGGGGCGGCTGATTTTGCTTTAATTATTGTATTGTTAACGTTGTTACTTATGACTCGTGTTTTGAAACTGTTAAACTGTAAAGCACTGCGGAATATTATGGCGCTATATAAATAAATAATATTATTATTCTTATTATAGAGGCCCACTCAGTAGTGGTGAAGTGTGAACGCCGCAAATTGCGAGTTGACTGCGCCTGATGCAGCTGATACTCCATTACTGTTGGCTGCTGCTCACACAACCGCTCCAACATATGTAACGAGGAATTCCACCTGGTGGGTACGTCACATATAATGCGATGTTCATGAAGGTGAAATCTGCGTTGCAGAGCTGCAATCAGCGATCTGGCCATGCTGGAACGTCGCAAGTGAGCGCACTCTAGGCGGACCTTGTGCAGCAGTGCATCAAGATCCGGATAGTCCCTCAAAAAACTCTGCACGACCAAGTTGAGCACATATGACAGACATGGTATGTGAGTGAGGTTGCCAAGGCCCAGAGCTGACACCAGATTTCGGCCATTGTCACACACTACCAAGCCTGCCTGTAGATTCTCTTCCAAAAACCACACGTCGCTCTCCTGCTTTATGGCATTACAGAGCTCCTGCGCTGTGTGGCTAAGATTCCCCATGGAAATTAATTTCAGGATGGCCTGTTGACATTTGGACACGGCTGTGCTCATATCGGTCGCAACAGGTAAACGTTCACGGGTCCATGTGGAGGTAGACCGTGACGGCTCCTGCAGCGATGATTCTGAGGAACTGGAATAGGAGGAGGAATCAATGTGTACAGACTTGATTCCTGCAATCCTTGGAGTTGGCAGAACACGTACAGCGCCACTCGCAAGATCAGTACCCGGCTGCACAACATTGACCCAATGGGCAGTGAGGGAAAGGTATTGTCCCTGGCCATGGGTGTTAGAACCCTCTTGTTAGGTTTTGTTTCAGTTTGCTGGTCACATGACCTTTTTTCCCTATTTAGTCTGGCTCCGCCCTTCTGGCTTTGCTTGACTTCATTGTATTATCTACTGTTAAGCTAGCCGGGTGCTTAGGTGCCTTAATCTGTGAGTTTTGCTTGATGTTAGGATCACAAAGTATTTATTTTTCTGTTTAATTATCCATGCTACAATTTATGTTAGGAGGTGTCCACCTTTTCTCCCAGTCCCTAGATCTTGTAGGGATTACTCCCTCGCAACTATAGGTCTTCGTTCACACTAGATGAGGACTTTAGCGGGTCTGGTCGCAGGATCAGGTTCCCCGTTACATCGTAGGGATTCAGCTTAGTTGTATTGTAGGGACAGAATTCCCTTCTTTCCTTACTGGTTGTAGCAGATCATAACAATGGGTACTGGTCCACGCATCGGTGGTCAGGTGGACCTTGCTACTGAGGGCTTTTAGTAGCGCATGTTTAATTTTTCCCTCAACATGCTTTTGCAGACCAGGGACGGCTTGCCTGCTGAAATGAAATCGGCTTGGCACATTGTATTGTGGGATTGACAATGATATTCAGTTACGGAAACTGTCTGTCTCCACCAGCCTGAATCACAGCATTTCAAGGGACAGGAGTTTTGCAATGCCAGCATTCAGAGCCTGTGCTCGTGCATGGTTTGCGGAGTATGGCCGTCTTTTATCCCATGCCTGTGCTACCGCTGGCTGTTTTGTGGCCTGGGAGTGTGAGGATGACAGGGAACTTGCTGCTGTGTGTGGAATAACAGTTTGTCTCTGGACAACAGTGGCCGAGGTTCTTCCATGGCGATCCTGTGAGGAAGCATAACCAGCTGTGTGTGAGCTCGATGAAGAGGCTTCAACACAACCTGAAGATGTAGGTGCTGCTGTAGGTTGGCCTACATCTCCAGTGTGTCTTTGTAACTCAACTACGTGCTTTGTCCGCACATGTTTCCACATATTTGTGGTATTGAGGTGACTGACACTTTTAGCTATTTTTAATTTTTGATTACACAGCTTGCATTTCACATAGCAAATATCATGTGCAAGTGTGTGAAAAAAGGACCACGCAGTGCAAGTCCTGGGAGCGCACGTTTTGACTTTTGGAAGACAACTGCTCCGAACAGGTGCCAAACTGGAGGCTACAGGCAACCGAGTCTGCAGCCTAACTCTCCCTCCTGTTTGTACCATTGGGGCAATGTCTTCCTCTATCTTCCTTCTATCACTAACCATTTCTCTAGGCCTCTCCCAGCTTTCAACCAAAGTACTGGTTCTCACCCACAAAGCTCTCCACAGTGCAGCACCCCTCCTACATCTCCTCCCTCATTTCTATCTATCGGCCTAACCGACTGCTGCGCTCTGCAAACGACTTTCGACTAACCTCTGCACTAATACGTACCTCCCACTCCCGACTCCAAGACTTCTCCTGCTCTACGCCAATCCTCTGGAATGCTGTACCCCAAGAAATTAGGACTATCCACAATTTGCATGGTTTCAGGCGCTCCCTCAAAACACATTTGTTCAGAGCGGCCTATCACATTCACTAATCAAAGTCATTCTATGTATTCTGTGTAAGTGTGTGTGTGTCTCTAGCCCATTCACTATCTCCATCCCTCAGTCCCTTAAGATGGCTGGAACATCATTGTAAATGCACCATTGTATATAAACACCTATACTTTGTATCTCCCCCATCTCATTGTACATTGTAAGCTGTCACGAGCAGGGGCGACTTATTTAGCTTAAATTATTGTATTGTTAACGTTGTTACTTATGACTTGTGTTCTGAAACTGCTAAACTGTAAAGCGCTGCGGAATATGATGGCGCTATATAAATAAATATTATTATTATTCCTCTGAGCTGCTCCCACCACCTTCCTGTTCTTCATGCCATGTTGGGTATTGGACCTCATCATCTCCACTACCCTCTTCCAACACCTGCTGTTGGGTGGTCTGGCCAGCACCATGCTCAACAGAAACTGGCACCTGGGTCTCATCATCATCATCAGATGCGTTCTGCGGTGTGCTGACCATCGGCACTGTCTCACCCGCCTCTTCAGATTCAGAGAGACACAGCTGTTGCGCATCACTGCATACTCCCTCTTCTTCACATTACAGAATGCTGCTTGGCTGGGCCCCTGTTTGCAAGCCAATAGATTCTGAGAACAGAAGCAGACACTCAGCTGGCTCCTGTACAGAACTCTCTGACTGCCTGGGCAATTTGCCAGGCGGTGAAGAGACAGATGGTTGCCCAACAGTGCTGTGGTCCTGAGAGGAGGTGGAAGCAATTGAAGTCGATGCATTGGCTGAGATCCAAACAACAACGGCTTCAATTTGTTCTTCCCGCAGCAGGGGGGTACTCCGAGCTCCTACAAAAGTGCGCATAAAGGAACGCTCACGGCCCGGGGAAAACTGGTGGATGCTGTGTCACTGGGGGCCGCAGCAGCCACAGAATCCCCACGTCCTCTCCCTGAAGAAACTCCACGACCACGTGCCTTACTCCCTGCCTTCTTCATCTTGGTAGATTGATAAAGAAAGTCTGAAAAGTTATAAGGCCTAAGTGTGGTTATTCCGCAGAGACTGCAGTGAACACTGCACACAACTGTTCAGTAGGTGTGAAAGGCCCCTTTGTGTACTTCTATAGTGTTTGCAACCAATGTATTGTATACGGATGGAAGCGCGTCACACTAATAGATTTTATTTATTTGTAATAGAGTGGAGCAGCAACAATTAGAGAAAAATTTCAAGGATGTGCCAGTGACACACGCTCAGCAGACTACAACCAGCAGTGGTTGAAGAACTAACTGGAGCGTGATCTGCACTCCAAAAAGGAAAACCTCAGACTACAGTGAACACTGCACACAACTGTTCACTACCCAACGCGTCTCAGCAGGAAGGCAGTCTGTGCGTCAAAACAAAGGCGCAAGCATACATCCACGTACCCTGTTTATAAAGCTATATAAAAAAATTATGTAGTAGTGACGCACACTTTATTGAGGTACAGTATTACATCGCCATTCACCATCTGTGGCTATGCAGTCTCATCTATATATACCTTATCTATCCGTTGTCATGCTTGCAAGTCGACAGTCAGGCATAAATAGCAATTTTCACTATGCACTATGCACTTTTTAAAGGTTATGTTTGTTAATAAACATGATTATTGCCACATATTATGAGTATTACATGATGGAAATTGTATAATTTTGTATAAACTGTTTAGTGACATTATTCAGCAAATGTAACATTTTAGTAATGTCACAGATAACTTGTAATGCTGATGATGTTTTGAAGTCAGACATTCATTGTCTATACAATAAAAATGGTGTACATACTGTTACTTATCCATCATTAATGGATTCAGATATGTACTTGTATGCTTTTATGTACAACCGTATAGCAGATTCCTTAACTAATTTATTTTGTGGTTTGCATTGCTGTTCAACATGTTAATGTATGTGTTTATGTTTGTCAATTCTTTATTTATCTAGATATTAGTTTAAATGAAATCATCATCTTATGGTAGTAAAGGTTATCTTTCTCTTGTTTGAAGTATAGACATTTAAAATTGACAGGTAACAAGGAAATTACTTGATCTAGTATTTAAACATCCTCCTTGACCCTGGGCTCCAACACCGCCAGTTGTTGCTCGGAAGTGCTGTTAGCACAGTCAACACTTGCTCCTGTGTTACTGGGGTTCAGTAACGTCAGCTGGTCCTCGGTTGTGCCATTGGCTCTTTTCCTTCTGCTGCCCCTCCGGGTTCCAGTACCGTCAGCTGGTTCTCCGCAGTGCCTTTGGCCTAGGTGCCTCCATCTCGGTATCCGAGTTCCAGCAACGTCTGCTGGTCCTTGGTAGTGCTTTGGAGCACAGGTACCTCCTGCTTAGTAACCGTGTCCCAGTAACGTCAGCTGGTCCTCGGTTGTGCCATTGGCTCTTTCCTTCTGCTGCCCCTCCGGGTTCCAGTACCGTCAGCTGGTTCTCCACAGTGCCTTTGGCCTAGGTGCCTCCATCTCGGTATCCGAGTTCCAGCAACGTCTGCTGGTCCTTGGTAGTGCTTTGGAGCACAGGTACCTCCTGCTTAGTAACCGTGTCCCAGTAACGTCAGCTGGTCCTCGGTTGTGCCATTGGCTCTTTTCCTTCTGCTGCCCCTCCGGGTTCCAGTACCGTCAGCTGGTTCTCCACAGTGCCTTTGGCCTAGGTGCCTCCATCTCGGTATCCGAGTTCCAGCAACGTCTGCTGGTCCTTGGTAGTGCTTTGGAGCACAGGTACCTCCTGCTTAGTAACCGTGTCCCAGTAACGTCAGCTGGTCCTCGGTTGTGCCATTGGCTCTTTTCCTTCTGCTGCCCCTCCGGGTTCCAGTACCGTCAGCTGGTTCTCCACAGTGCCTTTGGCCTAGGTGCCTCCATCTCGGTATCCGAGTTCCAGCAACGTCTGCTGGTCCTTGGTAGTGCTTTGGAGCACAGGTACCTCCTGCTTAGTAACCGTGTCCCAGTAACGTCAGCTGGTCCTCGGTTGTGCCATTGGCTCTTTTCCTTCTGCTGCCCCTCCGGGTTCCAGTACCGTCAGCTGGTTCTCCGCAGTGCCTTTGGCCTAGGTGCCTCCATCTCGGTATCCGAGTTCCAGCAACGTCTGCTGGTCCTTGGTAGTGCTTTGGAGCACAGGTACCTCCTGCTTAGTAACC
>JARQOD010000003.1:95212279-95336292 GCA_033576555.1 Oophaga sylvatica
TTTTTTATTTTTAAGGGGTTCACAAAAGGGGTTAACTAGTGGGACATTTTTATAGGGGGGGTCGTTACGGACGCGGCGATACCATATATGTGTACTTTTATTGTTTTATTTTTTTTATTTACAATAAGTAATGAATTTATTGGGGAATATTTTTTTTTTTTTTTTTTTTTTTTGGATTTTTTTTTACACATGTTTATTTTTACTTTTTTTACTTTTTTACTTTGTCCCAGGGTGGGACATCACTGTATTTCATCAGATCGCTGGTGTGACAGTGTGCACAGCACTCTGTCACACCAGCGATCGCTCAGGCATAGATGCAGGCTTCTCAGTGCCTGCTCTCGGCAGGCACTGAGGAAGCCGCCTCCCTCCAGGACCCCAGCGCCATCTTGGATCCGGGTCCTGGGAGGGAGGAAGCCCTCAGAGCAGCGCGATCACATCGCGCTGGTCTGAGGGTCTCAGGGGGGCGCGCAGGGAGCCCCCACACTGCGCGATCCTCCCCTGTGCCCCCAGTACACCGCGATCATGTTTGATCGCGGTGTGCAAGGGGTTAATGTGCCGGGAGCGGTCCGTGACCGCTCCTGACACACAGTCACGGGTGTCAGCTGTGATAATCAGCTGACACCCGGCGGCGATTAGCTGCGCTCCCTCGGGGAGCGCAGCTAATCGCCTATAGACGTACTATCCCGTCCATGGTCAGAATGGCACGGGTTTTATGGACGGGATAGTACGTCTAATGTCAGAGAGGGGTTAAGCAACAAAAAATATTGTCATTTTTTTACATTTTAAAATTGTCAACAAGAAAAATGGCATGATGCAAAAGTTTGGGCACCCTTGAAGATTTGTGCTCAGATAAGTTTGACCAAGGTTTCAGGCTTTAATTACCCTGTTAGTGTTATGGCTAATTCACTATAATCTTTAGGAAAGGCCAGGTGATGCAAATTTTGCAGCTTTAAAAAAATCCAGCCTCCTCTAAACTTGTGTCAAAAATGCAGGAGCCATGGGTCTTCTAAGCAGCCGCAGCTAGCACTCTGAAAATGAAAATGGTGGAGGCCCACAAAGTACAAAAAGGCTATAAGAAGAGCAAAGAGTTTTCAAGTTGCCCTTTCCTCAGTTCGAAATTTAATTAAGAAATGGCAGTTTATAGGAACAGTGGAGATCAAGTTACGGTCTGGAAGACAAAGCAAAATTTCAGTGAGAGATGCTGGTAGGATTTCTAGAGAGGGAAATTAGAACCCCCACTTGAGTGCAAAAGATCTTCATAAAGATTTAGCAGACACTGGAGTTGTGGTACATTGTTCTACTGTTCAGAGATATGCACAAATATGACCTCCATAGAAGAGTCATCAGAAGAAAATCTCTCCTGCATCCTCTCCATAAAATGCAATGGCAAAAGTATGCAAAAGAACATCTAAACAAGCTTTATGCATTTTGGAAACAAGTTAAAATAGAACTCTTTGGTCACAATGATCAAAGTTATATATGGAGAAAAAAAGGGTACATAATTTCAGGAAAAGAACATCTCGCAAACCATTAAGAATGGGGGTGGATCAATCATGCTTCGGGGTTGTGTTGCAGCCAATGGCACGGCCAGAGTGAAGAATGGATTCAATGAAATTTACAAATTTTACATAAACATAACACAATCTGTAAAATAAATCTGAAGTTGAAAAGAGGATGGCTACTACAAATGGATAATGATCCTAAACAGACATCAAAGTCAAAGTCCACAATAGACTACCTGTAATGTATGTAGTACAGTTCATATAGCGTCTTGTGCTTGGGTGCGATGAACATACATGAGACACAGGTTTGATATAGAAAAGTCCTGTATTACTTCATACAAGTTGGCAGAAATAGTCACACAGTTTGCAGACACAGAAGCAGGAGACACAGCAGGCCAGAGTAAACTAAGCTCAGCAAATCACTCTCCAACACAGATTCAGGATCTTCTTCTCTGTTACCGTAAGTCCATGCAAACGTGGGTCTTTCAAAGAGCAGGGTTCAGAGTCCACAAGTGCTTCAGAGTTCCTCAGTAGGAATAGCTGGAGTACAAGGTCCAAGGCTTACAGGAGTCAAGTCACAGGTTCACTGCAGGCTAGATTCTGAAGCACTGATTGCTCAGCTGTGGCTGCTTAAGAAGCAAAGGAGAGAATCAGGGCGGGAACATGCAAGCTGGAAACTCCATTTTGACTGAGGGCAAGATAGCTACAGAAAGACAGAAAGTAAAATGGCTGACGAACAAACTGAGTTTCAGGAATATATACATAGAACCTTACATTACTCCCCCCTTAAGGACAACCTCTGGATGACCTCAGACCAGGCTTGTGTGGGTACCTCTGATGAAACTGACGGAGCAAGCGAGGAGCATTAACGTTATTGACTGGTTCCCATGAGTTGTCTTCCACTGGGTAGCCCTGCCATTTAATCAGATATTGTAACTGATTTCTATACAACCTGGAATCTAAAATCCTTTCCACCACAAATTCTTCCTGACCATCGACTAGCACTGGGTCAGGGCAAGGAGAAGAATGTCCAGGAAACGTATTGGGTGTTGCAGCCTTTAGTAGGGATACATGAAAGACAGGGTGGATTCTCATAGTTCTGGGCAGTTGAAGACGACAAGCAACGGCACTTATAATTTTACTGATTTTATAGGGTCCAATGTACTTATGTCCCAACTTAGACGATGGAATCCTCAACTTAAGATTTCTGGTTGACAGCCAGACCAAGTCTCCTACCTTGAAAGCTGGTGCAGGTTTACGAAATTTATCTGCTGCTTTCTTGTACCTTTCTTGAGCCGATTCCAGATTCTCCTTTAGAAGATCCATATTCTTCTGTAAAGACGTGATTCTTTCAGCCACTGCTGGTAAAGGCGTTTCTATGGGAAATCGTGGTAGAATGTTAGGATGATAACCTAGATTAGAGTAAAAAGGAGACTGTTTAGTGGAGGCACTCTGAGAGTTGTTATACGAGAACTCAGCTAATGGAAGTAGATCCACCCAATCATCCTGTAGGTGGCAGATAAAGCAGCGGAGATACTGCTCCAGGGTTTGATTGGTTCGTTCGGTCTGTCCATTAGTCTGGGGATGAAAAGCAGAAGAAAGGTTTACTTTAATGTCCAATGCTGCACAGAAATTTTGCCAAAACCTAGAAGTGAATTGCACCCCTCGATCCGAAATAACCTCATCCGGTACTCCATGTAAGCGAAACACATCTTTAATCATCAAATCTGATGTCTGTTTTGCAGTGGGTAAGCCGACACAAGGGATAAAATGAGCTGCCTTTGTTAGACGGTCAACCACCACTAAAATGGTGTTCTTTCCCTGAGAGGTTGGTAACTCCACAATGAAGTCCATAGAAATGGATCCCCACGGGCGGGACGGGGTAGGAAGAGGCTGTAACAGACCAGTTGGTGAGGAGCGAGGTGTTTTGCATCTTGCACAGACCTCACATGAAGTGACATAATTCAAAACATCCTTCCTGCAAGTGGGCCACCAAAAGAAACGAGAAAGAAATTCCTGTGTCTTTAGAATTCCTCTATGCCCAGCTATCTTGGAATCGTGAATGAGTTGCAATACTCTCAATCTGACTGTTTCAGGAATATACAGGCGTTGTCCCTGAATCCACACACCATTCTTAAAGACAAGACTTACGTCCCTTGGGGGTTGTGCCAAAAAGGAATCCGCATGGTATGCTTCCTTGATGTCCTTAAGTAGGTCTTGATTATGAATTACTCCTAGGAATCTAGAGTCAGGAAGAATAGTCTTAGGAGGAGTAATTGGACGTGTCTCTGCTGAGTAAATCCTAGAGAGTGCATCAGCTTTTCCATTGCGCGATCCTGGTCTATAAGAAATGATAAAATTAAATTGGTTTAAGAAAAGATTCCAGCGAGCCTGGCGAGGAGTCAGACACTTAGCCGACCTGATAAACTCAAGGTTACGATGGTCTGTCAGGACGACTATTTGCTGTGCAGCTCCCTGAAGAAGGTGTCTCCATTCTTTGAAGGCGGCAATAATGGCCAACAACTCTCTATTGCCCACATCGTAGTTCCTCTCAGCCGAAGACAACTGCTGGGAAAAGAAGGCACAGGGATGCAAGACATTCTTCTCACCTGTTCTCTGAGAGAGTATAGCTCCAACGGCACAGTCTGAAGCATCCACCTCTATTATGAAGGCAAGCTCGGGGTTGGGATGTACTAGGATAGGTGCAGTGGTAAATTTATCTTTTAGACGGGAAAATGCTTCCTGGGCTTGGGGAGTCCAGGAGAACCTAGACTCTTTCCGGGTAAGTTGAGTGATAGGTGACACTACCTCAGAGAAATTTCTAATGAAACGTCTATAGAAGTTGGCAAACCCGATGAAGCGCTGTACCTCCTTCACATTTCTAGGACTTGGCCAATCCTTGATGGCTTGGGTTTTGCTTCCATCCATACTAATTCCTTGTGTAGACAGTACATACCCCAGAAATTGAATTTCGGTCCTATGGAATTCACACTTTTCAAGTTTGATGTAAAGATGATTTTGTCTTAGACGTTCCAAGACCATTCTCACATGTCCATGATGTTCCTCTGTGGAGTTAGAAAAAATTAGAATATCATCCAAATAAATTACCACGAATGTATCTAGGAGATCCCTGAAGATGTCATTCACCAAGTGTTGGAAAGTGGCTGGGGCGGTACTCAGACCAAAAGGCATAACTAAATATTCAAAGTGTCCATAGCGTGACCTGAATGCAGTCTTCCATTCATCCCCAGGTCTAATACGGACTAAGTTATAGGCCCCACGAAGATCTAGTTTAGAAAAAATTTTGGCATGTCGCACTCTCTCCAATAACTCAGGGATTAAAGGCAATGGATAACGGTTTCTAATAGTAACCTTATTGAGTTCCCTATAGTCTACGCATGGTCTCAGAGATCCATCTTTCTTCTTTACAAAGAAGATGGGTGCACCTGCAGGAGATGAAGAGGGGCGTATGAAGCCCTTGGCTAGATTTTCGTCTATGTAATCCTTTAAAGCCTTTAGCTCGGGCCCCGCCAGGGGGTAGATCTTACCAAAAGGTATCTCTGCTCCAGGCAATAATTCAATTGGACAATCATATGGACGGTGAGGAGGAAGCTGGTCAGCGTTCTTCTTGTCACATAAATCCACATAGTCCTGGTATACAGCTGGTAGTTCAGGGACTGACATGATTCCTTTAGGAACAGAGCAAGCTGAAACTTTTGGACTCATCTGTTTCTCTGGAAAGTGTAATTCCTTGGTCTCCCAGTTAATGGTAGGATTCTGAGCCTGCAGCCATGGTAGCCCTAGAATAATGGGAAAGTGGGGAGAAGAGATAAGCATAAAGGATAGTTTCTCTTGATGATCTTTACCCATAAGAACCTTCAAAGGCTCTGTTTCCTGATCCACTGGTCCAGAGGTCAGCAGGGAGCCATCCACAGTTTCCATCTGTACTGGAGTAGCCTTCTTCACTGAACGTATTCCCTGTTTCAGAGCAAAGGAGACATCCATAAAATTTCCACTTGCCCCTGAGTCGATCATAGCAGAGCTAGACACCCAAGCTGAGTCAACCCAGAGTTTGATGGAAAGAAAGCAATGAGAATTGTTTTTCTTACAACTCAGCTGGGACACCGCTGAGGAAACTTGAAAAATGGCAGCGTTTACACAGTCAACGTCCTCAGAGGTAACGGAGTTTAAGTCCGAGAAATCAAGATCTGTTGCTGCAGATCTCTCTGGAGCCTGAGGCTCGGACCTGACAGATCCCCTCTCGCAACACTCACAATGAATGAGTGCTGCAGTAGTCTTACGAGAACGGCTGGGGCAGTTTATAATGAAGTGCCCTGACTTACCACAATAGAAACATAGATTCTCCTTAAAACGATGTTCCTTGCGTGCATCACTAACCCGTCGTTGTAAAGAGTCTACCTGCATGGGTTCAGGTTCAGGTTCCCGTGTAATCCTACTCAAAGGTTCCTTAGCTGGAGAGGAAGGTAGGAAAAGGTTAGTACGATTGCTTTCGAACCATCTCTCTTGCCTGCGTTCAGTCAGACGGTATCAATACGGATGCAGTAGTTAATAAAGTCACCTAACGCAGTGGGAGGGTCGGCACGAGCAAGTTCATCCTTAATCAGTGGAGATAACCCCTTTCGAAAAATAGATTTTTTGGCGGAACTGTCCCAGGTGGTATCAAGGGCCCATCTCCTGAAATCCAAGGCATATTCAGCTACCGAGTGCTTACCTTGGCGCAAAGCTAACATGGCTGCTTCAGCTGTTGCACCTCGATTGGGGTCATCAAACACCTGCCCCATGGCTGAAATAAAATCATCAAGGTGATTCAAACAATCATCCTCAGTCTCAATCAGAGGGTTTGCCCACATCAAAGCCTTGTTGGTAAGCAACATAATTATAGTAAGCACCTTAGATCGTTCAGTGGGAAATTGTGAAGCATGTGCAGAAAAAAAAAGATTGCATTGATTAATAAATCCCCTGAATTTCTCACGTTCACTGCCAAAACGAAAAGGGGGCAACTTGGGAATCCCAGCACTCGGGGCTACGGCAGGAGCCTGGACTCGCCCCTCTAGAACCTCAATCCTGGCTCGCAAATCCTGGGTAGTCTGTCCAACCACTTGCAAATTGTGATTATTGAGGTCCTGTAGATTTGTAAAACGGGTCTTTATATTCTGCAAATCTGCAAGGATATTATCAGTCACTCCGCAAAGTTCCTTTATGCGGGCCTCCATTTTCCAGATCTTTTAAGACAGGATTACTGGAAGAAGAGGAGAGGAGAAAAAAAAAAAACAATAGTGTTCACCTGTGGCAACACTGCAGAGAGAAAAAAAAATTAAGGGAACTGCTCACCTGGAATGGTTGTGAGAAGTCACAACCACTATCATCACAGAAAGTTTCAACCAGACATTTGATATCCAGAGTTACAGCAGACAAAAAAGAGAAAAGAAAAAAAAACAATAGTGTTTACCTGTGATAACACTGCAGAAAGAAAAAACTTAAGGGAATTGCTCACCTGGAATGGTTGTGAGAAGTCACAACCACTGTCATCACAGAAAGTACAACCGGACGTCTGATATCCACAGTTACAGCAGACACAGCCTTCCAGACCCAGCAGACACTAACGTTTTTTGGCTTCAGAATCTTGTAATGTATGTAGTACAGTTCATATAGCGTCTTGTGCTTGGGTGCGATGAACATACATGAGACACAGGTTTGATATAGAAAAGTCCTGTATTACTTCATACAAGTTGGCAGAAATAGTCACACAGTTTGCAGACACAGAAGCAGGAGACACAGCAGGCCAGAGTAAACTAAGCTCAGCAAATCACTCTCCAACACAGATTCAGGATCTTCTTCTCTGTTACCGTAAGTCCATGCAAACGTGGGTCTTTCAAAGAGCAGGGTTCAGAGTCCACAAGTGCTTCAGAGTTCCTCAGTAGGAATAGCTGGAGTACAAGGTCCAAGGCTTACAGGAGTCAAGTCACAGGTTCACTGCAGGCTAGATTCTGAAGCACTGATTGCTCAGCTGTGGCTGCTTAAGAAGCAAAGGAGAGAATCAGGGCGGGAACATGCAAGCTGGAAACTCCATTTTGACTGAGGGCAAGATAGCTACAGAAAGACAGAAAGTAAAATGGCTGACGAACAAACTGAGTTTCAGGAATATATACATAGAACCTTACACTACCTCAAAAGGTGCAAGCTGAAGGTTTACAATGGTCCTCACAGTCCCCTAATCTGAACATCGTCGAAAATCTGTGGCCAGACCTCAAAATAGCAGTGCTTGCAAGACAGCCCAGGAATCTCACAGAATTTAAAGAATTACCAAAGGCAGAATGGATGAAAATCCCTCAAACAAGAATTAAGAGACTCTTGGCTGGCTACAAAAAGCACTTACAAGTAGAGTTGAGCGAATTTGTTCGGATTCGATCGCTGAATATGAAGTTACCTTATTCGTGTTGAATGCATGTTTGATGATCAGTTCTGAACATATTCGGTAATTTCTACTCCCATTGACTCTAATGAGGTTCGGCTGTGTTCAACGAATATTGCATCTCCCGAGATCTTCGTGCCGAGATCTCCATCTGCGGGCATTTTCCTAGAGACATCACGTAGAGGCAGACATGGATGGAGATCTCGGCTTTCCTCCAGCTGCGCCTGCGCCGAGTGAGAAGCCGGACGCCGGACCCGCCATATGCCGCCACAGCAGGGCTACCGCCCGCCGCTGTACCACCACTGCTTGCCGCCGTACCACCACCGCAGGACCACCGCTCGCCGCTGTACCACCACCACACACCACAGAACCACCACACCACCATTGTGACACCCCCAGCCCCGGGCCCGCAGCATTGACCCCTAAGTAAGAACAGTGTTCTGTTTATAAGACGCACACCCATTTTCCCCCTAATTTTGGGATCATAAAAGTGCGGCTTATAATCCGAAAAGTACGGTATATATATATATATATATATATATATATATATATATATTTATTATTATTATTATTATATATATATATTTTTTTTTTTTTGTCATCTTTAACTTTGGCCTTTTAGAGATCATTTCATCTTAAACTCACCAGTTTCGCAATAACAGTAATTTTGACCAGGGGTGCAGAAACTTTTACATGCCACTGTAGAGACCTAAAGATATGTGGAACAACCAATAAATGGACATCCCACTTACACATGTAGGATTCAGTTCAGTTCCCCAGAAAACAAGCATTCAGCAGTTTTTTAATCCCCTAAACGGTACTTTAACATGTAGCATTTTCAGTTGTGTTTTCAGGTGGATTACATGTGTGATTTGTCTACAGTACGTTAATAAAGTTACTTTTATTCAACAAAAACTCAGCAGTTATATTGCATTTTTTTTGCATTTTCTCATTTATTTGTAATTATGTGTAATTGTGAAAAAATGCTGCAATTAAAAAAGAATTGGTTTGTTGCAGATTTTCAGAAATCTGAAAAGTGCTTAAATTCAGTCAGGGAAAAAAACTTAGATTTCTGAAATTGCATAATTTTTGCTTCTACTGTAAAATGCAGCTCCTTTTCTGCAGAGAAAAGCATTGTAAAAATGACACATGTGAACATTGCCTAGTACTCTGTAAAGAGGTGTCAAAACTCCAAGTCTAGACGCTAAAGAGATTACCACCACATATTGTCCTGTGCTGTCTACATCAGGTATTTTGTGTATTCACTTAATCCATGGTCTTTATTTCTTTGGACTACAGATGCTACATGAACCAATGGGAATAACTGAATTGTAGCACTATGCATACCTATTTACACCAATAAAAGGTCTTGTGATTTGTTATGTTGCATCACTTGTACATATCAATGTCAAGTTGTTTAGGGTAGCAACATTGTACCTTCTATCTTTTGGGGGATTTTTTTCCTCATTGCACCTGGGGAATAAGGGCCCCGTCACACCTAGCGACACACCAGCGATCCCGACAACGATATGCACTTGTTAGGATCGCTGGTGTGTTGCTACATGATCGCTGGTGAGACAGCGACACTGCGAGTAACGTCGCTTAGTTAACCGCAGTGTACGTTTGATACCAGCCTGCTGCTGCAGGGAGCTGGTAACCAAGGTACACATCGGGTTTCCAGGCGCTGCGCGGCACCTGGAAACTCGATGTGTACCTTGGTTAACAGCTGATCGCTGGTCTCCTGCCTGCCACACGCAGCGATGCGTGCTGGCCAGCAGGAGACCAATGATCAAAAAAATGTCCAGGACATTCAGCGATACCCAGCAGAGGGGCTGATCGTCGCTGAATGTCACACAGAGAGATATCGCTAGGGAGATCGCTGCTGCGTCACAAAACTAGTGACTCAGCAGCGATCTCGCTAGCAAGATCGCTGTGTGTGACGGGGGCTTTAGGCTTTTGCTCCTTGTCTTGTTTTAGAGCTGCGATTTTGTTGTATATAAAAGACAAAAAAACAGTCAAGTCACAGATAAGTCACATGCAACTTGCAGTAAAGTCAAGAACAAGTGAGTCGTGTGTACAAATGTAACACATTTGGACACATTTGTGACCGTTTCACAGTCATGGATGGTTGGAAATCGCAATATGACTTTAGATGGGATTTTGCAATGCAATGAGACAGATGTCGCCGTGACGCCATAATCTACTTGTCATCAAATATTATTTCTTGGGTTTCAATATAATTAGCAAAGTTCTATATTTTGGTTTTTAAGGAAGGGATGTAACTTGAAATGGAACACCACGTGCCAAATAATTTGTCAAAATTTTCACAAAATTTTTGGCATCTGGTAAACCAAGTAACAGGTGGCGTAATCTAAAGAGGCACCAGATTTATCGTCTAGAATGAGTCACTATCATAAATCTGACACATGTTAACACTATCTTTTACATTGCACGAATGTCATGAACGAGTGTTTCCAGCAACCCCAAATTCAGGATAGTTGTGCAGTCTAAACACTGACCCCCCGATGAATTTAGGAAAAAGCTTGTTCGTCGGGTGAAATGGTCGTTTGGTCTGTACAAAAGAACATGGTTCTCCTCAGAACATCGTCCTTTAAAGCCAGCAACTTGTCATGCCGGTGGAGCAACAGCAGCCCATGAGCACTGAAAGATCTATTACAGATAGTCGTGTGCGCATCTGAAGACAGGGCGGCAGTCATCTAGTCAGATAGTTTTGATAAATATGGGCCATTGTTGTTTGCCTTGTGAGTCAGAATTATACGTCGCGTTTAAATTTTCCTTTTCCCTTGCTAGTAACCAGGAGATACAGGCCCATCCCATCATCTGATGGACAGATTATTTATGTGTAGTAAAGGGTATTATTATCAAAGTATACACAATCACACACAGTAGATGTTATAGAAAATCAGCAGGCATGTTGCTTTAAATCTTCCATTTCTGGAAGCGAGCAAATAAAGTATAAGCGTGCCTCTGCTGTGATGTCCGCCGCGTAGCGTCCAGTCTCCATACTTAAGCATGTGGTCGGCTGAGCATACATTCAGTCAGTTCTGCTTGTTTACTGAGCGAACTTGTGTGCCGACTCACGACTTTATGAACTGCCAGCGTCCTGGCTGGAAACTCTCCAGAAGCAAGTGCAACAAAGCTGACTGTGGGAGTGGAGTAGAAGAAATCTACTGGAGGACAAAAATTTTGCTTTTTATTTAAAACAACCTAAAGAGGCATTTACATTGCTAGATAAGGATGAATGAGTGTTGTTAAGAACACTTGTTTCACGATTATCTTTCAGTGTTAACAGGCTGCCGATCACAGGATGAACGAGCAAAGCGATCATTCGTCGGGTGAAATGATCTTTTGTGCAGCATGAAAGATCATCGTTCTCAGCGGCACGTCACCCTGTGTAAACAGAACTTGGATTGCAGAGATCTATGGCAGCCTATGTGCACTGAGCGATCTAGTATTTATCGACAGTGCACATTATCTACTTTGGTCTGCCTGTGTAAAAAGGCATTCAAAAGTGAATGGTGGTCATATGAAGCCACCGGTCAGTCTGTATAAATGGATCCAAAGGGTTCATTTACAAAAGCAATTAATCATTTAAATGATGAACAATGCACTAGCAAACTTTTTTTACCCTGTCCGTAAAAAAAAAAAAATGTAAAGGTGTCCTTGATTTTTTTATTAAGCTGAAGAAACTCCTACAGATTATTCTGACTGTAATTATAACTTTATAGTTCATAGTGAATGCAGGCAATGTCTTCATACCAGAATTATGTGCTGTAGACATGTATTACTTATAATAATCTTAATGATTTATTATGGTTTTTCAATGAGTCTATAAAAAATGTGTGTCCATTACATTTTGATAAGCTCAGCTGTCCCAAAAAAATAAAACATCAAGATGGCAACGCTGACGATGTAAGACAAGTGTGTACATGGGACAACAGTTGTGAATGGAATGGTTCAATAATAGTGATGAGCGAACGTGCTGAGATGACGTGTAATCCGAGCATGCTCGGGTGTTATCAGAGTACCTTGGGCGTGCTCGGATAATATGTTAGGCTATGTTTCCACGGTCAGATAACCATCAGTATTTGGTCCAGATGTTACAGCATAGTGGAGGGTATTTTATGAAATCCCATCTCCACTATGCGTGCAGGGCCGTATCTGGCGGCCCTGCGTATCCGGACATGCGGCGCGTCTTTCCAGACCGCAGCATGTCTATTTATTTTGCGGAGACGCTCCGTCTCCGTAAGATAAATAACCCAGTCTATGGATAGGATGCGGTGATTCCGTATGTGTTCAATGAACACATGCGGAATCACCGCGCATACAACAGGGGGCAGCGCTTTGGGCGGAGCCGGGTATCCGCTGCATCCAAAGCTCTGCCAGCACGCAGTGTGGAAACGTACCCTTACAGTCTCTGCAACTCCATGTGTTGTAGCTGTCTAACAGCTTAGGCCACGTTCAGTATTTTACATAGTATTTGGAAGCCAAAACAAGGAATGGAACAACCAGAGGAAAAGTATAATAGAAACATGTGTTCCACTTCTGTATTTTTCATCCACTCCTGGTTTTGACTTCAACAAATATTAATGTAAAATATTGACCAAATACTCAACGTGTGAACGTGGTCTTATAGTCTAAAGTGTAGGTGGCTTCAATGTCCAAATCCCATAAGTAATACTAATTATTTTGAATACATGAAATCATAAACTTTTGTATAAACTTCTCCGTTGATATTGTAAAAAAAGATTATTTAATGAAGCAAAAACATTTTCGCTAATTATGAATATGTACTCACGTCATCTGCGAATATGTAATTGTTCCAATGCTTTAACTGATACTTAGCAATTGTTTCAGAACACGGTGAAACCTATTTAGGACTTGAATCTTCAGTCCTCCTTTTTGTCAGTGAAATTACTCAACGAGCGAACTATCTGCATTTACGAAATTTTTCAGAAATTGAACAAGAAATTTTTCACTCAACTAAACAAATTCATGCAAGATGAACAAGCGTTTTTGGACACTTTGTTCAGTTACACAATTATCGTGAACGATGGGTCGTTAATGTTAGAATCTAGCAGATCATCGGATAGTGTATCATCTGTCTCTATCATCTCTGTCTCTATCATCTATCATCTGTCTCTATCATCTCTGGCTCTATCATCTATTCTCTGGCTCTATCATCTCGGGCTCTATCATCTATCCTCTGGCTCTATCATCTTTGGCTCTATCATCTCTGGCTCTATCATCTCTGGCTCTATCATCTCTGTCTCTATCATCTCTGGCTCTATCATCTTTCGCTCTATCATCTCTGGCTCTATCATCTCTGTCTCTATCATCTCTGTCTCTATCATCTCTGGCTCTATCATCTTTGGCCCTATCATCTATGGCTCTATCATGGTTTAAACAAGTGTTTAGACATTTTTTACAGAAAAATCGCGTGCGTGCAAAAGCGCTGACGAGCGCAAAGCCATGCGCACGCCAGCGCCCCCATAGACTGCAATGTTATTTTTTGCGCATAGCATGCGCACATGTGCGCACGCGTTTTTTTTAAAGCGGTTGGGTGAAAAAAATGCAACATGTAGTGTCTAGCGCGTATTGGGTGCACACCGGGAAAATGCGCAGCGCACGACAAACGCACATGAATGCGTGCAAGCGCTAGACCCTGCGCCCGCCATGTTAAAGATAGGGGAACATTGCGCATGCGTCCGATAGCGCACGATGTGCTGCGCAATAAAACGCAAGTGTGAAAGTAGCCTAACACTATGTAGTTTGGAGTAGAGAAACTTTCAGGATGTGTTCACATCTGACAGATACGCAGCAGAATTTCCATGGGAACCTGTTGGCGTTATATGCACAGTATATTACAATAGTAACAAAGTGGACGAGGTTTTGTCAAATCTGTAATTAAACAGTCCACAACATGTCAAATTATGGTGTGGATTTCCACCATGGATTTCATTCCTTGCAACGCATAAAATTCAATTTATGACGAAATTCACAGTGTATCTGAATGTAACTCATGCAGATTTTATTACAGATTTTGCTAAGGATATGTCCCACACCAGCTGAAAAAATCTGCAACAGAAAAATGACATGTTAAATTACCCTTTATATCAGGGGTGGGCAATGAATTTTCCCAAGGGGCCAAATGAGATACTGTGGCTGTTGTGGCGGGCCAAACCATTCCCCCAACTTAATTCTGCTTATTATTTTTTTTATTATTTTTTATCACTTAATATTGAACAGAATTGAGTCTGTTGACTAGTTATTACTGCTTATACATATTATGATAGAGTTTATTGTAATGTGTACTCTTACCCGTAGCAAAACCATATCATTTTCTGCTTTTTATAAACTTTATACAAAAATGTAAATCATACTGCTTATGTTATTTCGCCCTTGTTCTTGATCAACAGCTCCCAATATGATGCCCCTATAGTCCCCACCACACATTATGATGTCCCCACATAGCCCTTCAAACAGCATGATGTTCCCTCTCACAGTATATCACCACAAAGTCCCCCAAACAGTATGATGTCACCACAAAACACCTCATAAAGCATAATGTCCCCAAACAGCCTCACTATACAGTATTATATCCACAGCACCCGCAGATAACACACACAGCTCCTTACAGAGTATTAATCCCACACCCCTTCACATATATTCCCACGCACCCTTTCCCACCATGAGTGTGTAAAAAAATCTGTCTACTTCCCCATGCTCACTCGCACTGTGTGCTGAACATAGCTGACGATGTATGACACACGGCTGTTAGCTCTAGACACAGGCTCTGATGGAGAAGAGTGACGGCTCCTCGTATGTCCTGATGCATTGGGAAAGTAGAACGAGCTAGGGGCTGCAAGGTGCGGGATATCACTGCATAAATCCCTGTGGCTGTCCCGGTCCGCGGACCACATTGGAATAGCCAATGGGCTGCTTGAAGCCCAAGGACCACACTTTGCCAAAGTCTGGTTTAGATATTTCTTTTTACACTCTCCCTTACAGCATTTCCCAACATCACTGTCACTTGATATAGACAAAAAGGATTATCGATTTGTGCCTATGCTAGTTACATAGTTAGTAGGGTTGCTCAGTGGTTAGCACTGGAAACTTAAATTGTGAGCCCCAATGTGGAGAGCGATGACAATATCAGTAAAGCACTGTGAAATATGATGGCATTATATAAGTAAGCATAATAAATAGGGTTGAGAAAAGACACGCTATCATCAAGGGCCCAAGTAATCCGGTATAAATAATAAAACACTTCGGCCTCACCCTTAATGATATCAGAGGAGAACATCCATGGATTCAGGAGGGAACAATGGCCATACAGATATTCTTAGATTCCCTTTCGTGCCCCATGTGTGGTCACCTGTGCTAGCAAGGACAGTACCCAAGCATGGGCCTGCCCCACTATAAATGGCCTTAATTTTTCATCAATCTGTAGCGGGGAGACTTGTCAGGGGAGGTTTATTATTTGCACTGGTTTATTTGGGTACTTGGGAATGTGAACAGCAACAAAAACTAAAATAGGTACATGTTCTGTCAAAACAACAGATAGAACATAGTTGAAATTTGGACATGTAGTTAAGTCCTTAAAGCAAGTCTGACATGGACTGTTGAGCTGCATTTATACTGCAAGATCATGAACTAGTGCTGTTAAAAACACTTGTTTCATGATTTTTTTTACCATGTAAACAGGCTGCCACTCATTCTTCAGGAGAAATGATCTTTCGCGCAGCTCAAAAGATCATCGTTCTTGGCAGAGAATCATCCTGTGTAGACAGGACTCGCACTGCTGAGAACTATAGCAGTCTATGCGCACTGAGCTCAGTCCTTATCGTTTCCTTTTTATCTGCCTGTGTAAACCTTATTTTAAATGACCGCCGTGCGATAAAAGTTTACGCATCGTGTTAGCGTTCTGAATATTGAAATGGACGCTTAGAGTGAGGCAAGTTTTAGGATTCAAAAATTAGCAAATAGGTCGGTGAGTTAAATGTGGTCCATTGTGGGGGTTCAGCAATCAGCTGTTCCTCAAGGAAAGAATAACTAAAAAGTGGATTTTTTTTTAAAGTAAGGACCACGATAACGATACTTCCAACACTAAAGGGTTAATATAATTTTACCATCATTAACAATGTTATATCCTGAAGCCTGTTCAGTAAAAATAACCAACGTACAAGGCTCCTGTGCTATGACTAATTGCCCCCCCGACTCTGTCAATGCCGATCCGGGTTACGCGACTTCTGGAGTCTTAAGGTACTGCCACACTAAGCAATCCCGCTAGCGTTTCGTTAGCGTTGCAACATGAGATCCTAGCGGATCGTTTCTATATCGCTAAATGGCCACTAGCGATATAGTTAACGAGCTATCGCCGTTACGATCTCTAAGACTTTGCGTACAAAAGTACCGCAATGCTAAGAAAGGTGCCACACAGGATAGATATTACCACGGAGCACGACGAGAAAATAGGTCGGAGATTCATCGACAGGAGATCACAGCAGGAAGCTCGTCGCTGGAAGCTCCGCACTGACAATATCGTACGGATCGCTAAATATGACTTTTTTCATCTCTTAGCGAATTGTTTAGTTGCAACCCTTTACTGATGGAAGGTTTCCGTGCTGGACAGGAATGCACTCTTGAACATCTGTAAACAGAGATAGTATTTTTCCACTCTGAATTTCTGAGCCTGTCAGTTCCTAATGATTAAAGAGGGTGATTTCAGCTGTGATTACCATGCAGCTCACCCCCACATATTGAAGAACTTTTCATACAAAGAAGCTCAGAGGACACAAGTTCTTAGCTGCACCCGAGCTGGCGTGCCTTGCTTGTTTCTGTGTGGATAAACATTCATGAGACAATGAAACTTCTAAAACAAAAAAGGCCTCACATGAAAATGAAGAACTACTGATTATAATAACTACAGAAGAATAGGTCATATACATATCTTTAAGAAAGCTGTAAAAGGAAAACTACATTTGTATGTAGCATGAAACTAAAATCAGTACATCTGGTGACCTAATATATTGTGCTACAATTCAAGGAACAGTCCAGTCATAATGTAACCATTGTAAAATGAAAAGTTCTGCAAATGCCTAATTTACTTTTCTGATCCTCCATATTTTCAAGATTACTTTTGCTAATATTGAGAAGCTAAAAACTATCCTGACAAAGTCCTGGTGTGTATTCAACATAAGCAAGAGCTATGTACCTGAAGCCCATAACATTGAGAGAGGATTTGAGCTGTGAATGTCTTAAGGTGTTCTTGCATATTAGATAGAAGTTGGCCACATCCACTGACTATCTTATACAAACCCAGACCCAGCATGGGTTTATAGCAATCAAGTCATGCCAAACTAATCTAATTTTCTTCTATAGAGAAACAAAAGCAAACCAGCTCACCGGTATACCAAAGGTGCACGGAACTCCGCTTGATCAGACGTGATTAACATAGAAAAAAGGAATAACGTTCCAGCTCCCATAAAATCTTGACCTTTATTAAAATCCATGTAAAATGTCAATGGTGACATGCTCCTGGACAAGATCAGGGCAGAGCGACGCGTTTCGATCACAGGGATCTTTATCACAGCTTGTTCATGTAGACAAATAACAAATATTTAAAGAGAAAGACAGACAATGAAAACAACCTTAACAATCACATGATTTATCGAAAGGTCCTAAACAGGACATAATAAAAACACATATAAGTATATTAAAACCAATGAAATATATTAGCTTTCATAATGAAACATCAATTCGCTTCTCCTATTATAATAATATTAATAATCTTCATTTTTATATAGCGCTAACATATTCCGCAGCGCTTCACAGTTTCCACACATATCGTCGCTGTCCCCGATGGGGCCACAATCTAGATTCCCTATCTGTATGTTTTTGGAATGTGGGAGGAAACAGAGTACCCGAGGAAACCACGCAAACACGGGAGAACATACAAATCCTTGCAGATGTTGTCCTTGGGGATTCGAACTAGGACTCAGCGCTGCAAGGCTGTAGTGCTATCCACTGAGCCACCGTGCTGCCCATGAGACCATTGGAATCAAGTTTTAATTAAAATCCAAAAGCCTCGGCGTTAAGGACGCTGTCTAGCATCTCCACCATGTGAGGAAAGATTGACACTTTCAATGCTGGTGACTCGAAAGAAAAAAGTACTACAGAGTTAGGGAAAGAAAGTGTTTAGCCGCACTGAATTGCTGCGATTCGAGATACTTTCTATGTCCTGCAGATGTTCTGATTCTACAGTCAGGCCAAAGTTTTGAGAATGACACAAATTTATATTTTCACTGATCTGCTGCCCTCTGTTTTTAATGTGTTTGAAGATGTTTTTATCACAGACAAAATATAATAATTGCAACATATGTACAAAAGCTAATATTGGACAGTTAGAATGAGTTAATGCAGCAAGTCAATATTTGCAGTGTTGACCTTCTTCTTTAGGACCTCTGCAATTCTCCCTGGCATGCTCTCAATCAACTTCTGGACCAAATCCTGACTGATAGCAGTCCAATCTTGCAAATCAATGCTTTCATTTGTCCGAATTTTAGGGTTTTGTTTGTCCACCCGTCTCTTGATGATTGACCACAAGTTCTCAATGGGATTAAGATCTGGGATTTTCCGGCCATGGACCCAAAATCTCTAGTTTTTTCCCTGAGCCATTTAGTTATCACCTTGCTTTATGGCAAGGTGCTCCATCATGCTGGAAAATGGCATTGTTGATCGCCAACTGCTCTTGGGGGTTGGGAGAAGTTGCTCTGGAGGACATTCTGGTACCATTCTTTATTCATGGCTGTTTTTAGGCAAGACTGTGAGAGAGCTGATTACCTTGGCTGAGAAGCAATCCACACTGAATGGTTCAGGATGCATAACAGTTGGCATGAGACAGACTGGTGTAGCGCTCACCTGTCTTCTCCGAATGAGGCGTTTCTGATGTCCAACAATCGAAAAGGGATTCATCAGAGAAAATAACTTTACCCCAGTCCTCAGCAGTCCACTGCCTGTACCTTTGCAGAATATCAGTCTGTCCATGAGTTTTTTCTGGAGAGAAGTGGCTTCTTTGCTGCCCTCCTTGACCAGGCCTTGCTCCAAGAGTCTCTGCCTCACAGTGCGTGCAGATGCACTCACCGTGCCTGCTGCCATTCTGAGCAAGCTCTGCACTGTGGAGCCCGATCCCGCAGCTGAAACACTTTTAAGAGACGGTCCTGGCGCTTGCTGGTCTTTCTTGGCGCCCTGAAGCCTTTTTGGCAACAATGGAACCTCTCTCCTTGAAGTCATTGATGATGCAATAGATTGTTGACTGAGTGCAATCTTTCTAGCTGCAATACTCTCCTGTAGGCCATTTTTGTGCTTGCAATGATGACTGCACCTGTTCTTTAGAGTAACCATGGTTAACAGAAGAGAAACAATGATGCAAGCCCAGCCCCTTTAAAGTGTCAGTGTGTCATTCTTACTTAATCATGACAGATTGATCTCCAGCCATGTCCTACATCAACACCCACACTGTGTTAATGACATCACTGAAAGAGGTTAGGGTCCTTTTAAGCAGGCTGCAATGATGTTGAAATTGTTTTGGGGATAAAGTTCAATTTTCTAGCCAAATGTTGACTTGCAAGTAATTGCTGTTAAGCTGATCACTCTTTATAACATTCTGAGTATATGAAAATTGCCATTAGAAAAGTAAAGCAGTAGACTTTGTAAAAATTAATATTTGTGTCATTCTCAAAACTTTTGGCCATACTGTAATTTTTAATTTCCTAGTAGTACAGCCTATATAGGATAATTGACAGGGAACACAAGAATTTTGTATACTACATAGTGGATTACAATTTTATATTTGTTGATAGCATAAGTTGCAGTGCCATCCTGGTTCTCAAAGGTTTTGGTCACAAGCGCATGTTTGCACATAGTGCATCTATTGTGACCACATTTGTAGAAACCTTTTTGTTCGATCTGTCAATTATCCTATATAGACTGTACTACTAGGAAATTAAAATTAGAATCTCAGAACATCTGCAGGACATAAGAAACGTATCTCTGAATCGCAGCAATTCAGCTGCGGCTAAACACTTTATTTCCCATCACTCTCGTAGTACTTTTTTCTTTCGAGTCACCGGCATTGAAAGTGTCAACCTTTCCTCACGTGGTGGAGATGCTAGACAGCGTCTCTTAACTAGTGTTGAGAGATACGATACTGCAAATATCGGGTATCGGCCGATATTGGCTGTATCGGAATTCCGATTCCGAGTTCCGATATTTTCGTCATATCGGATACCGGAATCGGAATGTCACTGTCACTGTCAGTGTCCGTCGGTCGGGTCTGTCAGGAGTCAGCGGCACTTACCCGGCAGAAGATCTCCGGCGGTCACATCCCGGACTGCTTAATGGCCGCCATCCTCTTCTCCCCGGCGGTCACATGCAGTATCTCGCGATAACTGCAGTGACTGCTGGGTAATCGCGGCCGTAAAGCAGTCCGATGACGTCACCGCCGGGGAAGCTGGTAAGCAGCTGTGCTGCGCCGGGATGTCAGGCTCTGCCTGTCATTCCGATGTAGCAGAGCTGGATCGTCGTGGGACAATCGTTACTATGGACTGCGTCGGACAGGTGGTATACTGTTGGTTTGTTTTTTTTATTTTTTTACAGGAGATCGATGGCGTCGCAGGAATGAGAGAGTAATAAAAAAAATGAAAACTGTGTTGTCTCTTTTATTTCATTAAAATACTTTTTTCTTGCTGTGTCTTTTTTTTAAACATTTGAAGACTTTGGGATTAATAATGGATCGGTGTCTTATTGACACCTCTCCATTATTAACCGGGCTTATTGTCACCGTGCAATCAATGGTGACATTAACCCCTTATTACCCCGCTTGCCACCGCTACAGGGCAAGTGGGAAGAGCCGGGTAAAGTGCCACAATTGGCACATCTTTTGATGCGCCAAATGTGGGGCTGCTGTAGCCTGGTATTATCAGGCTGTTGAGGGCCAAAATCCATGGGCCTTGACAGTCTTTTAATACCAGGCCGCAGCAGTCTGCATTTTACTTGGCTGGTTAACAAAAATAGGGGGATCCCCACGCCGTTTTTTTTTCGAGGGGATCCCCTATTTTTGTTAACCAGCCAAGCTAAGCAGACTGCTGTGGCCTGGTATTATCAGGCTTGCAAGGTCCATGGATATTGGATCCTTACCAGCCTGAAAAACCAGGCCTCAGCGGTCTGCTTCATCTGGCTGGTTAACAAAAATAGGGGGACCCCACGCTAATTTTTTTCGAGGGGATCCCCTATTTTTGTTAATCAGCCAAGATATGCAGACTGCTGTGGCCTGGTATTATCAGGCTGGCAAGGTCCATGGATCTTGGCTCCTTAACAGCCTGAAAATCCAGGCCTCAGCGGTCTGCTTCATCTGGCTGGTTAACAAAAATAGGGGGGACCCCACGCCATTTTTTTTTCGAAGGGAACCCCTATTTTTGTTAATCAGTTCCCTCTGACGTCACTGATGGTGTCCCTGGCTGACCTGAAGTGAAAGTGGAAAGCAATCAATTAAGCTTTCCACTTCCTCTCCTGTCAGCCAGGAGAGGAGCTCATTCATTTGGGGGTTTACTGTGAGGCTGCAGCATTAGCTGCGGTCCCTGCAGTAAACATTAACCCTTTCTGAAGGATTACACCGTGGGACCTGACTGTGCATCGGATTGGTAAGAATAATTTTGCTTTATTATTTTATTTTTATTACAGGAAATGGTTTTAGCAGGTAAATAAAATATGGTCCAAAACTGTGTGATTATTTCATTAAACTTCTTTTTTATTAAAGTGTGTGTGTTTGATTTTTCTTTCATACAATAGGATTAATAATTGATAGTTGTCTAATTGACAGCTCTCAATTATTAACCTGGCTTAAAGTGACCTTTCAATTGCAAGGTCATTTTAACCCCTTATTAACCCATTCGCCACCGCTACAGGGCAATGGGAATAGACAGGCAAAGTGCCAGAAAGGGCAAATCTAATTAGAGATTTGCCCTTTCTGGGGTGTCTGGGGGCAGATGTTAGTAGCCAGGGGGGCCAAAAATAATGGTCCCTCTATGGGCTATTATTATCTGCCCCCACTCACTGGCTTTGTCTGTCTGGTTGCGAAAATAGGGCGGGAGCCCACACATTTTTTTTCAGCAATTTTACACCTCATATATATATATATACATGTCATTGAGTTTGTGACACATATATATATATATATTTATAGTTCATACACTTCTACATAGTATAATAGCCGCTAATTCAATTGCCGGCTTTTGTGAAAATGCAGAACCCGACATGAAATGACACTTGGTTTACATAGAGTTAACCATGTCTTTTCATGTACTTTGATATCTGATTTGCACAAACAATTACAGGAGTGTAAAGGTACTGCCACACTAAGCAATCCCGCTAGCGATCTCGTTAGCGTTGCATACTAATGAGATCGCTAGCGGGATTGTTTCTATATCGCTAAATGCTGCCGCATTTAGCGATATAGTTAACGACGCTATCGCCGTTAGCGATCTTCTTAACGACTTTAGCGGTACAAAAGTACCGCTAAATCGCTAAGAAAAGGTGCCACACAGCGATAACATACTTACCCAGCGGGAGCTCCAGCGATGAAATAGGGTCCGGAGCGATTCCAGCGACGAGCGAGATCACAGCAGGAAGCTCGTCGCTGGAAGCTGCCGCACTGAACAATATCGCTAACGGGATCGCTAAATAGTGACGTTTTTTAGCGATCCCGTTAGCGATATTGTTTAGTGTGGCATACCCTTAAGTGTGCAAAATTTCACACCTGTAGGGGTTAATTAAAGGTGTAAATTCGTAGCAAAAAAGTCCTTTTTTTTTACAACGAATTTACACCTTTAATTAACCCCTACAGGTGTGAACTTTTGCACACATAGACTGATGTAATTGTTTGTGCAAATCAGATAGCAAACGACATGAAAGACATGGTTAACCCTATGTACACCAAGTGTCATTTCATGTCGGGTGCTTCTGTCTTTTCACAGAAGCCGGCTTTACCCGGCAATTGAATCAGAGGATATTTTACTATGTAGAAGTGTATAAACTATACATATATGTATATATATATATGTCACAATGACATGTATATATATATATATGTATTCTATGTGTGTATATTTAGTGTTTACAAGGAAAGAATGGGGTTTTTTTAGTTCCGATATTTTGTTCCCATAGACTTACATGGGACTTCCGGTATCGATATCGGGTATCGCCGATATTTTAATGGTATCAGCGATACCATTCCGATTCCGATACTTTGGGATATCGGAAAGTATCGCTCAACTCTACTCTTAACGCGCTAGGCTTTTTGGATTTTTAATTTAAATACTAGATTTCCAAATGGTCTTATAGGAGAAACAAATTGATGTTTTATTATGAAAGTTAATATATTTCATTGGTTTTGTGAGACAGTGAAGGGGTGTGTGCTGGACGGCGTGTATATCTCGCCCAGGTTTCTTAGCTGGGGCACATAAAAAGGGGTTTTGTCAGTGCGGTGTTCATTCCATTCCTATCTGGGACAGGTTTTCAGTGCAACCCGGAGTGAACACAGCTGCTTAATTAGGCAGCCATAAGTACCTGCTTGAGAAGTTCAGAGGGGGCTCTATCTCTCAGTCTGGATCTGACTTCAGACGCCATTGGAGCCTCATGTGAGTTGCACGCTGGTAACTACTGAACATATGTGTTGTTTTGGGCACAGGCTATTAGAGTCTGGACCCGGATAGAAAGGGTAATCTATCTAAGTGTAATTAGTGGCGGACACGCCTAGGCTTTATGTTTATGATTTTGTTTTAATTTATGTTCTGTTTGCTGTGGACTTTAATAAAACTGGTTGCGGCCAGTTTTTAACAGAACCACTGTCTGTGAATGGTCTCTTTATGCCACTCCGTCTCCCCAAGACGGCGATCCCAGAGCTAAATCCCCTGAAAAGCTTACAATTGGTGCTTGAATGCTGCGGCAGCACAGTGGCTGAAGACTTTGAAAAAAAAAAAAAAAAAAGGTGTCTGCACCGCAAAACTGAACTTATTGTGGAGAAGACTGTGAAGTGTATATGTCTTGGGTGAAGGCTGTCAGCCAGCCCAAGATGTCCGGCAGTATCGAGGAGCTCGTTAAGCAGCTGGCCCAGAACCAGCAGGCCATGCAGCAGCAACATCAGCAGGCCATGCAGCAACAACAGCGGGCCATGCAGCAACAACACCTAGAGGCCCAGCAGAGCCAGCAGCAACAGCAGGAAACCAACCGGTTGTTACTGGAGCAGGTTGCAGCACTAAAAAAAACTCCTAGCACCTCGTCCCCGAATGAAGACGCCGGGTTACCGGCATTATCCGCTGTAAAGAAGGCGGTAAAACAGACTCTGCAGAAGATGACGCCTCATGACGATGTGGAGGCATATCTGGCTATATTTGAGAGACTGGCAGAGAAGGAGAATCTGCCACAATCTGAATGGGCTATGGTGGTCGCGCCCTATCTGACTGGGGAACCCCAAAAAGCCTATTTTGACCTCAGCGAGCAGGACAGCAAAAACTATACTAAGTTGAAAGCGGAGATTCTTGCCCGCCTGGGTGTGACGAGGGCAGTCCGTGCCAGGAGAGTCCATAACTGGAGATACAGGCGAGACAAGCCTGCTCGCTCACAAATGTATGACTTGATTTCTTTGGTAAAAAAGTGGTTGGAACCTGACGTCAGCACCCCTGCCCAAATGGTTGAAAAGGTGGTACTGGACCGGTACATCTGGGCCCTTCCCCCTGAGGTCCAGCTCTGGGTCGGACAGGGAGACCCCAAAGATGCCGATCAACTGGTCAGCCTAATAGAAAGGTATTTCGCCACCAAAGACTATCTACGTGACCAGCCGTCCGAGCGATCATCAGTTCGGAATACCCGGCCTCCGTCATCTTCCGGTAAGAGGGTTCCAGCTGTGGGGGCAAGGGGGGCTGTTGATAGTCCGGGTCAGCCCCGAGGGGACATGTATGAGCGGAAGGGTGATACTTACCTACCAGGAGAACCCAGACCTAGGAAGGTCTCCCCGTCGGAACACCCTGACCTGAGACAGTGTTGGAGATGCCGTGAACAAGGTCATATTTCAGCCAATTGTCCACTAGTGGGGGAACCTATGGACTGTGACGCTGGACAGTCTCTCTCGTTCCTCGCCGAGCCCGTGTGCGTGGCCACCCTAGTCGAGGAGACTGGCCCACAGCTGTGTCAGGTCGTGATAAATGGGTGCCCAGTACAGGCCCTACTCGACTCAGGAAGTCGAGTGACTCTAATACATGCTAGTCTGGCTGATGGGAACTTCGTCACAGATAGGTACCTAAGCGTGGTGTGCATACATGGAGACGTCAAAGTCTACCCAGTAACCTCCTCAGACTTCGTCACAAAACTCGGGGAGATCTCATATGAAGTGGGGGTAGTGAAGAACTTGATGCATCCCGCCATATTGGGTCGTGACTTTCCCCTGTTTTGGGGTCTTTGGAAAAAAAATGTTTCTGCTGGACAGTGTGATGAAGCTCCTACTGAGGGTGCGCAGTCCCGAGGGGCGGAACACAAGGCTAGTGGGCCGTTAAACTTATGTGATGACCATGATAATGATGATGACCATGATAATGATGATGATCATGATAATGATGATGACCATGATAATGATACTGATGCTGATAGTAATCATGATAATGATATTGATAATGATGATGACTGTAAAAAAAATGATGAATTTCCATTTCAGGTGATGTTGGGGGAGGGGGAGGATGTTTCTCTAGAACAGAATGTCCCTGACCTACCGGTGTCCCGTGGCAATTTTGGGAGTGAGCAATTGCAAGACCCCACTCTTAAACATGCCAGGGAGAATATAACTGTTCTGAATGAGATCCCACAAGAGCCCGGCTCTGATGAAAAATTTCCCCATTTTGCCATGAACAATGACCTGCTGTATAGGGTCACTAAAGTAAAGGGAGAGGCCGTGAGTCAGCTCCTGGTACCTAAGTCATATAGAAGTATGGTGTTAGGTTTGTCCCATAACCACGTGCTGGGTGGGCACCTGGGGATGGACAAAACCCAGGAAAGAATTCTTCAGAGGTTTTACTGGCCCGGGGTTTATCGAGATGTGGAGGATTATTGTAAAACCTGCCCCTCGTGTCAGATAAATGCTCCGGTGTCTCACTTCCGGAGTCCATTAATCCCGCTGCCGGTTATAGAAATCCCCTTTGAAAGGGTAGCAATGGACTTGGTAGGTCCTATTGTAAAATCAGCCAGGGGACACCAATACATCTTAGTTGTCCTTGATTATGCAACCCGGTACCCCGAGGCGGTCCCTTTAAGAAATATGGCATCTAAAAATATTGCACGGGAACTGTTTCATATGTTTTCCAGGACAGGAATTCCTAAAGAGATCCTCACGGACCAAGGCACACCTTTTATGTCCAAAGTGATGAAGGAACTGTGTAAGTTGCTTAAAATCTCGCACATTCGGACATCTGTGTATCACCCCCAGACGGATGGGTTGGTTGAACGTTTTAATAAAACTTTAAAACATATGTTAAAGAAAGCAGTAGAGAAAGATGGGAGGGACTGGGACTACCTGTTACCCTACTTATTGTTTTCGGTCAGAGAGGTTCCCCAGGCCTCTACGGGATTTTCTCCCTTTGAGTTGGTGTATGGTCGGCATCCGCGGGGCTTGCTGGACATAGCCAAGGAGGTTTGGGAAACCGAGACAACTCCATACAAGAGTGTTATAGAGCATATTGCCCAGATGCAAGAGAGGATGGCTAAAATTATGCCATTGGTGAAGAATCATCTGCAGAGAGCCCAAGAAGCTCAAAGCAGAGTCTATAATCGGTCAGCAAAAATTAGGTCTTTCAATCCCGGGGATCGAGTCCTAATTCTAATTCCCACGGTGGAAAGTAAGTTTTTGGCCAAGTGGCATGGTCCATACGAGGTCGTACAAAAAGTGAGCGAGGTTACTTACAAAGTACACCAACCCGGGAGACGGAAGCCCTACCAGATATATCATATCAATCTGATCAAGCCCTGGAGGGACAGAGAGGCATTGTTGGCCTCGGGTGAAGTAGAGAAAGGGGTAAAACCATCTCTACCTCCTGTGACCATTGGTGAGACATTGTCCGTGCACCAAAAACAGGAAGTACGGGAGTTTCTGCAGAAAAATCGGCAGAGGTTTTCTGACTTGCCCGGCCGGACTTCTCTCGTAAAACACCATGTCGAGACTGAGCCCGGTACTAAGGTCAAAATAAAACCGTACAGAATTCCAGAAGCCCGCAGAAAGATAGTCTCTACTGAAATCAAACGTATGCTAGACCTCGGGGTCATTGAGGAGGCCCAAAGCGAGTGGTGTAGCCCGATTGTTCTGATCCCAAAACCTAATGGAACCTGGAGGTTCTGTAATGATTTCAGAAAGTTGAACGAAGTGTCAAAGTTTGACGCATACCCGATGCCACGGGTAGATGAGCTAATCGAGAGGTTAGGGGGTGCCCGTTATATTACAACCCTCGATCTGACAAAAGGGTACTGGCAGATACCCCTATCTGAGGAGGCAAAAGAAAAAAACGGCCTTTGCAACCCCGGAAGGTTTGTTTCAGTATCTGGTGATGCCATTCGGGTTGCATGGAGCCCCAGCTACCTTTCAGAGGCTTATGGACCAGATCCTACGCCCGCATCAAGCCTATGCAGCTGCCTACCTGGATGATGTGGTAATTTTCAGTTCTGATTGGGAGAGCCACCTCGCTAAGGTACAAGCCGTCCTAGACTCGATAGGCGGAGCTGGGCTGAACATAAACCCAGAGAAATGTGCAATTGGCCTAGAAGAGGCCAAGTACTTGGGCTATGTGATTGGCAGAGGGCTGATCAAGCCACAAATCGATAAAGTAGAGGCAATTCGAAACTGGCCTGTACCCCTCACAAAACGACAGGTCAAAGCATTTTTGGGCATCACTGGGTACTATCGCAGATTCGTACCAAATTATGCCTCCATTGCTGCCCCATTGACTGACCTGACAAAAGGGGGGAAGTCCAAAATGATAAATTGGAATCCGGAGGCAGAAAAAGCATTTCTGTCGTTGAAAATGGCTTTGTGTCAAAGACCAGTTCTGGTCACCCCTAATTTCAGGGAAGAGTTTCTTGTTCAAACTGATGCCTCTAATGTGGGGTTAGGGGCGGTGTTATCACAGGTCGTGAAGGGTGAAGAACACCCAGTCCTATATCTAAGTCGAAAAATGACACCGGCTGAACAAAATTATGCCATTGTGGAGCGAGAGTGCCTCGCAATCAAATGGGCACTGGACTCCCTACGGTATTACCTCTTGGGTAGGAGATTTAAATTGCAATCAGACCATGCTCCTCTGACATGGATGAAGCAGAACAAGGAAAGGAATGCCAGGGTGACAAGGTGGTTCCTTTCACTTCAAGAGTTCAATTTCTCGGTTGAGCATAGACCTGGGAAATTACAGGGTAATGCTGATGCCTTGTCCAGAGTTCACTGTCTCTTCGGAATTTCTGACCAGTCCTCCGGTCTGGAGAAGAGGGGGGGGATATGTGAGACAGTGAAGGGGTGTGTGCTGGACGGCGTGTATATCTCGCCCAGGTTTCTTAGCTGGGGCACATAAAAATGGGTTGTCAGTGCGGTGTTCATTCCATTCCTATCTGGGACAGGTTTTCAGTGCAACCCGGAGTGAACACAGCTGCTTAATTAGGCAGCCATAAGTACCTGCTTGAGAAGTTCAGAGGGGGCTCTATCTCTCAGTCTGGATCTGACTTCAGACGCCATTGGAGCCTCATGTGAGTTGCACGCTGGTAACTACTGAACATATGTGTTGTTTTGGGCACAGGCTATTAGAGTCTGGACCCGGATAGAAAGGGTAATCTATCTAAGTGTAATTAGTGGCGGGACACGCCTAGGCTTTATGTTTATGATTTTGTTTTAATTTATGTTCTGTTTGCTGTGGACTTTAATAAAACTGGTTGCGGCCAGTTTTTAACAGAACCACTGTCTGTGAATGGTCTCTTTATGCCACTCCGTCTCCCCAAGACGGCGATCCCAGAGCTAAATCCCCTGAAAAGCTTACAGTTTTAATATGCTTATATGTGTTTTTATTATGTCCTGTTTAGGACCTTTCGATAAATCATGTGATTGTTAAGGTTGTTTTCATTTGCTGTCTTTCTCTTTAAATATTTGATATTTGTCCATATGAACAAGCTGTGATAAAGATCCCTGTGATCGAAACGCGTCGCTCTGCCCTGAGCTTTGTCCAGAAGCATGTCACCATTGACATTTTACATGGATTAATAAAGGTCAAGATTTTATGGAGCGGGAACGTTATTCCTTTTTTCTAATTTCCTTCTATGATGGAATCACTGACTGGGTGGATCAGGAAATGCGGTAGATATATAATATCTCGACTTCATCAAAGCATTTGATAAAGTATCTAATATTATTCTTATTGAAAAAATGACCAAGTATGGATTGACAAGGCTATGGTTATGTGGTTAATAACTGGCTCAGTGATCTTACTCAAAGAGTGCTAATAAATGGTTGCACATCCAATTGGAATAGTGCAGTGCCACAAGGCTCTGTCCTGGCCCCAGTGTTGTTCAACATTTTTATAAATGATCTAGATAAGGGATTTAGATACACTAAAGGGTATGCTACACTAAGCGAAATCGCGCAAGCGACATTGATTTTATGACGCAGCAGCGACATCGTTAGCAACGTCGCTGTGTGTGACATGTAGCAGCGATGTGGCCCCCGCTGCGATGTCGCTGATCGTGCACGAACGGTTTGGGCCGTATTTTGATAGTTGGCGTCCCACTGGTGAGACTGAATCGCTGTGTTTGACACCTTTTGTGAACGATGTGCGACCTCGTTGACGACTCATATGTCAGCGGCGCAGGCGGGACTGGGTTTTCTTTAGTAACGCCCTTCAGCTCCGATTGGTGGCCACAACATCACCTCAGCAATAATAACTGCGCCCCCATCCATTGTTCCAGAGCGCTTTGTGGATGACTCCAACGTTCTGTCCTTTGTGCGTTGTTGCAAGGATAGTATCGTGTGTCGGGGTTTTGCGATCCTGTCAGAGTCGCTACAGTGTCCTTTGTGCATTGTTGCGAGGATAGTATCGTGTGTGGGTTTTGCGTAACACTACAGAAGACAGAGAAAGGATTCTGAAGCATCTAGATAAGTTTGAACAATGGGCAACAACTAATAGAATAGTATTTAACATAGAGAAATGAAAAATTCTACATCTGGGCAAGAAAAACGAAAATTACATCTACAAAATGGGAGGATTAGAACTACGCAACAGCACGTGTGAAAAAGACTTGGGTATACTAATAGATCACAGATGGCACAAGAGTCAACAGTGTGACACGCTTCACGTTTGGTAGAGCTGCTTAATATACATTTTTTGCAAAAAACGTATTAACCAAATACCCTGTGTCTTTCCACCTTTTTATTAGCACTTGCTGTTCACGGATATATTTTTTTGCAACAGAGTATTTTTTGGTTTTACTATCCTTTTTTTTTCAATTTTCTGGTGGTGTGAACAATGTCCTTACAGGCTTGTTCACTGTGTGCATGGCTCATGTGTTTCTGTTTGTAAAACAGTGTGACACACCAGCAAAAAAGGCAAACACAGTTCTAGGATGTATTAAGAAAAGCATGGAGTCTAGATCACATGAAATAATTATCCCTCTATACTCCTCATTGGTCAGGCCTCATCTAGAATACTGTGTCCTTCTTTGGGCACCACATTTTAAAAAAGACATTCAAAAACTGGAGCAAGTTCAGAGAAGTGTGACCAGGATGGTGAGCAGACTGCAAACTATGTCCTACGAGGAACGATTAAAGTATCTGGTAATGTTTAGCTTGCAAAAAAGAAGGCTAAGAGGAAACTTAATAGCTTTCTACAAATATCTGAAGGGATATCGCAGTGCAGAGGGATCATCATTATTCTTATTTGCACATGGAAACACGAGAAGCAATGGAATGAAACTGAAAGGGAGAAGTTACAGATAATTAGATATTAGAAAAAACTTTTTGACAGTGAGGGTAATCAATGAGTGGAACAGGCTGCCAAGAGAGGTGGTGACTGGTGAGTTCTCCTTCAATGGACGTCTTCAAACAGAGGCTGGATAGACATTTGTCTGAGATGGTTTAGAGAATCCTGCGCTGTATTGAGCAGGGGGTTGGACACGATGACCTTTGAGGTCCGTTCCAACTTTAATATTCTATGATTCTATAATTTATGGGGATCATATTAATTTTCCTTTGACAGATGGTGTCAAGCAAATGACGTATCAGGCATATTGAATTTCTTTGCTCAATCCTTTTGTTCTTAGATGAGATAAGCCGCAGTTGTAGGCTTAAAAAGTAAGTCGTTTTAATTTTTTATTGCATAAATTAATAGTACATGTGAAAATAAGAAACATATATTTTAGCACAGAAATCTGATTGTTTCTCTGGCTGGACTGATCATTTATTTTCAAAATTCTCAATTTCTGGGTAAAATCTATATTCAGTAAAGACTTATTACTAAGTTAATGAGATATGCAAATTGCCTCTTCAAAAAAAGAGGACTTGTACTCTATAGCGCCACCTATTGGAAGTAGCGATCCTACAAGTCACAATCAACCCTTTAACGAGTCTTGTAATATGACTTAGGATAAAAGCCAAATCAGTATCTCCATTTGCAGACACGGTGTTTCGGACTATTGGTCCTCGTCAGTGCAAAGTAGGAGAGATCTGATTTGGCTAGATGAGAGGCTCTGGACTAGGGTCTAAGGCAGGGGTGGGCAATTAATTTTGCCAGGGGGCCGCATGAGAAATTGGGGTGGTTTTAGAGGGCCGGACTAATATAATTAACTCCGTTCTACCCAATACTGTATATATACATATATATATATATATATATACTGTATATATACATACCTGCCCATTATCATCATCTTCTCCCCATCATCATCAATGCCTCCCCATTATCAGCAATGCCTGCCCATCATCATCTTCTCCCCATCATCAATGCCTGCCCATTATCATCAATGCCTGCCCATTATCATCATCTTCTCCCATCATCATCAATGCCTCCCCATTATCAGCAATGCCTGCCCATCATCACACACAGACAGCACATAAGCACTCTCTCACATACATACATACATACACACACACACACACACACACACACACACACACACACACACACACACACACACACACACAAAGCACCGCACTACATAGACACAGACACACACAGAGACACGTCTTACCTGTCCAGCGTCCCCGCTCTCTGACACAGCCGGCCGCTGAATGATGACGTCATTCAGCGGCCGGCTGTGAGAGGAAGCGCCGGTGGAGCCCGGAGCTGCAGCAGCGGAGGCACGGGAGAGGTAAGTATTGTGCCAGCTGATGCCGGGGCCCTGAGACTGCTGGAGCGCCTCCGCGGGCCGGTCACTGACAGCCGGCGGGCCGGATGCGGCCCGCGGGCCGCCCCTTGCCCGGGTCTGGTCTAAGGGGTAAGGTTTCTCCTTGTGGAGAGTGACATACCAGCTCTGGCGTGTCGAGGTAAGGAGGCTTATTCGCCGTGCAATGCTCCTCTGGGAAATTTTATATGCAAATTGCCTCTTCAAAAAAAGAGGACTTGTACTCTATAGCGCCACCTATTGGAAGTAGCGATCCTACAAGTCACAATCAACCCTTTAACGAGTCTTGTAATATGAATGAGATAAACTCTTATTAGTAGCAACTGTAATCTTCTATGTAGAGGGGAGGGCGAGGAAGAAGTATAAGAAGCGCAGGTCTTGACTCTTTCTTCCCCCTCCCATCTCTATAAAATCTTATCAGTAGCAACTCTCATCTCCTATCTCAGTAATGTAAAAATCTATTTTCACGGAATTCAGATTTTACATGTGAATTGCGAATTTTGAAAATGAAAGATTAGTCCAAGAGGAGAAAGAAGTAGATTTCTATGATGAGGTATACCAGAAAGTTACTTGTTTTCACGTTGTACTATTGATTTATGAAGTAAAATTTAAAGCGACGGTTACTCTTTGAAGGTCCCATACACATAAAGGGTATGCCACACTAAACAATATCGCTAACGGGATCGCTAAAAAACGTCACTATTTAGCGATCCCGTTAGCGATGTTGTTCAGTGCGGCAGCTTCCAGCGACGAGCTTCCTGCTGTGATCTCGCTCGTCGCTGGAATCGCTCCGGACCCTATTTTCTCGTCGGCGCTCCCACTGGGTAAGTATATATCGCTAGTGTGGCACCTTTTCTTAGCGATTTAGCGGTACTTTTGTACCGCTAAAGTCGTTAAGAAGATCGCTAACGGCGATAGCGTCGTTAACTATATCGCTAAATGCGGCAGCATTTAGCGATATAGAAACAATCCCGCTAGCGATCTCATTAGTATGCAACGCTAACGAGATCGCTAGCGGGATAGCTTAGTGTGGCAGTACCTTAAGACTAATCGATGTTGACAGGTTGAGCTGACAGTCCAATGTGTATGGGGTCACCAGCTAATTGATGGTCAGAAGAGATGTGGATTGCCCATGTCTGATTTCGGCCTGCCGATCACACTGTTTACCAGGAGCTAAGCAGCCCACTGAAATGAGCACTCATGTAAGCGTCGACTGAGAAGGCTATCAGCAGAATGATCAGCCGAAGCATCGTTCAGACGACAGCAATCTAATGTGTACAGTCAGCTTTATTCCTTTCTCTCATGCATGTATATGTTTGGGTGAAGAATAGTTGTTGATGAAACGCTCAGACTCAGCATTTAAGAAGTATGGCCTCCTATAAATCTTTATGCAAGAACTGTACATTTATCTGGATCCCATTCTGTGTAATCAGTAAAGTTGTCCAAAGGCTTCCCAAGTATTACAGCACCCGATCTGATCCATGCCTGGCTGTAAAAAAACAACTTATAGAGCAATTAGGTATGGTCATACATCACTAATTTATTACAAAAAAGATCTCTTCCATACATTGGAATGGAGTTGAATCTGCAGAGCAAATCTAATTCAGTCATATACCAGATCCTTATAATAGACCATAATCCCCAAACAAAATTACAACTAAATCGACTAGTACAGGTCACCAATAATGAATAACAATAAGCCATAAATTATCCTTGGACCAGACAGCGATCCCAAAATAACAGACTTTATAAACACACCATGGGATATATATTGGACATGATTAGATATGACCTTAGGTAAGATACCAAAGCAAACACACGTCATGGTGCTGGGCAGTTTGTGTGATGAGGATCTATCTACATGGTGGTGGTTGTGGTGGGGGAGGTCGGTTGGTATCATACCTAAGGTCCCCTTTTGTTGGTCCTAGTTTCGCCCTTAAATTGTCTGACTGGTTGGCTATAGTGGTTCATGTGAAAAATACACAACCAACTGTCAAAAAAAATCTTTAAAAACACCCCATTAAAATTCCAAATAGGGTAGTGTGGTTTTACAGAAGAATAATACAACATCTGTCATAATAAATATAACACTCAAATAGCTGGGTTCAAATCATTTACACACAAAGTGATAACAAGATTAATAGTATTTAATTAAATCAACCATTATAATAACTATGGCCAACCAGTCAGACAATATCAGTGTGAAACCAGGACTAAACAAAGGAGACCTTAGATAACATAACAAGATTATTTCTCTATGTAGAAGAGGTGTTACCAATAGGCTTTCTCCTTGAGCCTCCACTGTATCATATCATCATTAGAGTTGAGCGATACTTTCCGATATCCCAAAGTATCGGAATCGGAATGGTATCGCCGATACCATTAAAATATCGGCGATACCCGATACCGATACCGGAAGTCCCATGTAAGTCTATGGGAACAAAATATCGGAACTAAAAAAAACCCCATTCTTTCCTTGTAAACACTAAATATACACACATAGAATACATATATATATATATATACATGTCATTGTGACATATATATATACATATATGTATAGTTTATACACTTCTACATAGTAAAATATCCTGATTCAATTGCCGGGTAAAGCCGGCTTCTGTGAAAAGACAGAAGCACCCGACATGAAATGACACTTGGTGTACATAGGGTTAACCATGTCTTTTCATGTCGTTTGCTATCTGATTTGCACAAACAATTACATCAGTCTATGTGTGCAAAATTTCACACCTGTAGGGGTTAATTAAAGGTGTAAATTCGTTGTAAAAAAAAAAGGACTTTTTTGCTAAGAATTTACATCTTTAATTAACCCCTACAGGTGTGAAATTTTGCACACTTAAGGGTATGCCACACTAAACAATATCGCTAACGGGATCGCTAAAAAACGTCACTATTTAGCGATCCCGTTAGCGATATTGTTCAGTGCGGCAGCTTCCAGCGACGAGCTTCCTGCTGTGATCTCGCTCGTCGCTGGAATCGTTCCGGACCCTATTTTCTCGTCGGCGCTCCCGCTGGGTAAGTATCTAATCGCTGTGTGGCACCTTTTCTTAGCGATTTAGCGGTACTTTTGTACCGCTAAAGTCGTTAAGAAGATCGCTAACGGCGATAGCGTCGTTAACTATATCGCTAAATGTGGCCGCATTTAGCGATATAGAAACAATCCCGCTAGCGATCTCATTAGTATGCAACGCTAACGAGATCGCTAGCGGGATAGCTTAGTGTGGCAGTACCTTTACACTCCTGTAATTGTTTGTGCAAATCAGATATCAAAGTACATGAAAAGACATGGTTAACTCTATGTAAACCAAGTGTCATTTCATGTCGGGTTCTGCATTTTCACAAAAGCCGGCAATTGAATTAGCGGCTATTATACTATGTAGAAGTGTATGAACTATAAATATATATATATATATATATATATGTGTCACAAACTCAATGACATGTATATACAGTCATGGCCAAAAGTTTTGAGAATGACACAAATATTATATTTTCACATGATCTGCTGCTCTCTGGTTTTTATGTGTGTGTTTGACAGATGTTTTTATCACAGACAGAAATATAATTACAAACATATGAGTAACAAAAGCTTATATTGACAGTTAGAATAAGTTAATGCAGCAAGTCAATATTTGCAGTGTTCACCCTTCTTCTTCAGGACCTCTGCAATTCTCCCTGGCATTCTCTCAATCAACTTCTGGACCAAATCCTGACTGATAGCAGTCCATTCTTGCACAATCAATGCTTTCATTTTGTCAGAATTTTTAGGTTTTTGTTTGTCCACCCGTCTCTTGATGATTGACCACAAGTTCTCAATGGGATTAAGATCTGGGGAGTTTCCAGGCCATGGACCCAAAATCTCTATGTTTTGTTCCCTGAGCCATTTAGTTATCACCTTTGCTTTATGGCAAGGTGCTCCATCATGCTGGAAAAGGCATTGTTGATCGCCAAACTGCTCTTGGAGGGTAGGGAGAAGTTGCTCTTGGAGGACATTCTGGTACCATTCTTTATTCATGGCTGTGATTTTAGGCAAGACTGTGAGAGAGCCGATTCCCTTGGCTGAGAAGCAACCCCACACATGAATGGTTTCAGGATGCTTAACAGTTGGCATGAGACAAGACTGGTGGTAGCGCTCACCTTGTCTTCTCCGAATGAGGCGTTTTCCTGATGTCCCAAACAATCGAAAAGGGGATTCATTAGAGAAAATAACGTTACCCCAGTCCTCAGCAGTCCACTACCTGTACCTTTTGCAGAATATCAGTCTGTCCATGATGTTTTTTCTGGAGAGAAGTGGCTTCTTTGCTGCCCTCCTTGAGACCAGCCTTGCTCCAAGAATCTCCGCCTCACAGTGCGTGCAGATGCACTCACACCTGCCTGCTGCCATTCCTGAGCAAGCTCTGCACTGCTGGTAGCCCGATCCCGCAGCTGAAACACTTTTAAGAGACGGTCCTGGCGCTTGCTGGTCTTTCTTGGGCGCCCTGGAGCCTTTTTGGCAACAATGGAACCTCTCTCCTTGAAGTTCTTGATGATGCGATCGATTGTTGACTGAGGTGCAATCTTTCTAGCTGCGATACTCTTCCCTGTTAGGCCATTTTTGTGCATTGCAATGATGACTGCACGTGTTTCTTTAGAGATAACCATGGTTAACAGAAGAGAAACAATGATGCCAAGCACCAGCCTCCTTTTAAAGTGTCCAGTGGTCTCATTCTTACTTAATCATGACAGATTGATCTCCAGCCATGTCCTCATCAACACCAACACCTGTGTTAATGGAGCAATCACTGAAAAGAGGTTAGCTGGTCCTTTTAAGGCAGGGCTGCAATGATGTTGAAATGTGTTTTGGGGGATAAAGTTCATTTTCTAGCCAAATATTGACTTTGCAAGTAATTGCTGTTAAGCTGATCACTCTTTATAACATTCTGGAGTATATGCAAATTGCCATTAGAAAAAGTGAAGCAGTAGACTATGTAAAAATTAATATTTGTGTCATTCTCAAAACTTTTGGCCATGACTGTATATATATATATATGAGGTGTAAAATTGCTGAAAAAAAATGTGTGGGCTCCCGCCCTATTTTTGCAACCAGACAGACAAAGCCAGTGAGTGGGGGCAGATAATAATAGCCCAGAGAGGGACCATTATTTTTGGCCCCCCCCCGGCTACTAACATCTGCCCCCAGACACCCCAGAAAGGGCAAATCTCTAATTAGATTTGCCCTTTCTGGCACTTTGCCCGTCTATTCCCATTGCCCTGTAGCGGTGGCGAATGGGTTAATAAGGGGTTAAAATGACCTTGCAATTGAAAGGTCACTTTAAGCCAGGTTAATAATTGAGAGCTGTCAATTAGACAACTATCAATTATTAATCCTATTGTATGAAAGAAAAATCAAACACACACACTTTAATAAAAAAGAAGTTTAATGAAATAATCACACAGTTTTTGACCATATTTTATTTACCTGCTAAAACCATTTCCTGTAATAAAAATAAAATAATAAAGCAAAATTATTCTTACCAATCCGATGCACAGTCAGGTCCCACGGTGTAATCCTTCAGAAAGGGTTAATGTTTACTGCAGGGACCGCAGCTAATGCTGCAGCCTCACAGTAAACCCCCAAATGAATGAGCTCCTCTCCTGGCTGACAGGAGAGGAAGTGGAAAGCTTAATTGATTGCTTTCCACTTTCACTTCAGGTCAGCCAGGGACACCATCAGTGACGTCAGAGGGAACTGATTAACAAAAATAGGGGTTCCCTTCGAAAAAAAAATGGCGTGGGGCCCCCCTATTTTTGTTAACCAGCCAGATGAAGCAGACCGCTGAGGCCTGGATTTTCAGGCTGTTAAGGAGCCAAGATCCATGGACCTTGCCAGCCTGATAATACCAGGCCACAGCAGTCTGCATATCTTGGCTGATTAACAAAAATAGGGGATCCCCTCGAAAAAAATTAGCGTGGGGTCCCCCCTATTTTTGTTAACCAGCCAGATGAAGCAGACCGCTGAGGCCTGGTTTTTCAGGCTGGTAAGGATCCAATATCCATGGACCTTGCAAGCCTGATAATACCAGGCCACAGCAGTCTGCTTAGCTTGGCTGGTTAACAAAAATAGGGGATCCCCTCGAAAAAAAAACGGCGTGGGGATCCCCCCTATTTTTGTTAACCAGTCAAGTAAAATGCAGACTGCTGCGGCCTGGTATTAAAAGACTGTCAAGGCCCATGGATTTTGGCCCTCAACAGCCTGATAATACCAGGCTACAGCAGCCCCACATTTGGCGCATCAAAAGATGTGCCAATTGTGGCACTTTACCCGGCTCTTCCCACTTGCCCTGTAGCGGTGGCAAGCGGGGTAATAAGGGGTTAATGTCACCGTTGATTGCACGGTGACAATAAGCCCGGTTAATAATGGAGAGGTGTCAATAAGACACCGATCCATTATTAATCCCAAAGTTTTTAAATGTTTAAAAAAAAGACACAGCAAGAAAAAAGTCTTTTAATGAAATAAAAGAGACAACACAGTTTTCATTTTTTTTATTACTCTCTCATTCCTGCGACGCCATCGATCTCCTGTAAAAAAATAAAAAAAACAAACTAACAGTATACCACCTGTCCGACGCAGTCCATAGTAACGATTGTCCCACGACGATCCAGCTCTGCTACATCGGAATGACAGGCAGAGCCTGTCATCCCGGCGCAGCACAGCTGATTACCAGCTTCCCCGGCGGTGACGTCATCGGACTGCTTTACGGCCGCGATTACCCAGCAGTCACTGCAGTTATCGCGAGATACTGCATGTGACCGCCGGGAGAGAGAGATGGCGGCCATTAAGCAGTCCGGGATGTGACCGCCGGAGATCTTCTGCCGGGTAAGTGCCGCTGACTCCTGACAGACCCGACCGACGGACACTGACAGTGACAGTGACATTCCGATTCCGGTATCCGATATGACGAAAATATCGGAACTCGGAATCGGAATTCCGATACAGCCAATATCGGCCGATACCCGATATTTGCAGTATCGTATCGCTCAACACTAATCATCATGAATAAACTGGTACATATGTATAATTTAAACGGCTTCTATGTATATATCTGATAGTGTCCATCTTACAAGCAATAATAAGACATCTCAATACAATACAGATCTATAATCACCAGAGAGCATTCCTATAGCGATGAGCAAAGGCTTGTAGAGTGGCTGAAGTTGGTAACAAGCATCCACAATCATAGCAAAATTTCAGGACACTTATGTATTATAAGATGTTTTATTATTGCTCGTAAGACTAGGCGCAGACGACTGGAGATCATCCGAGAGAATAGGGCCGATTATGCCCCATACACTCTGATCAGAGTGTGTTTATAGTGTGCTCTGATTCTCTCGGATGAGAAGATGTAGGAAAAAATGTCTCCATCTTCTCCATTGTGTCTGATGTCACTGAGTGCAGTGCGATATTTTCCACGCACTCATTGACTTGCATGGCCGAGTGAGATCCGAATATTGTATCAAACTCAAGCATGCAGCGCTTTTTTCCTTCCAAAGATAAAAAATCGGACACGTGCATGGCCCCATAGAACAATATTGATCCTAGTGTGAGCTGATGTTTTGTTGGATCACACTCTGACCGAAGATATGGCCATGTGAGCGAGCCACAAGATGGACTCTTTGATGTATATATAAGGAATAGAGAGGAACGAGCACTAAAATGCTCAGGTGTTCGTTGCTGGAACCTAACAATTCCTAATACTCGCATGCTCGTATCAAGTATAATGGGAGTCAATGGGAAAGCCAAGTATTTTTTCGGCAGATCCTACAAAGAGGTTTGGGGCAGTGAAAATGTTGAAATGGATGGGAAAAGTGCTGAATGGAAGGCAAACAGCATGGGGAAGACCTCTGGAAGCATCTCTGACTCCCAGATCGCTGCTGAGAACAATGGTGTCACATTTTACTCCACTTTAAGGAGTGACAATAAGACATTCCAAACTGGCGAGAAATTGCATTTTACGGGAAAAAAAAGTTAAGAAACATTTTTTCCTGTGTAATGACTTGTAAATAAGGCAAAATTTAAAATGGTTTTAAAAAATATATAATTTAATTAAACCAAAATTGATTTTTTTAATTATAAAATATGAAATTTCAGTGTAATTTCTGAAGGAAGCAAGAACTGCCAAAAATTAGGGACTCAGATACACCCTGTATTAGACATAAAGGAGGGCCTCATACACATTCTGCTCAAATTGTCATGTATTGGTACTCCTAGACTCATGAAGGCTATGCATTTTTGAGGGTTATATACAAAGGAAATGTTCCCCAGACAACGGAATAGTCCACGGGTGAGCAATATAATTCCGATACGGCTATGTGCACACGTTGAGTAAGATTTCTGCACCATTTCTGCATTTCTTGGCAGGAAAAACACAGTTGCAAAGAAAAAACGCATTTTTGAGCGTTTTTGATTGATTGGAGTGAAGTCAACAGTAAAAAAAAGCAGGGCAAAAACGCACAGAGAATTGACATGCTGCAGATTATTTTCTGCACCAAATCTGCAAGTCAGGTTTCTCATTCACTTCGCTGGCAACAGGTTTTGCTTCAAGCTTTGTCACAAATCCACGCATTAAAAAAATGCGACAAAAACGCACTAAATCTGCAAAGTGTGGACATAGCCCAAATTTTTTAACACGTTTTTTGAGGGCTGTAAACCAATGACATGTATATAAGAATATGTAATACTCTATGGATGAGTAATATAAGCCTGATACGTTTTAAGCAAGTTTTTTTGAGGGTTACATAATAACAAAATGAACTTCATACCACAGAACAGTCTACGGGTGAGACTAGTGCAAGTTTTCCCACCTACAAAGAATGAAGAGGTCTGTTATTTTTATTGTAGACACGCTATAACTGTGAGAGATAGAATCTTAAAAGAAATCCAAAAAAAATCACATTGTATTTGCATTTTACTGCATGAAATAAGTATGTGATATTTTAGAAAAAACAGAACTTAATATTTGATGCAATTACAGAGTCCAGATATTTCCTGTAGTTCTTGACCAAGTTTGCACACACTGCAGCAGGGATTTTGGCCCACACCTCCATACAGATATTCTCCAGGTCTTTCAGGTTTCAGGGCTGTCGCTAGTCAACATCGAGTTTCAGCTCCCTGCAAAGATTTTCTATTGGGTTCAGGTCTGAAAACAAGCTAGGCCACTCCAGGACCTTGAAATACTTCTTACAGAGTTAAGGCACTGTCACACTTAGCGATCGCACCAGCGATCACGACAACGACACGACCTGGCGAGATCACTGGTGCGATCGCTATGTGATCGCTAGTTAGATTCCAAACACAACTCATCAGCGATCTGTATAACGACCTCTGCGGTCGTTGGGAAAACCTAGTCCCACCTGCGACGCAGGTGAAGTCTTTCATAAAGGGTGTCACACTCAGCGATTCAGGCTCACCAGCGGGACACCAACGACCAAAAAACGGCTCAGAACGTTCATAAGCGATGAACGACATCTCAGCAGGGGCCACATCGCTGCTACATGTCACACACAGCTAAGTCGCTAATGAGATCGCTACTGCGTCATGAAATCGGTGACTCATTAGCGATTCCGTTAGCGATCTCGTTTAGTGTGACAGTACCTTTATTCCTTAGTAGCTCTGGCTGTGTGTTTTGGGTCATTGTCATATTGAAAGACAAAGGGAAGGAGGTTGTTGGTCAAAATCATACGATACATGACACCATCCATGCTTACTTCAATACAGTGCAGTTGTTCTGTCCCCTTTGCAGAAAAGCACCCCCAAAATATGATGCTTTCTCCACCATGCTTCATGGTTGGGATGGTTTTCTTGGGGTGGTTGTTATGTTTCGGTAGCTGAGGAGAGCAGGCAAAAAGGCAATACACCAGAGCAGTTGGAATCTATGAGATTGCAGTACCCTGACTAACCACCACAACTAGAGCAGCCGTGGAGCGTTCCTACGTTGGTCCTAGACACCTCGTCACAGCCTGAGAAACTAACTACACCTAAAGACAGAAACAGGAAAGCTATCTGCCCCGGAGCAGAACCCCAAAGATAATAGAAAGCCCCAAGCATGTAATGGCGGTTAGACAAGAGGAAATACTGACACAGAAAGAAAATAGTATGAGCAAACGCTGGGGCCCAAACTATCTAAATAGAAAAGGATAGGAAGGGTACTTACTGCAATCCCAGAAAACCCTGAAAAGCACCAACTCTACTAATTTCAAAATCACCTGAGATCACACGACCTCTACCACCTAAATTAGTTCTCTGGTGTAACAAAATCAAAACAGCAGCCACTGAAAAAACTGGAAAAAGCAAAAGAACAAAACTCAGTGGCTGAACTAAACTGAGAGGGCAGAAGCCCCCGGAGGGACCCTGAAGGCCCCCAAAGAAGTGCAGTACAAAATGCAAAAATATAGCACAAACACAAAAGAAGCAAAAGTCTTATCTGTAAGCAGGAGATGCAGACACGACACAGCAGGCTACAAGGGAAACTGGAATGAAGGATTCAGACCAGAACAATTGATCACCGGCAACCCTGATGGGAAAATGACTCCCTTATATAAGACCAGTCAGTAACACCTGATTCCCAGTCCTCACAATCTTCACTAGCACCGCTTGTAACCACCAGAGGGAGCCTCTGCTCAGAACTCATCTCAAACCCATTCACAACAGGTGGTACTCATCCGTCTTCTTCCTCCAAAAATGGTGATAGCAAAAAGTTCTATTTTGGTCTCATCAGACCACATGATCTTCTCCCATACCTCTTCTGGATCATCCAGATGGTTATTGGTGAACTTCAAATGGGACTGGACATGTGCTGGTGTTGATCTTACATGCTCTGCAGGATTTTAATCCATGACTGCGTAGTGTGTTATTAACGATAATGTTTTAGGCTGTGGACCCAGCTCTCTTCAGGTCATTGACCGGGTCCTCTCATGTAGTTCTGGGCCGATTCCTGACCTTTCTCTGAATTATTCTTACCCCATGAGGCGAGATCTTGCATGGAGACCCAGAGTGAGGAAGATTGACAGTCATCTTGTGATCCTTTCATTTTCTAATAATTGTGCCAACAGTTGTTGTCTTCTCACTAAGCTGCTTGCCTATTCTCCTATAGCCCATCCCAACCCTGTGCAGTTCTACAATTTTGTCCCTGGTGTCCTTAGACAGCTCTTTGATCTTGCAAAAACAGGAGCACAGCAGCACTCTGTAAGGACCAAGATATATCCAAATACGAGATCTAGACAACACTGTTGCTGAATTAACTGTACTAACAAAAAGAAGTACTTACAAAAATGAAGATTCTTGGCACATAAATTGGCCAATTCATGTGTGCCCATCAACCATGGCAAGGTGACACTTCTCTGATGGGACCTATCATCCTAAGCATCCCTCTCTCTGGTTATAAACCTACAATTTTAAATGGGCAGGTAGGAACCAACACTGTTATGTTTCGGTAACTGAGGAGAAATAGCAAAAATAGCCAAAGTAGCTATACACCAGAGAGGCTGGAAACTATTGGGTTGCAGGACCCTAAACTAACCGCAACACTAGAAGTAGCCGTGGAGCTTACCTACGGTGATCCTAGACGCCTCGTCACAGCCGGAGAGACAGCTACACCTAAAGGCAGAAAGATGAAAACTAACTGCCCCATAGCATAACCCCCAAAGAAATAGGAAGCCCCCAAACATGTAATGGCGGTTAGACAAGAGAAAATAAGAACACAGACAGAAAATAGAATGAGCAAACGCTGGGGCCCAATACTGTCTAGATAGAAAAGTATAGGAAAGAATTCTGACTGCAACCCAAAAAACCCTGACAAAAATACCAACACTTCTGATTAACAAAAAACCTGAGATCACACAACCTCTACCACCTAAATCAGATCTCTGGTGTAACACATAACAATTCAGCAAATGAAAAGTGACACAGGAACAGAGCAAAAGTGCAAACACAAATGAGCACAAATGCAGCGCCAGGCCCCAAAAGGGGACCTGGCTGAAGTCTACTGCAAGGCAGCAAACCAGCAAGGAAAATCCAACCAGAGGAAAAAAAAACAGCAAATCACTTATCTGAATGAAAGCAGGAATGCAAACTGAGCTCCAAGCAAGACTGAAGGACAATTGGTTACCGGCAAGGCTGCTGGGAGTTCAGGTCACTTATAATAGACCATTCGGACCCAGCTGAAAGTCATTCAGCAATTGGTTCATTACCCTCAGCAACCACCGGAGGGAGCCCCAGCTCCGAAGTCGCCTCCAACGTGTTCACAACAGTACCCCCCTTGAGGAGGGGTCACCGAACCCTCACCTGCGCAACCAGGCCGATCAGGATGAGCTCGATGATAGGCACGGATCAGTCTCCTAGCATGGATGTCCGAAGCAAACACCCAAGAATTGTCCTCCTGACCATAAATTCTCCACTTAACCAAAAACTGGAGTTTCCGTCTAGCAAAACGAGAATCCAATATTTTCTCAACCACATACTCCAAATTGCCCTCAACCTAAACAGGGTCGGGAGGTGCAGCCATAGGAACCACTGGCTCGACAAACCTCTCAATAAGGACTTGTGGAACACGTTATGGATCTTAAATGTCCCTGGAAGAAGCAAACGGAAGGAAACCGCATTAAGAATTTCCATGATCTTATAAGGTCCAATGAACCTTGGCTTAAATTTTGGAGACGCAACCTTCATAGGGATATTTCTCGAGGACAACCAAACCAAGTCCCCCACTTTAAAATGAGGACCATCAGTCCTATGCCGGTTGGCAAACCGCTGGGCCTTCTCTTGAGAGAGAGACAACCTCTCCACAGCCTGGTCCCAAATCTGCTGCATTCGCTCCACAATAGAGTCAACCCCCAGACAGACAGAAGCCTCCATTTGTCCCAAAGACAATCGAGGGTGAAACCCAGAATTGCAGAAAAATGGAGACATCAAGGTAGCAGAGCTAGCCCTATGATTAAGAGCAAACTCAGCCAAAGGCAAAAATGAGACCCAGTCATCTTGATCAGCAGACACAAAACATCTCAGATAAGTCTCCAAAGTCTGGTTTGTTCTCTCGGTTTGTCCATTGGTCTGAGGGTGAAATGCAGAGGAGAAAGATAACTGAACACCAAGTTTAGAACAAAATGTCCTCCAAAATCTGGAAACAAACTGGACTCCTCTGTCAGACACAATGTTCTCAGGAATGCCATGTAACCGAACCACGTGCTGAAAGAACAAAGGCACCAATTCGGAGGAGGAAGGCAACTTAGGTAATGGCACAAGATGTATCATCTTGGAAAACCTATCACAGATTACCCAGATAACGGTCATTCTCTGAGAGACAGGGAGGTCGGAAATAAAATCCATAGAGATATGGGTCCATGGCCTCTTGGGCACAGGTAATGGCATTAACAAACCACTAGAGCGAGAGCAAGACTTGGAACGAGAGCAAGTCCCACAGGACTGCACAAAGTCCCTGACGTCACGAGACAAAGTAGGCCACCAAAAGGACCGACTCACCAAGTCTCTGGTACCAAAAATACCAGGATGACCAACCAACGCGGAGCAATGAATTTCAGACATCACACTCTTCTTCCTCTGATCTGGGATAAACAATTTCCCAACATTGCAGCGTTCAGGTTTATCCTCCTGACACCCCTCCAGAGCCAGTCTCAAATTGGGCGAGATGGCAGAAAGAACTACACCCTCTTTCAGAATAACAGCAGGATCAGTTAACTCAGGAGAATCCGCAAAGAAACTCCTCGAGAGGGCATCCGCCTTAACATTCTTAGTGCCTGGAAGAAAAGAAACCACAAAATTAAAACGTGTGAAAAACAAGGCCCACCTGGCCTGTCTAGGATTAAGTCGCTTGGCTGATTCGAGATAAACCAGGTTCTTATGGTCCGTGAGGACCACCACCTGATGTTTGGTTCCTTCCAGCCAATGTCTCCATTCTTCAAAGGCCCACTTCATGGCCAATAACTCCTGATTACCCACGTCATAATTACGTTCAGTTGTAGAAAATTTTCAAGAGAAGAAGGCACAAGGGTTACTCTTAGAGGTCTCTGGATCCCTTTGGGACAAAACGGCACCTGCCCCAATCTCAGAAGCATCAACCTCCACCTGAAATGGCAGAGAAACATCAGGCTGCCGTAGAACAGGAGACAGAAATGAATCTCTGCTTAAGTGTTGTGAATGTGTTAGAAATGAATTCTGAGCAGAAGCTCCCTCTGGTGGTTACAAACAGTACTGAACCATTCAATGAGGATTGGCAATCAGGAGTTACAGACTGGTCTTATATAAGGGAGGTTCCCTCCCATCATGGTTGCCGGTGATCAATTGTTCTTGTCTCAACTGTGGTTCCTGGTTCACTTGGAAGCTTGCTGAGTCTTGCCTGCATCTTCTGCTATCAGATATCATGGATGTCCGAAGCAAACACCCAAGAATTGTCCTCCTGACCATAACCTTTCCACTTAACCAAATACTGGAGTTTCCGTCTAGAAAAACGAGAATCCAATATTTTCTCAACCACATACTCCAGATTGCCCTCAACCAAAACAGGGTCAGGAGGCGCAGCCATAGGAACCACTGGCTCGACAAACCTCTTCAATAAGGACTTGTGGAACACGTTATGGATCTTAAATGTCCCTGGAAGAAGTAAACGAAAGGAAACAGGATTAAGAATCTCCAAGATCTTATAAGGTCCAATGAACCTAGGCTTAAACTTAGGAGATGCAACTCTCATAGGGATATTTCTTGAGGACAACCAGACCAAGTCCCCCACTTCAAACCGAGGACCATCAGTCCTATGCCGGTTGGCAAACCGCTGGGCCCTCTCCTGAGAGAGGGACAACCGCTCCACTACCTGGTCCCAAATCTGCTGCATACGCTCTACAACAGAGTCAACACCTGGACAGACAGAAGCCCCGTCTGTCCCGAAGAAAATCGAGGGTGAAACCCAAAATTGCAGAAAAATGGAGACATCAAAGTGGCAGAGCTAGCCCTATTATTAAGAGCAAACTCAGCCAAAGGCAAAAAAGTGACCCAGTCATCTTGATCAGCAGACAAAAAGCATCTCAGATAAGTCTCCAATGTCTGGTCTGTTCTCTAAGTTTGTCCATTGGTCTGAGGATGAAAAGCCAAGGAGAAAGACAATTGAACGCCAAGTTTAGAACAAAAAGTCCTCCAAAATCTGGAAACAAACTGGACTCCTCTGTCAGACACAATGTTCTCAGGAATGCCGTATAACCGAACCACGTGCTGAAGGAACAAAGGTACCAATTCGGAGGAGGAAGGCAACTTAGGTAATGGCACAAGATGTATCATTTTGGAAAACCTATCACAAATCACCCAGATAACGGTCATTCTCTGAGAAACAGGGAGGTCGGAAATGAAATCCATAGAGATATGGGTCCATGGTCTCTTGGGCAAAGGCAATGGCATCAACAAACCACTAGAGCGAGAGCAAGGCTTGGAGCGAGAGCAAGTCCCACAGGACTGCACAAATTCCCTGACGTCACGAGACAAAGTAGGCCACCAAAAGGACCGACTAACCAAGTCTCTGGTACCAAAAATTCCGGGATCACCGGCCAACGCGGAACAATGAATCTCAGACATCACACTCTTTTTCCACCGGTCTGGGACAAACAATTTCCCAATAAGGCAGCGCTCGGGTTTATCCTCCTGACACCCTTCCAGAGCCAGTCTCAAATTGGGCGAGATGGCGGAAAGAACTATACCCTCTTTCAAAATAACAGCAGGATCAGATAACTCAGGAGAGTCTGCAAGGAAACGCCTCGAGAGGCATCCGCCTTAACATTCTTAGTGCCAGGAAGAAAGGAAACCACAAAATTAAAACGTGTGAAAAACAAGGCCCACCTGGCCTGTCTAGGATTAAGTCGCTTGGCTGATTCCAGATAAACCAGATTCTTATGGTCCGTGAGGACCACCACCTGATGTTTGGCTCCCTCCAGCCAATGTCTCCACTCTTCAAAAGCCCACTTCATGGCCAATAACTCCCGATTACCCACGTCATAATTACGTTCAGTTGGAGAAAATTTTCGAGAGAAAAAGGCACAAGGGTTACTTTTAGAGGTCTCTGGATCTCTTTGGGACAAAACGGCACCTGCCCCAATTTCAGAGGCATCAACCTCCACCTGAAATGACAGAGAAACATCAGGCTGCCGTAGAACAGGAGCAGAAGTGAATCTCTGCTTAAGTTCCTGAAACGCAGAGACTGCTTCAGGAGGCCAATTCACCACATCAGAACCCTTTTTGGTCAAATCAGTCAATGGTTTAACAATACCGGAGAAATTACCAATAAATTTACGATAAAAATTAGCAAAACCCAAAAATCTCTGAAGAGTCTTCAATGTAGTAGGGTCCATTTCAATAACAGACGGAGACAAAATGAATCCCAGAAATGAGACCTTCTGTACGCCAAAAAGACACTTTGATCCCTTCACATACAGTGCATTCTCTCTCAAAATCTGGAACACAGTCCGAACATGTTTCACATGAGAGTCCCAGTCGTTAGAAAAAATCAAGATATCATCCAAATAAACAATCAGAAATTTATCCACAAAATCCCTGAAAATATCATTCATGAAGGATTGGAAGACGGAAGGGGCATTAGTAAGTCCAAAAGGCATCACTTGGTACTCAAAATGCCCCTCTGGGGTATTAAACGCCGTCTTCCATTCATCCCCGTGCTTAATGCGAATAAGGTTATACGCCCCCCTGAGGTCAAGCTTGGTAAACCAACTAGCACTTTTTACTCTGGAAAATAGGTCAGAAATCAAGGGTAACGGATATTGATATTTAACAGTGATTTTATTCAGGAGGCGATAGTCAATACACGGCCTCAATGAACCATCCTTTTTGGCCACAAAGAAAAAACCGGCGCCCAAGGGTGAAGAGGATGGTCTGATATGACCCTTCTCCAAAGACTCCTTAATATAAGATCGCATACCATCGTGTTCAGGTACAGATACATTAAAAAGACGACCTTTAGGAAATTTACCACCAGGCACTAAAGGTATGCCACACTAAACAACATCACTAACGGGATCGCTAAAAAACGTCACTATTTAGCGATCCCGTTAGCGATGTTGTGTGCGGCATCTGTCAGCGACGAGCTCCCTGCTGAGATCCTGCTGTGATCTCGCTCGTCGCTGGAATCGTTCCGGACCCTATTTTATCGTCGGCGCTCCCGCTGGGTAAGTATTATCGCTGAGTGTGGCACCTTTTCTTAGCGATTTAGCGGTACTTTTGTACCGCTAAAGTCGTTAAGGAGATCGCTAACCGCGATAGCGTCCTTAACGATATCGCTAAGTTAAGCCGCACTCAGCGATATAGAAACAATCCCGCTAGCGATCGCATTAGTATGCGTCGTTATCGTTATCGCTAGCGGGATTGTTTAGTGTGGCAGTACCTTGACTCAATAGAGCAATCATAGCTCCTGTGAGGAGGTAAGGATGCAGACTTACTCTCGCTAAACACATTAGAAAAATCAGTCAAAAAGTCAGGGACATCCTGAGACTGGGGAGAGGCAGAAAAAACAGGAGTGTCAGTATTAACACATTGGCAGCCCCAACTGGTCACAGACACAGATTTCCAATCCAAAACAGGATTATGAATCTGTAACCAAGGGAAACCCAGTACAATAATGTCATGCAGATTACGCAATACCAGAAATTTGCAACTCTCCTGATGATCTGGTTCAACCCTCATTATCACCTGAGTAGAAAACTGGGGTTTATTTTTCGCCAAAGGGGTAGAATCAATGCCCAGCAAAGGAATAGACTTCCGCAGGGGTATCATAGAAAACCCACAAAGTTTGGCAAAGTCAAAATCCATCAGGTTAATAGCTGCTCCTGAATCAACAAAACCCTGAGCCGAAAATGTGGACAGGGAGCAAATCAGGGTAACAGTCAACAGAAATTTAGTCTGAACACTAACCAAGACAACTGAGCGCGCGAAACGTCTTCCCTGCTTAGGGCAGACGAAAATAGCATGAGAAGCGTCACCACAGTTGAAACATAACTCATTGCGCTTTCGAAACTCATGACGCTGAGCCCCAGAAGTCACTCCATCACACTGCATGGGCTCAGGAGCTGGCTCACAAGGCAACACTATCTCATGCATACCTCTGCGCTCACGCAAACGTCTGTCAATTTGAATAGCCAAAGACATAGAATCATTGAGACCAGAGGGAACAGGAAATCCCACCATAACGTCCTTTACATATTTTGACAGACCCTTCCGAAAAAGGGCTGCCAAAGCATCATCATTCCATTTGGTCAGGACTGCCCACTTTCGGAATTTCTGACAGTACAGCTCAGCGTCTTCACGACCATGATTTAATGCCAACAAGGTCTTTTCAGCTTGATCAGTGACATTAGGTTCATCGTACAATAACCCCAGAGCCTGAAAAAATACATCAACATCATTCAAAACAGGATCCCCAGGTGTCAGGGAAAAAGCCCAATTCTGAGGGTCGCCGTGCAGCAGAGAGATGACAATTTGAACCTGCTGTGCTGCGTTCTCTGAGGACTTAGGCTTCAAGGCAAAAAAACAACTTACAGTTATTTTTGAAATTCAGAAATTTAGACTGATCTCCCAAAAATAAATCTGGTATGGGGATCCTAGGTTCCACAACTGGCAACCTAGCAAGATAGGTAGCAATACTCTGAACCTCAGAGGCAAGCCGCTCCACACGGCCAGACAACTTTGCAAACTCCATTGGGAAAAAAAAAAAATTCCTCCTCAGCACCCAGAGAAAAAGAGGGAAACAAACAGAAAAACAAACAGAAAAAAAAATTCTGACAACTCCCTTTTTTCTTTTTCCTTTTTTACTATATTTCCCTTCTGTTGAGTACCATATAATTTTCAGTTTGGCCGGTAATACTGTTATGTTTCGGTAACTGAGGAGAAATAGCAAAAATAGTCAAAGTAGCTATACACCAGAGAGGCTGGTAACTATTGGTTGCAGGACCCTAAACTAACCGCAACACTAGAAGTAGCCGTGGAGCGTACCTACGGTGATCCTAGATGCCTCGTCACAGCCGGAGAGATAGCTACACCTAAAGGCAGAAAGATGAAAACTAACTGCCCCATAGCAGAACCCCCAAAGAAATAGGAAGCCCCCAAACATGTAATGGCGGTCAGACAAGAAGAAAATACGAACACAGACAGAAAATAGAATGAGCAAACGCTGGGGCCCAATACTGTCTAGATCAGTGTTTCTCAACACCAGTCCTCAGAACCACCAACAGGTCATGTTTTCAGGATTTCCTTAGTATTGCAAAGGTGATGGAATTAATGCTTGAGCAGGTTATAAAATTATCACCTGTGCAATACTAAGGAATCCTGAAAACATGACCTGTTGGTGGGTCCTGAGGACTGGAGTTGAGAAACACTGGTCTAGATAGAAAAGTATAGGAAATAATTCTGACTGCAACCCAAAAAACCCTGACAAAAATACCAACACTTCTGATTAACAAAAAACCTGAGATCACACGACCTCTACCACCTAAATCAGATCTCTGGTGTAACACACAGGAATTCAGCAAATAAAAAGTGACACAGGAACAGAGCAAAAGTGCAAACACAACTGAGCACAAATGCAGCGCCAGGTCCCAAAAGGGGACCAGGCTGAAGTCTACTGCAAGGCAGCAAACCAGCAAGGAAATCCAACCAGAGGAAAAAAAACAGCAAATCACTTATCTGAATGAAAGCAGGAATGCAAGCTGAGCTCCAAGCAAGACCTGAAGAACAACTGGTTACCGGCAAGGCTGCTGGGAGTTCAGGTCACTTATATCAAACCATTCGGACCCAGCTAAAAGCCATTCAGCAATTGGTTCATTACAACCACCGGAGGGAGCCCCAGCTCCGAAGTCGCCTCCGTGTTCACAACACAACACTAATTAAAAGCACCCTTAGGCTGTTGGGAGGAGTGCAGAGTCAGAAAGGCGGCAGTCACAACCTTCAATGGCATACTCGAAAAAAAAAACCTGACGAGTACCTCCATATAGTGTGAACATATGCAAGCTGCAATGACTGCATAACATACAAAAAAAGAAGTACAGCAGCACTCTGTAAAGACAAAGATATAGGCAAACACAAGATCTAACCTACACTTTTTTGATTTTTGCAGCTCTTTGATCTTGGCCATGGTGGAGAGGTTGGAGAATAATTGATTGAGTGTGTGGGCAGGTGTTTTTACACAGGTTACAAGTTCAAAAAGGGGCTATTAAAACAGGTGATAAGTGCAGAGTAGGAGGGCTTCTTAAAAAAAACTAACAGGTCTGTGAGACTCAGAGTTCTTGCTGGTTGATAGGTGATCAAATACTTATTTCATGCAATAAAATGCAATTGAATTATTTCATACAATGTGATTATTTGGTTTTTAATATTTTGATTCTCTCTCACAGTTGAAGTGAACCTACGATAAAAATTACAGACCTCTCCATTCTTTGTAGGTGGGAAAACTTTCAAGATTGGCAATGTATGCAATACTTATTTTCCCTATTGTAATACAATTTTGAACAAGTTTTTAAAGCTTATATAGCAACAAAATGTACTCCAGACCACGGATGAGCAATATAATACCAATTCATTTTGAACACATTTTTGAGGGCTATATATCAACAAAATAGTCTATAGGTGAGCAATATAATATCAATAAATTTTTTAACAAGTTTTTTGAGGGTTATATACCAACTAAATGTACCCAGAAATACATAATACTGTATGGCTGTAAAATGCAACCCAGCAACATTTTGTTTCTTTTAGTGTTATATGTCACAAAAATATACCCCCAGTACACGGAATAGTGTATAGGTAAGAAATGTGAACAAACAAGCTAAATTTTCAAACACTTTTTTATACTATTATATACCATCAAAATGTAACAGAAAGCATGTAATAATCTATGGATGAGTAATTTAATCCTGAAATATTTTTCTACACTTTTCATAAGTTTTACATACCACCGTCATGCAACAATAATCACGATAAACTGTATGGATGAGTTATTGAATCGATAAAAATAGTTTTAACTAAATATTTTGAAAGTCTAGTTTATGTACTTATAAAGTCATGACGGCTTTGCAGAAAGTGCAAAGCTAGACAGAAATTATGAGGAGCATCAGGGCCGGACTGGCAATTCTGGCAAATGCCAGAAGGGCCTGTCTGATTGTGGGCTGCCTTGTCTGCTACGTTGTTTACAGAATCGGTGTTCTCAAGACACCCATACTGTTAAGAGTTGTGACGGAGCACAAGGTCGCTGACTCCATCACTTACCCCAACAGGCCACGGGTATCATTAGAAATATTGGTCTTGTAGTAAATCTTCCTTTCCTCCATCCAGGGTAATATTAGTAATATGTCACATCTGGTTCTTGGGGATGGGGACAACATGGGCCTGTGTGATTTCAAATGCCAGTCCATACCTGAGGAGGATCTTGCATAGATCCCCGAAAGGCAACAACTGACGGGTCTCATTAAAATTTTGAATATTACAAACACCTTATGTGCTGCTGTGATCTGATGGTGTAGAAAAGTGTGGACTAATCTAGGCTTTGTTAATTTTTATGAGAGTGAGCCTGTCTGCATTCTCTGTTGACAGGCAAAAGTGCCTTCCTTTATGACTCCCCTCCCCCCCAGCAGCACTAAAAACCCACTTAGGCAAGACGCTAGCGACAGCGCAGCACAACACCTCCAAGGCATAGAGGGACAGCTCATGCCAGCTTTCCAGCTTTGAGACTCAATAGTTGAAAATTGCAGATCAATTAGGGAGTACACTGGTTTGATCAGCCAGGTATCCTTGGACCATCTTTAAAAACCTTTCGGTCCTTGACAAAAATATCCGGTCATCAGGCCCTGCGCTGGTGTCATGAAATTGGCTCCGGCTTACACCATTGACAGTGTACCCTGCCTCTGCTGTATGTCTCCCTGGCCTGTTCTCCTGGCAAGGAAGCTTACACCCTGCTGCTAGCATTGTCTGATGGGAATTTTTTTGACATATTTTCCACAATGGCCTTCTGGTATAGCACCATTTCAGAAGACTTTTTCACCTCAGGAAGAAGAGATGCAAAGTTCTCCTTGTACCATCCTCAGCCCATGCACGTAGACGGGACAACAGTTTGTGGCTACTAGCCTCTGTTGCGCTAGCCACCAACTCCTGTTCCTCCTCTTCCTCCTCCTCAGCATCAACCTTCTCAGTGATACCCAATCTGCGCTGAGCAGATGAGATAAGGCTGGACTGGCTACAATCTCTGTGTTATGTCTTCCTCCATTCCCACCTGGTCTGCATACAAAGCTTCATGTTTAATTGTGAACAGCAACTGTTTAAGTAGACACAGAAGGTGTATGGTTGCGCTATGGCATCATCACTGGTCACCATCGTGGAGTCCTCAGAGTCTTTGAGAACCACACAAAGATCAGAAATTTATGCCTACTTTTCAGTTATATGTGGAGGCTGACCAGAATACCGACGGGTGTGTTGGAGCTGGTACTCAACCATTGGCCAGCTCACAAAGCCTTGCCAGCATGTGCAGTGTGGAGTGACACACATCAGTTGGTAAGCTGGCCTTTGCATGTGCTACCGCATCACTGCCAGAGCAGCAGCAGCTGTAGCCAACTTGCGGAAATGGGCGCTTATGCGGAGTACCTTAACCAGAAGCTCTGGCAAATGTAAGTTTTTCGAAACCGCTGAACTACCAAGATGAACACATGTGCCAAACATGGTACGTGTGTGAGCTTGCCAAGCTTCACAGCAGCCACCACACATGGTTGGAGGTTCAACAGCAAAAAAAACAGGTCTGTCTGGTCTGTTATTCCTTTAAGTAACTTTGCCATGGTGTGCGGTTTGTCTCCTAGACAAATTAGCTTCAGCAGAGCTTGTTGTCGCTTTGAAAGAGCTGCAGAGTGTATAGCTTCAGGCTAATGTGGTGACTGGTCTGAGATAGCACATCATAGATGGAGGATAAGGGGTGTAGGAACTGCTATAGGAGATAGAGGAAACCCTGATAGAAGTAAAGTCAGCAATCCTCAGTGTCGGAAGCAAATGCGTCGTGCCATGGTGTGACTCAGCCCCAGCCTCCACAATGTTCACCCAGTGTGATAACAGGGAAACGTAGCGTCACTGGACACAAGCACTTGTCCATGTGTCGATCGTTAAATGGAATAGACAATGCCTGTAAGTGCATTGTTAAGGGCATGGGTGATGTTCCCGGACACATGTTGGTACAAGGCAGGGACGCCACATCGGAGAAAAAGTGGCCGCTGAGGACCGAGTACTGAGGGAAGGTTGCCGCCATGAGTTGGCCGAAATCCTCCTTGTCTACCAGCCTAAATGGCAGCTGAACGCTGTGCTGTGACAAGAATTTGAAAGTGCCTGATGATGGTAAGTCAGAATGTGCAAGAATAGGTTCGAGCACCTAGCACGGGGAAGAGGCAGTGGTATCACCCTATGGCATCAATCATGAACCCAGGCGTTTGGCCAACCTAGTCATGTGCGTAGATGACTTGTGCCTGAGATCATGTTTGTGCTGGTTACGTTCTTAGTAGTCATGCCCCTGCTGATATTGCATGTGCACTGCTTGCAAATGGCAATTGTTGTGTTTGAAAGACTGCATTAAAGCAAGGTCCCAGATTGAGGAAGCACCATAATAATGTTGATGAAAAAGAAATGATGAAGTGTCGTGCATCTCAGTGTCGGAACAATGCTCTGCCTTGTTCTCCGTCACCCACTGCCTCACTTCACCTGTTATCAGGAACGCTAATCTCTCACACACTTGTCCATGTGCCGATCGTTAAATGCAATGAGCTGCCGAGTGATTGTTAGGGCTGTGATCCCCCCCATGTCTGGTCCCACACAGGCCCCTCGGATTCGCCGACTAGACTGTAACTAGGAAGAGCGATATTGCGAAACCTTGTCTACTAATCATCTGACCGTCCTGTACAAGAATTTAACCGATGATTCACCTCATGTTCTTGTGTCACTCTTGCAGCATGCAGGTTGAGAGGCCACAATCAAGAAATTATGTTGTAAAGAGCTACTCGGAGTGACCTAGTGTGGGATTACTAATCTCCTAGGACTTCAACATGTTGGGAGGAAGGAGCATCAGGGTCAGGATCAAGAATTCAGACTTTAGGCTGGTGAGACTGGATTGTGTTGACGGCTGGGTGGTGCTGCCAAGCCTGCTGGAAGCATTATCTGCTATCCAAATGACCACTTGTTCGCACTGCACTGGCTTCAGAAGTGGTGCACTGTGCCTCCCTGCAAAGTGGGACAGAACCCTATGTGTCGCGGATGGGCATGTTTCTTGTGTTCCAGCAACAGGCATAGTCGCACCTACCCCACATCCTTAGAATTTGCGTGAACCATCATCAGCACTTCCACTTCCCCGTCCCTTAAAGCACGCCTTATGCATTTTATAATTGCTAGGGTTCTTGAAACCAAGTTTATTGTTAATAAAATAAAAAAATTGGTCACCTGCAGCAATCAAAGCGGATTTGGGGAGTTTACTCCACTATAATGTAACAGAAAGAACACAAATGTGTATGGATGACAATCAAGTTCAATCCAGAAAAATGTTTCAATGCTTTTTTTCCGACGACCAGCCAATCACAGTAATGATACAACCAAGAAGGCTATATGGCATTACAGTGACTCCCCAGCAATCCCCGCATGCTTATTGGCTGCATAACAGACGCCAAAGACGCGGGGCAAGGATTCGAGTTTCATTGCTTGCTGAGTAATGAGTACATCCAAGCACCGTGATACTTAAGTGATAACAAAAATTTCACCGAGCACGTTCACTCATCCATAATAAAGAAACATTTCAAACTTCACTTGTGCTTCAGTTTGCTCATGATATCACCTTATGTATGATACCCACAGAACCCGTGTAAATAGACTGTGTGACACAAACATGCCTCGGTGTACTGGGAAGTTTGTGTCACGATGACGTCTATCTACACTGGATCGGTTGGTGTCATATCTAAGGTCCACTTTTTTTAGTCCTGGTTTCACAATTGTGTTGTTTGACTGGTTGGCTATACTGGTTATACTGGTTGATGCATTACCACTTCGTGTATAAATTATTTATACCACTTATTTGATTGTTATATTATGAAAGATGTTGTATTACGCTACTGTAAATCCACATAGTGTGACTACACTAAAGGGGTGTTTTTTGACAGTTGTCAATTTTGGTGTCTGTTATTTTATGAACATTGTTTGATAGTGTTTGATAATTTAGTAATACAATGTAAGTCCCATGATAATTAATTGGATACAGCAGAGATTTTCTGAAGAGAATGAAGGAAGGCAGGGTCACAAGCTCATCCAATTCTAATACATCTCCAGCCGCTCAGTTCCACTGACACTCCCCCTCCCCCGTCCTACACTGCAGTATAGAGTACATAGTACAACTTTCTGTGTTGCTCTCAAGACATTTCCTCATTTGCATAACAATTATCTGAAGTTCTCTTCCTACAGTACAAGACTTACCAGAAAAGAGCATTCCTTGCATAAGCAATACACATATTTCATATTACAACTCTGTAATGGTTTTACAGTTACATGATCATTGTCACACAGTCATACACTTTTTAGTCCTTAGTGACTATTACATTAGCTCACCTTGGCCATACTTGCTTGATGACACTGAGCAATGAATGAAACAATGATCTTCATAGTATTCGTTACTGTTTGTGATCGTTCTGCTAAAATGCTCATTCATTCTAAGGCCAGGTTCCCACACTGAGCATTTAGAGAACTTTTGATGCTGCATATTTTCACTGCACAAACAAAAAACACAGCGTTTTAAGGCCACCATACACATACTAATGTCAACTGAACCTACTTATATCGACAGGTTCAGACAATGGGTCTAATATGTATATGGGCACTGGTTGATTTATGGCTGGGAGAGGGTCTAATATGTATGAGGCACCGGTCGATTTATGGCTGGGAGAGGGTTTAATATGTATGGGGGCACCGGTGAATCTATGGCTGGGAGAGGGTCTAATAAGTATGGGGGCACCGGTCAGTTTATGGCTGGGAAAGATGTTAATCATGCATGTCCGATTTTGGACTGCCGATTGCATTGTTCTCACTGAGATAATCCGCCGGCCGACATGTCAGTTGGTGGCTTTCTCATAGAGTGCACAGGGATGCTCAGCCAAGCGAGCGCTTGTGTGTATTGGATTGTCAGCTTCTGGCCAAACGATCGGCCAAACCATCGTTCGGCCGACAGCCATCTAATGTGTATAGCTGATCTTACAGTTACAGCAAAGTAGATGTGATTTATCGAAATCTCATGCAAAGTGTGCTTTTTTTAAGTTGCATTAACTGACCTGGGACTCGTGTTTGAAAAATCTTCAACATGTCAATATCTCTTGCAAGTACGATATAGGAAAGATGTGTATCTTCGACCGTGTTAGCCAGTAGATAGAAAAATATTTAGACTTGAGAGTCCTCGGTGTTGATACCTTTTAATGGCTAACTGAAAAGATGGTAACAAATTGCAAGCTTTCGAGACTACGCAGGTCTCTTCATCTGATGAAGAGACCGAGTAGTCTCGAAAGCTTGCAATTTGTTACCATCTTTTCAGTTAGCCATTAAAGGTATCAACCACCGAGGACTCTCAAGTCTAAATATTTTGCAAGTACGACAAATTTACTGTGCAGATTTTACCCATAAAAATGCATTAAATATGAAAATACCTGCAGCTAAAAAATGAACATGCAACTGCAGACATGCAATAAAAGTGCATGTAATCCACACATGACTATATAAATAAAGTTTTATCAAAGCCAAATAACAGGAAGTATGAAAAACCAAGCAGCTTAGTTTGAACCATGACATACCACAAAGAGACAAAAAACTGCAGTCAAAAAAGTGGTAAAAAACAGCACTCAAAAATGCAATGAAAAAAATAGTGTAAGTAACCTCATTTATGTAATAAGTGCAGAAATGCTGCAGAAAATTTGCAACATCAAAAACTCAGTAATTAATCATTGTGAAAAAAGTAGTCCAAAGTTTTACCAGAGTGCGATTGTTAGGGCTCATACTCTCATGCGAGAAACTCGGACGAGTCTCACACGTCAATACCCGGCACTGCCGCCGGCACTCGGATCGGAGCGTTCAGCTGCATGTATTTCTATGCAGCTGAACGCTCCGATCCGAGTGTCGGTTATTGACGTGCGAGACTCGTCCGAGTTTCTCACATGTGAGTATGAGCCCTTATGCTTGAAATCCTTCATTCTCATCAAGCAAGTCTAAGGTCTATGAGTACATCTAGTCAGGGCCGGCGTCAGCACACACGAACAAGTGACGGTGCCCTGAGGAGGTGAGGGGTCCACTCGCCGTAGGGGAAACCAATGTGCGATGGGGCCCGGTGCCTGTGCACGCGCGAGTGGGCTCATCCGCTTGCTGCAGCTCCCCGCTCCACTGCAGCGGCATCTTGCGCGTCTCCTGACTCTGTGACGTTCAGGTAAGAGGGCGTGATGATGTCACGGTTGTGCGCCTTCTGCCTAAGCAGTCACAGTGAAGAGAGCCTGAAGGCGCCAACGCTGAGGACTCCGGAGCAGAGCAGCGGCCAGTGAGGAGAGGTGAATATTTCATTTTTTAAATTTTTTTAATGTTTTGAGCATCTTATGGGGCTAATTACATATGGAGCATTATATTGGGCCAATTACATATGGAGCATCTTATGGGGCCAATTACATATGGAGCATCTTTTGGGGCTAATTACATATTGACCAGTATATGGGGCCAATTATATATGGAGCAGTATATGGGGTCAATTACATATGGAGCAGTATATGGGGCCAATTAAATATGGAGCAGTATGTGCGGACAATTGCATATGGAGCAACTTATGGGGCCAATTACATATGGAGCAGTATATGGGGCCAATTACATATGGAGCATTATATTGGGCCAATTACATATGGAGCATCTAATGGTGCCAATTACAAATGAAGCATCCTATGGGGCCAAAAACATATTATTATTATTATTATTATTATACATTTTATAGCGCCATTTATTCCATAGCGCTTTACATGTGAAAGGGGCAAATATAGACAAGAACAATAAATATGAGCAAAACAAGGCACAAACAAGCATAGGAGAGAGGACGCTGCCCGTGAGGCCTCACAGTCTACAAGGGATGAGTGAGGATACACTAGGAGAGGGTAGGGCTAGTTGTGCGGCGGTTCAGTAGACTGAGGATCACATATGGAGAATTATATGGGGCCAATTATATATGGAGCATTATATGAGGTCAATTACATATGGAGCAGTATATGGGGCCAATTATATATGGAGCAGTATATGGGGCCAATTACATATGGAGCATCTTATGGGGCAAATTACATATGGAGCATCTTATGGGGCCAATTACATATGGAGCAGTATATGGAGGCAATTATATATGGAGCATTATATGGGGACAATTACATATGGAGCATCTTATGGGGCAACTATATATGGAGCATTATATGGGGTTCATTCTGTTTGGAGCAATATATGAGGACCATCATATACTGCAGCATTATAAGGTGCCCATCATATACTGTATGGAGCATTATATGGGGCCTATTTTGTATGAAGCATTATATGGTGCCTTTTCTGCATGAAGCATTATATGGGGCCCATTCTGTATAGAGCAATATATGGGGCCCATCATATACTGTATGGAGCATTTTATGAAGCTCATTATACTGTATGGAGAATTATATGGGGCTCATTATACTGTATGGAGCAATATATGGGGCTCATTATTCTGTATGGAGAACTATGTGGTGCCCATAATACTGTATGGAGGAGTATACTGTCTGGTTTCTGAGCTATTGATATCACTCATGTAATGTAAGAAGTAAGGCCTCTTTCACACTTCAGTCGTCTGGCGTCAGTCCCAGTCCACCAAAGTGTGAATATAACGGATCCGTTGTATATTTGAACCATGGACGTGCTGTTCTGGAGAGAGAGAGAGAGACCGACCCATCCCAGAAGGGTTTCTGGCCATGTTCAGCATACAATAACGGATTCCGTCATCGGATTCCGTCAATAACAGATGATGACAGATCTGCCACCCATAGGCGTCCATTATAGAAAACGGCGAACGCGATGAATCCGTCATGGTCCGCGATTTTGTCGCAGACAAAAAAACGTTCCAATGTCCGTCTACTCCAGACAGCGGATACTAAATTTCTGACGGATCCGTTGGATGACGGATCAAACGGACGCCCATCCGTCAAAATCCATCACTAATGCAACTGAATGGGGAAAAAAACAGATCCGCCAAAAAAAAAAAGGTGGATCCATTTTTTTCACACTTTGGCGGATTTTGACTGACGCCAAACGACTGAAGTGTGAAAGAGGCCTTAGTGAAATCTTTGGAATTGTACTACACCTATATTTCTCTGCTGTATCTGTGCATCATGAATTGTGGTATATGTTAAAGGGGCCCACTGATACTCTTTCGCCTAGGGCCCACGAAAACCTGGAGCCGGCCCTGCCTCTAGTGTAATTATGATCAGGACTCAAGAGCCACATCTACATGGGCTCCCTGTGTTCTCTGATTTCCTATCACAGTTCAAAAACGTAGATTAACCGATTTTTTTTATTAAACAACTGCAGTGTATATCTGAGTGTGACAAATTAAGAAGTGCAGGGTCCGTGCAGACAGCTTTCTCATGTCTTTTATCGCACAATCCGAAAATTCTCTGACTCCCTCTGTTATGTCCCATGGTCCTAAGTACAGGGAGGAGCAAGAATACCATTCTTTTCAGGGTAAGCTGCCTTGTCTGCGCTGTTATTTTGCAGCAGACATTCTGCATTTTTCAGAGGACACTTTATTTATTACAAACTTTTATCATCTAGCTATTCATTATCAATGAAAAGGTTAAATATATACCAGAACGAACCCTATACTCCTGTAATGTTGAAAGATATACCAGTGGAGGAAGAAGATTTTTTTCTTACAGAACATTTGCTATGGCAATTTAAAAAAAAACTTAGTCATCCTTATCTGTTGATATTTTAGACTTGTGTTTCTAGTATTGGGAAATCTTTCTGAATACCAACATGGCCGCAAATACAGCAAACAATGGGTTATCACTTTGCCTTCACCTGGGTGACAAATTTCCCTCATCAGAAAAAAAAAATTTGGGCCTCCGGATCAAACTTGGCATTCAAAAAGTACAAGAAATCAGATGGATATCTTATAACGGGGCAGACTCAACTTTCCAAGAAGCAGATATCATTAAAAAAAGAAATAAAGCTGATCAGTTTAATCAACTTGACAAGTGAGGAAGACTGGAGCACTATTTTCTAGAGAAGATTTCTGTCCTATTATAGATGATGAAATAATAAATATTAAGCAATGTGTTCTTGAGTTCATTTCTGCAAAAGCAGCATGAGGAACATCATTGGGAAAGAGGACAAGGACACAAGGATATACACAGATATCATGGAAACGCAAAAATAATACCCGGGATCTTTTAAGGTTCATAGAGATAGAGTAAGACCCGAATCAGAGGAACCATCCTAAACCGCAAGGTTATATACGTGTCTGTGTTCTCTGCTGCGTCTAATGATGCTGACTAATCCAGGAAGATCAAATTGCTAATACTGCGCTGAGAAGTCCGCTGAGTCAGGAGGAAAGATGCACATATCTGTATTCAGCATCTCCGGGATTCGGATTTTCTGGAGATCATCTAATATCTGGTCTATCTAATCTATCTATACAAAGTTCACGACTACAGTCATGGCCAAAAGTTTTGAGAATGACACAAATATTAATTTTTACAAAGTCTACTGCTTCACTTTTTCTAATGGCAATTTGCATATACTCCAGAATGTTATAAAGAATGATCAGCTTAACAGCAATTACTTGCAAAGTCAATATTTGGCTAGAAAATGAACTTTATCCCCAAAAACACATTTCAACATCATTGCAGCCCTGCCTTAAAAGGACCAGCTAACCTCTTTTCAGTGATTGCTCCATTAACACAGGTGTGGGTGTTGATGAGGACATGGCTGGAGATCAATCTGTCATGATTAAGTAAGAATGACACCACTGGACACTTTAAAAGGAGACTGGTGCTTGGCATCATTGCTTCTCTTCTGTTAACCATGGTTATCTCTAAAGAAACACGTGCAGTCATCATTGCAATGCACAAAAATGGCCTAACAGGGAAGAGTATCGCAGCTAGAAAGATTGCACCTCAGTCAACAATCTATTGCATCATCAAGAACTTCAAGGAGAGAGGTTCCATTGTTGCCAAAAAGGCTCCAGGGCGCCCAAGAAAGACCAGCAAGCGCCAGGACCGTCTCTTAAAAGTGTTTCAGCTGCGGGATCGGGCTACCAGCAGTGCAGAGCTTGCTCAGGAATGGCAGCAGGCAGGTGTGAGTGCATCTGCACGCACTGTGAGGCGGAGACTCTTGGAGCAAGGCTTGGTCTCAAGGAGGCAGCAAAGAAGCCACTTCTCTCCAGAAAAAACATCATGGACAGACTGATATTCTGCAAAAGGTACAGGCATTGGACTGCTGAGGACTGGGGTAAAGTTATTTTCTCTGATGAATCCCCTTTTCGATTGTTTGGGACATCAGGAAAACGCCTTATTCGGAGAAGACAAGGTGAGCGCTACCACCAGTCTTGTCTCATGCCAACTGTTAAGCATCCTGAAACCATTCATGTGTAGGGTTGCTTCTCAGCCAAGGGAATTGGCTCTTTCACAGTCTTGCCTAAAAACATAGCCATGAATAAAGAATGGTACCAGAATGTCTTCCAAGAGCAACTTCTCCCAACCCTCCAAGAGCAGTTTGGCGATCAACAATGCCTTTTCCAGCATGATGGAGCACCTTGCCATAAAGCAAAGGTGATAACTAAATGGCTCAGGGAACAAAACATAGAGATTTTGGGTCCATGGCCTGGAAACTCCCCAGATCTTAATCCCATTGAGAACTTGTAGTCAATCATCAAGAGACGGGTGGACAAACAAAAACCTAAAACTTCTGACAAAATGAAAGCATTGATTGTGCAAGAATGGACTGCTATCAGTCAGGATTTGGTCCAGAATTTGATTGAGAGCATGCCAGAGAGAATTGCAGAGGTCCTGAAGAAGAAGGGTCAACACTGCAAATATTGACTTGCTGCATTAACTCATTCTAAAGGTACTGCCACACTAAACAATCCCGCTAGCGATCACAATAACGACGCATACTAATGCGATCGCTAGCGGGATTGTTTCTATATCGCTAAATGCGGCCACATTTAGCGATATAGTTAACGACGCTATCGCCGTTAGCGATCTTCTTAACGACTTTAGCGGTACAAAAGTACCGCTAAATCGCTAAGAAAAGGTGCCACACTAGCGATATATACTTACCCAGCGGGAGCGCCAACGAGAAAATAGGGTCCGGAACGATTCCAGCGACGAGCGAGATCACAGCAGGAAGCTCGTCGCTGGCAGATGCCGCACTGAACAACATCGCTAACGGGATCGCTAAATAGTGACGTTTTTTTAGCGATCCCGTTAGCGATATTGTTCAGTGTGGCATACCCTTAACTGTCAATATAAGCTTTTGTTACTCATATGTTTGCAATTATTATATTTCTGTCTGTGATAAAAACATCTGTCAAACACACATAATATATAGATCATGTGAAAATATAATATTTGTGTCATTCTCAAAACTTTTGGCCATGACTGTATATTGTGCGAGAATGTGTTATCTATAATGATTCGATGTCACACAAACATTGCAGCGAATCACTATGGATAACAAATCATCCAGCACTGTCAACAAGAAGCAGCTGTGGAACCAGTAGATCAGCGGTATGTGAAGGGAGGGGAATAGTTGGGTGGAGTATACAGATAAGTTCATATACATATTATATTCCAAATACACTAATGACTCTTCCTGCTGGATCCACTTCTGGCTTAAGTTGAAAAAAAATGAAAAAAAAAATTTGCATGTGTGATTTCAATATTGAGTGTAGACTATAACCTAAAGTCCCCAGACCACTAAAAAAAATTAGAATATTACACACCTTCAGAGCAAAATCTCAGTGTGTAGTAAGTGGATTTTGATGGTGATTTGTAGTAGCTTTCACCCTTTCTATCCATTGCAAAGGATGAAATTCACACTAAATATGTGCACATTAATATGCTGAGGATTAAAAATTATGCTTACCAAAAATCTGCGAGGTCGAGATGAGATTTGTTGAAATTTTATTAGCTGGTACTGTGTTCCGATTTAGATTTTCTGTGCTGAAAAGCCGTACTAAATACACAATGAAAGGTTTTTTTAAAATTCTATCTTTATTGAAAGGTTAAATAATTTTCAGTTACAAAAAATGCACAAAAAAATGGAGTAACTAGGTCTATATCAGCATCAATATATCATAGAATATAAGTATAACGTCCAATAAAACATCAAGTTATAGGAAGAAAAAGGAGGAAAGGGAACATTTCATGCCATCAGTATTAGAGTATGGTTCCACGTTCTGGAACCAATGTGCTTTGGACGGAGCGGAATCCCCTCCGCCCAAAGCCCTGCCCCCTTCTGAACGAGCGGTGAATCCGGAGGTGTTCATTGAACACATCCGGAATCACCGCACCGCTACATACAGTAGGAATGTGCTATTTACCTTGTGGCGACGCTCCGTCGCCGCAAGTTAAATAGACATGCTGCGATCTGAAAAGATGCAATGCATGTCCGGTGTGTCACCCGCGTAATCGGAGGCATAGTGGAGATGGGATTTCATAAAATCCCCTCCACTATGCAGGAACATCTGGCCGCTGCGGATTAAATGCTGCGGTAGGACGCAGCGTTCAATCTGCAGGTAATCCGGATGGTTTCCTGAACGTGGAAACATACCCTTACAATTATGAAGTTACTAAAATCCAATAGAAACCATACATAGTGCAGCTAGGTGCAAACCAACGCGGAGCACAATCCGGACAGAGAGGAAACGCATCGGGGAAAAGGGTGGGTCACATCAGTCTGATGGAAGACGGTAGGCATCGGAGGATTCCTGAAATTCAATACAGTCTCTCCAAGTCTCACAGTATCTATCACAGTCAGTGGGGGACTGGGCAATCAAATGTTCCATCCTATTTAGAAGGGCTATTTCACAGAACCACTCCTCCAGAGTAGGTAGAGCAGTACTTTTTTAGTGACGAGGAATGATATTCTTAGCAGCCTGTATAAGATAGCTTAGGCTGGGTTCACATTGCGCTAATGGCAATGCGCTGACAGCATCCGTTACATAGCGGCACTAACGCTATGTAACGGATGCATTAGCGCACCCATAGACTGCCATTCTGTAGCGCATCGCTAACGCATATCATAATCGGCATACGTTAGCAACGTGCCGTCATTCTGTGACGGACCCTCGTACGCGGTCTGCAGCGTTCGGGGGTCCGTCACCGCTAGCACAGATGGAGCATCTGCACTAGCGTGATCGCACAACGCGATCTTTGAAAGGCACTTGCGTTAGCGCAGTCCATTTAACGCATGTGTTGAGTGGACTGCACTAACGCAGTGTGAACCTAGCCTTATTAAAGATCTTTTGTATCTGGTGAAACTAGTTGGAATCACAAAGAGCAAAAGAGATTTAGGAGAGTCGGGCACAGAGAGACTAGTAATTTTTTTTAATAGTCTGAATTACGAAAGGTTATTTTTCCCGTGACTGGCTAAGGTCAATTTAACAAAACAGCCGGACTGTTCGCGGGCTCTCCCTATTAAGGCGTGACAGCCTCAAAGAAATGTATGAAGCTGTGATGCTCGGGTCAAGAAACCTGCGACCAATCTGTGCATTGCAGTCCCATATCAGACTGATTTGCACGGACGTCTGAATGAGCCCTTAGGGTATGTGTCCACGGTCCACATACGCAGCGATTTGAAAGCATCGGATACCCGGCTCCGCCCAAAGCGCTGCCCTGTTTTGTATGTGCGGTGATTCCGCATGTTTTCAATGAACACATTTAACCCTACTATGTATAGCAAAAATCATCATCTCCTATGACTGCCGGCCATGAGCCAGCATCCGTAGGAGATCTGCAATGACAAGCATGGAGGTCTTCTGCAGACCCCCGCCTGTCATACCAACCCATCTGTGCCCCACCATCTCGTGACAGGGAGCTGGAAGGGGATAGTGATGCACTTAAGCGCAAGTTAAATGCTGCTGTCAGAGATATTAACAGCCGCGGGTGGGTCGCAATTCCACACGCGTCTGTTAGTGGCACATAACAACTCACCAGGACAGTTGTTATGTGCTGGAACAGATGCGAGCTCAGCACTGGAGCCCGCATCAAATGCCAGGTCATGACCTATGAAGTACGTCATAGGTCGTGACGGCATTAATATCAAGGTTTCATTGGTGATTTTTTTCACATGAATACACACGGATGCTGCCCATGATTTTCACGGACCCATGCACTTGTATGAGTAATTTTGTTCCGTGAATCGAATAAAAGACGGACATGTCTCCGTAATTTCTTGCAAACACACGGATAGCAAATAACATAAAAATTTGAACAGCACCATAGACAGGTGCATGTTCTATCAGTGAAAAATTACAGACAGAACAAATGTCTGAATGAGGCCTAAAGGTATGCTTTAAGGTAGTGTTCCCCTGTTCCAGTCCTTAAGAGCCACCAACAGATCATGTTTTCAGGATTTCCTTTGTATAGCCCAAGTGATAATTCCATCACCGGTACCCACCACCAGCACAATACTAAGGAAATACTGAAGAAGCGATCTGCTGGTGGCTCATGAAGACTAGAGTTCGGGAACACCGCTGTAAGGGTATGTCCACGCGAAGCCTTTTTCAAGTGTATTCTGATGGAACTCGCCTGAAAAAGTGCAAAAAAAGAAAAACATTAAAAAAAGATATGTGGGTATGCCAGCGTTAGACATTGTGTGCACATACCCAAATGGAGTTAATTTGAAGTTGGCAAAAATCACATGTTTTCTATTGGAAATTATTTCAAGAAATGCTCCTTCTTTGGAGAGTTTTTTTGTTTCCTGAAGCATTTTTGGAAAGGTTTTTTTTTTTCTCTGAAGCTTTTTTTTGCACTCTTTTACTTGCACAGTGCCTAGTTTGGAGCATTTATCATCAGGAGTTACTTCCATCAAGTAACATTCACTTTCTTTTAACCCATCAAGCAATTTTCAAAACCTAATCATCACTTGTTCAAACCAAGGAATGCTTACACTTTCAGATGGTGGGACCTTTTTTTGAATATAGAAGCACTTGCACTTTATTTCATTAGATGAGGAAAATCTACAGGTAAAAATCTTGCAAAAAACACATCTGCACATAAAATTTTGTCAAAGCCAAATACCAGGAAGGATAAAAAATATTTACTACATAACGTACCAAAGAGTGAAAATCGTGATAAAAACTTGTGTAAAAAACCCTGGAAGTAACCTAATTGTGCAGAAATGTTTTGGAAAATCTGCAACATCAAAAACTCATTAAGGCTGGAATCACACACAGCGACTAAAAAAGCTGACCGTTTTAGTCGGTCGATAATCGGATTAAAATTTCATGAACATTGATGCGACTAGCATCCGATTTTTTGTAGTTGATGCGATTTAGTCGCATCTGACCGTAGTTGTCACATCCGATTTACATCCGACTTGCGAGAATTTCTCGCAGGCTTGCAAAAATGACATATAATGGATCCAAAAGAATAGTATTTAAATCACAATAGAAAGAATAGATATATACACATAGAAAACATATATATATAAATATTCTATTGTTCTCCAGAGCACCGTATATATCCATAGTGAGCACCCCCTTCTTTTTTCTTATTTAATATTTTTTTGGGGTTTGCTCCTGTTGTGATCAAATGTCTTTTTCTACACTCTCCTATAACCTTGAAGAGGCATCCAATATTATTGCACAAGTCAAAACTCCCGGGACTTTTCTACACACTCCGTCACAAGAGTTACGGACTAGAGACTTTGAAAGGGATTTACGTAGATATACGGCTCTTGACTTACATAGCATTACACTGGCTGAATACCACAAAGTGCAACGAATCCCACGTGGTCTTAGAGTGTCCCTTAGACCAACATTATTTCAGAACGATACAGAATATTGCAACAAATTTGAATCAATCCTAAATAAGTGCTCCATGGACTTAATTGTACTGACCATTGATTTTTTACAAAAAGAAATTTCTGAACTTCAAGCAAAGATCACGACCACTGAGCAGCAACTGATCAGTACCACATCCTCTGAGGACTTTAAAGCTCTAAAGACCAAACTTGATAAAACTATTCTTGAATTCCGCACTAGCGTACAAGACCGGAAAAAATCTAAATTTCTGAGGGACGCCGATGATTATAAAAACAATCAGGTCTATAGATGGCGATCTACCACCTACTACAATCAAAGATCTTCTCGAAGAGAATTCAGTTCATACTCCAACAGCTCCGACAGCGACCAAGGATCTTCTCGTCCTTCTTCTTTTTTAGGACATCGCCGCACACGTCAGTACCGAGGAAGACGCGGAGGGGGAGGAGACAACACCGGAGAACGACAGAGAGTGATGACCAGATCACAGGTAGGGACATTACCTCGAATCTCGTCTACAACATTTCATCCACAATTCTCTCCCCAGCCGAGATGAACTTACTACAAAAAGGTTTATCCTTTTGTCCGGTCCCCAACTTTGACACTTTTCAGGTTGACCAGGAACTTTTTCGTTTCTTTAGGACACTTAGACTTAAGGTTCATTTTTCTTCCCTACCACACGACGTTGTCCAGAATCCTCCTGGTCCAAGATATGGTTTTGACTCAAGGACTTTGGGCCTCAGAAATCCAAGTCTTTTTCAACCACCTCGGACGCATCATCCCATTGAAACTTATATCCAGTTGGTAAAGAGAGATATTAAAACTTATATGGAATCTATTACTGAGGGATCTTTGAAGGTCAAGAATAATCTTACTAATGAGGAGTATAGATCCTTATTAACATTGAGGGATAATAAGAACTTGATTATCAAACCCGCCGATAAGGGGGGTGCTATAGTGGTTCTTGACAAATCATATTATATGGCTGAGATTGATTCACAGTTAAGGGATCTTAATACATACATGCCGGTTTCGACTAACCCTACATTTGAAATTGAGCGACATATTAGATCTTTGGTGGATAATTACCAACAAATTGGGATTATTGATGAAAAATTGGGTGAATATCTTTTTAACAAATTTCCGGTTATTCCGGTCTTCTATACCCTCCCTAAAATCCACAAAGATCTACAGAGACCACCTGGACGACCCATTGTGGCGTCAACTAACTCTATTCTGTCTCCCCTCCCATTACGCTAGAGAAAATTCTCTCTCCATTGATCCCACATATGAAGTCCTACCTTAGGGATACGACACAGTTTCTTCTATCACTTAAAGACATAGGCACACTCCCTACGGGGTCATTACTTGTAACTATGGACGTTAATAGTCTGTATACCAGCATTAATCATGACGAGGGCATTAAAGCCGTTAATCTGTTCCTCAAAAAACATACCACTTTCAACGAGGGCCAATTACAATTCTGTGAAGACATACTTACTCTCATTTTGACAAAAAACTTTTTCTGTTTGGTGACCAATTTTATATTCAGAAGAAGGGGACCGCCATGGGGTCTAATGTGGCCCCCCCGTATGCAAATATCTATATGGATCTCTTTGAAACCTCTTTTGTCTATCCTCATTCACTTTTTGAGTCAAATGTGATATATTGGAGACGATATATTGATGATGTGTTTCTTATTTGGACGGGCAGTGTTGAGAACCTTCTCTTGTTTCATACACATCTCAATTCCTGTATCCCTGACATATCTTTTACAATATCATACAATGATCAATGTATCAATTTCTTGGATACACTTGTTATGATCTCTGTGGAGGGACACTTAGAGACAGATCTGTATACAAAACCTACAGATAAAAATAGCCTATTACTATATAACAGTTGTCACCCAAGACATATCAAGAAATCCCTACCAAAATCACAACATGACAGAATTCGGAGGATTGTCTCCAATCATGATAATCGTAACTATAGACACAATGAGATGGATAGAAAATTCCGTGATCGAGGTTATCCCAATGAAGTTTTGGCAGATACCCGTATTGAAAAACAAAAACCGCTAACACCAGGAAAAGCTGATTCTAGGATTGCATTTGTCAATGTTTTCCATCCATTCAAACAAGGCATTCATCAATGTATTAAAAAACATTGGAACATACTCGAGGCTTCATACCCTAACATTTCGGAATTCAAAAATGTACCAATGATATGCTATAAAAAATCTAATAACCTACGTAATTTTTTGGTAAAAGCGGACGTGGGGTCCTTTAAAAAAGACCTTGGACAGACTTTATTACGGACTCCCCGAAAAGGTACTTTCCCATGCTTGGGATGCCTTCAATGCTCCAATATTACTAAGGGCGATAGTTTTACCCATCCACGCACTGGTAAAAGGTTCCCTATTAAGGGATACTATACATGTGATTCGTCGTACGTGGTGTACTTTATTAAATGTCCTTGTGGTCTCGGGTATGTTGGGGAGACCACCCAACATATCCGAGACCGCATTTCTCAACATAAGTCCACAATTCGTTGTGGACGTACTCTTCTACCTATTCCAGCACATTTTTTGGACAATAGACATACTATCGCCCAATTAAAATATCAAATAATTGATCATGTTCCGAAAGCTAGGAGAGGAGGAGACAGAATCTCAAAACTGAAAGAGCGCGAATCCTTTTGGATACATGTGTTACAAACTCTTTCCCCATATGGCCTTAATAGGGAATATGAATTGTCATACTAATATACGGTACATTGGACCAAATTATCTATGTTCTTGTTTATATATCTCTGATCTGACAATTATTTACCATGGAGTATTTAATTATTTATGCCATTAACTATTTCTATTTCATTTATCAATGTGTAAAATACATTGCAATGTTGGATTGTATTCATTTAATATGATGCTTGACGCTGTTTCTATTTTTTGCAGCAACCCGGCATTGATCCCTTGACCTGACTGTCTTGACATGCGCAATGGTCCCTGATACCTTCGGTTTTTTCCGGCTCACGTTCGGCACTTGTCGTTTTACGCATGCGCACTGTCCTCTTGACCGTCTTTCCTTCACCCGGAAGTCTTTTCCACACAGCGTCTCTCGTGCATATAAAATGGCACGGGGCACACACCGAGGCTGCTCTTCACTACCACATCATCCTGGGGATATGCCGTGCACAGCACAAAGAGGTATGTTACCTTCACGAAGACACAATTTTTGCTGTGTTGTACTGGGGCGCTTTTCACCATTATACTTCATGTTTAGCTGTCACTATTTTCAGCTGTTAACCCTGGACATTCTAGGACCACTTGAGGGTTTTAGTTAATTCACTGTGAGATTCAGAACATTGTCTAGACTTTCCTCTACTATAGTACTTTAGTCATAAGACTGTATGAGACCGTATATATGAGACTGTATATTTACTTCATGAAGTCTTTTTTGGTGTCTCTCCGGATGCTTGTCTTATTGATAAGCCACTTCGTACTTTCATTTGTTCAAAAAATAATTTTCTTCGTTGTGATATACATATATGTACATATGGATTTTCCAGAAATACAAGTGTTATATTTTTCTATTATTTTTTCAAATGTGATTCATAGGTACACCTTGATAAAGGCATTTATATGCCGAAACGTCGGATGACTAATTGTTTGTACCTGGATGTAATCTTCCTTTGATTTATCTCACCCGGATGAATTTACCTTATGCTTAGATATTGTTCTACTTGAATAAAGAAGTGACTCTTTTTTTCGTGTGCCGGAGTTTATTATATTCTATATATATATATACACATGTCATTGTGACATGTGTATATATATATATTTATAGTTCCTAGACTTCTACATACTGTAATAGCCGCTAATTCAATTGCCGGCTTTAGTGAAATCCCAGAAGCCGACATGAAATGATACATTGTTTTGACACAGTTAACCATGTCATTTCAAGTATTTTGATATATGTTTTAAACTTACAATTACATAAGTATATTTGTACAAAATTTCAGACATGTAGGGGTTAATTAAAGGTGTAAATTCGTTGTAAAAAAACCCATTTTTTAACAACGAATTTACACCTTTAATTAACCCCTACATGTCTGAAATTTTGTACAAATATACTTATGTAATTGTAAGTTTAAAACATATATCAAAATACTTGAAATGACATGGTTAACTGTGTCAAAACAATGTATCATTTCATGTCGGCTTCTGGGATTTCACTAAAGCCGGCAATTGAATTAGCGGCTATTACAGTATGTAGAAGTGTAAGAACTATAAATATATATATATATATATATGTCACAATGACATATATATATATATATATATATGTGGATTCTATGTGTGGATATGTATTGATTCGATTCTTTATTAAACCTGTCAGTGTGCTTTTACAGTATAGGCAGGGATGAATTGCCGGCTTTTCTAAAGGACACTGATGCGATTTAATCGCAAGTCACACATGCAGTCCGTTTGTAATCAGATTTTTCATCGCTCCCATAGACTTGCATTGGCGACAGTCGACCCACAATCGGTGACAATCGCAGCATGCTGCGATTGCACTCGGACGTTTAAAACGGACCACAAAAAATCTGATACTGGGAGCTGCTCCATAGATTAACATAGGTCCGACTGCAATGCGATATTTCATCGCATTGCAGTCGTCCGATTTAGTCGCCAGTGTGACTTCAGCCTAAAACTCATTGTGGGCACACAGCCTTAAGGTATGATCCGTGTCAAAATCCTGTGTTTAAACACATTCTAGTGCAAGTCCACACGGGATGAAGCTGTTGCAAAATTTTCCCGTTTAAGTGCAGGTAAAATACACATCGTATAACAGTATAAGACAAATGGCTAAAATTTTAGACATCTCAATCACTTGCTCACTTTTCCAGCTTAGAAATTGATGTTATGGTTATGAGAAATTAGTGAAAATGTTTCACTCAAGCGTAAAATCCACACATGAATGTACTGGCCATATATCTAAGAGATGAAGGCAAAATAATTCACGTATTTTATTTTAGAAAAATGTAGGAATCAGTTGTTTAAGAAGAAATCAGCTCTTCCGGCGCGTCACTAAACCCGCCCATCTGCGCCCTTGTCACTAGGGTTGAGCATTCCGATACCGAAACCCGGTTCCGATACCTGAAATCCAATGTAAGTCTAAGGGAACAAAATATCGGAATATTTTTAATTCCGATATTTTGTTCCTATAGACTTACATTGATTTCAGGTATCGGAACCGGGTTTCGGTATCGGAATGCTCAACCCTATTTGTCACATATTGGTTAGTACGACAACCTGGGGTCTGCAGGATACCCCTGTGCTTGTCATTGCCAATCTGCTATGAGCGCCGGCCCATAGCTGGCGTTCATAGCAGATTATAATTTCTGCTATACATAGCAGGACTGAAGCACTGCTATGTGTAGCCCAAGCGATCAGAAGATCGCAGCTTCAAGTTTCTTATGGAAACCATTGAAGCAAGAAAAAAGTAAAAAAAAATGTTTTTAAAAATATTTACAAAATAAAAAAATATGAGAGTTCAAATCACCCTCCTTTTGCCCCATTCATGATTAAAACATCCGATCTATCAAAATATGAAAATAATTAATCCAATTGGTAAACGGCGTAAGGAGAAAAAAAAATCAAAACACCAGAATTATGCTTTTTTGGTTGCTGCAAAATTGCAATAAAATGCAATAACAGGCGATCAAAACATCATATCTACCCCAAAATGCCAGTGATAAAAACACCAGCGAGCAAAAGATAAGCCCTCACCCAGCCCAAGATCTCGAAAAATAGAGACATTAGGATTCTTGGAAAATGGAGCCATTTGTTGTTTTGTTTTTATACAAACTTTAGATTTTTTTCACCACATAAATAAAAAAGAACCTATACATGTTTGGTATCTGAAAACTCGGAATGACCTGGACAATCATAGTTGCAGATCATTTTTTAGCATTTAGTTCACATGGCAAAAAAAATCCCCAAAATAATTGTGGAATTGCACTTTCTTTGCAATTTCACCACACTTGGAATTTTTTTTCCTATTTTACAGTCTATGGTAAAACCAATTCTGTCATTCAAAAGTACAACCTGTCCTGCAAAAACAAGCCCTCACATGGCCATATTAATGGAAAAATAAAAAAGTTATGGCTCTGGGAAGAAGGGGAGCAAAAAACAAAAACAGAAAATCCCAAGGTGGTGAAGGCGTTAATGAAAAAACAGGGACAGAAATTCAAAAATCTCCAAAACTAGGCGAGTTTCACACATCTATGTCTCAGGGCCCGGACCTGATCTCCTGATGCAAACTCAATAGTCTAATAAATGCCTATAAGGCCAAATTCACACGTTCAGTATTTGGTCAGTATTTTACCTCAGTATTTGTAAGTTACAACCTGGAGTGGGTGAGAAATACAGAAGTGGTGATGTGTTTCTATTATACTTTTCCTCTTGTTCCACTCCTAGTTTTGGCTCACAAACACTGATATAAATACTAATTGTGTGAACATGGCCTAAGGCAGATAAATTTGGGTCAGGAAAGCCGCAGTTGGTCCAAAAATTTCAGCATGTATTTGGCGAGTGAAACACGGATAGAACACAGTTGTATGAAACCGACCTCAAACCTTCCTTCTGCCAATCTCTGGGGTGTAATCGTCTATGTTATGACCCCCACAAAAAATGTTGGATTTTGATGTCCAAAAAATACTGGAAGATTTTTTAATTTTTTCACAAACTTTATTTCTCATTTGCGATTCTTATCTGCTCCATATTTGACTACTTTAGGGCCATGTAACATAAAGCGTTTATTTCTGTAGTTTTTTTCCTGCATTTTTCAAGTCAAGGTAAAAATAAAAGCGTTATAGTGTTTTGTTGCGTGCCATATTTGCTCATTTTTTGTGTCCTCCATTTGCAAGCAAGTTGGTTTTTCATGTGTTTTTTCATAGGCTATATTATGTTATAAAAAAAATGCATACAAAAATAATTTAAAAAAAACACCTTGCAAAAATAGTTATGAAATTCGAGTTTTTACAAAGTCTTTTTTTAAAAAAAGACACAAGAGTGGGTGTGAATGACACCTTATGATAAAATGAGATAATTTCTCCTCACAAAAGTGCAGATATATGTATTTCTTTTCTTTCTTGTCAGAATATCTTCTTTCTGTTTACAAGCCCATTTTGGCTTTTATTTTTAACTGGCATATTATCATGTATGGTTATTTTATAACCACAGTATTATCTGTTCATTATATCTCCTGGATATAAAGGAATTATTATATTTCACTACAATCTGATCGTTATAATGAAAGCCCCCCCTTTTTTAAATATAAGGGGGGTCGCATGAGAACACAGCTCCCATAATAATTGTTGTTTTTGAATAAGGTTTTTCACAGTTCGGTATTTTGAAGATGAAAGGGTTAACAGTCGTTGGTAAGCTGTGCTAGGCACAAGCAAGTTATAACCGGTTTGAGCTGGATGGCTTCCCGCTCTTTTCTTGAATGTTGATTGGATAACAAGAAAAGTGCGGGAAGAAAATTGTATATAAGATCAGCTGTTTTAGTCAGCTGTGTTCAGTTGTCACAGGAAGACAGAAGATCCCTCCCTCCCGCCCATTTCTATTGATTCTTGTTGTATTTAATTTTATTATTTTATGTCGTGCGTTTATTTTGTGGGAAAATAGCCCGGTTTTTCCGGGCGGATTTGGAGATTTGGTCAGATTTTAATTAAATATGAATTATAATGAATTTTAAGTTATGAATGAATAAAAGTAACCTTTTAAAGTAACTCAAAAATAAATGCCACGGCCATTTGTTTCCACATTATATGGTATCTTGTGTATTTATTTTATGTGAGTGGGGTTTGTGTTATCATGTCCACATCATTCACAAGCAGCCATTGCCACCATTATCAGCTGCACTTAGCCCAGGTCACATGACATGACCTCTGTGTTTCCCGCCCTTGAAAATAAAAAAAGAAAGAAAACACAATAGCCCAATGGTCGGAGATCATAACTGCACATGGCGGGAGCGAGCTTATCTGGCCACGTGACACGGCGAGAGCGCGTCTTCCTATGGTAGAACTGTGAGCCGATATAAGATCCTGTCAGATCTAGGGAAATAAGCATAGTAATGGCTCACTCCCACTTCGATGAAATCGGAAGAATGCAATCCGATAAAAAATCTGATTAAATTCGGACCAATGTTATTCTATGATTGTGTCTTCATCTGCATTTTTATTTTCCGGATCGGATCAAGATCAAATTGGAAAAAAATCGCAGCATGCTGCGACTGTAATCGGTATTCGGATCGCATCCCGCAATAGAAGTCAATGGTTGCAAGAAAAGAATCGCACCATGCGATCGCTGTCTGATTTTTACGCACCATGTGTCCTTTGAAAAGCCGGCAATTCATGTGTGGTGTACAGTAAAATCACACTGACAGGTTAGAAAAGAATAGATATATACATATATATATATATGTCAGTGACACACACATATATATATGTATGTCTTTATATTGCATTTATATTGCAAAGAGAGATAGAAGAAAAGCCAGTAATACATCTGCCGAGTTCTGTAAAATTACATACAGTGCCTTGCGAAAGTATTCGGCCCCCTGGAACTTTTCAACCTTTTCCCACATATCATGCTTCAAACATAAAGATACCAAATGTAAATTTTTGGTGAAGAATGAACAAGTGGGACACAATTGGGAAGTTGAACGAAGTTTATTGGTTATTGAAAATTTTGTCGAAATACAAAAACTGAAAAGTGGGGCGTGCAATATTATTCGGCCCCTTTACTTTCAGTGCAGCAAACTCACTCCAGAAGTTCATTGTGGATCTCTGAATGAGCCTATGTTGTCCTAAATGACTAATGATGATAAATATAATCCACCTGTGTGTAATCAATTCTCCGTATAAATGCACCTGCTCTATGATAGTCTCAGGGCTCTGTTTGAAGCACAGAGAGAATCATGAAGACCAAGGAAGACAAAAGGCAGATCCATGATACTGTTGTGGAGAAGTTTAAAGCCGGATTTGGATACAAAATGATTTCCAAAACTTTAAACATCCCAAGAAGCACTGTACAAGCGATGATATTGAAATGGAAGGAGTATCATACCACTGCAAATCTACCAAGACCCGGCCGTCCCTCTAAACTTTCATCTCAAACAAGGAGAAGACTGATCAGAGATGCAGCCAAGAGGCCCATGATCACTCTGGATGAACTGCAGAGATCTACAGCTGAGGTGGGACAGTCTGTCCATAGGACAACAATCAGTCGTACACTGCACAAATCTGGCCTTTATGGAAGAGTGGCAAGAAGAAATTAATTTCTCAAAGATATCCATAAAAAGTGTAGTTTAAAGTTTGCAGCAAGCCACCTGGGAGACACACCAAACATGTGGAAGAAGGTGCTCTGGTCAGATGAAACCAAAATCGAACTTTTTGGCAACAATGCCAAACAATATGTTTGGCGTAAAGGCAACACAGTTCATCACCCCTGAACACACCATCCCCACTGTCAAACATGGTGGTGGCAGCATCATGGTTTGGGCCTGCTTTTCTTCAGCAGGGACAGGGAAGATGGTAAAAATTGATGGGAAGATGGATGGAGCCATTCTTATAGAAAACCTGTTGGAGTCTGCAAAAGACCTGAGACTGGGAAGGAAATTTGTCTTCCAAACAAGACAATGAGGTATATATAATATATATATATATATATATATATATATATATAATTGATAGATAGAAGAAAAGCCGGCAATTTGTGTGCGCGTACAGTAAAATCACTGACAGGTTAGAATAGAAAAGATAGAATAGATATATACACATAGTAGTATGTATTTATATATATATAAAATATATATATACAGTACAGACCAAAAGTTTGGACACACCTTCTCATTCAATGATTTTTCTGTATTTTCATGACTATGAAAATTGTAGAATCACACTGAAGGCATCAAAACTATGAAGTAACACATGTGGAATTATACATTACACTTTACAAAAAAGTGTGAAGCAACTGAAAATATGTCTTATATTCTAGGTTCTTCAAAGTAGCCACCTTTTGCTTTGATTACTGCTTTGCACGCAGAAAAGGTGAACGGATGGATTCTACATGCCTGGTTCCCACCGTGAAGAATGGAGGAGGTGGTGTGATGGTGTGGGGGTGCTTTGCTGGTGACACTGTTGGGGATTTATTCAAAATTAAGGCATACTGAACCAGCATGGCTACCACAGCATCTTGCAGCGGCATGCTATTCCATCCGGTTTGCGTTTTCATAGTCATGAAAATACAGAAAAATCTTTGAATGAGAAGGTGTGTCCAAACTTTTGGTCTGTACTGTGTATATATATATATATATATTATATATATATATATATATATAATATATTGTGAGACAGTGAGAATATGTGTGTTAAATGGGGTGTACATTTCACCTAGATACTTTGCTGACTGGTATAAGGGAAATGTATGGCTTTGTAAACCTAGTGGTAGAGAAAGGTCACTACACCTTACATTCAGTACACACTTGCAGCTCAGGCCTGAAACCACTCAGCTGTTAATTAGGAGACCAGAAGTAGGTGTCTGCAAACACAGACAGAGAGCTCGCTTAGTCTGGACAAGGAGTCCAGGCACAAGAAGCAGTCTCCAGGAGTATGAGCTGTCTCAGTCTGGGTGCTCGATGTACCCCGGACACAGGAGTAGTCTCAGTGAGAATCCATGCGGATAGATGCTGAATAGGAGGGGAGCTCTCTCAAGTCTGGACGTTGAAGGTGCCTTCAGACACAAGGAGGAGACTCTGTGAAACTCCATGCTGGTAAATGCTGAACATATGTGTTGTTTTGGCCCAGGCTGGTAGAGTCTGGACCCGGATAGATAGGGAAATCTATCTAAGTGTAGTAAGTGGCTAGACAAGCCCAGGTCTTATGTTTATGATTTGTTTTTATCTGTTTGCTGTGGACTTTAATAAAGCTGGTTGCGGCCAGTTTTCACCAGAACTGCTGTCTGAAGGAACTGTTTCTGTGCCATTCCGTCTACCCGGACGGCGATCTCAGAGCTATATCCCCTGAAAAGCTTACAATATATATATATATATATATATATATATGTTAATATTTACTATGTGTATATATCTATTCTATCTTTTCTATTCTAACCTGTCAGTGTGATTTTACTGTATGCGCACACGATTTGCCAGCTTTTCTTCTATCTGTCTATCAATTATATATATATATGTATATGTGTGTGTGTTGTGACGACTATTTCCTTTGAAAACGTTGTGTAAATGACAGAGAATTGCTCTATGTAAAAGCTCATGTTGAAATCGCATTGCAATCGGATAGCAATCGCACTGCATTCGGATGTAAATCAAATGATAGGTGTAAAAAATTGGATTGTACTCGCATAAAAAATGCATGACACTTGCATTACATTCGTCCGACTCTCCTGCATCAAAATCGGACCGATTTTAAAATGGCTAGTGTGTCTCCAGCCTAACAGACGTCAGAAGTGTTGTGTGTGGGAAGAAGAAGAGCACTTCTGTATTGCTCTGTGCTTCATTTTATTGATGGAAATAAAAAAAAAAATTATCTATGACTGCCTTTATCTAGCTATCCTCAGCTTGACCATGGAGAGTGGCAGCCATTTTGTTCCCTTTTGGGTATTGGACTGTGTATAGTTCTGCTCCTGTCATCTATATATATAAAATTGAATGTGTGTATCACCAACCAATCACCGAGTATCTTACATTTAACCAGAGCTGTTTAAAAGAAGCTGAGCTGTGATTGGTTGCTACGAGCAACAGTTTTCCTTGCAACCAATCCCTAAGCATCTCTCATTTCACCAGAGCTGTTTGATAGAAGCTGAGCTGTGATTGGTTGCTATGAGCAACAGTTTTCTCACTTCACGACAACACCTCAGCTGACACTGACCAGGTGGGAGAAATTGCATCCGCGGGAACATAAGCTCCCAGCCATTGTCTGCCCCCCAGACAGAAGCAGAGAGCTCATGACAGAAATGAATCACCAGCTCCCATGCCCATATCCCCATCAAACATCCTCCATCCCATAGGCACATCTTCCCTCTTAAAGGGATCCCCGGTACAGAAGTGAGGGCAAATCCACTCTGCACTCTGATTCTCACCCCAGGCCTCTTTTAAAGGGATCCCCAGTACGGAAGTGAGGGCATATCCACTCTGCACTCTGATTCTCACCCCAGGCCTCTTTTAAAGGGATCCCCGGTACGGAAGTGAGGGCATATCCACTCTGCACTCTGATTCTCACCCCAGGCCTCTCTTAAAGGGATCTCCGGTATGGTAGTGAGGGCAAATCCACTCTGCGTTTTAGTACTGACCCCAGGACCCTCTTAAAGGGATCTCCGGTATGGAAGTTAGGGTAAATCCCTCAGCGCTCTGATAATCACCCCAGGCTTCTATTAAAGGGATCATTGGTATGGAAGTCAGGGCAAATCCATCCTGCGCTTTAGTGCTGACCCCAGGCCTCTCTTAAAGGGCTCCCCGGTATGAAAGTCAGGGCAATTGCCTTCAAATGCTCTGGTACTAACACCAGGCCTCTATTAAAGAGATCATTGGTATGGAAATCAGGGCAAATCCATTCAGCGCTTTGGTTTTGACCCCAGGCCTTTCTTAAAGGGATCCCCAGTATGGAAGTTAGGACCGTTCCACTCAGCCCTGTGGTTCTGACCCCAGGGCCTCTTAAAGGGATCATTGGTATGGAAGTTAGGGCAAATCCACTCAGAGCTCTGGTTCTGACCCCAGGCTGAAGGGATGATGTGGGATATTAGGGGGGGTAGTCCGGTGGCTCTGGCTGACGGGATGATGTGGGATATTAGGGGTAGTAGTTCGGTGGCTCTGGCTGACGGGATGATGTGGGATATTAGGGGTAGTAGTCCGGTAGCTCTGGCTGACGGGATGATGTGGGATATTAGTGGTAGTAGTCCGGTGGCTCTGGCTGAAGGGATGATGTGGGATATTAGGGAGAGTAGTCTGGTGGCTCTGGCTGATGGGATGATGTGGGATATTAGGGAGAGTAGTCCGGTGGCTCTGGCTGATGGGATGATGTGGGATATTAGTAGTCCAGTGGCTCTGGCTGACGGGATGATGTGGGATATTAGTAGTCCGGTGGCTCTGCCTGACGGGATGATGTGGGATATTAGTAGTCCGGTGGCTCTGGCTGACGGGATGATGTGGGATATTAGGGGTAGTAGTCTGGCGGTTGTGACGGGATGATGTGGGATATTAGTAGTCCGGTGGCTCTGGCTGACGGGATGATGTGGGATATTAGTGGTAGTAGTCCGGTTACTCTTGCTGACGGGATGATGTGGGATATTAGTAGTCTGGTGGCTCTGGCTGACGGGATGATGTGGGATATTAGGGGTAGTAGTCCGGTGGCTCTGGCTGACGGGATGATGTGGGATATTAGGGGTGGTAGTCCGGTGGCTCTGGCTGACGGGATGATGTGGGATATTAGTGGTAGTAGTCCGGTGGCTCTGGCTGAAGGGATGATGTGGGATATTAGGGGGAATAGACTGGTGGCTCTGGCTGACGGGATGATGTGGGATATTAGTGGTAGTAGTCTGGTTACTCTTGCTGACGGGATGATGTGGGATATTAGTAGTCTGGTGGCTCTGGCTGACGGGATGATGTGGGATATTAGGGGTAGTAGTCCGGTGGCTCTGGCTGACGGGATGATGTGGGATGTTAGGGGTGGTAGTCCGGTGGCTCTGGCTGACGGGATGATGTGGGATATTAGGGTAGTAGTCCGGTGGCTCTGGCTGACGGGATGATGTGGGATGTTAGGGGTGGTAGTCCGGTGGCTCTGGCTGACGGGATGATGTGGGATATTAGTGGTAGTAGTCTGGTGGCTCTGGCTGACGGGATGATGTGGGATATTAGTAGTCCAGTGGCTCTGGCTGACGGGATGATGTGGGATATTAGTAATCCGGTGGCTCTGGCTGACAGGATGATGTGGGATATTAGGGGTAGTAGTCTGGCGGCTGTGACGGGATGATGTGGGATATTAGTAGTCCGGTGGCTCTGGCTGATGTGATGATGTGGGATATTAGTGGTAGTAGTCCGGTTACTCTTGCTGATGGGATGATGTGGGATATTAGTAGTCTGGTGGCTCTGGCTGACGGGATGATGTGGAATATTAGGGGGAGTAGTCTGGTGGCTCTGGCTGACGGGATGATGTGGGATATTAGTAGTCCAGTGGCTCTGGCTGACGGGATGATGTGGGATATTAGTAGTCCGGTGGCTCTGGCAGACGGGATGATGTGGGATATTAGTAGTCCGGTGGCTCTGGCTGACGGGATGATGTGGGATATTAGGGGTAGTAGTCTGGCGGCTGTAACGGGATGATGTGGGATATTAGTAGTCCGGTGGCTCTGGCTGACGGGATGATGTGGGATATTAGTGGTAGTAGTCCGGTGGCTCTGGCTGACGGGATGATGTGGGATATTAGTGGTAGTAGTCCGGTTACTCTTGCTGACGGGATGATGTGGGATATTAGTAGTCCGGTGGCTCTGGCTGACGGGATGATGTGGGATATTAGTAGTCCGGTGGCTCTGGCAGACGGGATGATGTGGGATATTAGTAGTCCGGTGGCTCTGGCTGACGGGATGATGTGGGATATTAGGGGTAGTAGTCTGGCGGCTGTAACGGGATGATGTGGGATATTAGTAGTCCGGTGGCTCTGGCTGACGGGATGATGTGGGATATTAGTGGTAGTAGTCCGGTGGCTCTGGCTGACGGGATGATGTGGGATATTAGTGGTAGTAGTCCGGTTACTCTTGCTGACGGGATGATGTGGGATATTAGTAGTCCGGTGGCTCTGGCTGACGGGATTGTGTGGGATATTATAGTGATTGTGGCTATGCGGAGTGGGCTCTACATTTATAATCATTATGATTTGTTATAACTAACCGTAGTTAGTTACTATGCCTGGGCAGCGCCGGGCTCTTCAGCTAGTAGCTAAATAAATACAAAAAGTGAACAATTTGTATTGCGACTCGCGCTATTATCACGCCCTATTTAAAGGGAATCTGTCACCCCAAAAATGCCATATCAAGTAAAGATAAGGCTGAATAGAGCGTCCCATAACTAAGCTATGTGTATTTTCATTTTATCTGGATACCCCCGTTTTCATAGAAAAATACCTTTGTAAACTTGGTATTTCGTGGTGTCAATCATTGCAGTCAGGTCATGAAGGCGGCGGTTATTCGCTTCCTCCGCCGCCCTCCTGACCTGACTGCAGTGATTGACATGTACAATCACCAACTTTAAAAAGGTATTTTGCTATGAAAACGGGGGTATCATGATATATGATACCCACCGTTAGCTTAGTTATGGGACGCACTATTCAGCCATATCTTTATCTGATATGGCTATTTTGGGGTGACAGATTCCCTTTAACCCATTGTCGCCCCTTCTTGTCATGGTGACCTATTAGTATAGAGATAGACATCGTTTTAGAGCAAAATATATAGAGTAAATTTCCTTTAGTCCATCATCATGCGCTAAATTATGGACTACCATAGAAATTAATATAAAAATAGTAAGGATAGAAAGACACAAATAAAAAAACTCTACCACAGATTAAGCCGCCATCATGCACTTATGTTTTTTGGAAATGGTGCTGGATTCTTAGATCAAGTTAAAGGGATTTTCCTATTATATACACAGCCCGAGGTGCTATCACTGATAAGTATCAGCCATTATGTAATTTACTATAGGTGTGAGAGGAACGATGGATGCATATAGCAGCTTCAGAGCAGTAATTATGCCATATGACTGCCGTATAGCGGAGGGAAAATTCACAGACACTGATGATGGATCACATAATTCTGTAATGGGTTCATAAAGGAAAATATAAGAATATGCATGTAAAGGTGGCTGTACGCACTGGATGAAAGACGGCCGAACCCTTCACCTAATGTGCATGGGGATGTCCTCATCCTTTCCCTCACTTTTGTCAGACCTACTGGATTTCACTATGGCTGATCCTCTTGTTCCCATCGCAGATATGTTACCCCCATATCAGATTACTATTTAGGCCCATTAAACTACACTGATTATAATATACAAGCTGATTATTGTTTGCCGGCACAAAATTATTAAGATGATCGTTCTGTCCCCAATACAGCAGACGTTTCCGTCATTGTGCTGTTGACAACGACAATTTTTTTGAGAGCATAAACCAAACAGTCGAGATATTAACATTTTGTCCCTTCCAGCGCCATGTTTAAACAGGGCCATGATCGGGAGAGATTGTTCTTATTGGCTCGTAAATGGGTCTCTCCTCCGTTGCAATGTTCGGAGTCTCGGGCAATGTTTCGAGTTCCAGACAATGTTTTGAGTTTTGGACAATGTTTCTAATTTCGGGAGGGTACAATTCTGGTACCCAAACCAAACTTTGGACTAAAGTTCGGGTCAGGTGCCAAAATATGAACTTCCATGGGTCCGCTCTTCCCGATTCCCTACTGCTGACCTAACTGTTTGGCCCACCCAGCAAACATAGGCGCTGGAGCACCAATGAAACCAAGACAACACAGCAGTAACTGCAACTTTTCCCCTTCAAATATATTCCTTCCATTTCAACTACCAAATAACATTGTGCTAAAGACCCCAGTAGGGGCGAAACGTCCTTAGTTTATCGCATACTTCAAAGTCACAATTAATTTTGTTTGTTTGCACTTATTAAATTTACATTACCAAAAAACAGAGTGTGCGGTGAATCTCTCTAGCCTTGGTCGTGGGGTCTCAGGCCACATTCCATCTGCACCTTTGACCAAGTGAAGGCCAATCTTCCAGCAACTAACAGTTTGGCTGGCAGCAATCTTTCCTGACTCCTCCTTATATAAGGGTGCTTGCCCTCCCGAGTGCTCCTGTGTTCTGCATGAGAGAACCTCTTCCAGGTACAGTGCCTTGCGAAAGTATTCGGCCACCTGGAACTTTTCAACCTTTTCCCACATATCATGCTTCAAACATAAAGATACCAAATGTTAATTTTTGGTGACGAATCAACAACAAGTGGGACACAGTTGTGAAGTTGAATAAAATTTATTGTTTTTTTTAAATTTTTGTGGAAATACAAAAACTGAAAAGTGGGGCGTGCAATATTATTCGGCCCCTTTAACTTAATACTTTGTTGCGCCACCTTTTGCTGCGATTACAGCTGCAAGTCGCTTGGGGTATGTCTCTATCAGTTTTGTACATCAAGACACTGAAATTCTTGCCCATTCTTCCTTGGCAAACAGCTCGAGCTTAATGAGGTTGGATGGAGATTGTTTGTGAACAGCAGTTTTCAGCTCTTTCCACAGATTATCGATTGGATTCAGGTCTGGACTTTGACTTGGCCATTCTAACACCTGGATACGTTTATTTGTGAACCATTCCATTGTAGATTTTTGCTTTATGTTTGGGATCATTGTCTTGTTGGAAGACAAATGTCCGTCCCAGTCTCAGGTCTTTTGCAGACTCCAACAGGTTTTCTTCAAGAATGGTCCTGTATTTGGCTCCATGTTAACATCAATTTTAACCATCTTCCCTGTCCCTGCTGAAGAAAAGCAGGCCCAAAACATGATGCTGCCACCATCATGTTTGACAGTGGGGATGGTGTGTTCAGGGTGATGAGCTGTGTTGCCTTTATGCCAAACATATCATTTGGCAAGTTCGATTTTGGTTTCATCTGACCAGAGCACCTTCTTCCACATGTTTGGTGTGTCTCCCAGGTGGTTTGTTGAAAACTTTAAACTACACTTTTTATGGATATCTTTGAGAAATGGCTTTCTTCGTGCCACTCTTCCATAAAGGCCAGATTTGTGCAGTGTTTGATTGTTGTCCTATGGACAGACTGTCCCACCTCAGCTGTAGATCTCTGCAGTTCATCCAGAGTGATCATGGGCCTCTTGGCTGCATCTCTGATCAGTCTTCTCCTTGTTTGAGATGAAAGTTTAGAGGGACGGCCGGGTCTTGGTAGATTTGCAGTGGTATGATACTCCTTCCATTTCAATATCATCGCTTGCACAGTGCTCTTTGGGATGTTTAAAGTTTTCAAAATGATTTTGCATCCAAATCCAGCTTTAAACTTCTCCACAACAGTATCACGGACCTGCCTGTTGTGTTCCTTGATCTTCATGATGCTCTCTGTGCTTCACACAGAACCCTAAAACTATCATGAGCAGGTGCATTTATACGGAGACTTGATTACACACAGGTGGATGATATTTAACATTATTAGTCATTTAGGACACATTGGATCATTCAGAGATCCACAATGAACTTCTGGAGTGAGTTTGCTGCACTGAAAGTAAAGGGGCAGAATAATATTGCACGCCCCACTTTTCAGTTTTTGTATTTCCACAAAAATTTGAAATAACCAATAAATTTCGTTCAACTTCACAATTGTGTCCCACTTGTTGTTGATTCTTCACCACAAATTTACATATGGTATCTTTATGTTTGAAGCATGATATGTGGGAAAAGGTTGAAAAGTTCCAGGGGGCCGAATACTTTCGCAAGGCACTGTAACTGCTTAATCTTGTCGAGAACAAAAGAAATTGGTAATCGAAAATAGATGATGTTGGGGAAGCCACACACACATTTACAGTATATATATGTATCACAAACATAACATACAGCGCGGGGATACTTGTGTATATATATATATGTATACATATATGTGCGAAAATATGAGTGTATATATATATATATAAATATATATATATATATATATATATATATACACAGGTGCATCTCACGAAATTAGAATATCATCAAAAAGTTAATTTATTTCAGTTCTTCAGTACAAAAAGTGAATCTCACATATTATATAGAGTCATTACAGAGTGATCTAGTTCAAGTGTTTATTTCTGTTAATGTTGAGGATTACGGCTTACACACAATGAAAACCCAAAAGTCGTTATCTCAGTAAATTAGAATAATTAACAAATAAATGACGTTTCAGCTCCGATGAGCCCTTCTTCAAGCTGAAAAGTTGTTGGACTTTTTCGGCTTGTGTTTGTATCCCGAATGGTTGTTTATTTTGGGTCATGGAATAAATCATTTGTTCTTCTTTGCATCACAAAGATGTGCTGTCTCTATGTTTTTTTTTTTTTTTTTACTGTGTGAACCAAAAGCAATTAGAACTAGAGGCTTTCGCCAGAATTTGGTGGATTTAGTGCAGATTTAGATAGATGTATCATTTACATAGAATCACAGCACACAGTGATAATAATAATAATAATTTTATTTCTATAGCGCCAACATATTCCGCAGCACTTTACTGTTATGTTGTAATGTCTATTGTCTGTAAAAGTCCCTTCTATATTGTAAACACAGATCAAAGTAGATACCAAGAGGAATGAGGGCCCTGCTCGCAAGCTTACAATCTATGAGGAAAAAGGGGAGACACGAAAGGTAGATGGTAACAATTGCTTTCATTGTTCAGACCAGCCATAGTGTTAAAATCTGGTGTACATGTAATTCTGCATTAACCAGTTAACAGCCAAAGTATGTAACAGTACAGACACAGAGGGCTATTAAATGCATAAAGTGGGTGAGAACATAATACGAGGAACCTGATTATGGTAGAAAATTTTCTGAATGGGCCAACAGGAATAGTTAGGTTAATGCGTTGAGGTGGTATGCCAGTCTGAACAAATGCGTTGTTAGGGCACGCTTAAAACTGTGGGGATTGGGGATTAATCATATTAACCTGGGTAGTGCATTCAAAAGAATTGACGCAGCACGTGAAAAGTCTTGGAGACGGGAGTGGGAGGTTCTGATTATTGAGGATGCTAACCTCAGGTCATTAGCAGAAAGGAGGGCACGGGTAGGATGGTAGGCTGAGACAAATGAGTAGATGTTTTACGGTGGTGCTGAGCCATGGAGTGTTTTGTGGGTGAAGGTAATAAGTTTGTACTGGATTCTGGAATGGATGGGTAACTAGTGTAATGACTGGCACAAGGTAGAGGCATTGGTATAACGATTCGTGAGGAATATGATTCTGGCTGCAGCATTCAAGAGATTGGAGAGGGGAGAGTTTGGTAAGAGGGAGACCGATTAGTAGAGAGTTACAATAGTCCAGACGAGAATGAATAAGAGAAACAGTAACAGTTTTTGCAGAGTCGAAAGTAAGAAAAGGTTGAATTCTAGAGATGTTTTTGAGGTGGAGATAACAAGAGCGAGCCAGTGATCGGATATGGGGGGTGAATGAAAGCTTGGAATCAAGTATGACCCCAAGACAGCAGGCATGTTGCTGGGGAGTAATGGTGGAACCGCACACGGAGATGGCAATGTTGGGAAAAGGTAGGTTAGTAGATGGAGGAAACACGAGGAGCTCCATTTTTGACAGGTTCAGTTTCAGATAGAGTGAGGACAAGATGTTAGAGACAGTGGTAAGACAATCACTGGTGTTTTCTAAAAAGGCAGGCGTAATATCGAGAGAAGAAGTGTATAATTGGGTGTCATCAGCATAGAGATGGTACTGGAAACCAAATCTACTGATTGTTTGTCCAATAGGGGTGGTGTACAGAGAGAGGAGGAGGGGGCCTAGGACTGATCCTTGAGGAACCCCAACAGTAAGGGGAAGATGAGAGGAGGAGGAACCAGCAAAAGATACAGTGAAGGAACGGTCAGAGAGATAGGAGGAGAACCAGGAGAGAACGGTGTCCTTGAGGCAGATGGAGTGTAGCATAATGAGGAGCTGATGGTCAGCAGTGTCGAATGCTGCGGAGAGATCCAAGAGAATTAGCATGGAGTAGTGACCGTTAGATTTAGCAGTCAGTAGATCATTAGAGACTTTAGTGAGGGCAGTTTCAGTAGAGTGTAAAGAGCGGATACCAGATTGAAGAGGGTCGAGAACAGAGTTATCTGGGAGATAGCGAATAAGACGGGTGTGGACCAGACGTTCCAGGAGTTTAGAGATGAAGGGAAGATTAGAGACAAGTCTATAGTTAGCGGCACAGTTTTGGTCGAGGGATGGTTTTTTAAGTAATGGATGTATGATGGCGTGTTTTAATGAGGAGGGAAAGATACCGGAAGAGAGAGAGAGGTTGAATATTTTTGTTAGGTGAGAGGTGACAGCAGGAAAAGGGACTGGAGGAGATGTGACGGAATGGGGTCACTGATGCAATGGTACTGCGAGAAGATGCAAGGAGCCTGATTACTTCTTCTTCTGTGACTGGTTCAAAGTCAGAGAGTGAGTTAGATGCAGTGGGGGAAGGAGGACAGTGCATGGTACGAGGGGATTGGGAGATAATTTCCTGTCGGATGTGGTCAATTTTTTCTTTGAAATAATTGGCCAGATTGTCAGCGTGGACATCTGTGGTTGGAGCCTGCACTTTTGGGTTCAGTAGGGAGTGAAAAGTGTCAAAGAGACGTTTGGGGTTATTGGATAGTGAGGTGATGAGGGTGTTGAAATAGGTTTGTTTGGAGAGGTGAAGGGCAGAGTTGTACGTTTTAAGCATAAACTTATAATGGATGAAATCTTCAGGTAGATTAGATTTTCTCCACAGACGTTCGGCGCACCTGGAGCACTGCTGCAGGAATCGTGTTTGCAGCGTGTGCATGGTTGTCGCCGTCTGTGTCGTATTGTTCTATGTATAGGAGGTGCAATTTCATCCAGGGCACTTTGCAGGGTTTCATTGTAATGCTTCAGTGCAGAATCTGGACATGAGAGAGAGGAGATACGGGCCAACGATGACTGCAAGTTCTTCATAAGTTTCTGGGTGTTAATGGCCTGTATGTTTCTATATGTGTGGAAAGACGGGGTGACCTGAGCGGGATGGCAGTTCTTGATAGAGAATGAAAGAAGGTTGTGGTCAGAAAGCGGGAAAGGGGAGTTTGTGAAATCATCCAATGAGCAAAGACGGGAGAAAACCAAGTCGAGGGAGTATCCGTCTTCATGCGTGGGGGAGAGTAAGTATGCTGCAAGAGGCCACAGTAGGCACATCTATCTATCTATCTCTATCTATCTATCTATCTATCTATCTATATATATTTATCTATCCATCCATCTATCTATCTATCTATCTGAATTTATAGTGGAGTGCTGTATGTTAAATTTCTGTATACTTAATAAAGATATATATATATATATATATATATTATGTGTATGTGTACAAATATACTCGTACTACACAAACCGTGTACTGTATATGTCATGTCATGTTTTTAATCACATGTTACACATTTCATAGAGGAGTGGTATAACTTCTAAACATGATCCCCTGTGACCAGCAACATGGAGAGAGGGCCAAGTTGCCGTCAGACACCTCTGGAAATGCTTATATTCAGGGGCAAAACTTGAGACCTCTAGGCCCCAATGTAAAATCTCGCATCGGGCCTTCACCTGCTATGTGCCACTTATAATACTGGTGTTTTGTTATGTAGCAGGGAGCGCTCCAGACCCCCTCAGGCACCAGGGCTTGGGTGGGAGTTGCTACTTCTGCACCCCTGTAGCTACACTCATGTCCTAGAAAACAAAGGATGGGCCAAGTTGAAATCCTAGGTTGTTTTCTCATTATAATATGTGTGTCGTGGCCTAAGTTCTTCTTATTATAAGACCCTGTAACCACTCCATACACATGCACGCTCAGCTCACCTGAGGGTACGTGTATTCTGAACGGCAAGAAGGCAGCAAAGCTGTGAAACACTTAGCTAACCTAAATGAATTCAAGTCTCCAGGTCCAGATGAATTACACCCCAGGGTACTGAAGGAGATAGCAGAAGAAATTCTTGAACCACTGTCCATAATCTTTGAAAATTCTTGGAGAACAGGAGAAGTCCCAGAAGACTGGAGAAGAGCAAATGTTGTTCCTATCTTCAAAAAGGGGAAGAAGGTGGACCCAGGGAACTACAGGCCGGTGAGTCTGACTTCTATACCAGGAAAGATCTTTGAAAAAATTATTAAAGAACATGTATGCAAGTACCTGGATAAGAATGAAGTGATTAAACAGAGTCAGCATGGGTTTGTAACTAATAAGTCATGTCAAACTAACTTAATTTCCTTCTATGACAGAATCACTGACTGGGTGGATCAGGGAAATGCTGTAGATATAGTATATCTTGACTTCAGCAAAGCATTTGACAAAGTATCTCACACAATCCTTATTGAAAAAATGACTAAGTATGGAATGGACAAGGCAACTGTTAGGTGGATTCATAACTGGCTTAGTGATCGGACCCAAAGAGTGGTTGTAAATGGCTGCACATCCAGTTGGAAGAATGTCTCAAGTGGGGTACCACAAGGCTCTGTTTTGGGCCCTGTATTGTTCAACATCTTTATCAATGATTTAGATGAAGGAATTGAGGGTAAACTGATCAAATTTGCTGATGACACAAAGCTAGGAGGGGTAGCTAATACTAGAGAAGAGAGAGAGAGGATTCAAAAAGATATACATAAACTGGAGCAGTGGGCAGCAACTAACAGAATGGATTTTAACAGGGAAAAATGCAAAGTACTACATCTGGGCAATAAAAATGAAAAAAGCATATACAAAATGGGAGGAATAGGGCTAAGTAACAGCACATGTGAAAAAGACTTGGGTATACTAATTGATCACAGACTTTAACATGAGTCAACAGTGTGATGCAGCAGCAAAAAAGGCAAATGCAATTCTAGGATGTATCAACAGAAGCATACAGTCTAGATCACGTGAGGTCATTATTGCCCTCTACTCCTCTTTGGTCAGACCTCATCTGGAATACTGTGTCCAGTTTTGGGCACCACATTTTAAAAAGGACATCAACAAACTGGAGCAAGTTCAGAGAAGAGCCACCAGAATGGTGACCGGTCTGCAAACCATGTCCTATGAGGAACGGTTGCAGGATTTGGGAATGTTTAGCTTGCAAAAAAGAAGACTGAGAGGAGACTTAATAGCTGTCTACAAATATCTCAAGGGCTGTCACATTGTAGAAGGATCATCTTTATTCTCATTTGCGCAAGGAAAGACTAGAAGCAATGGGATGAAACTGAATGGGAGGAGACACAGATTAGATATTAGAAAAAACTTTTTGACAGTTAGGGTGATCAATGAGTGGAACAGGCTGCCACAAGAGGTGGTGAGTTCTCCTTCAATGGAAGTCTTCAAACAGAGGCTGGATAGACATCTGTCTGGGATGATTTAGAGAATCCTGCTTTGAGCAGGGGGTTGGACCAGATGACCCAGGAGGTCCCTTCCAACTCTACCATTCTATGATTCTATGATTCTATGATTAACTGGTGCTTTGGCTTTATCTCCCCTGAGAACAAAAGGTAGAACAAATTCATCCCATCCAGTTCCCCTCTTGACATCTGCGGACAGAATGTCCACAGGAAAGCCATATTCATGGTCCATATTGTGGACTCACTACAGGTCTCCGGACCCAAACTAACTGCCTCGTAGGCAGGGGTGGGATTCAGCCGGTTCTCCCCGGTTCGATGGAACCGCTTGTTAAAAAAGTAGCCGGTTCCCCGAACCGGGGAGATTCAGGGCCGCGATCCGGTACTGGCCCCACTGCCCCAGCACATGTACAGGGCCGGCCGCACAGCAAATTGTGTGCAGCCGTGCCTGCTGTACAGTGACGCGGCCGGCAGCAGACACAGCCGCCCGCGTCACACTGTATGGGGCTGGGAGCTGTGCACAGCCGTCACCTTGATGGCTGTACGAAGCTCCTTCTTCCTGGCTAAATTCTAGACCAGTGATGGCGAACCTATGGCACACGGCCTCGCCTTAGTTATTCCCTGCATCTCCCTCTCACATTGAGCGGCGCGGCCGCAGAGCTGAAAAATGACGTCAGCCGGCCAGCAGCGCCGCTCAATGTGTGAGAGGAAGTGAGAAGAAGGAAGCTGCCGGATCGTGGAGAGTTGAGTCTGGCGAACGGGCAGAGGTGAGTAGTTTTTTTTTATGCAAGGCCATTATTCAGTATGGAGCATCATGTGGGGCCATTATACTGTATGCAGCAGTATATGGGGCCATTATTCAGTATGGAGCATAATGTGGGGCCATTATACTGTATGCAGCAGTATATGGGGCCATTAGTCAGTATGGAGCATCATGTGGGGCCATTATACTGTATGCAGCAGTATATGGGGCCATTATTCAGTATGGAGCATCATGTGGGGCCATTATACTGTATGCAGCAGTATATGGGGCCATTATTCAGTATGGAGCATCATGTGGGGCCATTATACTGTATGCAGCAGTATATGGGGCCATTATACTGTATGCAGCATCATGTGGGGCCATTATACTGTATGCATCATCATGTGGGGCCATTATACTGTATGCAGCAGTATATGGGGCCATTATTCAGTATGGAGCATCATGTGGGGCCATTCTACTGTATGCAGTAGTATATGGGGCCATTATTCAGTATGGAGCATCATGTGGGGCCATTATACTGTATGCAGCAGTATATGGGGCCATTATTCAGTATGGAGCATCATGTGGGGAAATTATACTGTATGCATCATTATGTGGGGCCATTATTCAGTATGGAGCATAATGTGGGGCCATTATACTGTATGCAGCAGTATATGGGGCCGTTATTCAGTATGGAGCATCATGTGGGGCCATTTTACTGTATGCAGCAGTATATGGGGCCATTATTCAGTATGGAGCATCATGTGGGGCCATTATACTGTATGCAGCAGTATGTGGGGCCATTATTCAGTATGGAGCATCATGTGGGGCCATTATACTGTATGCATCATCATGTGGGGCCATTATTCAGTATGCATCATCATATGGGGCCATTATACTGTATGCATCATTACGTGGGGCCATTATTCAGTATGCATCATGTGGGGCCATTATACTGTATGCATCATCATATCGGGCCATTATACTGTATGCGTCATCATGTGGGGCCATTATACTGTATGCGTCATCATGTGGGGCCATTATACAGTATGGAGCATCATGTGTGGCTAGTATACTGTATGCAGCATCATGTGGGGCCATTATACTGTATGCATCATCATGTGGGGCATTATACTGCATGCAGCATCATGTGGGGCCATGATACTGCATGCAGCATCATGTGGGGCCATTATACTGTATGCGTCATCATGTGGGGCCATTATACTGTATGCAGCATCATGTGGGGCCATTATACTGTATGCATCATCATGTGGGGCATTATACTGCATGCAGCATCATGTGGGGCCATGATACTGCATGCAGCATCATGTGGGGCCATTATACTGTATGCGTCATCATGTGGGGCCATTATACTGTATGCATCATCATGTGAGGCCATTATACAGTATGGAGCATCATGTGTGGCCAGTATACTGTATGCAGCATCATGTGGGGCCATTATACTGTATGCATCATCATGTGGGGCCATTATACTGCATGCAGCATCATGTATGGCTTTTATACAGTATGGAGGATCACGTGTGGCCATTATACAGCATCATGTGGGGCGATTATACAGTATGGAGTTGTTTTTCTAATCTAAAACCTCAGTATTCCGGTTTAAATTGCCGTGTTGGCACTTTGCGATAAATAAGTGGGTTTTAGATTGCAGTTTGGGCACTCGGTCTCAAAAAGGTTTGCCATCACTGTGCTAGACTGTCTGCGCTCCTTCCAGGTGTGACGTCGTTTCTGGAGGCGTGTCATACCAGGAGGGGCGTGTTTCTGCCAAAGCCAGGAAGAGAAGCGTCCATTGGTCTCTGCAGTCTGATGCCGGCGTCTGTAGCTGCAGGAGGGAAATCACAGGTCAGAGTCCTCAGTGACACCGAGGAGGATTTATTAACTGGTTGGGGGCAGATACTTGGGGCTGTATAGTGGGGTTTCAGGGGATGATTGCACACTTGTGGGGGTCTGTGTGTGCTCCTAGGGGGTTCTGCACACTTGTGAGGGTCTGTGTGTGCTCCTGGGGGGGTTATGCACACTTGTGGGGGTCTGTGTGTGCTCCTGGGGGGTTATGCACACTTGTGGGGGTCTGTGTGTGCTCCTAGGGGGTTCTGCACGCTTGTGGGGTCTGTGTGTGCTCCTAGGGGGTTCTGAACATTTGTGGGGGGCCGTGTGTGCTCCTGGGGGGTTCTGCACACCTTGTTGGGGTTCTGCACACTTGTGGGGGTCTGTGTGTGCTCCTAGGGGGTTATGCACACTTGTGGGGTCTGTGTGTGCTCCTGGGGGGTTCTGCACACTTGTGGGGTCTGTGTGTGCTCCTAGAGGTTTGTATATGTTTGAGGAAAAGGTGCGTGTAAATGGGTGTGGCTTAAAAATGGGTGTGGTTTAAAAATGGGTGTAGTTTTCCTACACACAAACACAGAACCTGTTGTTAAAAATTTGAATCCCACCCCTGCTCGTAGGGATATATAAATTGTATGTTTGGGTCAGAAGACCCCCACAAACAGTCAAATATACCCCCTGGACCCGGCTGAACACCTAATACACATGATTAGATAGCCCACTTATCCAGTAGTGACAGGCAGTAATACTGATGATAAACTGGAGCAGACAGTGGGTAATGTGTGAAGTACAATGATCCAGACTGATACCAGACTAATAATCTACTTCACAAGGAGGACAATGGGGTCTGAACAGAACAAGGACCCTGGAGGAGTCACCATCACTGCCACCTTCTCCACAAAGACATTACACAATGTCTCCTCCTCACAAGTGATATTATTTATTTGCTGGTTAAACCCCTTTAGGTCATTTCACACCTGTAGATAAATTGTTATAAAAAGAGCATAGAAGTGATCAGTGCTGGAGATCCCGATCACAGGATCCTACAGGAATGTCACTACAATTGGGATCCGGATTATTAGTTGTGGTCAGTGAGGGGTTAGTCACACTTGGGGATAAATTAGCTGGTGAGATATCAGATAATTGGTGAAAAAGTGAGGTCCAGGATGTAGCACATGTAAAGCAGTGTGTCACCCATCACTATGAAGATCTCCAACCAACGAGGTCACCTGCATAATAATAATAGAGTAAAATGTCACAAAATACATGTAATATTACAACGTAGCATTCCTGCCTTATTAATATCCCCTCCAGCCCCCATTATCAGTTTCTGAGGGGGGAAAAAAACAGTCACAAATGCAGTTCTGCAACATCTTTAAAAACTTGGCGGGGTACAAGCGTTCAACGAAATCACGTCCGCTATTTTTTTTAAAAAAAAAAACAATACATTTGATGCGACGCGCGAACGCAGCCCGAATTTTTGTCTTTCATTGATTTTCTAATCAGGAATATTATCAGGAAATATTTCCTTGCGTTCTTGCCAGCTTTTCTGTTTGGGTTTTCATTTACACGTGTAACATTCGTGTTCTCCCTGTATTTAAAAAAAAAAAAAAAAAAAAAAAAAATATCTGAAAAAAAAAAAAAAATTCTAGAACCGGAATATACTGCGTTGTGACTGTATGACTGAGTAAAAAATAAACCCTCCATAATAATTAATTGCTTGCAATGTGCTGTATATTTTATGGACTGTGTTTAATATATTGGGCAAGAGAGAGCTGTATAAAAAAAAACGCTTTATTTAAAAATATATATATATATATATATATATAGATGTCTAGATAGATAAATAGCTATATCTGTATATTATATAGTGTGCAAATTGCCTCTTCAGAGTATATAGTGGTAATTGTTGCAGTTTAAAGAATTCCATCCCACCAGACAGGTGTGGATTGTGCAGGAGCCCCCCACTGTATACACAACACACCTGCCCCCACATGATTGGCAGGCAGAGGGTACAGCACAGGCAGAGAATGAGCAGGGGGCGGAGAGCTGAGCGCGGACACAGTATAATAAGGAGACACCGCTCACATTCCCCCAAATATGAGAAGAAGAGAAGCAGCAGCAGCAGCAGGAGGAGCGGGAGGAGGGGGACGCAGCTGCAGGTAGCGCTGCCAGCACCGAGCAGGTAAGCACCAGCATCCACACTAGCTGCGACTTCTGTAACCCCCATATACCGCATGTCTCCGCTATATACCCACCTGTACACGCCCCTATATACCGCCTGCAGGCTGCTCTGCTGTACGCTCCGCCGTCCTCCTCTTCTCCCCATCAGGGGGCAGTAGTGAGGGGGTGATTAGGTCACCCACAGATAAAGTTTTCATGCTCCCCAGTGGAGGTGCGGGATGTGTGCAGCACAGAGGAGGAGGAGGTGACATTGGGAAGTGAAGGCTTCTTCTAGTGTCCTCCAGAAGAAAGAGATCAACAGGAAGCGCGAGCGGCGCAGCCTCCTCCTCAGTGGCGTCTGTAATTAGCGCTTGATTTGGGCAGGTTTGTATTGGGGAGCGCTGCTCCGGAGAAGCCGTCATGAGGCAGGGCTGCTGGGACTTGCAGTACTTAGATGGGTTCTTCTTCTGACTAGTGGTGGCCCAGGAGGCTGGAGAATGAACCCGACTGATAAGTGACTGTTCTGGAGCCGGGGGTCGGTGTGGGGGTCGGGCAGCTCCAGCTCTTCTCTCCTGTCCTCCAGAATAGTGATCTGACAATCCTGCTGCCCCCACTGGTGTCAGTGGAAACTCCACATGTGACTGTGCCAGAGACGAGAAGAAGGGACTGGACTCTGCTATTCTGCAATATGTCTGCCAGTGCTGGAGCCACTACTGCCCCAGCAATCCCACCGCCCTGGTGTGTATAGAGAAGGGGCTGCACATAGGTTTGGTCATTTCTTATGTGTCTGCGGTAGTTTCTGTTTCTCCCTTTTTGCGGTTCTTCTACCTTCCATCCAGTGACTCACAAAGGGAAACCGCATGTCCCCTTCTCCAGCCAGCAGCACCTTCATCCCCATCTGAGCCCATGATCTCCGGCGCTGGGAGGAAAGTTTCTGGAGTGGCCCCATAGAGGCTGGCTAGTGCAGCTGCAGTGAGGAGCCGTGTGTGAACTGGTCTCTGCTGCTCCTCATTGTATCTTCTGGGGGCAGCAGCCTGGTCTCTAGTAGGAGGTTGTGCGCACTTCTGGCCTCTACAGATGATAGAACTCAATAATGTCACATTATGATATGCTCTGAATATATATAGAGCCAATATAATGCTCCTGTATTACAGCGTATAGATAGTAGTGGTGTCAGTACATACTGTCCGCTGCTACTATATAGTATGGAGAGAGATGGAGTCTCATGGAAAGATTGTCTCATGCAGCAAGCTCTGAGGGGTGCGGGGGTCCTCCACACATATGTTATGATGGCGGGGTCTGTGGAAGCTTGTGGCCACAAACATGACTTCTCTCATAGAAACTTCTCAGTGTTTTCACAACAAATGACATTGTTGTTATGGTGGATCCTTCTTGTGTGCCAGCCCTCGCCTTGTGTCTTACAGCTGCTACGTTTTATGAATATTTGCATGTCTGTGGGACAAGTATACAGATTGTGTTAATGAACTTTATAAACAGTAGATATGTACAAGTGTATAATCTCTGAAACAGAAGTGTTCATGTATGTGTGTGTATGTATATATTTATATATATATATACACACTTCTATTTCAGAAATTATCTGCTTGTATAAAATTGCTAATGTGTGTGTGTGAATATATATATATATATTATATATATATATATATATATATATATTATACAAACTTGCATCGGAAATTTTATATAGACAGATAATTTCTAAAACACAGGTGTATGTAAAACACATATATACTGTGTGTGTGTGTGTGTGTGTGTGTGTTATGTATTATATATATATATATATATATATATATATTTCTGTTTCAGAAGTATGATGTATGTATGTAGATTTTACATTAACAAATCCGTACACGTGTCCCAACAGATGCAAATACTAATAAAAGTTGGCAAGCGTTAAAACACAAAAAAATACCATATTTATATTTAATATTGTTCTTTTTTGGACAGTCTGAGGTTCCTGTACTAACCTTTCTGCTTTCTATCTTTACAGGTCTGGCTGTTATGGATTATTTTTTCATTGATTTTTCACCTGGCCTTTGATGGAAATGTCTGTATTGACTATGGACCAATCTCTCTTCTCCATTTGTGGCCTAGGAATAACCTATCTCTGACTTGTGCCTTAGCAGGGACACTTGTGTTCTTCTCAATCCATGTGTTGCCCATATCTTTTGTTTTGATCTCAAGGGGCAAAATTGCCATAGTTCATTTTATCATTTTAAAGCTGGCACCAACAATGCCCAATCAGTCTCTGACTGAATTTGCAGACATTCCTGAAGTCATCCCTACTGCTGTCTGCTCCAAAATGGAGAGTGCCCGTACAATCCGATTTAAGAAGCGACACTTCTCCCAGGAGGGCTTTCTGATGCCAGTCAAAGGACAAGGGATTTTTGATTGTATGTTTTGCAATGCGACCTATAAGACTCACGAGGAACTTGGAATACATGTTCTGACCTTGCATAAAACAACATTGATTGAACCCACTGTCCTTTGTGTTGAAGAGGAGTATCTTGGCCCCCAGGATAAGCGCAAAAAGATCATGAAGGGGTCCGCAAAGCAGGATAAAAAGATGACAGCGAAGTGTTTAACTGCAAGGTGTGTGATGAGACATTTACTGACTTAGCCGACTTGGAAGCCCACATGAAGAAGCACAAAGATTCCTACTTATTCTCTTGCAATATTTGTGGTAGGAGGTTCAAAGAGCCATGGTTTCTAAAAAACCATAAGCGGACTCATTCCACCCGAACAGGAGGAAAAAATAAACCAGCGGTTCTGGAGACTCCCACTACTATAAACGAGGTTGTCCAAGATCAGGTGGTCAAAAATGTCACCTCATCCTATAAGATCTGCATGGTGTGTGGTTTCCACTTCTATGATAAAAAATCCCTGTTGGAGCATAATAAGATGCACTGTAAAGGAGCGAATGTGGAGAGTCGTACAGAGTCTGCCACCAAGAAAGAACAAGAAACTGTCCAGAAGGCAGAATTCATGGGTTTCCTAAATCTAAAGCCAAAAGCCAAAGAGCCCGAGCCATCCAACAAATCGATCAAAGAAATGGACCCCTTCATTACCTACCAAGCTTGGCAGCTGGCAACAAAAGGCAAAGTGGCGCTAAGGTTAAGTCCTGTGAAGGAGCCATCCGCTGAAGTCAACATGGAAACTGATTCTGAGAAGGATGAGATCACTGGTACCTGGAATAAAGGAAAAACGAGTCCGTCTGTTCCCCCCGGGAATATGGACACTGCCAAAAGTGAGGACTGTGCAAAAGCAGCTCCTTCACAAGATCTGGTGGAGCCTGAAACCCCAAAAAGACAAGAGGAAGTGAAGATCAAGAGTGAGAAGGATAAAAGGCTGATGTGCGCTGACTGCGGGAAGGTGTTTAGGACCTACCAACAGATGGTGGTGCATTCTCGTGTCCACAGAAAGGATAGGAGCGATTCTGAATCCTCATCCATGAGTCACATTGAAGGATTGCTGCCTACAAGCTCTCCTGATACTCCAGCCAGTGTGGAGGACCAGGAGATTGTCAAGATGAAGGAAGTGTCTGAATCAAAAGGTGTGGGAGGAGATGACCTAATGAGTGGTAAGAAACTATGCAATGTTTATGCAACTAGTACTGTGGCATCTGTCTCTCGCATAACTCCTCACTCAAAAGTACCCAAAATACTTAGTGCTCTATGAATGTGAATTGTGTAGGTCATATTTAGGTTTTCTAAAATGAAGAAGGAAATCCCAGATATTTCCGTAACAATGATGCATCTACCTCCTACTTTGTCACCTTTTCATTGTTAATCATTTAGATGCTTAGATTGTCCCCTAGTGGTGTATGTGGGTAAATGAAAAAAAAAAAGAAAGTGTTTTGGTATACTTCATCCATAGACCTCATATATACCAGAGTCCCCAAATTATAGCATTGCACCTCTGTTAGTATTAACTGTATATCTTTCTGTTGGATCCAGTACTTCTGTTCTAGGCAATACATTTTATTTTATTGTTCTTTTTTATTTTGTGACATGTGTAATAGAGGAATCCTTTTTAATACACATGTCTTTGTTTTTTTTCTTTCTAAATTATAAGAGAAAATTGACGATGGACAAACCATAGCAAAACCCAAAGGCCTTCAAGCTTCTAGGGGATGCAGTTTCTGTGGAAAGAGCTTTCGCTCAAACTATTACCTCAACATTCATCTCAGGACCCATACAGGTAAATGGCTTTGTAAAGTGGCTTCCCCATATTCAAAACTTATCGCCTATCCACAGGAAAGATGAGTGTCTGATAGCTGGGAGCCTCACCGATCATGAAAATAGGGGTCCCGGAATCCACTGCATGAGTGGAGCAGTAGTGAACATATGAGGCCACCACACTTCAGGGTATGTGCACACGATCCGGAATTGCTGCGGGTTGGACGCTGCATACTTGTGCAGCGTCAAAACCGCAGCGGCCAGATGTTACAGCATAGTGGATGGATTTCAAGAAATTACTTCCAGATCGTGTGCACCTGGCCTCACTGTTTTGCCAATGATAGCTGTGTGCTGCATTCAGCTCTTTGGCACTCCCATAAATTGTGAAAAGATTGGTAGACAACCATGAGCTCTACCACTCCTCTTTGACCTGTTATCTTGTGATCAGACATTATGTTTACTGTTGACATGTGGTTAGTGTCTGATTATTGGAGTGCAACAATGGAGACACCCACTGATCACAAGAAATTAGGTCAATGAGTGCATGAATGGCTCAGAGGAGCACATCCTCACTACATTAGGGGACCTTTTTTTTTGTGATGAATGGTGTCCCAGCCATCAGACTGCTACCAATCGGGCACTTATTATTTCTACACAGGATGCTTCAGTAGCTGACTTCGTAGTAGAAATTTCTTGTATTAAAAACCATCTATAATGTGTTTTTTCCCCAGTTTGATGGTATCATAGTTTGCAGTATGCAATCTGATAATTCAGAACCAATTTTTGCCACAATAGTTAATTTAGGATTGCCCTAAGTAAGATGCTAGCACTTCATAAATGCTTGTCTTTTGCTGTCTGAAGATTTATGTCTATGATTTGTACTTGCCAATTGTTTGCCTTCTAACAATTTTATTCTTTGACAGGTGAAAAGCCGTACAAATGTGACTTTTGTGTTTATGCTGCTGCACAGAAAACTTCCCTGAGGTATCACTTTGAGAAACATCACAAATTTAAGCATGGAGAATCCAATGCCCGTGTGAAAAGCATCAGTAAGAGTTTACAATTAAATAAGAAGTCCCCAGATCATCCTCAGACCAACGTAAGCAAGATGCCCAAGACACTCACCACTGATACCAAAGAGGACATTCTGTCCGCCAAACCTCCCAGGAGGAAGTCGGCCTTGCGTAACAAATTGGTGAACTCAAACCAACTCTTCAACTGGGAGCAGCATGTCACCGTCAAGAAAGAGCCGGAGGAAGTGCAGCCGAGGTCACCCAGTAATATGGGGGAGATTTCACTAGCTTGTGAGGAAACCTTAGACACAGAAATGTGTTCAAATGAAGAGAAGACCTCTGAGGAAAGTCCAGTCTCTGCACTTCACACACAAGAGGATCTTGAACCTGTTCCTTTGGACTTGTCTGTGAAAACACAGAACACACCTGACACTTTTTATAACCGTGCCTTAGTTCCGGAGCATAACTGTCTGTACTGTACTTACACAACCTTATACCCTGAGGTGTTGATCATACACCAGAAAGTGACCCACAAACAAAACCATGATCTCCTTCACATAAATGGTAGCAGGAGTAAAAACCCAGGACATGTCCTAAAAATGAGGCGCACTGGTTGTCCCTTAGCTTTAAAAGGGATGGATGTGTCTCCTATGCCGCTGGACGGTGCTAGGATAAAAACGTCTGCACCGGCCAGTACAAAGACCCCCAACCACGAGAAACCCAAACGGGCGCCTGCACAGTCAAACAAGGTAACTAAATCAGAAACGGACTTTAAAAGCATCGGGCAAGAGAATAAATTTCAAAGTTGCCAGCAGGTTGGCAGCTATTGGTACCTGCAGCCCGATCTTCCGAGCATCCCCAACTTGTTAAGAATGCCGCAACCTGAACAAAAGATTTTTCCCTGGCCACCAAATCCCCAAACGAGCAGTGGAAATGTGAATGGCTCCCAGCACCCTTCTCAAATGATGCCATCATGGTTTGGTGAAAACTCGTTTACCAGATCTCCGGGGGAGCTCAGCCCCTTCGCAAAGAGAAACGCGCAGGGTATGTCACTGCCTGCCTCTAGCAGCAATTACACCAATGCTGACATACTCAGGAGTCTTTACCCTAGTCATGTCAACATGCTCAACCTGGAAAGGCCTTCTATCAAGTCAGGTCCTTCAGAACTGACCAATAATGTGCTGTATCCATGTGAGATGGATCCTCGTTGGAACCGCTTTAAGCCTTACGAGCAGCCAGCAACACCAGCTGGAGCACCACTCGCTGTCAGCAATCCTCCAGTCAACCAGGGATCTGATGCATCTTCTGAAGGTAATATTATACCCCATATTAATCCTACATTTGGACTAATGGGCACAGCCGTAAATTCTTCTGCTGGCGTGTAGTGTCTTAGTATGTTCTAGTATTATGTAGGTATTCACTGTGGTACATCTCCATTATTTCACTTAATGAAGACATAATAATGAAATTAATTAGTAAATATTATTAAAATGAATGTTGTGAAAGATGGGAATCTTTGGATAGGTGATAACTTGCTGATCAATGGGGGTCCCACTATTGGGACCGCCACTAATCCCAGAAACGGGTTGTTCCATTTAGTATCTGTAAGGCAAAACCAGGAGTGGGACAGAGGAAAAGTATAATAGAGACACATCACCACTTCTGGATTTATCACCCACTCCTGGTTTTGGCTTACAAATACTGATGTAAAATACTGAACATGTGAATGTGGCCTTAAGGAATCTCGCAACCTCTCCTTTCGTTGTCTGTAGGGCTGCCAGATATTGCCGAGTACATTTCTGTGCTACTTTTTTAGGTTTAGTCATGGTCTAAAGGGTTGTACAATCAGAAAGTTATCACCTATCCTATAGACAGTTTCTATTATTGATAATGATTTATACTTGAAACCAAATGGATTTTTGTGTAATATCTATGTCCTTTCCTGCAGGAAAACCGAATGGAAATCGGCGGATAACCAAGCGAGGTGTCGGACCAAATGAGAAAAGACCTTAACAGAGTTTCAAGGCGTAAGTGCAAACTTCTCTTTAATAGGAACAAGCCCCCTGAGTTGTAAAGGGAGATATAGAAGTAGATTGGGGGCTTTGTGTAATAACCAGTTTGTTACTAAAAAAATTACAATTTTATAGTCAATTTTATAATAGGGTAAATATTTGACCGCAAAATACATTAATGGGACTTGTTTGTGACTTTTTGGCACATGAATGTCTTATAGCTGCCATTGGGCTGTAAAGAAACAGCCAGGTTAGTCTTTTACTACTTGTATCGTTGTATGGACCTTTGACCAAAAAAATCCAACAGATTTAGTGGACTTTCTTTTTAACTGTAGTGGTGATGTCTATTGATGAGTGACTATGCTCGTTGCTTGGGTTTTCCCGAGCATGCTCAGGTGATCTCCGAGTATTTGGGCTTACTCTGAGATTTAGTATGTGTTGTCGCAGCTGCATGATTTGTGGCAGCTAGACAGCCTGAATACGTGTGGGGTTTCCCTAACAGGCAATACTCGGAGATCACCCGAGCATGCTTGGAAAACCCGACCAACGAGCATACTCTCTTATCACTAGTGGGGTCACAACATGTGAAATTGCCATTATTATGTCACGGTGTATCCCTTTCTTAATTCTGATGAAACATCCACCCCAAGTTTTTGTCTAAATGTGAAATGTTTCTTGTTGCAGGCCTGGAGGTTCCTGAAGCATCCACCGAGTGCTCTCAAGCTGCTACATATCGTCTGAAAAGTGTCCGTGAAATCTACAGAAACTGTGAATGTATTTTCGAGTGATGCTAGAACTCTTTTTTTTATTTATTTTTTTTTCCTTTTAATGTACTGTAGCCAAAACTCCGGGAATATTCTTTTGTATACAGATTCATATTTTTGGCATTGACTGATTTATCCTCAAGGACCAAATACAGCGAAAGTCTGATCTTTACTTGAGAAGCCCTTGGAATTATTAATTTTTTTATTATTTTTGGGGCTTTTTTATGGTTTTTCCCGTGTGTGTGAACCATTGGGAATATGATATATATTTTTTTCACATCTCTGTACTGTTTTTTTTTTGCCACATAATTAATGGCAAAGACCTCAGACGGATGGTTTTGTTTCTCTGGAGCCCGTGTGTACATAGGTTACCTCTAAGGGCTGCATTGCCCCTTCCTGGACGCACATTCTTGCCTTAATATGACCTTGTTCCAGACTTGTTTTCCATGGAATTCCCATCAGTTTTGTTTCACATGGTCACTTTTTTATATCTATGTATTAATTTTCTTTTTTTTTTTTTTTTTAATTTTACTTCAACTAAAAAAAAAAAAAAAAAAAATGGATTTTATACACCTGCTAATGATTCAGCAGTGGAAATGTGTCTGCACTGGATGTGGATCTGGAAGATCTTCCCCATAAATTTTAAAAGCCTCAGGTATACTGTGGAAATGACTGTTCTTGGATGTTTGCTCCGTTATATACGCCTTGTGTATATTGGGGTACACTGCAATGCTCTGAACTGAGATGTCCTTTTTATACATCAATGCAAACTGAAGATCTGGAATGATCTCCCTCTCCCCACTATGTATGAACACACTGTGAAAGGTTATGTGACTTTTCTTTTCTTGCACTACTCCAAATGCTGTATGGATGCCATTTGCTCCTTCAGGGGACGCCCACCCATTCTATCTTTAATGGGTCGCTACATATACAGGACTTTTAAGGGTCGGTGCACACCCTGTTGTGAATCCTCCTGAAAGTTACAGAACATGTAACCCCTCTTCATTGAAAATTGCAGCATTTCTGATACGTGTGGACATACCCAATGTCGCGTTCTTCATTTCGGACAGACTGTTATATATCAACGACTTGAGCTAAGATCAGAACTAACATCAACATCGTGGTAGAAAAAAATAATTCCTCCCCGTAACCCCTCCATCGCTCTCCGCTGGCTTCTTAAAATGGGGTACATTCACATTCAAGTACATTTCTACAGGTCGAATCTCCATCCATCCCTATATTGACACCTGCTGATTCACTGAGGAGAGGGGGCAGGTTTACATGGCTTCTGCCCCTTCCGTATTTATCAATCCTGGTCACTCAGTATTAATCATTGGGACCCTCCTGTGTTCCTCACATGCCTGTTATTCATATTGACATTGTATTTATTTCATGGCTCGGTTCCAGATCGTTCTATTTATTTTCCATTTTATTTTTTAAGTTATGTTTTCTGCCATGTGAATTTTTTATTTTTGGTTTGTAAATATAGTTTGCGGTGTTTTGCAGTTATTTTTGTGTTTGTGGAGTTATTGATCGATCTGAAATTTGCAGGGCAAAGGGGATTTCAGAAGTAATTTCCATCACTTTTTGCTTTGTTAGGAAACCCACTGCTATTTATACATAAGGGGTTGCAGCGCTGCACAATACTCGCAGCATTTACCTGCACAGTATCACTTTCAGCCATATGCGTAGAGCTTTGGCTTCGCCACAGTCAGTTCAACTTTTCCCTTCACAACCGATTGCTGGGAGCACTACTGGGATGTATCCCCTTTACTGAATGCAGTGGTGGGCATACAGGTACGGACTGGGGCTAAAATTCAGCCCTGGCATTTGAAATCACACAGGCCCATGCTGTCCCCATCCTCAAGCACCAGATGGGATATATTACTAATATTACCTTGGATGGAGGAAAGCAAGATTTACTACACGACCAATATTTCTCATGATATCTCTGTTACAACTCTTAACAGTATGGGTGTCTTGAGAACACCGATTCTGTTAACAACGTAGCAGACAAGGTGGCCCACCACCAGACTAGCCCTTAAGGCATTTGCCAGATGGCCAGTCCGGCCCTGCGGACATACCATTGCTGTAACCTGGGCAGCTACACAGGGGTCCAAGAGGTAAGGTGGCCACTAGTGTTGAGCGATACGATACTGCAAATATCGGGTATCGGCCGATATTAGCTGTATTGGACTTTCGATTCCGAGTTCCGATATTGTCGTCTTATCGGAATTGTCACTGTCAGTGTCCGTCGGTCGGGTCTGTCAGGAGTCAGCGGCACTTACCTGGCAGAAGATCTCCGGCGGTCACGGCCTGGACTGCTTGATGGCCGCCATCATCTTTCCCGGCGGTCACATGCAGTTTCTCGCGATAACTGCAGTGACTGCTGGGTAATCCCGGCCGTAAAGCAGTCAGTCCGATGACGTCACCGCCGGGGAAGCAGGTAATCAGCTGTGCTGCGTCGCGATGACAGGCTCTGCCTGTCATTGCGATGTAGCAGAGCTGGATCGTCGTGGGACAGTCGTTACTATGGACTGCGTCGGACAGGTGGTATACTGTTGGTTTGTTTTTTCCTTTTTTTATAGGAGATCGATGGCGTCGCAGGAATGAGAGTATAATAAAAGAAATGAAAACTGTGTTGTCTCTTTTATTTCATTAAAAGACTTTTTTCTTGCTTTGTCTTTTTTTTAAACATTTAAAAACTTTGGGATTAATAATGGATCGGTGTCTTATTGACGCCTATCCATTATTAACCGGGCTTATTGTCACCGTGCAATCAACGGTGACATTAACCCCTTATTACCCCACTTGCCACCGCTAAGGGCAGTGGAAGGCGGGCGTAAATCATTGCAATCTTTAGAGCGGCCAAATGGGCTCTGTAGCCTGGTATTACAGGCTGTTGAGGCCAAAATCCATGGCCTGACAGCTTTTAATACCAGGCCCAGCAGTCTGCATTTACTTGGCTGGTTAACAAAAATAGGGGGACCCCTACGCCTTTTTTTTTCGAGGGATCCCCTATTTTGTTAACCAGCCAGATAAGCAGACTGCTGTGGCCTGGTATTATCAGGCTGGCAAGGTCCATGGATTTGGATCTTTACCAGCCTGAAAAACCAGGCCTCAGCAGTCTGCTTCATCTGGCTGGTTAACAAAAATAGGGGGGACCCCACGCCAATTTTTTTTCGAGGGGATCCCCTATTTTTGTTAACCAGCCAAGATAACTGCTGTGGCCTGGTATTATAGGCTGGCAAGGTCCATGGATCTTGGCTCCTTACCAGCCTGAAAAACCAGGCCTCAGCAGTCTGCTTCATCTGGCTGGTTAACAAAAATAGGGGGGACCCCACGCCAATTTTTTTTCGAGGGATCCCCTATTTTGTTAACCAGCAAAGATATGCAGACTGCTGTGGCCTGGTATTATCAGGCTGGCAAGGTCCATGGATCTTGGCTCCTTAACAGCCTGAAAAACCAGGCCTCAGCAGTCTGCTTCATCTGGCTGGTTAACAAAAATAGGGGGGACCCCACGCCAATTTTTTTTCGAGGGGATCCCTATTTTGTTAACCAGCCAAGATATGCAGACTGCTGTGGCCTGGTATTATCAGGCTGGCAAGGTCCATGGATCTTGGCTCCTTAACAGCCTGAAAAACCAGGCCTCAGCAGTCTGCTTCATCTGGCTGGTTAACAAAAATAGGGGGGACCCCACGCCAAAATTTTTTGACGGGATCCCCTATTTTTGTTAACCAGCAAAGATAAGCAGACTGCTGTGGCCTGGTATTATCAGGCTGGCAAGCAGGGTCGGACTGAGCCACCGGAGAAACCTCCGGTGGGCCCCAGCTCCTGCGTGGTGGGCCCTGATTTGAAAGGATAGGTTGCGGGGCAGAGGGGGCGGTGGCCCCGGGCCCCGCGCTCTGAGGGGGCCCACCCGAGCTACGCTACAGTAACTGTATCGGCGTGCACAGCACGCCGATACAGTTACATTCTGCGGCAGAGCAGGGAGAATCGATCTTCCTGCTCTGCCGCCCAGAAGCTATGGGGCCTGAACAGGCGTTGGGGGGGCCCGGTGCCAGCAGTGGGCCCCCCACCCGTCATCGGAGGGTCAGCTGTATCGGCATCCAGCCTTCTCTCCCATAATCCCCCTCTCAGCATCTGACAGCGGGCGCGATGACATCACCTGCCGGCGCCCTCTGTCAGACGCTGAGAGGGAGAACAGTGAGCAGCACAGGAGCCGGGAGGTGAGTATTTTTTTTTTTTTTTAATGGGGGTGCATTATACTACAGAGGCTGTATATGGGGGGTGCATTATACTACAGAGGCTGTATATGGGGGCTGCATTATACTACAGAGGCTCCATATTGGGGTGCATTATACTACAGAGACTGCCTATGGGGGTGCATTATAATATAGCGGCTGCCTATGGTGGTGCATTATATTATAGACTCTGCCTATGGGGGTTTATTATAATATAGAGGCTGCCTATGGGGGTGCATTATACTATATTGAGGACTATCTGGTGTATTATGCTGTATGGATGCTATCTAGGGGCCATCATACAGTGTTGGACCCATTAAATAGTTTGGGGACATTAAGGGGTCAGTATATATCCAGTGAGGGGCATTATTCTGTGTATAGGGGAGATGTACAGGGGGAGACTTGGGACATTATTAACCCCTTCACCCCCAAGGGTGGTTTGCACGTTAATGACCGGGCCAATTTTTACAATTCTGACCACTGTCTCTTTATGAGGTTATAACTCTGGAACGCTTCAACGGATCTTCGCGATTCTGAGAATGTTTTCTCGTGACATATTGTACTTCACGTTAGAAGTAAAATTTCTTCGATATAACTTGCGTTTATTTTTGAAAAAAATGCAAATATGGCGAACATTTTAAAATTTTGCAATTTTCAAACTTTGAATTTTTATTCCCTTAAAACAGAGAAATATATCACACAAAATAGTTAATAAATAACATTTCCCACATGTCTACTTTACATCAGCACAATTTTGGAACCAAAATTTTTTTTTGTTAGGAAGTTATAAGGGTTAAAAGTTGACCAGCGATTTCTCATTTTTACAACAAAATTTACAAAGCCATTTTTTTTAGGGACCACCTCTCATTTGAAGTCACTTTGAGGGATCTATATGGCAGAAAATACCCAAAAGTGACACCATTCTAAAAACTGCACCCCTCAAGGTACTCAAAACCACATTCAAGAAGATTATTAACCCTTCAGGTGCTTCACAAGAACTAAAGCAACGTGGAAGGAAAAAATGAATATTTAACTTTTTAGCCACAAAAATGATCTTTTACAAACTTTTTTTTTATTTTCACAAGGGTAAAAGGAGAAAATGGACAGATAAGGTTGTTATGCAATTTCTCCTGAGTACGCCAATACCCAATATGTGGGGGAAAACCACTGTTTGGGCACACGGCAGAGCTCGTAAGGGAAGGAGCGCCGTTTGACTTTTTCAAACTAAAATTGGCGGGAATTGAGATTGGACGCCATGTCGTGTTTGGAGAGCCCCTGATGCGCCTAAACAGTGGAAACCCCCACAAGTGACACCATTTTGGAAACTAGACCCCCTAAGGTACTTATCTAGATCTGTTGTGAGCACTTTGAACCCCCAAGTGTTTCACAAAAGCTTATAATGCCTGGGTGTGAAAAAAAAACAAAACAATTTTCCACAAAAATGATTTTTTAGTCCCAAATTTTTGAATTTTCCCAAGGAAATTGGACCCCAAAAGTTGTTGTACAATTTGTCCTGAGTACGCTGATACCCCATATGTGGGGGGGGGAACTGTTTGGGTGCACGGCAGGGCTTGGAAAGGAAGTAGTAACGTTTTGGAATGCAGACGTTGATGGGGGTCATGTTCCGTTTGCAGTGCCCCAGATGAGCCTAAACAGTGGAAACCCCCCACAAGTGACCCCATTTTGGAAACTAGACCCCCTAAGGAACTTATCTAGATCTTTGGTGAGCACTTTGAACCCCCAAGTGCTTCACACAAGTTTATAATGCCGGGCATGAAAATAAAAAATCCTATTTTTTTCCCACAAAAATTATCTTTTAGTCACTAATTTTTTATTTTACCAAGGGTAACAGGAGAAATTGGACCACATAAGTTGTTGTCCAATTTGTCCTGAGTACGCTGATACCCCATATGTGGGGGGGAACCACTGTTTGGGCGCACGGCAGAGCTCGGAATCGAAGGAGCACCATTTGACTTTTTCCAACCAAAATTGGCTGGAATTGAGATTGGATGCCATGTTGCATTTGGAGAGCCCCTGCATTTGGAGAGCCTAAACAGTGGAAACCCCCACAAATGACCTATTTGGGAAACTAGACCCCCTAAGGAACTTTTCTAGATCTTTGGTGAGCAATTTGAACCCCCAAGTGCTTCACACAAGTTTATAATGTAGAGCCGTTAAAATTTAAAAATCATATTTTTTCCACAAAAATGATCTTTTCACCCCAATTTTTATTTTTCCAAGGGTAACAAGACTCCAAAAGTTATTGTGCAATTTGTCCTGAGTGCGCTGATACCCCATATGTGGGGGTAAACCACTGTTTGGGTGCATGGCAGAGTTTGGAAGGGAAGGAGCGCCGTCTGACTTTTTCAACGCAGAATTGGCTGGACGCCATGTCGTGTTTGGAGAGCTCCTGATCTGCCTAAACAGTGGAAACCCCATAAATGACACCATTTTGGAAACTAGACCCCTCAAGGAACTTATCTAGATGTGTGGTAAGAACTTTTAACCCCCAGGTGTTTCACTAAAGTTTATAACGTACAGCCGTAAAATAAAAAATCCTTTTTTTTTTACAAAAATGATTTTTTCGCCCCAATATTTTATTTTCACAAGGGTAACAGAAGAAATTGGAACCCAAAAGTTGTTGTCCAATTTGTCCTGAGTACGCTGATACCCAATATGTGGGAGAAAACTACTGTATGGGCGCACGTCAGGGCTCGGAAGGGAAGTAGTGACGTTTTGGATTGCAGACTTTGATGGAATGGTCTGGGGGTCATGTCACATTTTGAGAGCCCCTGATGCACTTATTCAGTGGAAACCCCCCACAAGTGACCCCATTTTGGCAAATAGACCCCACAAGGAACTTATCTAGATGTGTGGTGAGCACTTTGAACCCCGAAGTGCTTCACAGAAGTTTATAACGTACAGCCGTAAAAATAAAAAATCCTTTTTTTTTTACAAAAATGATTTTTTACGCCCCCAATATTTTATTTTCACAAGGGTAACAGGAGAAATTGGACCCCAAAAGTTGTTGTCCAATTTGTCCTGAGTACGCTGATACCCAATATGTGGGAGAAAACTACTGTATGGGCGCACGTCAGGGCTCGGAAGGGAAGTAGTGACGTTTTGGATTGCAGACTTTGATGGAATGGTCTGGGGGCGTCATGTCGCATTTGGAGAGCCCCTGATGCGCCTAAACAGTGGAAACCCCCCACAAGTGACTCCATTTTGGAAAATAGACCCCACAAGGAACTTGTCTAGATGTGTGGTGAGCACTTTGAACCCCGAAGTGCTTCACAGAAGTTTATAACGCACAGCCGTAAAAATAAAAAATCCTTTTTTTTTTTTGCAAAAATGATTTTTTTGCCCCAATATTTTATTTTTACAAGGGTAACAGGAGAAATTGGACCCCAAAAGTTGTTGTCCAATTTGTCCTGAGTACGCTGATACCCAATATGTGGGAGAAAACTACTGTATGGGCGCACGTCAGGGCTCGGAAGGGAAGTAGTGATGTTTTGGATTGCAGACTTTGATGGAATGGTCTGGGGGCGTCATGTCGCATTTGGAGAGCCCTGATGCACCTAAACAGTGGAAACCCCCCACAAATGACCCCATTTTGGAAAATAGACCCCACAAGGAACTTGTCTAGATGTGTGGTGAGCACTTTGAACCCCGAAGTGCTTCACAGAAGTTTATAACGCACAGCCGTAAAAATAAAAAATCTTTTTTTTTTTGCAAAAATGATTTTTTTGCCCCAATATTTTATTTTTACAAGGGTAACAGGAGAAATTGGACCCCAAAAGTTGTTGTCCAATTTGTCCTGAGTACGCTGATATCCAATATGTGGGAGAAAACTACTGTATGGGTACACGTTGGGGCTCGGAAGGGAAGTAGTGACGTTTTGGATTGCAGACTTTGATGGAATGGTCTTGGGGCGTCATGTCGCATTTGGAGAGCCCCTGATGTGCCTAAACAGTGGAAATCCCCAACAAGTGACCCCATTTTGGAAAATAGACCCCACAAGGAACTTATCTAGATGTTTGGTGAGCGCTATGAAGCCCCAAGTGCTTCACAGAAGTTTATAATGTACAGCCGTAAAAACAAAAAAATAATTTTTTTTGTACAAAAATGATATTTTCGCCCCCAGTTTTTTATTTTCCCAAGGGTAACAGAAGAAATAGGACAAATTGCACAATAACTCTTGGGGTCCAGAGTACGCTGATACCCCATATGTGGGGATAAACTACTGTTTGGACGCATGGCAGAGCTGAGAAGTGAAGGAGCACCGTTTGACTTTTTCAACGCAGAATTGACTGGAATTGAGATCAGACGCCATGTCACATTTGGAGAGCCCCTGATGTGCCTAAACAGCGGAAACCCCCCAATTCTAACTCCAACCCTAACCCCAACACACCCCTAACCCTAGTCCCAACCCTAACCACAAACCTAACCCTAACACACCCCTAATCCCAACCCTAACCCTAATCCTAACTTTAGCACCAACCCTAACCCTAACTTTAGCCGCAACCCTAACCCTAACCCTAATGGGAAAATGGAAATAAATACATTTTTTTAATTTTATTATTTTTCCCTTACTTACGGGGTGATAAAGGGGGGTTTGATTTACTATTTATAGCGGGTTTTTTTGATTGGCAGCTGTCACGCTAAAAGACGCTTTTTATTGCAAAAATAGTTTTTGCATCATCACATTTTGAGAGCTATAATTTTTGCATATTTTGGCCCACAGAGTCATGTGAGGTCTTATTTTTTGCGGTACGAGTTGACGTTTTTTTTGGTACCATTTTTGAGCACGTGACGTTTTTTGATCGCTTTTTATTTCGATTTTTGGGAGGTTAGAATGAACAAAAATCAGCAATTCATGAATTTCTTTTGGGGGAGGCGTTTATACCGTTCCGCGTGTGGTAAAATTGATAAAGCAATTTTATTCTTCGGGTCAGTACGATTATGGCGATACCTCATTTATATCATTTTTTCATGTTTTGGCGCTTTTATAGAATAAAAACAATTTTATATAAAAAATAATTATTTTTGCATCGCTTTATTCTGCGAGCTATAACTTTTTTATTTTTTCGCTGATGATGCTGTATGATGGTTCGTTTTTTGCGGGACAAGATGACGTTTTCAGCAGTACCATGTTTATTTATATCGGTCTTTTTGATCGCGTGTTATTCCACTTTTTGTTCGGCGGTATGATGATAAAGCATTGATTTTTTGCTTCGTTTTTTTTTTTTTTGTTTTAAGGGGTTCACTAAAGGGTTAACTAGTGGGACAATTTTATAGGGGGGGGTCGTTACGGACGCGGCGATACCAAATATGTGTACTTTTATTGCTTTGTTTTTTTTATTTACAGGAAGAAGTGAATTTATTGGGGAATATATATTTTTTTTTTTATTTATTTTGGATTTTTTTTTAAAACATGTTTATTTTTATTTTTTTAACTTTTTTACTTTGTCCCAGGGTGGGACATCACTGTATTTTACCAGATCGCTGGTGTGACAGTGTGCACAGCACTCTGTCACACCAGCGATCGCTCAGGCAGTGCAGCAGGCTTCTCAGTGCCTGCTCTCGGCAGGCACTGAGGTAGCCGCCTCCCTCCAGGACCCCGGCGCCATCTTGGATCCGGGTCCTGGGAGGGAGGACGCCCTCAGAACAGCGCGATCACATCGCGCTGCTCTGAAGGTCTCAGGGGGGCGCGCAGGGAGCCCCCACCCTGCGCGATCCTCCCCTGTGCCCCCAGTACACCGCGATCATGTTTGATCGCGGTGTGCAAGGGGTTAATGTGCCGGGAGCTGTCCGTGACCACTCCTGCACACAGTCATGGGTGTCAGCTGTGATAATCAGCTGACACCCGGCCGCGATCGGCTGCGCTCCCTCCGGGAGCGCGTCCGATCGCACGAGACATACTATCCCGTCCATGGTCATACGGGCCCAGGTACCATGGACGGGATAGTACGTCCGATGGCAGTAAGGGGTTAACAGCCTTAAATACCATGCCTCAGCAGCAGGGGCGTACATAGAAATCATGGGGCCCCATAGCAAAAGTCTGAATGGACCCTCCCCAAAAAAAAAAACCCAGAGCCATTGTAAATGTAAAGTGCCAGCACAGTGAGGGGACACATTAAACAAAAAAATGTATTATGCCCCCATAGATTGTGCCCCCATAGATGCTCCATAGTATAGGCCCTTATGCTATCGCAGCTGCTGCAACCAAAAAAAAAAAAAGACATACTCACCTTTCGTCGCTGGGGGCCAGGTGCCGGTGTCCTGAGCAGGGGGTGACACCAGGTGCCGATGTCACCGCTCGCTCAGGGCCCCGGCACCTGAGATATTTACCTGTCCTCTCTCCACTGCTGAGTGCCGCTGTCTTCGGGGTCCTCCAGCAGTGAATGATCAGGCAGAGGGCGCGGCGCGCACTAACGACGTCATCGCGCCCTCTGACCTGAACATTGCAGCAAGAGGACGCGAGCAACGGTGGAACGGGACAGGTAAATATCCCTTATACTCACCCTTCCGCCGGCGCGGTCTGTGCAGCCCCTGCTCTTCTCCCACGGTCTCCGCCGCCAGTGTTCAGCGGTCACGCGGGACAGCTCATTAAAGTCATGAATATGTGCGTATTCATGACTGTAATGAGCGGTACCACCTGACCGCTGAACACAGGCGTCGGAGACCGTGGGAGAAGAGCAGGGGCTGCAGAGGGAACCCCTATTTTTGTTAATCAGTTCCCTCTGACGTCACTGATTGTGTCCCTGGCTGACCTGAAGTGAAAGTGGAAAGCAATCAATTAAGCTTTCCACTTCCTCTCCTGTCAGCCAGGAGAGGAACTCATTCATTTGGGGGTTTACTGTGAGGCTGCAGCATTAGCTGCGGTCCCTGCAGTAAACATTAACCCTTTCTGAAGGATTACACCGTGGGACCTGACTGTGCATGGGATAGGTAAGAATAATTTTGCTTTTTATTTTATTTTTATTACAGGAAATGGTTTTTGCAGTCAAATAAAAGATGGTCAAAAACATGTGTCTTTATTTCATTAAAATGATTTTTAATTAAAGTGTGTGTGTTTTATTTTTATTTCATGCAATAGGATTAATAATTGATAGTTGTCTAATTGACAGCTCTCAATTATTAACCTGGCTTAAGGTCACCTTTCAATTGCAAGGTGGCTTTAACCCCATATTAACCCATTCGCCACCGCTACAGGGCAATGGGAATAGACGGGCAAAGTGCCAGAAAGGGCGAATCTAATTATAGATTTGTCTTTTCTGGGGTGTCTGGGGGCAGATGTTAGTAGCCAGGGGGGGGGCAAAAATAATGGTCCCTCTCTGGGCTATTATTATCTGCCCCCATTCGCTGGCTTTGTCTGTCTGGTTGCGAAAATAGGGCGGGAGCCCACGCATTTTTTTTAAACAATTTTACACCTCATATATATATATATATACATGTCATTGAATTTGTGACACATATATATATATTTATATTTATAGTTCATACACTTCTACATAGTACAGTCATGGACAAAAGTTTTGAGAATGACACAAATATTAATTTTTACAAAGTCTACTGCTTCACTTTTTCTAATGGCAATTTGCATATACTCCAGAATTTATGAAGAGTGATCAGCTTAACAGCAATTACTTGCAAAGTCAATATTTGGCTAAAAAATGAACTTTATCCCTCAAAACACATTTCAACATCATTGCAGCCCTGCCTTAAAAGGACCAGCTAACCTCTTTTCAGTGATTGATTCATTAACACAGGTGTGGGTGTTGATGAGGACATGGCTGGAGATCAATCTGTCATGATTAAGTAAGAATGACACCACTGGACACTTTAAAAGGAGGCTGGTGCTTGGCATCATTGTTTCTCTTCTGTTAACCATGGTTATCTCTAAAGAAACACGTGCAGTCATCATTGCAATGCACAAAAATGGCCTAACAGGAAAGAGTATCGCAGCTAGCAAGATTGCACCTCAGTCAACAATCTATCGCATCATCAAGAACTTCAAGGAGAGAGGTTCCATTGTTACCAAAAAGGCTTCAGGGCGACAAGAAAGACCAGCAAGCGCCAGGACCGTCTCTTAAAAGTGTTTCAGCTGCGGGATAGGGCTACCAGCAGTGCAGAGCTTGCTCAGGAATGGCAGCAGGCAGGTGTGAGTGCATCTGCACGCACTGTGAGGCGGAGACTCTTGGAGCAAGACCTGGTTTCAAGGAGGGCAGCAAAGAAGCCACTTCTCTCCAGAAAAAACATCATGGACAGACTGATATTCTGCAAAAGGTACAGGCAGTGGACTGCTGAGGACTGGGGTAAAGTTAATTTCTCTGATGAATCCCCTTTTCGATTGTTTGGGACATCAGGAAAACGCCTCATTCGGAGAAGACAAGGTGAGCGCTACCACCAGTCTTGTCTCATGCCAACTGTTAAGCATCCTGAAACCATTCATGTGTAGGGTTGCTTCTCAGCCAAGGGAATCAGTTCTCTCACAGTCTTGCCTAAAAACACAGCCATGAATAAAGAATGGTACCAGAATGTCCTCCAAGAGCAACTTCTCCCAACCCTCCAAGAGCAGTTTGGCGATCAACAATGCCTTTTCCAGCATGATGGAGCACCTTGCCATAAAGCAAAGGTGATAACTAAATGGCTCAGGGAACAAAACAGAGATTTTGGGTCCATGGCCCGGAAACTCCCCAGATCTTAATCCCATTGAGAACTTGTGGTCAATCATCAAGAGACGGGTGGACAAACAAAAACCTAAAAATTCTGACAAAATGAAAGCATTGATTGTGCAAGAATGGACTGCTATCAGTCAGGATTTGGTCCAGAAGTTAATTGAGAGCATGCCAGGGAGAATTGCAGAGGTCCTAAAGAAGAAGGGTCAACACTGCAAATATTGACTTGCTGCATTAACTCATTCTAACTGTCAATATAAGCTTTTGTTACTCATATGTTTGCAATTATTATATTTCTGTCTGTGATAAAAACATCTGTCAAACACACATAAAAACCAGAGGGCAGCAGATCATGTGAAAATATAATATTTGTGTCATTCTCAAAACTTTTGGCCATGACTGTATAATAGCCGCTAATTCAATTGCCGGCTTTTGTGAAAATGCAGAACCCGACATGAAATGACACTTGGTGTACACAGGGTTAACCATGTCCTTTGCTATCTGATTTGCACAAACAATTACATCAGTCTATGTGTGCAAAATTTCACACCTGTAGGGGTTAATTAAAGGTGTAAATTCGTAGCAAAAAAGTCCATTTTTTTTACAACGAATTTACAACTTTAATTAACCCCTACAGGTGTGAAATTTTGCACACATAGACTGATGTAATTGTTTGTGCAAATCATATAGCAAAAGACATGAAAAGACATGGTTAACCCTATGTACACCAAGTGTCATTTCATGTCGGGTGCTTCTGTCTTTTCACAGAAGCCGGCTTTACCCGGCAATTGAATCAGAGGCTATTTTACTATGTAGAAGTGTATAAACTATACATATATGTATATATATATGTCACAATGACATGTTATATATATATATATATATATATATGTATTCTATGTGTGTATATTTTGTGTTTACAACGAAAGAAAGGGTTTTTTTTAGTTGCGATATTTTGTTCCCATAGACTTACATGGGACTTCCGGTATCGGAATCGGATATCGCCGATATTTAGTGATATCGGCGATACCATTCCGATCTGATATTTTTGGATATCGGAAAGTATCGCTCAACTCTAGTGGCCACTACCACCTCCAAAGCAGATGGAATTGTGCATTATAATGAACTGTTGGATGGTGAAGTGCCCATATACTGTTCTTCTGTCTGTGTCAACTCAAGGTTCATTTGAGGTCCCGCAGTCAGATCTCAACTGATCGGAAAGCAGTAGCGTATTGGACCAGTATGCTCTCACTTTATGTAGTGGAAATAAACCTTTTCAAAAGGGTTTCCCATCAGATACATTATCTCTTCCAAAGAAGCTAGTACTATGTATATGCTTTCCATTCACCACAGGGACTCCTTGCTAAATTTAATATATATATATATATATATATTACACATACACTGTTTGTAAATATAATATGACCTGCTGTAAAAGAATGCAGTTTTCTACAAGGCACATGCTTGTTTTTCCAATAAATTTTATTAAAATTTATAATAACCGGGAAAGGGAAGGGGGAAAGGGAAATAATGCATTGTCATACAATCAATCCATAAAATACATAGAAGAAATAGATATTTGTCAGATCAAAAACATAGCCAAAGATATTACACAAGTATAAACTAGAAATACAAACCAATGCCCTTATGGAAATAGTTCTATCCAACGGTTCCATTTACTAGCAAATTTTTTAAAGCAGTTATTTGAAATAGCAATTTTATTTTCATAAGATTTATGTAAAGAAGTTTTATTAATTAAATTTTGTAATGAGGGAATATTAGGTGACTTCCAAAAAAGAGCAATATTATTTTTGGTAACTAAAAAAAGTGAGGAATAAGTTGTCTTATGGATGGAGTGAACTGCTCAATGCCCAGAGAGAGTAAGGCCAATTGAGGGGTTAAAATAAAATCATTAATATTTAAAATTTGACCAACTAAGGACTCAACCTCTATCCATAATGGTCTAATCTTTGGACATGACCAGTAAATGTGAAATAGAGAACCAATCTGTCCACATTCTCTCCAACAATTTGGGGAGTTGTCGGAGTTGATCTTGGCTAATCTTGGGAGTATAGTACCATCGTGATAATAGTTTATAAAATGACTCTTGGAGAGTCATTGAAATAGTGGAAGAGTACGTTGTTATAATCGCCTTTTCCCAATCGTCTATGTCTACTGAAAGATGGAGGTCCTCTTCCCATTTAATCATGTAAGGAGATTTAAAAAAGGTTTGATCCAAGTTAAACCATTTATAAGGGTATTGAATGCTCCAAAAAATATGACCTAAATTTTTTAACATAATAACAGAAGGTTCAGAGACATATGGTTTGGTCTGCAGAAAAGGCTTTATTTGGTTCTTCAAGATTAAAAATTGTAAAAAGGCAGAAGAGGGAATCCCAAATTTAGCCTTGATTTGTGTAAATGGGTAGAAAAATTTACCATCATAAATGTCTTGAATTTTGGTAACACCACAACTAGCCCAGAGTGGATCTAGATTAAACTCTGCAATAACCTCAACCAAAGAAAGAGGAAGTCCTTTAATAATTTCTGATTTAGGAATTTGCCTGAATAATTTCATCCAAGCTTCCGAAATCGTTAAGAAAATAGGATGATTAATAGGGAAAGTCCCTTTTTTGATAAGCAGATTGAAAATAATTTTGTTTAGTGGGGTATCTTTATTGAAAAATAATTCCAAGTCAATCCAAGATGGTTTATATAGGCTAGGCCACCACCAAATAGACTGCTTTATGAGATTAGCATAATAATATGCTGTAATGTTGGGCAGACCCATTCCACCATGTGGTTTGCTTTTAAATAATTGATTAGTAGCAATCCTAGCCTTCTAATACCCCACACAAAAAGATTAATATAAGATTGTAGGCTGGTTAAAAATGAGGTTGAAATAGATAACGGGAGAGATCGAAAATCATATAATATTTTGGGCAAAATAATGGATTTGACAATTAAATTTTCCCCCCACCATGAAAGTCCTGTATCATTGTAAAAATTAAAATTCTTAATAATAGAATTAATAAGATCATTGAGATTAGTAGAGATCAAAGAGTTAATATCCCTAGAAAACTTTAAACCTAGATATACAAAGTCTTTTTCTGCCCAGCTCCATGGGGAAATGTTTTTAACTTCTTGAATTTGAGAAGAGTTTAAATTAAAATGTAGAATTTTAGATTTGGTGACATTTATTTTAAAATATGAGATAAAAGAGAATTCATTGAGTAAATTTTGAATTTTATTGATGGATTTAGATGGTTCTGTCAGGGTTAATAAAATATCAGCGTATAAACTAATTTTATAGTCTCTGGAGTTAGTACTAATTCCTTTAATATCTTGGTCATCCCTAATTAATTGAGCAAGAGGCTCTACTGCTAAAGCAAATAATAAAGGAGAAAGTGGGCATCCCTGTCTTGTTCCATTAGTAATTTTAAAAGGGGTAGAAAGATGATTATTAACATAAATTCTTGCTTGTGGATTGGAATAAAGGGCCATTATTTTTGTAATACAGGGGATATTAACCCCTTCACCCCCAAGGGTGATTTGCACATTAATGACCGGGCCAATTTTTACAATTCTGACCACTGTCTCTTTATGAGGTTATAACTCTGGAACGCTTCAACGGATCTTCGCGATTCTGAGAATGTTTTCTCGTGACATATTGTACTTCACGTTAGAAGTAAAATTTCTTCGATATAACTTGCGTTTATTTTTGAAAAAAACGCAAATATGGCGAAAATTTTTAAAATTTTGCAATTTTCAAACTTTGAAATTTTATTCCCTTAAAACAGAGAAATATATCACACACAATAGTTAAGAAATAACATTTCCCACATGTCTACTTTACATCAGCACAATTTTGGAACCAAAATTTTTTTTTAGGAAATTATAAGGGTTAAAATTGTCCAGCGATTTCTCATTTTTACAACAAAATTTACAAAGCCATTTTTTTTAGGGACCACCTCACATTTGAAGTCACTTTGAGGGGTCTATATGGCAGAAAATACCCAAAAGTGACACCATTCTAAAAACTGCACCCCTCAAGGTACTCAAAACCACATTCAAGAAGTTTATTAACCCTTCAGGTGCTTCACAGGAACTAAAGCAACGTGGAAGGAAAAAATGAATATTTAACTTTTTAGCCTCAAAAATGATCTTTTACGGGGGGGCGTGGCTACCGCCTACAGAGCAAGACGTGCTAATTTGAGCGCTCTGTTCCCGGCCTCATAGCCGACTGTTTTCAGCTTTACTAAGCACGACTAGCCGGTCCCTTGTGACGAAGGGGATATCAAGGCTTACCCAGATGTCCAAAAGGAAAGGATCGGGCAGCCAGCTGAAGCGCCTCACGGACTTTTACCCTGCTGGGCCTAGTGACGGGGGCTCTAACATGGCGCCGGGACGCGGACGATCTGCACACAAGATGACACCAGCAGCTGCAAATACCCGCGGCCGCATTGCAGCCCTGCGACATAGCTCCCCGACGCTGAGACCACCACACTCACCGCCAGCAACACCCGATCACTCCAGCCAGTCTCACTGCTCTTCCCAACACCCACCGCGTGTGCATAAGCTCATAGTTGCAACTGAGCAGGAAGAAGAGATGGCGTCGCAGGACACCTCAGACATAGCGA
>JARQOD010000003.1:95336392-95381317 GCA_033576555.1 Oophaga sylvatica
TATCATGTTAAAATGTTGTCAATTATGTTGGCTTTTACTATAAAAAAAAAAAAAAAAAAAAACATATGTATTATTACGAAAGAGAACTTAACCGCATTGCCTCGTAAGCCCAGGGGAAGGGCAATCCGACAGTCGTGGTTCCCCGGAGGTTTCCACCGCACAAAAAAAAAAAAAAAAAAAAAAAAGAACGGGGGTTTTTCCTCTCCCCAGAACTGTCGGATAGCTCCTAGTGAGAAAAGGCCTCTGCTTCAATGGGTATGAATGTGGTTGAGGCGTTGGTGGGTCCTCGAAGTTGGTAAAAGAAGGAGGATTGGGGGACTGGACTCGTTGGATACGGGGGTCCCCTTCATTTGGATGTTGAGGTGGTGGCGGTCTGGTACCCGCGATGGAACGCCGGGGGCACGGTAACTGGACATTTGGGTGATACCCGGCGATGGAACGTCGGGTTCACATTAACTGGATGGGTGATACCCGGCGATGGAACGTCGGGTTCACAGCTGTATTACATTGGGCGATTCCCGGCGATGGAAGCCGGGATCGCAGGGAGGCCACCCCTTACCCCGGTTCATGGTGCTCCTGAGTCGGAGAGCGGCTAGGAGTAAGGCTGGGAGGGTAAATGGGGCAAGGCCCGGTAAAAAAAGACCGCCACACCTTTTGTAGCTTCGAGGACCTCACCAAGTGCTTGATTAACATTTTAAATAAAAAGGCTGCTGTGGCCGTTATTACCCAAAATACGGTGTCGCGTCTTTCTTGGCTAATAGGAAGGGGGGGAACGGGAGGTGAAGGCGACGGGGAGTGGAAAGGGGGTTAGTTGGTCATAGGAATCAGCCTATCCAGCGTCATGGCTCCTCAGTGGTGTCTGCCATCATCTTCAGGCTGTCTCTTGTCAGCTCTGCAGCTCTGCTTATTTGCATGCATTTCTCTAGGGTTAACTCCCCCTCTCTCAGCAGTCTCTCTCTTAGCTGTGGCTCTCTGATGCCGCACACTATTCTATCTCTGATAAGAGAATCTCTGATATCTCCAAAGCTGCATGTTGCTGCCAGTCTTTTCAGCTCAGTCACATATGCGTCTATATTCTCTCCCATCTCCTGAATTCTGGTGAAAAACTTAAATCTTTCCACTGTCTCATTCTTCTTGGGGTCACAGTGCTTATCAAATGCCTGTACAATGTCTGCCAGACTGTCTGTACGTCCTGGATCAGGGTCTGAGCAAGTTCTCTGCCTTTTTCTCCAATCAGATAGTAGAAGAGCTTCACCTTACGCTTCTGATCATTGGTGTCTACTGTAAGATCCACATACAGAGTAAACTCCTCCTTCCAATGTCTCCAGGTCTGCGATAGATTTGAGGACATGATGTCTAGTCTCTGAGGAGGTTTTAATGCGGTCTCTATAATGCTGTACTGTGGGCACTGTACTTACAGTTGATCTTTGTACCACAAGCTGCCTGGATTGTCTGTCCACTTGTTATTTATAGGTTCAGCCCTGCTGCCACCATGTTCTGTTTCTTGTTTATGCCTCTGACACGATTGTGGTAACGGGTTACTTTTATTGTGTGCACGTTCTCTCAGCCACATTACATGAATGCTTCCTGTCTCATGCGCTTACCAACGAGTCCCTCCTCTCTATCCTCTGAATACATCCAGGTAGTGAGACCCCTAGAGGCGGCTCAGCATATAACATATTGCTACAGGAGGAGATGTAGGGGGGTGCTGCACTGTGGAGAGCTTTGTAGGTGAGAACAAGTACTTTGAATTGGATCCTATAATGAATGGGCAGCCAATGTAAGGACTGGCGAAGAGCGGATGCGTCCGAGTACCGATTAGCCAGATGGATGACCCTGGCTGCTGCATTAAGTATGGACTGTAGAGGGGATAGTCGAGTAATGGGGAGGCCAAGTAATAGAGCGTTGCAGTAGTCCAGGCGGGAGTGGATCAGGGCGACAGTGAGGGGTTTCGTTGTTTCCATGGTGAGAAAAGGGCGGATTCTAGAGATGTTCTTGAGGAGTAGGCGGCAAGAGCGGGCAAGAGATTGTATATGGGAGGTGAAGGAGAGATTGGTGTCAAACATAACACCCAGACAGTGAGCCTGTGGCCGGGGTGTTATTATGGTGCCACCCACAGAGAGGGAAATGTCAGATTTAGGGAGGTTAGTAGATGGCGGGAGCAGAAGAAGTTCAGTTTTGGAGAGGTTGAGTTTCAGGTAGAGAGCGGACATGATGTTGGAGACTGCGGACAGACAGTCGGTGGCGTTCTGTAGTACAGCAGGGGTAATGTCGGGGGATGACGTGTATAGTTGTGTGTCATCAGCATAAAGATGGTACTGAAAGCCAAATCTGTTGATGGTCTGTCAAATTGGGGCCGTGTAGAGAGAAGAGAAGGGGGCCAAGGACTAAGCCCTGAGGTACCCCGACAGCGAGAGGAAGAGGAGATGACGTGGAGCCAGAGAACAAAACACTGAAGGAGCGGTCAGAAAGATAGGAAGAGAACCAGGAGAGAGCAGTGTCCTTAATGCTTAGTGACTGGAGCCTAGAGAGTAGGAGACGGTGGTCAACAGTGTCGAAAGCTGCAGAAAGGTCGAGAAGAATGAGCAGAGAGTGCTCACCGTCACGTTTTGCAGTCAGAAGGTCATTGGTCACTTTGATGAGTGCAGTTTCAGTCGAGTGTAGGGGGCGGAAGCTGGACTGTGAAGGGTCTAGGAGGGAGTGAGTGGAGAGGTAACGGGTAAGGCGGGAGTAGACAAGGCACTCCAAAAGTTTAGAGATGAAAGGGAGATTGGAGTCTGGTCTGTTGTTGTTTTTGCAGAAAGAGTCGAGAGCGGGTTTCTTTAGTAATGGAGTAATGATGGAGTGTTTGAAGGAGGATGGGAAAATGCCAGAGGAGAGTGAGAGATTAAAGATTGTAGTTAGGTGAGTTGTGACAACTGGAGAGAGTGATTGGAGGAGATGTGAGGGCATGGGGTCGGTAGTGCATGTAGTCGGATGAGAGGAGTCTGGAGACTTCTTCTTCTGTGATGGGATCAAATGTGGAAAGTGAGCCAGGGGAAATGCAGGGAGGGATGGGAGTCACAGCACTTGGTGGTTGGGAGCAGATTTCCATTATCCCTATGTCCGGTTCGTGCGCTCTGCTATGTTGACGTTGTAGTACATTACTTCAATAACTGGCCGGAGTCAGCGTGCGCATATTGCGATTCCGCGCAATTTTATGATGTCTTAATAAATAAGGGAACCTGTCACCAGAAAAACGCTGTTATCCTGCAGATAAGGGGTTATTGTGCAGGTTAATAGCGACATTATGCTGCTCGGCGCCTACATGCAGTCGAATGCAGCTGGGCAAAAAATGAATGTTATTCCCCCCCCAGCATTCAATATCAGTCATGGAGGTGTCGTGACCCGCACCACAATTGTGGGTTACCAGGGCAACGGGGTACCCAGAGCCGAGCCCATGGAAGTCTATGGGGTTGTCACAGGTAGCGGTGGCTCGGTCTGTGGCCCTGGCGGTCAGGCGTATGTTGGGGGGGAATTATTTACAGGGGACTTGTATATAACAGTTCGTGACGCCACCTGTAGTTTTCTGATCACTAAGACCAGCGCTGCTGTAGATCTCTGAGGGATGGTGTGGCAGCTAGATGTCGGGTCCCCTACAGGTGGGACTCTTCCCTCAGGGTCTATAGTGATGATGATGTAGTGAAGGTATGCAGTTAAATGACACAGTCTCACACATTAAAGCTTCTTTCCATACCTTTTACTTTCCAAGATGATAAGGCAGGTCCCGGGAAGCTGTTGGGGTGGATGGAGGATGCGTTTCAAGGTAACGGCTGAGCAGGTTAGAGGCCTCCTTAACTTTCAACGTAACGAGTCCAACTTGCATGAAGCTAAGTTCACTCAAAAACTCCAGCTAATTCTGTAGCTGTACTGCCCGGTCAGCATGGTGGTCGAGTCTTCCTTTGAGAGAGCTGGTTGCTTACTGTTGTCCTGCAGAACTCAGAGTTCCCACTCTCCCTGACCCCTGTTACGTACCGACGCTAAGGGCTTGTTCCTGAGACTTGAAGTCCAGCGAACCTCTGGTTGTTCTATCACTACGCTTGAAGCTGTAGCGACACTTCGGTCCCCAGTGACCGGTGAATAGTGCTGACAATCCAATGTCCAAGGCACTTCTATAATTCCTTCCACTGCGCCCTTCGCCCTGCTCGCGCTCTTAACATAAGCACTCTCATCGAAATAGTCACAGTCCTTTCTTCTGACCTTTCTTAGAGCTTGCTCACAGATTCCCAGTTGTCTCCCAGTTCAGGAACACATCATCTGAACTTCACTGTCCTTGGGACAGGCGACTGAAGTACTGCTGCAAAACTCTTCCTCCTCAATATTGTCTCTCGCTTCAGGGTCAGGAACAGCTCTGACTAGGCTAGGATACTATCTCATCCGTACTAGCCTCCACTTTCTGAACTGCTTCACTGCTGACAGGATCTGACACCTGGGCTGAACTGAACTTCTTCCTCCCTCCAAGTCCAGACTAGACTCCTCTGTCCGAAGACAGGAAACTGACTGACTGACTGACTGACTGACTTACTAACTTACTGACTTACTCTGTGGTATGTCACTGCCTTATATACCCTATGGGTGTGTCTAAGTGTGTGATGAGTGAGTGAATGGATATCAAGCATTAAACCATTACCTTTCCACGCATCCTCCCGGATCATGTGTGCCTTACATACCAGGGCTACACATTCCCCCTTGGTAAAATACAGCACTCCCGGGCTGTGAAATAGACAAAGAAAGAATTTTTGTTTTGCATTAACAATAAACATTTAACATCAAACTCTTCCCAGCAGGGAGGTGAGAAATTCTTAAACGTTGCATTATGTACAATGGACATAGAAAAATACAAAAACATACTTTCAATAAATATGTCATATCAAACAGTATTCTTGTGAAGGACCCGCACCAAACCTTCAACGTGGGTCCTGGGTGGGCTGCAGGACATCTGGCTGCAGACCTCGCTCAGTGCCACACCACACGGGTTTTATGTTCAGAGGTAATTGTGCTGTGGTTTTATTGTAAAACCAAGATAGGGCACAAAGTGCAACTATTTACAGGATACAGTTTTTGGGCTAAAAGTGTCCATAGCCACCAGTTCTTTGGCATAGTAAAATATTTTCAAGTAATTTCACATTTTCTATAATACAGTAAAACTCTGTAAAGTGCAAAAAATCTTCATCATCAATATTCACTTTTCAAAACTCTTTATCAACTTCTGTATCTAGTACCCAGCCGGGTATTCTATTTATTATAGAAAACACAATTATCTCTCAATTATTTCTCATACATTCAGTAATCATGTAAACATTCCTAGACTTATCAATAAAGTGTAACTTCACTAAAATTCTCAACTTTATACATTGCAATTCTTAGCTGTGGTAAACCCTCGACTGGGTCCTACCGATATTTACTTTTTATTTACTTTCTACTACATTTTCCACACCGGGTGCAGAAACAACACGATGCTCCTTTGGATGCATAACGAATAAGTCATGTGCTGCGATCCGGGTCTGAGTTGCAACAGTCCTAGTATGAACCACTAGGGGCGCAACGGGTGTCTCTTTATTACCAGACGCGGACTGCGTTGCTGCTGATACCGCTATGTCCGGCGGTGCAGATAGCGATCTAGACGGGGTCGCGGGTTGCGATCCAATGTGAGGTACCGGTAGAGAGGAATATTCAGGGGGCGATGCAGGGGCACGGCCTGGTGCAGCGGAAGCACGGGACTGTGACCTGCTGGCAATGGTGACGTTACCAGCTTCGGGGACGGGGTCACGGACGATTTCCACATTAAGGGCATACCACCCCTTCAGGCCCCAGTGCCTGGTGTAAGTGACTATGTCCCCGTTATACAGGTCCCTTCCGGGATGGCCTTGCGGTAGGTGGGATTCCACGTCCCTACGGCTGACAAAGATCCCCGGGTAGAGGCCCGGTTCACGGATGAAGCCCCAGCCCTTGCGGATCTGGAACTCCGTAACAGTCCCCTGTCGCCGCGGTTCCCGTAAGGTACCTTTGTCGCGACGGACAGTCTCCTTGTCGGCAATCAGCTCCTCATGCTGCTGCTGTCTGTTGCGCTTGATCTCCCGTTCCTCCTCCTGTCGTTGTTGCCACTCGCTTTCCCACACTCCGGCGTACGCGACGTCATCAAGACGCTCCATCGCGTCCCAGTTAATTTCAGGTAACGACGGGCAAGATCCCTCCGGTGTCCCTACCGGGGAACAATCATCTGCTGCGGCCTCCTGGCCGGGCGGGCGTTCCGGTACTGGCTAGACCTCCTCAACCTCCTTCGCCTCCACCTCTCCATCGGTGGGATCAGGGTCGGTCCTTTTGGGGGTAGCCTCCGGTTGCTCCTTAGCCTTGGGCAGCAGAAGTTTGGGCAATTCAAATGACAGAGTGTCGTCGAAAGGAGAGAACACCGCGTCCCACAGCCGCCGCTGTATCAGGGTACGCCGGCGTCTCTCAATCTCCTCCATGCCAGGTTGTTGCAGGATCATTTTCTTTAACCTAGCGTTTTCTTCTCCAACCTCCAGCAAGGTTTGCTGCAGGTGCCGGACCACAGATGGCTCCGGTTCCAGTGGCAGCTTGGCTGGGGAATGGGGCCTGCCTTCCACCGCCTCCCTGCTCGGCTGCACACGTCCTGCCTCCATCATGTTCCAAAACATCTCCTGGTTACTTTTAGGAACACACTGGTTCTCTCCGTGGAGGCGGGCTTTGCGTCTCCTCCTCCTTGGATTGGGGATGAAGAGGAGGCGTATTTCTTTTGCAGTAGGGCAGGACCGTATATTGTAATAACACTTTGAGAGGGTAGGCATTTTCTTCGCGCCTTAGGGGGGCACACACCCACGAATCCACGCCCACCTTCTTCTCCAGCGCCTCAGGGCGCGAATATGGCGACAAAGATGGCGATATTTGGCGCCAAAAGTGCAAACAGTCCTTTTCCACAAAACACTCCACAGGCACACAGGGCTCGCAATTCTGCAAGTTTCGGATCCTGTTCGTGACGCCAAGTTTGTCGTGACCCGCACCACAATTGTGGGTTACCAGGGCAACGGGGTACCCAGAGCCGAGCCCATGGAAGTCTATGGGGTTGTCACAGGTAGCGGTGGCTCGGTCTGTGGCCCTGGCGGTCAGGCGTATGTTGGGGGGAATTATTTACAGGGGACTTGTATATAACAGTTCGTGACGCCACCTGTAGTTTTCTGATCACTAAGACCAGCGCTGCTGTAGATCTCTGAGGGGATGGTGTGGCAGCTAGATGTCGGGTCCCCTACAGGTGGGACTCTTCCCTCAGGGTCTATAGTGATGATGATGTAGTGAAGGTATGCAGTTAAATGACACAGTCTCACACATTAAAGCTTCTTTCCATACCTTTTACTTTCCAAGATGATAAGGCAGGTCCCGGGAAGCTGTTGGGGTGGATGGAGGATGCGTTTCAAGGTAACGGCTGAGCAGGTTAGAGGCCTCCTTAACTTTCAACGTAACGAGTCCAACTTGCATGAAGCTAAGTTCACTCAAAAACTCCAGCTAATTCTGTAGCTGTACTGCCCGGTCAGCATGGTGGTCGAGTCTTCCTTTGAGAGAGCTGGTTGCTTACTGTTGTCCTGCAGAACTCAGAGTTCCCACTCTCCCTGACCCCTGTTACATACCGACGCTAAGGGCTTGTTCCTGAGACTTGAAGTCCAGCGAACCTCTGGTTGTTCTATCACTACGCTTGAAGCTGTAGCGACACTTCGGTCCCCAGTGACCGGTGAATAGTGCTGACAATCCAATGTCCAAGGCACTTCTATAATTCCTTCCACTGCGCCCTTCGCCCTGCTCGCGCTCTTAACATAAGCACTCTCATCGAAATAGTCACAGTCCTTTCTTCTGACCTTTCTTAGAGCTTGCTCACAGATTCCCAGTTTTCTCCCAGTTCAGGAACACATCATCTGAACTTCACTGTCCTTGGGACAGGCGACTGAAGTACTGCTGCAAAACTCTTCCTCCTCAATATTGTCTCTCGCTTCAGGGTCAGGAACAGCTCTGACTAGGCTAGGATACTATCTCATCCGTACTAGCCTCCACTTTCTGAACTGCTTCACTGCTGACAGGATCTGACACCTGGGCTGAACTGAACTTCTTCCTCTCTCCAAGTCCAGACTAGACTCCTCTGTCCGAAGACAGGAAACTGACTGACTGACTGACTGACTTACTTACTTACTGACTTACTCTGTGGTATGTCACTGCCTTATATACCCTATGGGTGTGTCTAAGTGTGTGATGAGTGAGTGAATGGATATCAAGCATTAAACCATTACCTTTCCACGCATCCTCCCGGATCATGTGTGCCTTACATACCAGGGCTACACAGAGGCGGGGGCGCCGCAGCCTCTGTCCATGCTCTGAATATATAGGGCGGCCGCTGTAACCGCGCCCCAGCCCCTGACTGATTCTGGCTCTACATTGAGGCCGGTTGTCAGTCAGTGCAGGCGCCAGGCAGCATAATAACGCTTTTAACCTGTACATTAACCGCATATCTGCAGTTTTACAGCGTTATTTCTGGTGACAGGTTCCCTTTAATTTTGTAGTACATCAGGGGCGTAACTAGGAATGGCAGGGCCCCACAGCAAACTTCACAATGGGCCCCCCCCCCGCACGCGTTGCCAATCCCGGTCTACCCAAGTTGTGTTAAGAAAGATACCTTTATTATCCAAAACTAGAGGTTTTTGGACTAATGATAGTGAAATAACAGAAAAGAACCAACTCCCAGGAAGCAACTGAGGTAGTGATGAAGGTAGGCTTTCTCCAGAGTAAATGTGTGAAGAAACTTGTAATCCAGCCTGCAAATTGCTTTCAAAACAGATGATTTATTCAGTAGAACAACAGTCCGGTATACAGAATAATCTAAGATTGTTCTGTACACCGTACTTTTGTTCTACTGAATAAATCATCCATTTTGAAAGCAATTTATGGGCTAGATTACAAATTTCTTCTTCACAAGCATAATGCAACATAATTACTTTATTCAGCAGTTTCCTGGGGCCCTAGGCCCCTGATGGTGCCTGCAGTTTACTGGGGCCCAAGGCCCTAATGGGGCCTGCTGCTTCCTTTGGACCTAGGCCCCTAATGGGGCCTGCTGCTTCCTTTGGACCTAGGCCCCTAATGGGGCCTGCTGTTTCCTAGAGCCCCAATAGGGGCCTGCGCTCACTGTGTGCCGGGCAGAGCAGGAGACAGGAGCTGGGAGCAGCGCTGGCACGAGGATGAGGTGAGGAGTGTTTTTTTTTTTTTTTTTTTTTTATAAATCTGTCCTGCTGTGGGGCCATTCCTGGGGGGGAGGAGAGATGAGGGCTGTAAAATGTGGGCCCTGCTGTATACTATGGGGGCCCTGCTGTCTACTATAGGGGCCCTGCTATATCCAATGTGGGCCCTGCAATATACAATGGGGGCCCTGCTGTCTACTATAGGGGCCCTGCTATATCCAATGTGGGCCCTGCAATATACAATGGGGGACCTGCTGTATACTATGGGGGGCCTGCTGTCTACTATAGGGGCCCTGCTATATCCAATGTGGGCCCTGCAATATACAATGGGGGCCCTGCTGTATACTATGGGGCCCTGCTGTCTACTATAGGGGCCCTTCTATATCCAATGTGGGCCCTGCAATATACAATGGGGGACCTGCTGTATACTATGGGGGCCCTGCTGTCTACTATAGGGGCCCTGCTATATCCAATGTGGGCCCTGCAATATACAATGGGGGACCTGCTGTATACTATGGGGGCCCTGCTATATACAATGTGGGCCCTGCTGTATACTATGGGGGCCCTGCAGTATACTATGGGGGCCCTGCTATATTCTATGTGGGCCCTGCTGTATACTATGGGGGCCCTGCTATATACTATGTGGGCCCTGCTGTATACTATGGGGGCCCTGCTATATACAGTTAGGTCCATAAATATTTGGACAGAGACAACATTTATCTAATTTTGGTTCTAGACATTACCACAATGAATTTGAAACAAAACAAATCAGAAGTAGTTGAAGTTCAGACTTTCAGCTTTCATTTGAGGGTATCCACATTAAAATTAATTAACCAATTAATAACCTCAGACATTGTGTGCCCCTCCATTATCTACCTCATGTACTAGTGTAGTGTCATCTACCTCACATACAGAAGGTCGTTTTACCTCAGATATTGTGTGCCCCTTCATCATCTACCTCATGTACTAGTGTAGTGTCATCTACCTCACATACAGAAGCATACCTCCCAACTTTTGAAGATGGGAAAAAGGGACAGAGGTTGCGGCGCGCGTAGCGCGCTGCGGCAAATTTTAGGCCACGCCCCTGACCACACCCATTTCACAACTAATCACACCCATGTCCACGCCTTAACTACACCCATTTAGCCCTGCTGATCACACGGACTGGTACTGAGGGCACAGTGGCTGGCATTATGGGATCAGTGGCTGGTACTGTGCGCACACTGACTGGTACTGAGGAAAAGAAAGAAAGAGCAGAGTTTTAAAGTGCTCCTCGGGGCTCCGTCGTGTACTCCTGTGTCCACGGGGAAAGTAAGCTGCCAACCGGGACAGCGGGGCAGACCCTCTCTCAAAATCGGGACTGTTGGGAGGTATGAATGCTCCCCACCATACACCTTGTACATGCACGGCTCCGCACACCTCATACACACACGGTTCCCCTTGTACACCTCGCGCACACACGGCTCCGCTCCGTTACACGGCTCCACTCCGTACACCTCGCGCACACATGGCTCCACTCAGTACACACACGGCTTCACTCCGTAAACCTCGTACATACGCAGCCACGCTCCGTAAACCTTGTACACATGTGGCTTTGCACCATACACCTCGTATACATGCAGTTCCGCTCCGTACACCTCGTACACATGCGTTTCCGCTCCGTACACCTCGTACACACGCGGTAACGCTCCATACACACGCGGCTGCACTTCTCTACACCCCGTACACACACGGCTCTGCTCCGCTCCGTACACACGGCTCTGCTCCGCTCCGTACACACACGGCTCAAGCACGGAGCCCTTGTGTCGACCCGCCACCACAATTGTGGGTTACCAGGGCAATGGGGTACTCAGAGCCGAGCCCATGGAAGTCTATGGGTTTGTTGTCACAGGTAGCTGTGGCTCGGTCTGTGGCCCGGGCGGTCTGGCGTATGTTGTTGGGGGATATTTACAGGGGATAACTATATACAGTTCGTGACGCCACCTGTAGTGTTCTGGTAATTAGTACCAGCGCTGCTGTAGATCTCTGAGGGGATGGTGAGGCAGCTAGATGTCGGGTCCCCTACAGGTGGGACTCTTCCCTCAAAGTCTGTTAAGATGGTGAAGTCGGGTGCCGGTAAATAACACAGTCTCACACAGTCAAAGTCTTTCCATACCTTTACTTGCAGAAAGATAAGGCAGGTCCCAGGGAGGCTGATCCAAGGGGAGTGTATATTGAGACGGCAGCTGGACAAGTTAGGGGCCTCCTTTAACTCCAATAACGAGTACAACCAGCCTGAAGCGTAGTTCCCTCTATGATTCCAGCAAATCTTAGCTGTAACTGCCCAGTCAGCTTAGTGTTAGGGATCTTCCTGTGAAGGAGCTGAATACTTATGTTTGTCCTGCAGAACTCCAAAGTCTTCACTCCCTCTGACCCCAGCTACGTACCGACTATAAGGGGCTTGTCTGCCGCGACCTAGGGTCCGGTAGATTCCTGGTTGTCCTGTCTCTGTGCCTGAAGCAACAGCGACTCTTCGGTCCCCAGTGACCGGTAACAGGGCGCTGGACTTCTGCAATCCTGTAGCACCAAATTCTCTAATCCACTTGCCTTTCGCCTTGTCCACGCTGGTAACATAAACACTCTTACTAGCCAGGGGTCGAGCAGTCACTTCCAATCTTTTTCCTTCCAATCAAGCCAACCACAGATGCTCAGTTATCACAGGCAGGAGCACGTCTCTGTACCTGATACTGTCCTTTAGACAGGAATGCTGAAGACTTTCTGGGTTACAACTTGTTCCTTCCTTCTTTGTATGCTGAGGAGATGACACAGCTCTGACCAGACTAAGGTGTATATCAACACCTATACCAGACTCCACTTTCCAAGCTGAAGAGATAGCAATCTAGACTCCTTCCTCCCTCCAGATGCAGACTCTCTCACTGTAGTCCAGACGCAGACTCTCCACGTCCTTACTGCCCGAAGACAGGAACTAGACTCTCTAAATCACGCCTACACATACCTTCTTGACCACTCCCTAGAGTATACTTCACTACCCCAAGGGTGTGTCTAGTGTGTGTAGAATGAATGCATATTGAGCTTTAAGCCGCCGTCTCGCCATACACTCCCCAGGGTACTGCGTGTGCCTACCACCAGGGCTACACATTCCCCCATGGTAAAACGACAGCACTCCCGGGCTGTGAAATACAAAAGACAGAAAAATTTTGTTTATGCAATAACAATAACAATAACATCTTCCCATCCGGGAGGTAAGAATACTTTGAACGTTACAAACTTTAATACAAATAGCATTCAAATAGCATTTTCAATAAATAGATATACAAGATACTTGTGAAGGACCCGCACCAAACCTTCAACGTGGGTCCTGGGTGGGCTGCAGGACATCCAAGTGCAGACCTCACTCAGTGCCACACCACACGGGTTTTGTTTTTCAGAGGTAGATATGGATGGTTTATGTAAAACCAAGATAGGGCGCCAAAGCGCAACTATGTACAAAAGAGTTCTGGGTAAGCATAGTCCTTTACCTCAAAAAGTCCATTTATAAAAGAAGACATAATAAATCACATTAGCAATTATTCATTATCAATTACCATCTATCAATTACCCAGCCGGGCATTCTATAACTAGAAATATATATTCATTATATATAACTTGTGCAAAACTCTTTTCAAAAACATTGTAAACTTTCTACTTTCTACTTGTGGTAGATCCGATAGGGATCTCACCAACTCTTTACTACTTATTCATTTTCTGCAAATACTTTTTCCACTACATTTTCCACCCCGGGGGCTGGAACAACGCAATGGGCCCTTGATCCCAGGACCAGCAAATCATGTGCTGCGATCAGGGTCTGGGTTGCGACAGTTCTGGTTTGAACCTCCAGGGGCGCAACGGGTATACTTTCTTCGCATGACACCGATTGCGTCTCAATTACAGTCAACGATATAGACCGCGTCAGGGTTTGCGATCTAGACTGGGTCGCATTTGGCGATGTGGAAGTGACTTTCACTTGCGATGAACTTTGGGTCGCATGTTGCGATGATTTTGAAGGGGGCGATGCTGGGGCACGGCCGGATGCTGCTGAAGCTGGAAACGGGGACGCTGCGGTAATGGTGACGATACCTGCGTCTGGGACGGGGTCGCGGACAATGGCGACGTTCAGGGCATACCACCCCTTCATTCCCCAATGCCGCGTATAGGTGACTATGTCGCCGTTCACTAAGTCCCTCCCGGGATGGCCTTGTGGCAGGTGAGATTCCACGTCACGCCTGCTGACGAAGACCGCTGGGTAGAGGCCCGGTTCTCGGATAAAGCCCCAGCCCTTCCGGAGCTGGAACTCAGTCACACACCCCTGCCGCCGCGGTTCCCGTAAGGTACCTTTGTCGCGACGGACAGTCTCCTTGTCAGCAATCAGCTCAGCAAACTGTCGCTGGCGGTTCTTCTTGATTTCCCGCGCTTCCTCCTGCTGGCGCCTCTTTGTCTCCTCACGACTCCGCCATTCTTGCTCCACTGGGCGGTGTAGGCGACGTCATCCAGGCGCGCCATCTCGTCCCAGTCGTCCCAGTCGATGTCTGGTAGTGACGGACAGGACCCCTCCGGTGTCCCTGCCGGGGACCGATAATCTGCTGCGGCCTCCTGGCCGGGCGGGCGTTCCGGGATTGGCTGTACCTCCTCAACCTCCTCCGCATCCACCGCTTCACCAGTGGGATCGGGAACGGTAATTTCGGGGGCAGCCTCCGGTTGCTCCTTCGCCTTGGGCAGCAGACTTTTCGGTACTTTGTATCGTGGGGGTTCGTTGAGGGGAGGGGACGCCGTGTTCGTCATCCGCCATTTCTGCAGATTACAGCGGCGCCTCTCAATCTCCTCCAGTCCAGGTTGGAACAACTGCTTTAGACGTGAGTTCTCCTCCCGAACCTCTAACAACGCCTGTTGCAGGTGCAGAATCGCATAGGCCTCGGATGCCGATGGCAGCTTGGCGGGACCCCGGGGCCTGCCTTCCTCCGCTGCTCCGCTCGGCTCCACACGTCCGGCCTCCATCATTTTTCTTTCTTTCTCTGGAGACATCCGGTCTCTTCCGTGGAGGTGGGGTTTGCGTCTCCTCCTCCTCGCAGGGAAGGTGAAGAGGAGGCGGACCTCCTTTGCCGTTGGGCAGGACCGCATGTTATAGTAGCACTTTGAGAGGACAGGCATTTTCTTCGCGCCACAGGGGGGTAGACGCCCACGAAGGTACGCCCACCTTCTTCTCCAGCGCCTGAGGGCGCGAATATGGCGACAAAAATGGCGATTTTGGCGCCAAAAGTGCAAACAGTCCTTTTTACAAAAACAAGTCCTTAGGCACGCAGGGCTCGCAATTTCGCGAGTTTGGTATCCTGTTCGTGACGCCAAAAGTTGTGTCGACCCGCCACCACAATTGTGGGTTACCAGGGCAATGGGGTACTCAGAGCCGAGCCATGGAAGTCTATGGGGTTTGTTGTCACAGGTAGCTGTGGCTCGGTCTGTGGCCCGGGCGGTCTGGCGTATGTTGTTGGGGGATATTTACAGGGGATAACTATATACAGTTCGTGACGCCACCTGTAGTGTTCTGGTAATTAGTACCAGCGCTGCTGTAGATCTCTGAGGGGATGGTGAGGCAGCTAGATGTCGGGTCCCCTACAGGTGGGACTCTTCCCTCAAAGTCTGTTAAGATGGTGAAGTCGGGTGCCGGTAAATAACACAGTCTCACACAGTCAAAGTCTTTCCATACCTTTACTTGCAGAAAGATAAGGCAGGTCCCAGGGAGGCTGATCCAAGGGGAGTGTATATTGAGACGGCAGCTGGACAAGTTAGGGGCCTCCTTTAACTCCAATAAACGAGTACAACCAGCCTGAAGCGTAGTTCCCTCTATGATTCCAGCAAATCTTAGCTGTAACTGCCCAGTCAGCTTAGTGTTAGGGATCTTCCTGTGAAGGAGCTGAATACTTATGTTTGTCCTGCAGAACTCCAAAGTCTTCACTCCCTCTGACCCCAGCTACGTACCGACTATAAGGGGCTTGTCTGCCGCGACCTAGGGTCCGGTAGATTCCTGGTTGTCCTGTCTCTGTGCCTGAAGCAACAGCGACTCTTCGGTCCCCAGTGACCGGTAACAGGGCGCTGGACTTCTGCAATCCTGTAGCACCAAATTCTCTAATCCACTTGCCTTTCGCCTTGTCCACGCTGGTAACATAAACACTCTTACTAGCCAGGGGTCGAGCAGTCACTTCCAATCTTTTTCCTTCCAATCAAGCCAACCACAGATGCTCAGTTATCACAGGCAGGAGCACGTCTCTGTACCTGATACTGTCCTTTAGACAGGAATGCTGAAGACTTTCTGGGTTACAACTTGTTCCTTCCTTCTTTGTATGCTGAGGAGATGACACAGCTCTGACCAGACTAAGGTGTATATCAACACCTATACCAGACTCCACTTTCCAAGCTGAAGAGATAGCAATCTAGACTCCTTCCTCCCTCCAGATGCAGACTCTCTCACTGTAGTCCAGACGCAGACTCTCCACGTCCTTACTGCCCGAAGACAGGAACTAGACTCTCTAAATCACGCCTACACATACCTTCTTGACCACTCCCTAGAGTATACTTCACTACCCCAAGGGTGTGTCTAGTGTGTGTAGAATGAATGCATATTGAGCTTTAAGCCGCCGTCTCGCCATACACTCCCCAGGGTACTGCGTGTGCCTACCACCAGGGCTACACACCCTGTGTGTACGGAGATGAGCGGCTCAGCTCCGTGCACACACTGTATTGCTACAGCCACCTCGTACACACACAGCTCCGCTCCATACACCTCGCACACATGCGGTTCCGCTCCATACACCTCGTACACACGCGGTTCCGCTCCGTACACCTCGTACACACGCGGCTCCACTTCTCTACACCCCGTACACACACGGTTCTGCTCCGTACACACACGGCTCAAGCACGGAGCCCTGTGTGTATGGAGATGAGCGGCTCAGCTCCGTACACACACTGTACTGCTACAGCCACCTCGTACACACACAGCTCCGCTCCATACACCTCGCACACATGCAGTTCCACTCCGTACACCTCGTACACACGCGGCTCCACTTCTCTACACCCCGTACACACACGGTTCTACTCCGTACACACACGGCTCAAGCACAGAGCCCTGTGTGTACAGAGATGAGCGGCTCCGCTCCGTACACACACTGCACTGCTACAGCCACCTCGTACACACACAGCTCTGCTCCATACACCTCATACACACACGGCTCCGCTCCGTACACCTCGTACACACACGGCTACGCTCCATACACTTTTCACACACGGCTCCGCTCTATACACCTCGTACACACACGACTCTGCGACATCCACACTGTAAATCCCTCCTGACCCCTCACATAAACTTACCCTCAGCCACTGCAGCCAGCACCCATGACAACCAGCACAGCAGACTTGTACACGAGCCTGGCCATGTGACACCCAACTCCTCCCCTCCTGTGACCTCATCACAGGTCCTGTGTGCACACAGAGGAGTACTGATCAGCAGGTCATTGCTCTGCTGTGAGAAGCTAAAGTGCAGCGCTGGAAGGCAACTATAGGGTGTATGGGGGGCGTGGCGGCTCAGCTCACTGCGGGACACATAGTGTCCCGCCGGGACAGCGGGAGGAGGGGGTCAGAATCGGGACTGTCCCGGCCAAATCGGGACGGTTGGGAGGTATGCAGAAGGACGTTTTACCTCAGACATTGTGGGCTCCTCCATTATCTACCTCATGTACTAGTGTAGTGTCATCTACCTCACATGCAGAAGGTCGTTTTACCTCAGATATTGTGTGTCCCTTCATCATCTCCCTCATGTACAAGTGTAGTTTCCTCTACCTAACGTAGAGAGAAATGTTACCTCAGACATTGTATGCACCTCATCATCTACTTCATGTCCTAGTGTAGTGTGCTCTAACTCACATACAGAGGAAAGTTTTACCTCAGACATTGTGTGCACCTCCATTATCTACCTCATATACTGGTGTAGTGTTGTCCACATCACAAAGAGAGGGAAGTTTTACCTCAGACAATGTGTGCACCTCCATTATCTACCTCATGTACTAGTGTAGTTTCATTTACCTCACCATACAGGGAGAAAGGTTACCTCAGACATTGTGTGCACCTCCATCATCTACTTCATGTACTACTAGTGTAGTGTCATCAAACTCACATACGGAGGAAAGTTTTACCTCAGACATTGTGTGCACCTCCATTACCTATGGAGCGCCCACTGGGGCCCGCGGGGTACTCGGTACCAGGCCGTTCACTCCTTAAAGGGGATGTTGTGGTGGCAGTGACCCGGTCCGTGGCCCCAAGCGTCCATGCAAAAATGGTGTAAATTAAATTAAAGAAAAAGGGGATTTTTAAAGGGGAAATATTTGTGACGCCACCTGTGGTTTGTGATCAGAGGAGACCACCGCTGTAATGCAGATCCTCTGGGACTGGTGGTGAGGCAGCAGAGTTAGTATAGCTCCCCACAGGTGGAGCCAAGTCCCAGGGCAGATGTAGTATGTTCAAGATAGTAATGATGTAGTATTTGGCAAGGGATGTAGCAGTGCTGAGTGGGTGTTGCAGGAAGAACCTGAAAGGAAACAGTCAGGTGCAGTTTCCAAAGCTTTACTCACAGTTCTGCAGGTAAAGTGTCCAGGGCACTGGCTACAGATAGTGCTGGAGATCCGATTGCCTGGAAACAATTTGGGTTCCACCTTTCCTGGAGCCAGGAGGATTTAGAGGCCATCCTGCTGCGCTCTCTGTTCCTGGCCTCTGCTGCTTATAACTAAGCTGCGGCCCTCTTCTCTGTCATTTTTCCAACCTGTATAGCAGGCATAGTGAGCCTATCAAGGGCTCTGTCTCTTCTCTCTGGCAACCCAGGCTCTTGTGTTACTGCTGTGCTGGCAGGTGTCAGTGTGAACAGAGAACTTGCAATTCTCTGTTCTCCAGATGCGACTGTCGGGCTTGGAGTCCCCAACTGGTCCAGGACTTTGGCGTCCTCTTTTATCAGAGCTCTGCTCTGGGTGAGCTGTAACATACAGCTCCGTTCCCACGAGCTTCTCTCCACACGTCCTCTCCTGTCCCTGTGTACAGACAGACTCCCTAACTCCTCCCCAAGCCAGAATGTTCCAAGGAAGCTCCCCTGAAATCAGGTGTTAGAGCTTCCCCTTCTGGTCTGGAGTAGGAAAAGTGTTCCATGCTGAGTGTTACCTGGCAAGGGGTTTATTCTTTGTTTCCAGGCATGGCATCACCCCCTGTGAAGGAAGCAACGCCACTGTGGCAACCGGACTCCTGGGGTGCCACATCTACCTCATGTACTAATGTAGTGTCATCTTCCTCACATAGAGAGGGAAGTTTTACCTCAGACATTGTGTGCACCTCCATTATCTACCTCATGTACTAGTGTATTGTCATCTACCTCACATACAGACGAATGTCTAACCTCAGATATTGTGTGCTCCTCCATTATCTACCTCATGTACTAGTGTAGTGTCATCTACCTCACATAGAGAGGGAAGTTTTACCTCAGACATTGTGTGTACCTCCATTATCTACCTCATATACTAGTGTAGTGTCATCTACCTCCCAGACGAATGTCTAACCTCAGATATTGTGTGCTCCTCCATTATCTACCTCATGTTCTAGTGTAGTGTCATCTACCTCACATAAAGAGGGAAGTTTAACCTCAGACATTGTGTGCACCTCCATTATCTACCTCATGTTCTAGTGTAGTGTCATCTACCTCACATACAGAGGGACGTTTTACCTCAGATATTGTGTGCACCTCCATTATCTACCTCATGTACTAGTGTATTGTCATCTACCTCACATACAGAGGAACGTTTAACCTCAGATATTGTGTGCTCCTCCATTATCTACCTCATGTACTAGTGTAGTGTCATCTTCCTCTCATAGAGAGGGAAGTTTTACCTCAGACATTGTGTGCACCTCCATTATCTACCTCATGTACTGGTACAGTATCATCTACCTAAACTGCTATAAGTCACCAGGCCGACCATCCTGCTGGTACACTATTGTTGTGGCCGTGGTTGCCACATAGTGCTGCTGTGGAGCCCAGCTGTGACTGGATCTATATCTTCCAGAAGGGTGCACTGAAGGAAGATACCACCAGAGGTCATTATACACATGCACACACGTACAATTTATCCCAGAGACCACCAGAGGGAGCTGTGTAAGACATATAAAAGACAGTTACACAGGAAACACGAGGGAGTTCTGTGAGTGTAGTGAGAGAGCTCAGTCTGCTCGGAGAGCTCAGTCTGCTAGTGGAGTCTAGTAAGAGTGATACAGAGAAATCACTTAAGTCTAGTCAGAGCTGAATTGAGGAGTGTAGCTCAGTAGAAGCGTGCCGACGCTTAGAGAGCGGCGAAGAGGCAGCCCACCAACTGCCAGCGTGTGTGATCGTGTGAGGATCTAGGTAGGCCGAAGGCGAGTGGAAGTTAATGAGACAGAGGGGCCTTAATAGCTCATCTCAGCAAGTACCACCGGACACCGGGGTCCGAGCATATAGGGATCTCCACGACCCATTAGGAGAACACCGGAGTTCCTGGAGGACTACAAGTCCCAGGAGTACCACAGAGCTGATACGTAGCTGGATCAGGAGGACGGAGTCTAGCAGTGCACTGCAAATAGAGACTGTGTGCTTCAACAGGAGATCCAATCACAAGATCAGCCAGGTGCAAGACGGAGACCAAGTTAGACCTAGCTTCAAGCAGGTCAGGACTTTATCACAAAAAGGCAGAGTACAGGAGGCCACACACCTACCAGTGGAAGAATCTGGATGTGCACCCTTCACCCTACAGCGCTCCGGGAAGTGTCTGCAACATCTTCAGATAAAGGTACCAAAGTGACTTATGTGTGTGTCTCCCTTATTACTCCTGACTGCCGGGTCCCCGTCTGTCCTGCACCTCTACATATCTATCTGCCCTGGAGAATAACTCAGCCTTACTTGTGGAAGGCTTAACACCTAGCTGCACAATATCAACCCTCCAGTGGATCTGCATAGCAGCGCTGGTCATCCTGACCAGGCACCACAAGTGGCGTCACGAATCGCTATATCATTATTCAAGTCACCTGTAAATATCCCACATTAAAGTGAGCGCCCAGGGCACGGACCGAGCTGTGCTACCCGTGACATCTCCCATAGACATCAACGGGCTCGGTGCCGAGTACCCCATAACCCTGGTGTGCGACTCACTGCTCCTTTAAGGCTCTATAAAATCAGGGACCCAGTGAGAGGTTCACTGTGACGTGGCAGTGGGCTTCATACAACATGATCAGAATATTAAAGAACTAGAGTTGAGGGAAACAGGTCGGTCAGAGTCATAAGTCGCCGACTTTTGCCAAAGTCGGGTTTCGCAGACCGAAACTCGTCCATAGCGTGAAGTCAGCCATGCGGTCGGCAAAACGAGCGCCAAAGTCGGATTTCCCAGAATGCTTGCAGGTGCCTTTTTTCAGCCAATAAGCAAGGACGTACACTGTGGGCAACGAGATGACATGTGCAGCGTCCACCACTATCGTAGAAAAGGGCATTGCAGTGATTGGCTTGCTTTGGGGGCGTCATAGTGTCTATAAAAGCCCTGACTTCCGACCTCCATTTTACTTCTGCCGATCTTAACAGTAGGGAGAGGTTGCTGTTTATCAGTAGGGAGAGAGTTAGGGCTGGAAAGATCTAAGAACTTCTTATGTGCTTGTGCTGATAGCAATTGTGCTGTACAGTTAGTGTGCACTGACTTTCTGGTGTGCAGCAGCGCTGGTTATTAGGCTGCCTGATAGCTGTATTGCTGTCTGTACACTGCTGTGCAGACTGCTTTTTACACAGCAGTGCACTAATACTTTTATTCTTTTTTTCTGCACAGTTACCGACCGTTCATTTTTTCCCACACCATATAGAGCTGTACGCTCCTCACACACTACCGTGTACCAGCTGGTATCACGGACAAATACATGCTGACTATCTGTGTGTGACTCCAGAAATATATACGGACAGTGGCGTACCGTCAATTGTAGCAAACCACGCAGCTGCTATGGGGCCCGGACAGGTGAGGGGGCCCGCGACTGCCGCTGCGGTTTGGCAGCTGTGCTGACACAGTACTACCAGGGCAGGGGGAGGCGGGGGAGGCGAAGCGCAGCTGTGTGCTTTATACTCACCTCCTCCTGGCGCGGTCTCTGCCCTGCTCTTCTCCCGCGGTCTCCGGCGCCTGTGTTCAGCGGTCACGTGGTACCGCTCATTAAAGTCATGAATATGTGCATATTCATGACTTTAATGAGCGGTACCACCTGACCACTGAACACAGGAGCCGGAGACCGCGGGAGAAGAGCAGGGCAGAGACCGCGCCAGGAGGAGGTGAGTATAAGGGATATTTACCTGTCCCGTTCCACCGCCGCGCTGCTGTGTGCTCGCATCCTCTCTTGCTGTGAATGTTCAGGCAGAGGGCGCGATGACGTAGTTTGTGCGTGCCGCGCCCTCTGCCTGAGCATTCACTGCGGAGGACCCAGAAGACAGCGGCGGTCAGCGGTGCATCGGGTGACAGGTAAATATCACAGGTGCCGGGAGGTGAGTATGTCTTTTTTTTTTTGGTTTCAGCAGCTGCGGCAGTATAAGGGACCTATACTATGGGGTACAATCTATGGAGCATCTATGGGGGCATTATCTATGGAGCATGATGCATCTATGGGGGCATTATCTATGGAGCATCTATGGGGGCATTATCCATGGAGCATCTATGGGGGCACAATCTATGGAGCATCTATGGGGGCATAATACATTTTTTTTGTTAAATGTGTCTCCTCACTGTGCTGGCACTTTACATTTACAATGGCTCTGGCTTTTTTTTTGGGGGGGGGGCCCCATTCAGACTTTTGCTATGGGGCCCCATGATTTCTATGTACGCCCCTGTATACGGAGATTTAAATTTTTCCCTACACCGTATACAGCTGTACGCTCCTCATACAGTACCGTATATCTGCTGCTTGTATTACGGTCAAATCCATACTGAGTGAGCGTCTGTGTGTGACTCCGGAAATATATACGGAGATTTAAATTTTCCCTTACACCGTATACAGCTGTACGCTTCTGATACAGTACTGTATTTCTGCTGTTTGTATTTTGGTCAAATCCATAATGAGAGAGCGTCTGTGTGTGACTCCGGAAATATATACGGAGATTTAAATTTTCCCCTACACCGTATACAGCTGTATGCTTCTGATGCAGTACCGTATTTCTGCTGTTTGTATTACGGTCAAATCGATACTGAGAGAGCGTCTGTGTGTGACTCCGGAAATATATACGGATATTTAAATTTTTCCCTACACCATATACAGCTGTAAGCTCCTCATACAGTACCGTATATCTTCTGTTTGTATTACGGTCAAATCCATACTGAGAGAGCGTCTGTGTGTGACTCCGGAAATATATACGGAGATTTAAATTTTTCCCTACACCGTATACAGCTGTACGCTCCTCATACAGTACCGTATATCTGCTGTTTGTATTACGATCAAATCCATACTGAGAGAGCGTCTGTGTGTGACCCCAGAAATATATACGGAGATTTAAATTTTCCCTTACACCGTATATAGCTGTACGCTTCTGATACAGTACTGTATTTCTGCTGTTTGTATTTTGGTCAAATCCATAATGAGAGAGCGTCTGTGTGTGACTCCGGAAATATATACGGAGATTTAAATTTTCCCTTACACCGTATACAGCTGTATGCTTCTGATATCGTACCGTATATCTGCTGTTTGTATTACGGTCAAATCGATACTGAGAGAGCGTCTGTGAGTGACTCCGGAAATATATACGGAGATTTAAATTTTTCCCTACACCATATACAGCTGTAAGCTCCTCATACAGTACCGTATATCGGCTGTTTGTATTACGGTCAAATCCATACTGAGAGAGCGTCTGTGTGTGACTCCGGAAATATATACGGAGATTTACATTTTTCTCTACACCGTATACAGCTGTACGCTCCTCATACAGTACCATATATCTGCTGGTATTTTTGGTACATTTTCCCAAACATGAGGAAGTATGGTGGAAGAGGCCGCGGACGTGGGCAGGGGGCCAGCTGGTACTGATGGTGGCTGTGGTGCATCTGCTGGTAGTGGCAAAAGCACAATTTCACCTAAGGCAGGAGGTGTTGAGCCTGCGTCATCGTCTGGCTCCAGAAGGCCTGGAAGGCTCCCTTTTCTGGGAGTAGGTAAACCGCTTTTAAAGCCGGAGCATCAGGAACAGGTTTACATTGCCAAAACAGCCTCCAGCTCTATCGCCCTCTCTTTTGAAGTTTCAAAAACTGCAAGCCGTCAGTGCAGGCTCCTGGTCAGGAACAACACCTTTCCTTGTGTCCTTCACCCCCACCAAAAGTGAAGGATGCGGCAGGCCACACTTCAGATTACTTCACATACCATGCCTAATTTATTAAGTGAAATCCTGAATTCCCCAGTCCAAGATGAATATGACATGGAGTCCACTGATGCACAGCCACTGCTATATGATTCTGCAGGTACATTCACCCAGAGCACTGCATTGCCCTCGCAGTCTACTGAGCCAGATTCTGACCCTGATGAAACTCAGGTGCCCCTTCCGCATACTATACCACCTTACAAGGTGACACAGAGTAAGGTGCAGATGAAATTGAAGAGGAGGTGATGGATGACCCAGTTGTTGACCCAGATTGGCATCCATTGGGGGAAGAGGATGCCATTGAAATAGCTCAGAAGAGGAGGAGGATCCGAAGCAGGCATCGACATCGCAGCTGTGGTTATCTGGCAGGCCCGTAGCAGTCCAAAAACATGTTAAAAAAAAACAAAAAGAGTTGCAGGACAGCTTAGCCAGATGGTCAAATTAGCACAGCATGCAAGCCCTGAAAAGTTTTCCCATAGTAGGAAGAGTGCAGTGTGGCACTTTTTTGACCAAAATCCTATTGATGAGGCAAAGGTTATCTGTAAGAAGTGCGGAAGGACATTTAGCTGAGGAAAAATCTCAGAAATTTGAATACCAGTTGCATGATTAGACATGTAAACACCATGCACTTGCAAGCGCGGACGGACTACAAAACCTCAGGTAGCGCACGTGCACCTGCTCCGGCTGAAGGTAGCCAGCAACGCTACATCGCTTCCCCCACTGTAAGCCCACCGGTTAGCACACCACCAGCAAGAAATGTTGAGGTGTCGTCGCAAGGCCAAAGCAGTCAGGGAATCACAATGTTTTTCCAAAGAAAGACTGCATCTAGGCCATCACCACCACCATCACCATCACCAACCCCTTCTCAGTCCGCCATGCCCAACGCTAGTTCCACCATATGCAGCTCTCAAGTCCAGCTCACCCTAGCAGAGACTGTGAGTAGGACAAGAAAGTACTCATCCTCTCATCCGCGTACACTGGCATTGAACGCCTACATTGCCAAACTGATCTCATTAGAGATGATGCCCTTCCGTTTGGTTGAAAGCGCAGCGTTCCGAGAGCTCATAGCCTATGCTGTCCCACGCTATGACCTACCCAGTCGGCACTTTTCTAGAAAAGCCATCCCTGCCCTCCACCTGCATGTGAAAGACCGCATTGTCCATGCACTCAAACAATCAGTGAGTGGAAAGGTGCACCTCACAACAGATGCATGGGTCAGTAGGCATGGCAGGGCCGTTACATGTCCATCACTGCGCACTGGGTTAATGTGGTGGATGCAGGGTCCACAGGGAACAGTGGCGGTGGGACAGTGCTGCCTAGCCCATAGTATAGGCAACAGTTGGCTGTAGGCGTTCGACCCTCCTCCTCCTCCAGAAGCAAAAGCTAGTCGACAGAACGCAGTCACACGAGCACTCCATCCACAGCTGCCAGTGTTGAACACGAGGTGTCACACTATCGAACAGCTAATGGTAAGCGTCAGCAGGCTGTTTTAAAGATGATGTCTTTGGGCGACAACAGACACACCGCGGAGGTACTGACAGACTACTTGCAGCGAGAAACTGAGTCATGGCTGGGCAGTCTGCATCTTGAACCAGGCAAGGTAGTCAGTGATAACGGCCGTAATTTTGTGGTGGCCATAGCCCTGGCAAAGCTCAGACACATACCTTGCCTGGCTCACACCTTGAACCTGGTGGTGCAGTGCTTCATAAATAATTATCCGGAGTTACCAGCCCTGCTCCATAAGGAGCGAAGACTGTGCTCGCACATCCATCGCTCACCCGTAGACTCCAGGCGTATGCAGAGGCTGCAGCGATTGCTCCACCTCTCCAAGCACCGCTGTGGGAGGATACACAGGCAGGCAGCTTGAGGGCAGACATGGAGTTGTCGGGTGTGCAGTGATCAAAGCTGAAAGACCTCAGTAAAGTCCTTCAGTGTTTTGAGGAATGCACACGGCTGGTAAGCGCAGACGACGCCATCATAAGCATGAGCATCCCACTTATGCGTCTGCTCATGCAAACTTTGACGCACATTAAGGATCAGGCGTCTGCAGCGGAGGAGGAAGAGGAGGAGGAAGAGGGAAGCCTTGATGACAGTCAGCCATTGTCTGCTCAGGGAACTGTCCAGGACGAGGTGGAGGAAGAAGAGGAGGATGAGGGGGATGATTATTTTGGGGAGGAGGATGCTTCTCATGGGGCAAGAGAAAATGTTGGCTTGCCAAGGTCAGGTACAGGGTTTGTGCGAGACTGGAGGGATGTGGATTTGGCAGAAAGTGCTCCTCCACCCACCACTGGCAGTGCATCATTGACACCTGGAACATTGGCCCACATGTGTGATTATCTCTTGCGGATCCTAAAAATGGACCCCCGCATTGCCAAAATTATGAAGGATGACGACTACTGGTTGGCCAGCATCCTCGATCCACGCTATAAAGACAAATTACAGAACATCATGCCACAGGAGAACCTAGAGCTAATATTGGCGAACAAACAAGCAACTCTGGTAAGCTGTTTGTTAGAGGCATTCCCAGCACACAGCAGTGGTGCAGGTTCTACCACGAGCCGTACTGGGCGACATGGAAGAGGTGTTCGTGGTGCACACAGCCGAAGTGGCGTTGGAGACAGGGGTTTCATGACCATGTTGTGGACTGATTTCTCGAGTACCACTCACACGACTGGTAATACTGAATCGATTGCAACAGACAGGAGACAGCAGTTGTCAACTATGGTTCAAAATTACCTCTCCTCCCCTATCGATGTTCTTCCTCACAGTTTATTCCCCTTTGACTACTGGGCCTGTAAACTGGACACCTGGCCTGAATTGACACAATATGCCTTACAGGAGCTCGCTTGCCCTGCTTGTAGTGTGCTATCAGAAAGAGTCTTCAGTGCTGCTGGATCAATCCTGACAGAAGGACCCGTCTGTCGACCCAAAATGTAGGTGATCTCATCTTCATTAAAATGAACCATGCCTGGGTTTCAAAGAATTTTGTACCACCTTCCCCTGATGACACATAGGTTGCCAGCAAAATGGCTTGCTTTGTCCTCCTCTTCTTCTGACTTCTCCAATTCCTCCATTTGCAGCTGCTGAACATCCAGCCTACACCTCAACATATGCCAGTTTTTCCACCTCCCTAACTGGGCTGTACCCCGCCCGGGGCCGGCGTCAGCACCTGGCGCACCCGGGCAAGTGCCGAGGCCCTGAGCAGGTGGGGAGGCCCACTCGCCGTCAGAGACACCGGCGTACTATGAGGGGCCCTGTGCCAGTGCCGGCGCCCACGAGTGGGCCCCCCCTGCTTGCTCAGGGCCCCAGCACTTGCAATACTTACCTCTCCTTGTGGCGTCTTCCGCGTTTCCTGACAGTGACATTCAGGTCAGAGAGCGCGATGACATCACTTCCGTGCGCCCTCTGCCTGAACAGTCACAGTGCAGAGAGCTCGAAGATGGCGACGCTGGGGAGTCCAGAGTGGAGCAGTGCCCAGCGAGGAGAGGTATTTCATTTTTTTTAATGCTTGGAGCAATATATGGGGGGAGCATTATACACTGTAGAATTATATATGGGGAGCATTATACACTTGAGCATCATAGATAGGGTCCATTACACACTGGAGCATTATATATGGGGCCCATTATACACTGGAGCATTATAAATGGGGCCCATCATACACTGGAGCATCATATACGGGACCCATTATACACTGGAGCATCATATATGTTATGGAAATTTAATTAGGATAAATCTATCCTGAAGTGTTTGTTGGTGCTGTTCCCAATTTTCTATTAAATGTCTTTTAGAGCGCTCAGAACGAAATGAGGACTGTCCACAACGGAAGTGTCAGTATAACAGTTCGTCAAGACTACACATTTATTATTCATTCAAGGTTTTATACGTTTACAAAAAGGGGCTGGTTAGTCAATTGACATACAATTAAAAGCTGCTAGATTATTGGCTGTTCTAGTGTAAGTATGATAATTATGATAATTATGATAAAAGGGCTGAAGTTGCAGATTTATTGTTTTTTGTTCTTTTGCCCTAGCTTTCTTGCATGACTAGTAAAGAAAACAATAGATATCTACTATGTGGTGCCTATAATAATATATGGAGGACTATACTGTCCGGTTTTTGAGCTATTGTAGAATTTACAATAGATATCACTCATGTAATGTAAGAAGTGAAGTATTTGGCATTGTACTATACCTATATTTCTCTGCCGTATCGGAGCATCATGAATTGTGGTATGTGTTAAAGGGGTCCACTGAGACTCTTTCACCCGGTGCCCACGAAAACCTAGAGCCAGCCCTGCCCCCCCCACAACTTTAGCCAAATAACCCCCAGTTTTCAATGCGTTACTATTATTATAAAGTAAATTAAGGTTGCCAATCTTAAGTAATAAGAATTGATGTCGTTGGCAGTGAAATGGGCACTGTAGGTGTGTTTACTGTTCTCCGCTCACTGCCGACTTTTATTCCCCATTGACTTGCATTGGGGTCGGGTCGGGTTTCGGTCGGAACTCCGACTTTTGGCGATAGTCGGCCGATTTCGTTCGACTCGACTTTTGATAAAGTCGGGTGGTCCGAAACCCGACTCGACCCTCCCGAAGGCAAAGTCGTTCATCACTACTAAGAACCTAATGTTCAGTTTTGTAACTTTTTGCCTAGTGCCATTAGACCAACAGTTCAGCATATTGTGCACTCCTCCACCATCACCTCATAAATTTGGTTTAGTGTCATCTACATTACATGCAGACAACGAGATAAAGAGGCGGAGGGCACCATCAGCCAGAATGAGCAAAAGGGATCTACCTGGAGCATTTCAAAACATGGTGCAAGAAACATACTATATTCCAGGGACCACCAAAATGAATATTCAAAATATCAACTTTTATTAGAGTTAACATAACACCAAAAAATTAAAAACATTTAAAACAAATCACATTGTACATGCCCCATATACCCCCACATTACATGCAGAGGGACGTTTTAGCTCAGAGATTGTGCGCCTCCATTATTTACCTCATGTACCAGCCTCACACATTGCCCCTGTATTCACACTGCAGACATGGCTGACATCTCATATATTTTAGTGGCATTATAACCCTAATGTGATGTCTGCAACTTCTCCATAGTCCTGGTGTCATGATGACTATGGGGATTGTGTGACAGGAGGAGCAGAACAAGGACAGTCATTTTACTCTGCACAAGATGGAGTAGTAGGGAGGATAGACGTAATATAGATAGACACTGATGGGAGAGAAGCAGCCTGGGACCATGGGAATGTCACATAGATAATGGTCTAGTGTTGAAAATACACTGTCCTCATTATTCCTCATGTCTAGCCTCCTGTATACAGGTAATAATCACCCTACATGTATAGTAGTGTTCAAAATGATAGCAGTCCAGTATGACTAATCAGATTAATCACTGTTTTTGGTATAAATTATATTACCATTACCACATGTCAAACAATTTTCAAGTTGGTGTAGTAGAGTCTAAGAAAATCAACAGACTCAGCATTCATGATCTGCGTGTTTTTGAGTCTGTGTATTGGAATAATTAATTGAAAGAGGGTGTGTTCAAAATAATAGCCTTGTGGAGTTCAATTAGTGAGGTCAATCATACTGTGAAGAAACAGGTGTGAATCAGGTGGCCCTTATTTACGGGTGAAGCCAGGACATGTTGCACATGCAATTCTCCTTGAAAGCCTGAGAAATATGGGTTGTTCGAGACATTTGTAAGAGGGTAAAGGATTATCACTGCTTTGCCCCGCCCCTTAAGTGCTCTTCATATATATATATATGTGATAATTGCTGTTTGTTGTTGTAAATATTTCGGTGGTACTGCTACATTCGCATTACCACACATAGCAATGGTATTGCCACGTCTTTTATGTGTTACCATTCTCTGTAGGACTATGTATATTATGTTGTGTTCCTTTAATGTGATATAATAACGTATTGTCATGTTCTTCACTGTATATAAATACAATGTACTGCTCATGTGTAGCTTAGGGAAAATGAAGTGCATCCTTTTGGTACAATAGAGGGAACTTTAGTATATAGTTCCTATATTGGGGTAAGTGTAGTTCTGTTGTGGACCACAAGGTGGGGGCAAACTAGTGGGCTTTGTTAGGTATAGCTGATAGGTAGTTCACATAGGGTTAAGTGTAGGAGGGGCTGCCGGGTAGCAATAAGAAGGTTCTAGGTAGTTAGCTCAGAAGGGGTTAGAGTGCCCAAATGTCCACATGGGCTTAGGCCCGAACCACCGGCAGCCACGCAACGCTTAAATACTGCAGCCCACATTACCCACGGCCAATGCATAGCATAGCAGTGGGCCTGTACAGAGAAGGAAGATGTGGCGTCTTACCGCCTGGGCTAATGCTTTTAGGGCAGAACTAAGGAAATGAAGGGAGCTGGAGCTTCGACGGGATCGGTACAGACGGGCCGAATGCTTTACTGAGGGCCACCAAACATAGTGATTGATGAATTCAGTTCTGGGGCAAAGCAGGCTGAAGGAAATGTCATTATAGCGAGGTCAGGCCTGGAAGGAAATGGGGAGCAGTCTAGTACGGTCTGGTCTGGGCGTGTACTGCACAGAAGTGACAGCAAAGCAGGTAAAGATAAGGAAACGAGTGAAACCCATGATGTGCCAACTGTGGATGTAATATGTGAAGTGTTAAGCAAAGAGAATGTTCAAATTATCCAGGACTGTGTCTCCATTACTGGGGGTTGCCTGAAAGAGGGACCGTCATCGCCTGGGAAGTGCCCAGGAGAAGCTGAACTTGGAGATGCAGGTATGCTGAAGAGAAGTATACAGTTTTATGTAGGGGAAGGACTGGACATAGATGTTGCAGTTATTCAGGTCACGACTACAGTCCAGGCCCTCCCTTACACATTGTTGAGAAGAGCAGCATACTTTGATTAAAAAGTTGATTGGAGAGGGTAAAACTTCTAAAGAAGTGCAGACATTGATAGGCTGGTCAGCTAAAATGATCTCCAATGCTTTAAAATGGAAAGCCAAACCAGAGAGACGTGGAAGAAAACAGAAGACTACCATTTGAATGTTCTCTACATCCAAAGCACTGCTGGCTAGTGATCCCAGGGAAATCCTCATGTGTTCACTGAACCATGCGGATTCGCCACGTCCAATATATTGGACGGGTGAAATTTATCTTGCAGAGACTCGCATCTCTCCAAAATATAAATAGACATGCTGCGGTCAGGAGAGATGCGCCGCATGTCCGTCTCCGGTGAGGTTGGATGCGGCAGACGCGTCCAACCCACAGTGTTTACTGATCATGTGCACATACCCTAATTGACTCCTATGACCCCGACCTTAGGCTTATATACTGTATTTATTGTGGCAGAACGTGTTTCCTATTACATATGTGCATTTTTGAGTCACTATATCCCTAAGGGGTTGTGGAGGTTGTACAAGGAGTCCAGGGGAAAGGTGAACGGGTGCATTACACCATGTCAGTGGTGTATCTGAGTAAGACATGAGACATCCGCAGTTCACAGCTGTGTCGCGTGCCTCCATCCCCCACCATTGTCTCCCATCTCTCTGCACTCCATGACTCAGCTCATTGCTGATGCTTAGTATAATAAGTGCGGTTCATTCAGGACATCAGACATTAGGATTAAAAATATCCCCATTCACAGAAGATGGTTCACACACAATCATTCTCCTTCCATCAGTGTTTTGGTAAAATCGGTTGCTTTTTAACTTCCTATCACTATTTAATCGCCCAGTATTTGGTTGTGCGTCACAGCTTCTATTCTTAGCCGCGGACTCACTGATCTCGTGCAATTGCTAATCAGACTGCTATATTTTCTGCAATCCCAATAATAATCCTGGAGCCACCCACAGCACAGCCGACCTCTGACCCCTGCACAGGCTGTGGTATTCCACGCTCCAGCGAGTACTTCTACTTCTCTGATACATATTAATTAAATAGCTGTTAATATTGTTCTATCTGATCGTGTGAACGCCAAAGTGACTGCAAGCAAATCTGAAAGCATCAATGCCAGTTCCAGATTAGGCAGATTATTAAATTATCATTTTAGAGACTGCATCACTGAGCAACTCTAGAAATGCATTTTTACTTGCCCATTATCATGTACATGTATTCCTAAGAACATTAATTTCCCAAATATCACCCAATCCAGACAGGTTGCCCTAAGGAACGAGCAAAACATTTGTTCATAAGTTGAAATGATTTTTAAACTTGCTTAAAAATTATTGTTCTCAGCAGCACATTGTCCTGTGTAAAGAGGACTTGTGCTGACGAAAATAATGACAGTCTATGTTCATGAAACAATCATTCTGTGAGCATGGGAAGTGCAATTAACCTGTCTAAGCCACCCATCAGCACGTATGTAGCCCATCAATGTATGCCTATTATGTGTGGTATTGTCTGCTGCACCAGTGTATCTAAGCCTGTCAATCTGATGCTGTGTGCTGAGCTAGCATACACAAGCCTTTGATGTGTGATATTGAGCCGGCGTATGTAAATTTATCAGGTCTGATAGAAATAAGGAAAATGTTTTGCAGAAGTCTGGCCTAGCGGCTACGTCGAAGGTCCACGGCTTCTGTATCAGAGTCCTGTGAATCACCTACGATCTTCGGGCAGCCCCAGTACCTCTTCTTATTAGTGAGACACATGCATGATGTCATATATAATGTGTGGTACTGTCTGCTCAGCCACAGTATCTAAGCCTATTGTGCGTGATACTGTCCGCTGAGCTGCTGTATCTAAACTTGTTACATGCGATACTACTGTATCTGCTGCTAATCCACTGTATCTAAACTTATTATGTTTGATACTATCTGTTGCTGAGCCATCATATCTAAGCTATTACATGTGATACTATCTGTTGCTGAGCCATCATATCTAAGCTATTACATGTGATACTATCTGTTGCTGAATTGCTGTACCTAAGCCAATTACGTTTGATACTTTCTGTTGCTGAGCTGCTCTATCAAAGCCTATTTTGTATGATATTATCTGTTGCTGAGACACTATATCTAAGTTATGACTGATGATACTGTCTGCTAAGTAGTTGTATCTAAGGTACAGTATTACATGTGACACTATCTGCTGTGCTGCTGTATGTAAGCTATTATGTGACACAGACTGCTATGTGATATTGTTGTTGCTGAGCTGCTGTATCTAAGCTATTGCATGTGACACTATTGCTGAGCTGCTGTATCTAAGCTATTATGTGTGATACTATTTGTTGTTGAACTGCTGTATCTTAGCTATTACATGTGACACCAGCTGCTGAGCTGTAGTATCTAAGCTATTACATATGATTTCATCTGTTGCTGAGCTGCTGCAGCTTTGCTATTACATGATACTATTTGTAGGTGTGCTGCTGTATCTAAGTCTATTACATGTGATACTATTTGTTGGTGAGCTGCTGTATCTAAGCCTATTACGTGCGATATCTGTTGCTGAGCCACTACAGTGGGTACGGAAAGTATTCACACCCCTTTAAATTTTCACTCTTTGTTTCATTGCAGCCATTTGGTAAATTCAAAAAAGTTCATTTTTTTCTCATTAATGTACACTCTGCACCCCATCTTTACTGAAAAAAACAGAAATGTAGAAATTTTTGCAAATTTATTCAAAAAGAAAAACTGAAATATCACATGGTCATAAGAATTCAGATCCTTTGCTCAGGCACTCATATTTAAGTCACTTGATGTCCATTTCCCTGTGATCCTTCTTGAGATGGTTCTACTCCTTTATTGGAGTCTAGCTGTGTTTAATTAAACTGATAGGACTTGATTTGTAAAGGCACACACCTGTCTATATAAGACCTCACAGCTCACAGTGCATGTCAAACCAAATGAGAATCATGAGGTCAAAGGAACTGGCCAAGGAGCTCAGAGACAGAATTGTGGAAAGGCACACATCTGGCCAAATTTACAAAAGAATTTCTGCTATACTCAAGGTTCCTAAGAGCACAGTGGTCTCCATAGTCCTTAAATGGAAGAAGTTTGGGACCACCAGAAGTCTTCCTAGACCTGGCCGTCCAGCCAAACTGAGCAATCATGGGAAAAGAGCCTTGGTGAGAGAGGTAAAGAAGAACCCCAAGATCACTGTGGCTGAGCTCCACAGATGCAATAGGGAGATGGGAGAAAGTTCCACAAAGTCAACTATCACTGCAGCCCTCCACCAGTCAGGCCTTTATGGCAGAGTGGCCCGACGGAAGCCTCTCCTCAGTGCAAGACATATGAAAGCCCGCATAGAGTTTGCTAAAAAAAAACATGGAGGACTCCCAGACTATGAGAAATTCTCTGGTCTGATGAGATGAAGAGAAAACTTTTTGGTGATAATTCTAAGCGATATGTGTGGAGAAAACCAGGCACTGCTCATTACCTGCCCAATACAATCCCAACAGTGAAACATGGTGGTGGCAGCATCATGCTATGGGGGTGTTTTTCAGCTGCAGGGACAGGACGACTGGTTGCAATTGAAGGAAACATGAATGCGGCCAAGTACAGAGATATCCTGGATGAAAACCTCTTCCAGAGTGCTCTAGACCTCAGACTTGGCCGAAGGTTCACCTTCCAACAAGACAATGACCCTAAGCACACAGCTAAAGTAACAAAGGAGTTGCTTCAGAACAACTCTGTGACCATTCTTGACAGGCCCAGCCAGAGCCCTGACCTAAATCCAATTGAGCATCTCTGGAGAGACCTGATAATGGCTGTCCACCAATGTTCACCATCCAACCTGACGGAACTGGAGAGGATCTGCAAGGAAGAATGGCAGAGGATCCCCAAATCCAGGCGTGAAAAACTTGTTGTATCATTCCCAAGAAGACTCATGGCTGTACTAGCTCAAAAGGGTGCTTCTACTCAATACTGAGCAGAGGGTCTGAATACTTATGACCATGTGATATTTCAGTTTTGATTTTTTAATAAATTTGCAAAAATGTCTACATTTCTGTTTTTTTTCAGTCAAGATGGGGTACAGAGTGTACATTAATGAGAAAAAAATGAACGTTTAAATTTACCAAATGGCTGCAATGAAGCAAAGTGAAAAATTTAAAGGGGTCTGAATACTTTCGGTACCCACTGTATATCTAAGCTATTACTGATGATACTATCTGCTGAGCTGTTGCAGCTAAGCTATTACCTGTGATGCTGACTGCTGAGATGCTGTATCTAAGCTATTACATGTGATACCACCTGCTGAGCTGCTGCATCTAAGCTATTACATGTTATACTATTTGTTACTGATCTGCTGTATCTAAGCTATTATGTTTAATTTACCTCTTGCTGAGCTGCTCTATATAAGCTATTACCTGTGATACTGTCTGCTGAGCCACTGTATCTAAGCTATTGCGTGTGATACTATCTGCTGCTGAGCTGCAGCAATTGACATTTGTCTCCTGTGGTATTACAGTGCTTGGTGTCACATGAGGACATATGCGGCTTCTGATAATGCTTGGTGATGATTAGCTCACTAGTGTCTGCTTCAGGGATTTTTAGGTGTCAGGCGCAGGAAGACGATGCACAAGGCATTTATAAAAATACCCAAGAAGGAATTTGCAGCCTAAAAATAATCACAGGAGGACAAAGTGCAGAGTTTCCAACCAAACACAGAACATTCACATCTTTCTGTAGATCTAATATCGAAGTATCCAAGTCATAATGGAAGACAATGAAGAACCAAGGAGTTATGGAAGTGCAACACCTAAAATGGGAGACAATGTACTTCTAATAAACTGAGCATAAGGGCTCTTGCAATAGACTCGGAATGGTAAACAGGAGAATGCTCCGGTGGAACCTTGTGCAAGAGTGGGCCACCATCCTCTTATATGAGCAGTACTTGGAACCATATACATGAATCACTATGTACAGACAAAAGCGGCATCTTATTCATTTAACAATCTACCTAGCTCATTGTTATATAAATTTGTAATTGAGGATAATGTCATGTTTGAAAAGTGGGGCCCAGAAGCTGGGTTACCGCTGGCCCTTTGGCCACCCAGTCCGACACTGTTTGTGTGTAGCCCTGGTGTGAAGGCACACGCAGTACCCTGGAGGATGTGTGGAGAGATAGCAGTTTAATGCTCAATGAACATTCATTTCAACACACACACTTAGACACGCCCACAGGTATATATAGTCTAGTCACATGCATCAGCAGTTCAGTCAGTGACTCTGAAGGAGTTCAGTTTCCTGTCAGGAAGACAGAGGAGGGATTGATTGTGCAGTTCAGAAAGTGGAGTCCAGTACAGGTGAGCCAGATCACCTCAGCCTGGTCAGAGCTGTGGCCCACTAGAAGACAGACTGAGACATTTATTAGAAGAAAGAAGTGAGTTGCAGATATACTTCAGTCTCCTGTCCCAAGGACGGTGAAGGTTCAGAGACGTGCTCCTGCCTAGAAGATTACTGAGAGTCTAGCAACAAGCTCAAGAAAGGAACTAAGTAAGGGACTGACTTTATTAACCTGTGAAGTGAGAAATGCTTATGCTACCAGCGCGGACAAGGCGAAAGGCACAGTGGTAGAAATTCTGAGTGCAATAGGATTGGAGAAGTCCTGCACGTTGTTACCGGTCACTGGAGACCGAAGCATCACCATAGCTTCATGCATGGTGGTAGGAAACCCAGAGGCTTACCGGACCTTAGGTAGCGGAAAGCAGCCCCTGGAGTGTCAGTACGTAACTGGGGTCAGGTGGAATAGGAACTTTGAGCTAGGCCAAGCATATAAGAACCTAGTTTCATCACAGGAAGGCTCCGACCACAAAACTGACCGGGCAGTACAGCTTAGAGAAGCTGGAGTTTATTGAGGGAACTACGCTTCATGCTGGTTGGACTCATCTTTGTGAAAGTAAAGGAGGCCCCTAACTTGTCCAGCTGCTATCTTGAAACACATCCTCCAATGGATCAGCCTCCCTGGGACCTGCATAACCATCTTGCAAGTAAAAAGGTATGGAAAGACGCTGATGTGTGAGACTGTGTTATTTGATTGCATCCCTGCACAACCCCACCATAACCATCGACCTGAGGGAAGAGTCCCACCTGTAGGGGACCCGACATCTAGCTGCCTCACCATCCCCTCAGAGATCTACAGCAGCGCTGGTACAAATTACCAGAGACTACAGGTGGCGTCACGAACTATGTATATATATCCCCTGTAAATATTCCCCCAACATACGCCAGACCGCCAGGGCCACAGACCGAGCCACCGCTGCCAGTGACACAAACCCCATAGACTTCTACGGGCTCGGCTCTGAGTACCCCATTGCCCTGGTAACCCACAATTGTGGTGCGTGGTCGAGACAAATTGGCGTCACGAACAGGATGCGAAACTCGCAAAATTGCGAGCCCTGTGTGCCTATGGAGTTGTTTTTGTGAAAAGGACTGTTTGCACTTTTGGCGCCAAAAATCGCCATCTTTGTCGCCATATTCGCGCCCTCAGGCGCTGGAGAAGAAGGTGGGCGTACCTTCGTGGGCGTGTACCCCCCTGTGGCGCGAAGAAAATGCCTGCCCTCTCAAAGTGCTATTACAACATGCGATCCTGCCCTACAGCAAAGGAGGTCCGCCTCCTCTTCACCTTTCCTGCAAAGAGGAGGAGACGCAAACCCCGCCTCCACGGAAGAGACCGGACGTCTCTGGAGGAAGATGAAAAAACGCTCTGGAACATCATGGAAGCAGGACGTGTGCAGCCGAGCAGGGAAGCGGAGGAAGGCAGGCCCCGTTCCCCAGCCAAGCTGCCACCAGCACCGGAACCATCCGTGATCCTGCACCTGCAGCAAGCATTGCTGGAAATCAAAGAAGAAAATGCACGACTGAAAAAGATGATTTTGCCACAACCTGGATTTGAGGAGATCGAGAGACGCCGGCGTACCCTGGAGCAGCGGCGGCTGTGGGACGCGGTGATCTCTCCCTTCGATGACCCCCTACGTCTGGAGTTGCCAAAACTTCTGCTGCCCAAGGCAAAGGAGCAACCGGAGGCTGCCCCCGAAAGTACCGATCCTGATCCCACCGGTGAAGCGGTGGAAGCGAAGGAGGTTGAGGAGGTACCGCCAGTTCCGGAACGCCCGCCCGGCCAGGAGGCCGCAGCAGAGGATCGATCCCCGATAGGGACACCGGAGGGGTCCTGTCCGTCATTGCCAGACATTGACTGGGAAGAGATGGAGCAGCGACAGCAGCAGGTTAGTGCGTCCCCGATTGAGCCATTGCGCACACCTGCTTCCTGCTCTGCATCACACCAGCATTGTGCATCGGCATCGCCCCCTGCGTACACCTCCGTATCGCAATCGGCGATCTACTCTGCATCGCAATCGGCGACCCAATCTACATCGCAAGAGTCTGATGCGATCTCAATTGAGCCACTACAAAAGCCTGCTTTTTGCCCAGTATCTTATGCTGCAGCAGCGTCCCCAGAGGGGGACGGGCCCTGCGGCCTAGAGGACCGGAGTGAACCGGCCCTGCAGGTAACCAGCGATGATGACACCCTGCTGGAACCCCCGACATCCCCACCAGCCCAGTGCACACCAGCCACACAGACCCCGATGGTGGAGTCGATGATCTTGGTGCTGGGCACTGGGCCCAGGAATAGGAACGGTCCTGTGCGAGCATCGCATTGTTCCAGCCCCCGGGATGGAAAGTGTCATTGAAGTCAAGAGAATGTGAAGAACGGTAGGACCCAGACAGGGTTTACCGCAACTAAGAAGATGTACATAAGTTTTATAAAAGTGAAAATGTTTTGCACAAGTTAAATGAGTATATAGTGTATATATATATTGCCAAAAGTAGAATGCCCGGCTGGGTAATCAGATAAAAAGTTTTTGCACTTTATTATAATGTGATTTGATATAATGTGTCTTTTTCTTACAATGGACTCAGAGGTTGAGGACTGTGCCAGCCCAGAACTTATCTGTATATAGTTGCGCTTCGGTGCCTAATCTTGGTTTTACATAAAACCACCACAATTACCTCTGAACATAAAACCCGTGTGGTGAGGCACTGAGTGAGGTCTGCATTCGGATGTCCTGCAGCCCACCCAGGACCCACGTTGAAGGTTTGGTGCGGGTCCTTCACAAGCATATTGTCTATTTATATGGAAATGTTATTTAATATTGTATTTTTCTATATATAATGTTTTGTTTGCAACGTTCAAGACATCCTTACCTCCTGGATGGGACGAATTAATGTTTAATGTTGATGTTTAATGCATAAACAAAATTGTCTCTTTGTATTTTACAGCCCGGGAGTGCTGTCATTTACCATGGGGGAATGTGTAGCCCTGGTGTGAAGGCACACGCAGTACCCTGGAGGATGTGTGGAGAGATAGCAGTTTAATGCTCAATGAACATTCATTTCAACACACACACTTAGACACGCCCACAGGTATATATAGTCTAGTCACATGCATCAGCAGTTCAGTCAGTGACTCTGAAGGAGTTCAGTTTCCTGTCAGGAAGACAGAGGAGGGATTGATTGTGCAGTTCAGAAAGTGGAGTCCAGTACAGGTGAGCCAGATCACCTCAGCCTGGTCAGAGCTGTGGCCCACTAGAAGACAGACTGAGACATTTATTAGAAGAAAGAAGTGAGTTGCAGATATACTTCAGTCTCCTGTCCCAAGGACGGTGAAGGTTCAGAGACGTGCTCCTGCCTAGAAGATTACTGAGAGTCTAGCAACAAGCTCAAGAAAGGAACTAAGTAAGGGACTGACTTTATTAACCTGTGAAGTGAGAAATGCTTATGCTACCAGCGCGGACAAGGCGAAAGGCACAGTGGTAGAAATTTCTGAGTGCAATAGGATTGGAGAAGTCCTGCACGTTGTTACCGGTCACTGGAGACCGAAGCATCACCATAGCTTCATGCATGGTGGTAGGAAACCCAGAGGCTTACCGGACCTTAGGTAGCGGAAAGCAGCCCCTGGAGTGTCAGTACGTAACTGGGGTCAGGTGGAATAGGAACTTTGAGCTAGGCCAAGCATATAAGAACCTAGTTTCATCACAGGAAGGCTCCGACCACAAAACTGACCGGGCAGTACAGCTTAGAGAAGCTGGAGTTTATTGAGGGAACTACGCTTCATGCTGGTTGGACTCATCTTTGTGAAAGTAAAGGAGGCCCCTAACTTGTCCAGCTGCTATCTTGAAACACATCCTCCAATGGATCAGCCTCCCTGGGACCTGCATAACCATCTTGCAAGTAAAAAGGTATGGAAAGACGCTGATGTGTGAGACTGTGTTATTTGATTGCATCCCTGCACAACCCCACCATAACCATCGACCTGAGGGAAGAGTCCCACCTGTAGGGGACCCGACATCTAGCTGCCTCACCATCCCCTCAGAGATCTACAGCAGCGCTGGTACAAATTACCAGAGACTACAGGTGGCGTCACGAACTATGTATATATATCCCCTGTAAATATTCCCCCAACATACGCCAGACCGCCAGGGCCACAGACCGAGCCACCGCTGCCAGTGACACAAACCCCATAGACTTCTACGGGCTCGGCTCTGAGTACCCCATTGCCCTGGTAACCCACAATTGTGGTGCGTGGTCGAGACATTTGCACATGACCGATTTTCTTAGATGAGTGCTGTCTGTGGTTTTCTCGGATAACACTCATACCTATGATATTCTATGGAGCTGTTCACAAGTTTGATTTTTTACTCAGACCCAGCGGTCTGAGTACAAAAATCGGGCACATCCGCTTTTTATCCGAGTGTCAAATAAAAATTGACAATGCAAGTTTATTGGTCCCTGAAAAAAAAACGATTGAGGTCAGATTTTCACGGGCTTACAGAATGGAGAAGGTGGAGACATTTTTTTTTTCTTTTTCATGTCCGAGAAAAACTGCTACCACTTTGATCACAGTCCGATCAAGGTCTGATCAGAAAAATCGAATTCTTTTTCTAGGATGTTGAGACGTCAGTCAAGTGAAACTACACTATAGTTGAAATTTTTGCATCGTATCTACAACACCTTCTGCTTACCAATATGTGCCCAAGAGTATGTGATTCATTGGTCTACCTGCCTTGCCATGTTAAATAATTTCATAATGAATCACTTTAATAAAAATGTGTAAATAGCATTTGTATCTCCAGGAGACGTCTTATAATTGGCATCGTGAACATGATCCCTGAGGGGGTGGAGGTGTACAGCCGATGAGTCAAGCCTCCAATCTATTCCAGCAAGCTGCAAGAGCATGAGACCCATTAACCAAAGACAAGTGTGTAATCATGGAGGCACCTGCCATCTGAAGGATTCAGAGATGGCACATGTGTCTCACCTTTATTGATATGTACCACACTGGAGTCTTCTATTTTCATAAGACATGAAGGGAAATTAGCTTAAATTGGTGAATAAAACTGATATGGGATGAAGTTTATCGAAGGGTGCAAACTCCTAGTGAAGGATGGGGATTTATTGATAGCTTACAATCTTCCTGAAACCGTGCACCTGTAACAGGACACCTGGCTCAGCAGGGATCCCAGCTTCTCGGCTTTAAAGAAGGAATTCATATCCCCACCAATTAGCTAGTACAAGAAGAACCCCTGTGGATCCAAACCATGCGGTCTAACTGCTTGGATTTCATAAGGAGAATGTGGACTTACCATAGGTCCTAGCCACACACCGGTTACATTTTCAAAATCTCTGGAACAGGCCAAACGCCATCCATGGACTCGATCTGGCACCTCAGGGTGGGGAGATGCTAGTAAAAGCCAGGTAGCAAAGCTGTGTTTGGTCTCAACACCTATCAGGAGCCCAGCCGGAACACATGGCGCCAAAACCGCCTCCCTAGGACCGCCCATTAAGGAGTTATGACCCATCTTAAGTTTTGGAGTTTTTAGCTACTAGAGGCAAAGGCAGGAGATTTAGGTTCAGCCCAGAGGACAAGAGGTGAGTGACCCAAAGGAGACAAAGGCTAGTGTAAGGCCATGTGGGCTTTCTCTTTGTTATGCTTGCAGTTCACTTCGAAAGTGGGGGGCATGTCAAGTAACGTGCTGTGAAGGAATGAGGAGCCAGCTGGCAGCCCATGCACCCTGAGGCCCAGCGCAAACATGGTCTAACATCAACATCAAACCAGTAATTAACGTGATCCATCTGGTTATATCTTTTGTCCTACTACTATCAGTATTTGCATATCTGACCACTGTATATGTATAACCACTGTGTATACAGTGTATTGTCTAGTGTGCCCTTAAAGGGACTCTGTCACCCCATTTTTTGTATATAAGCTGAAGCCACCGCCATCAGGGGCTTATCTACAGCATTCTGTAATGCTGTAGATAAGCCCCCAATGTAACCTGAAAGATAAGAAAAACAAGTTATATTATACTCATCCGGGGGGCGGTCCGCTGCGGTCCGGTCCGATGGGTGTCGCTGGTCAGGATCCGGTGACGTCCTCCTTCTTGCTTCAGTCGCGCTCCTGCACAGCCGTACTTTATCTGCCCTGTTGAGGGCAGAGCAAAGTACTGCAGTGCGCAGGCACCGGGAAAGGTCAGAGATGCCCAGCGAATGTGCACTGCAGTACTTTGCTCTGCCCTCAACAGGGCAGATAAAGTACACCTGCGCAGGAGCACGCCAGAAGCAAGGAGGAGGACGTCATCGCTAGAAGATGGGAGGCGTCGGATCTGGACCTGCGACAGCCATCGGACCGGACCGCATCGGACCGCTCCCCGGGTGAATATAATATAACTTGTTTTTCTTACAATGGATGAATTGGCCACATACACTTGGAAAATAAAGAGTGCGCCCACAGTGGAACACAAAACATGAAAAGGCAAACACATATAAAATAGACTTGACAAAAAAAATCACAAATTAAGGAAGGAATTTGGTGTGAATTAAAGTCTGCTGGTAAGTTTCTGTTACAATTCATGACACTTTATGGAATAAATAAAATAAACCTTTTGGACGACGCTTGGCCACGGATGACAACCTCTCAAATGTGGCAAGAGAGATAACAAGTGGCACTTTTTTTGCATATATTTTTTAATCCATGAAAGCTTTAAAAGCTTTTCATAAATTCCACTCTAAAGTCTCAGAAGCAGCTGGCAAGATCATGTGCATATTTTTCAGCATATACCCCGCACTGATTCTGTTTCCCTGTATTAGTCGTAAAGCGACTTATTTCCATCTCCAAGTGTTCCACCTCAATGAACACATCACCTACTCTTAAGAAATGATTAGAAGCACTGCTGCCAATCAATCTGTAATGTCTACTATTGTATTGCACTTTTCTCAGATTCTTGTCGTTATGCAGAGTCATAATTGTGGCACTACAAGTACCATCATTTTGTGTTATTACTGAGCATCCAAGTGATCTACATCATTTCATATTTCTCATTTCTAAGAAGCATCATTGTCAGAATCTCCCTGTCCTCTCCAACAGCAGCAGGAACCTTTCCTTGAAACCAGAAAAAATGTAAAACCTGTCCATTTATAATGACCACAGACAAGATAAAGATTCCTGTTATGTTTCGGTAGCTGAGGAGAAATAGCAAAATAGCCAAAGTAGCAATACACCAAAGAGGCTGGAAACTACTGGGTTGTAGAACCCTAAACTAAACGCAACACTAGAAGTAGCCGTGGAGCGTACCTAGACGCCTCGTCACAGCCGAGAGATAGCTACACCTAAAGGCAGAAAGATGAAAGCTAACTGCCCCGTAGCAGAACCCCCAAAGAAATAGGAAGCCCCCAAACATGTAATGGCGGTTAGACAAGAAGAAAATATGAAATACGAACACAGACAGAAAATAGAATGAGCAAACGCTGAGGCCCAATTCTGTCTAGATAGAAAAGTATAGGAAAGAATTCTGACTGCAACCCAAAAAAACCCTGACAAAAATACCAACACTTCTGATTAACAAAAATCCTGAGATCACACGATCTCTACCACCTAAATCAGATCTCTGGTGTAACACACAGCAATTCAGCAAATAAAAAGTGACACAGGAACAGAGCAAAAGTGCAAACACAAACTGAGCACAAATGCAGCGCCAGGCCCCAAAAGGGGACAAGGCTGAAGTCTGCTGCAAGGAAGCAAACCAGCAAGGAAAATCCAACCAAAGGAAGAAAAAACAGCAATTCACTTATCTGAATGAAAGCAGGAATGCAAGCTGAGCTCCAACCAAGACCTGGAAGAACAATTGATTACCGGCAAGGCTGATGGGAGTTCAGGTCACTTATATCAGACCATTCGGACCCAGCTGAAAGCCATTCAGCTATTGGTTCATTACCCTCAGCAACCACCAAAGGGAGCCCCAGCTCCGAAGTCGCCTCCAATGTGTTCACAACAGATCCCAAATTCACATCAGGACTACAAGATTCCAAGTACTTTCAGCTGCATCACATCTAATGTGGTATATTTAATTATTTGTACTAAATGTCCAACTGGAGGTCTGTATGTGGGGGAGACCGGGCAAAAACTGAGAACAAGGATGAATTCTCACCGCCACACAATAATAAGAAAAAGAATGGATCGACCTGTGGCAAAACATTTTTTGTCTCACTGATCACAGCACCATACACCTGAAATTAATTGTATTGAAAGGTAACTTCAAATCTTAGAGAGACAGAAGAGTCTGGGAGTATAAACTGATGATGACATCTACAAACTGTTCCAATATTTATGGACACATCTGTTTATCACTCTCCCATAATGACAATTTTGTGCTGTGTTGTGTATAAATATGTGATTCTTCAGATGTTGTATTAGTCTAGCCTGATGAAGAGACCTCAGTAGTCTCGAAAACTTGCAATTTGTTACCATCTTTTCAATTAGGCATTAAAAGATATCAACCACTGAGGACTCTTAATTCCAAATATTTTTCTATCTACTGGCTAACACAGTACAACGATATATCAAAGATATATATCTTTCCTGTATTTCTCATTAAACATATCGGCTATAACTGCCAGGGGACCTGTAACGGTTAAACAACATTTGTACGGCGGCAAGAAGTAAATTCCTTGGCGCTCTCCAACCAAAAATGAAAATCACAAACATAATGTAACATTCAACATTTCCGGCAAAGTCTGTTATAAAAAGCCTAAAGATGCTGATACAGAATAGTCTCTCATGACTACGTCTCACACATTAACACTCTTATCTGCTATGTGTGGAGAGCGGAGAAAGCCGCTGCAGTGACATGTCCAAAGTACGTAAGGATTAGGTGTCGAAATTCAAACTGCCTAGGCCATAGTGATATATAACCAGTGTACTGTA
>JARQOD010000003.1:95381417-95517231 GCA_033576555.1 Oophaga sylvatica
TCAGAAATTCCGAAGGTGGGCAGTACTGACCAAGTGGTGTGACGATGCTTTGGCGGCCCTTTTTCGGAAGGGTCTGTTAGAGAATGTAAAGGATGTTATGGTGGGATTCCCTGTCCCCTCTGGTCTCAATGATTATATGTCATTAGTGATTCAAATTGACAGACGTTTGCGTGAGCGTAGAGGTATGCATGGAATGGTGTTGCCTTGTGAGCCAGCTTCTGAACCCATGCAGTGTGATGGAGTGGCTTCTGGGGCACAGCGTCATGAGTTTCGAAAACGCAATGGGTTATGTTTCTACTGTGGTGATGCCTCTCATGCTATTTCAGTCTGCCCTAAGCGGGGAAGACGTTTTGCACGCCCAGTTGTCTTGGGTAGTGTTCAGACTAAATTTTTGTTGACTGTTACCCTGATTTGCTCCCTGTCCACATTTTCTGCTCAGGCTTTCGTTGATTCGGGAGCAGCTTTTAACCTGATGGATTTTGATTTTGCTAAACGTTGTGGGTTTCCCTTGATACCCCTACGGAAGTCTATTCCCCTACTGGGGATCGATTCTACCCCTTTGGCTGAGAATAAACCTCAGTTCTCTACTCAGGTGATAATGAGGGTTGAACCTGATCATCAGGAGAGTTGCAAATTTTTGGTGCTGTATAATCTGCATGACATTATCGTACTGGGTTTCCCTTGGTTACAGTCTCATAATCCTGTTTTGGATTGGAAATCTGTGTCTGTAACCAGTTGGGGTTGCCAATGTGTTAATACCAACACTCCTGTTTTTTCTGCCTCCCCCAGGCTCAGGATGTTCCTGACTTTTTGACTGATTTTTCTGATGTGTTTAGCGAAAGTAAATCTGCATCCTTGCCCCCCATAGGAGCTATGACTGCGCTATTGAATTAGTGCCTGGTAGTAAATTCCCTAAAGGTCTCCTTTTTAACTTGTTTGTACCTGAACATGACGCTATGCGGTCTTATATCAAGGAGTCATTAGAAAAGGGTCATATCAGACCATCCTCTTCACCCTTGGGTGCCGGTTTTTTCTTTGTGGCCAAAAAGGATGGTTCATTAAGGCCGTGTATTGATTATCGTCTCTTGAACAATATCACTGTGAAATATCAATATCCGTTACCCTTGATTTCTGACCTGTTTTCCAGGGTGAAAAGTGCTACTTGGTTTACCAAGCTTGACCTCAGGGGGGCATATAACCTTATTCGCATTAAGCACGGGGATGAATGGAAGACGGCATTTAATACCCAGAGGGGCATTTTGAGTACCTAGTGATGCCCTTTGGGCTCACTAATGCTCCTTCTGTTTTCCAGTCCTTCATGAATGACATTTTCAGGGATTTTGTGGATAAATTTCTGATTGTTTATTTGGATGATATCTTGATTTTTTCCAATGACTGGGACTCTCATGTGAAACATGTTCGGACTGTGTTCCAGATTTTGAGAGAGAATGCTCTGTATGTGAAGGGATCAAAGTGTTTTTTTGGCGTACAGAGGATCTCATTTCTGGAATTCATTTTGTCCCCATCTGTTATTGAAATGGAACCGGTCAAGGTTCAGGCCATCTGTGATTGGGTACAACCTACTTCATTAAAGGCTCTTCAAAGATTCTTGGGTTTTGCCAATTTTTATCGTAAATTTATTGGTAATTTCTCTGTTATTGTTAAACCATTGACTGATTTGACCAAAAAGGGTTCTGATGTGGTGAATTGGCCTCCTGAGGCAGTCTCTGCGTTTCAGGAACTTAAGCAGAGATTCACTTCTGCTCCTGTTCTACGGCAGCCTGATGTTTCTCTGTCATTTCAGGTGGAGGTTGATGCCTCTGAAATTGGGGCAGGTGCCGTTTTGTCCCAAAGAGATCCAGAGACCTCTAAAAGTAACCCTGTGCCTTTTTCTCTCGAAAATTTTCTCCAACTGAACGTAATTATGACGTGGGTAATCGGGAGTTATTGGCCATGAAGTGGGCTTTTGAAGAGTGGAGACATTGGCTGGAGGGAGCCAAACATCAGGTGGTGGTCCTTACGGACCATAAGAATCTGGTTTATCTGGAATCAGCCAAGCGACTTAATCCTAGACAGGCCAGGTGGGCCTTGTTTTTCACACGTTTTAATTTTGTGGTTTCCTTTCTTCCTGGCACTAAGAATGTTAAGGCGGATGCCCTCTCGAGGAGTTTCCTTGCGGACTCTCCTGAGTTATCTGATCCTGCTGTTATTTTGAAAGAGGGTGTAGTTCTTTCCGCCATCTCGCCAATTTGAGACTGGCTCTGGAAGGGTGTCAGGAGGATAAACCCGAGCGCTGCCCTATTGGGAAATTGTTTGTCCCAGACCGGTGGAAAAAGAGTGTGATGTCTGAGATTCATTCTTCCGCGTTGGCCGGTCATCCCGGAATTTTTGGTACCAGAGACTTGTTTGGTCGGTCCTTTTGGTGGCCTGCTTTGTCTCGTGACGTCAGGGAATTTGTGCAGTCCTGCGGGACTTGCTCTCGCTCCAAGCCTTGCTCTCGCTCTAGTGGTTTGTTGATGCCATTGCCTGTGCCCAAGAGACCATGGACCCATATCTCTATGGATTTCATTTCCGACCTCCCTGTTTCTCAGAGAATGACCGTTGTCTGGGTGATTTGTGATAGGTTTTCCAAAATGATACATCTTGTGCCATTACCTAAGTTGCCTTTCCCTCCTCTGAATTGGTGCCTTTGTTCCTTCAGCACGTGGTTCGGTTACACGGCATTCCTGAGAACATTGTGTCTGACAGAGGAGTCCAGTTTCATAGAATCATAGAATCATAGAATGGTAGAGTTGGAAGGGACCTCCTGGGCCTTCTGGTCCAACCCCCGCTCAAAGCAGGATTCTCTAAATCATCCCAGACATATGTCTATCCAGCCTCTGTTTGAAGACTTCCATTGAAGGAGAACTCACCACCTCTTGTGGCAGCCTGTTCCACTCATTGATCACCCTAACTGTCAAAAAGTTTTTTCTAATATCTAATCTATGTCTCCTCCCATTCAGTTTCATCCCATTGCTTCTAGTTTTTCCTTGTGCAAATGAGAATAAAGATGATCCTTCTACAATGTGACAGCCCTTGAGATATTTGTAGACAGCTATTAAGTCTCCTCTCAGTCTTCTTTTTTGCAAGCTAAACATTCCCAAATCCTGCAACCGTTCCTCATAGGACATGGTTTGCAGACCGGTCACCATTCTGGTGGCTCTTCTCTGAACTTGCTCCAGTTTGTTGATGTCTTTTTTAAAATTTGGTGCCCAAAACTGGACACAGTATTCCAGATGAGGTCTGACCAAAGAGGAGTAGAGGGCAATAATGACCTCACGTGATCTAGACTGTATGCTTCTGTTGATACATCCTAGAATTGCATTTGCCTTTTTTGCTGCTGCATCACACTGTTGACTCATGTTAAGTCTGTGATCAATTAGTATACCCAAGTCTTTTTCACATGTGCTGTTACTTAGCCCTATTCCTCCCATTTTGTATATGCTTTTTTCATTTTTATTGCCCAGATGTAGTACTTTGCATTTTTCCCTCTTAAAATCCATTCTGTTAGTTGCTGCCCACTGCTCCAGTTTATGTATATCTTTTTGAATCCTCTCTCTCTCTTCTCTAGTATTAGCTACCCCTCCTAGCTTTGTGTCATCAGCAAATTTGATCAGTTTACCCTCAATTCCTTCATCTAAATCATTGATAAAGATGTTGAACAATACAGGGCCCAAAACAGAGCCTTGTGGTACCCACTTGAGACATTCTTCCAACTGGATGTGCAGCCATTTACAACCACTCTTTGGGTCCGATCACTAAGCCAGTTATGAATCCACCTAACAGTTGCCTTGTCCATTCCATACTTAGTCATTTTTTCAATAAGGATTGTGTGAGATACTTTGTCAAATGCTTTGCTGAAGTCAAGATATACTATATCTACAGCATTTCCCTGATCCACCCAGTCAGTGATTCTGTCATAGAAGGAAATTAAGTTAGTCTGACATGACTTATTAGTTACAAACCCATGCTGACTCTGTTTAATCACTTCATTCTTATCCAGGTACTTGCATACATGTTCTTTAATAATTTGTTCAAAGATCTTTCCTGGTATAGAAGTCAGACTCACCGGCCTGTAGTTCCCTGGGTCCACCTTCTTCCCCTTTTTGAAGATAGGAACAACATTTGCTCTTCTCCAGTCTTCTGGGACTTCTCCTGTTCTCCAAGAATTTTCAAAGATTATGGACAGTGGTTCAAGAATTTCTTCTGCTATCTCCTTCAGTACCCTGGGGTGTAATTCATCTGGACCTGGAGACTTGAATTCATTTATGTTAGCTAAGTGTTTCCTCACTGTCTTTCTGTTTATAGATATCCTGGATTCTTCTATTCCTTTAATAGGACAGTGAAGATCAGTTGATGTTACATTTCCTTTCTGAGAGAAAACAGATGCAAAATAGGAATTTAAAAGTTCAGCCTTCTCAACATCCTGACTTACCATTTCATCATTTTCATCCTGTAAAAATCCTATAGCATCTTTGACTTTTCTTTTACTTTTGACGTATCCCCAAAATCCTTTTTTGTTGCTTTTGACGTCACTTGCAAGCCTTAATTCATTGTCAGCTTTAGATAATCTGATTTGTGCCCTGCAGGTTCTGCAGACGGCATTATATTCTTCTTTAGATATGCCTCCCTCTTTCCATTTGATAAACATTTCTTTCTTCCTTTTTAGCATGTGTTTAAGTTCTATGTTCATCCATCCTGGTTTCCTTAAATGCTTCCCATTCTTCCCTCTTTTCGGAATTGTTAACGATTGTGCTTTGAGAATCTCATTTTTCAAGATTTTCCATCCTTCCTGGACATTTTTGTCCTTAAGGATATCCAGCCATTGGATCCCTCCAATTCTCTTTCTGAGTTCCTTAAAATCTGCCTTTCTGAAATCTAACCTTGACGTCTGAGTCTTCACAGGTCTTCCTCCTCTTGTTATCCAAAATTCTAAAATAGCATGGTCACTACCTCCTAGAGTCCCAGCCACTCTTACCTCCTCCACCATTTCCTCCCTGTTTATGAGGATTAGATCCAAGGTAGCAGATCCCCTTGTTTTCTCCATTACCTTTTGGAAGATAAAGTTGTCAGCAAGAGAGGATAAGAATTTCCTGGACCTGTTAGTTTTGCCTGAGAGAGTTTCCCAACAAATGTCTGGATAGTTGAAATCTCCCATGACCACTATGTCATATTTTTTGGAGAACTTGGCCATTTGATGCATAAAGAGTTCATCCATATCTTCAGCTTGCACAGGCGGCCTGTAGTAAATGCCTACAATGGTGTCCTTTCCATTGTTCTGTCCTTGTATTCTTACCCAAACAGTTTCCACAGAACTCCCAGTCTCTGAAGCGTCAATCTCTGTGCAGATATACGCTTTTCTAACATACAATGCAACACCTCCTCCTCGTTTATCAAGTCTGTTTCTTGCAAATAAGTTGTATCCTTCTAGCCTTGTATTCCAATCATGTGTATCGTCCCACCAAGTCTCAGTGATTCCAATGACATCATATTTCTTCTCCTGCGTTAGTAGCTCCAGTTCTCCTTGTTTGTTGCCCATGCTTTGTGCATTCGTATAGAAACACTTTAGTTTGTGATTGGTTTCTCTTCCTTCAATATTTTTATTATGTAAATTTTTTTGTCTTTGTTCTTCCCCTTCACTTCTAATAGCAGAAATCTCAATAGTATTTGTCAAGTGTATGGCTTTTGCTGGCGTTTTGCTTCCCTTCCCACATTGTTCTAGTTTAAAGCTCTCCTGATGAGTGTAGCAAGGCGACTTCCAAATACATGTTTTCCAGTCTTCGTAAGGTGCACCCCATCTCTAGCAAGTAGTCCATCGTATAGGTAATTCACTCCGTGATCCAGAAATCCAAATCCTTGCTGACGGCACCATTGACGTAGCCAGTTGTTCACCTGCAGAATCTTATTCCACCTCCTTGTTCCATGGCCATCCACTGGGAGGATGGAAGAGAAGACCACCTGCGCTCCCAGTTCTTTCACTTTCTTACCTAAGTTTTCAAAGTCACTGCAGATGGTTTCCAGGTCGTTTCTAGCGGTGTCATTTGTCCCCACGTGTATTAGCAGGAATGGGTAGTCATCTTTAGGTCTGAAGAGTCCTGATATCCTGTCAGACACATCTTTAATTTTTGCACCTGGAAGACAGCACATTTCTCTTGAGGTTATATCCGGTCTGCAGATAGCGGCCTCTGTTCCTCTCAACAGGGAATCGCCCATGACAACAACTCTCCGTTTCTTCTTCACAACAGTTTTCTTTCTCCATTCAGGAGGACTCTGAGGGCGTACAAGGTTGTTTGTGGGCAAAGTCTTATCCTGATGTATTTCTTCATCGTTCTCCTGTGTAAGAGCCTGGTATTGGTTCCTGAGCAGAATTGGTGCTGACTGCCTCCTGATCCTCCTGCTTCTCTGGGTCACATGCTTCCATTCCTCTGTTTCTTCAGTTGCACTTCGAATTTCTTCTCTTTCTGTACCATGAAGAGATAATTCTGCTCTGTCTAAGAACTCTCACCTTCCTTAATGGTCTTCAATGTAGATAACCTCTCTTCCAGATTTTGCAACTTTTCCTCCAACAGGGACACAAGCTTGCATTTCTGGCATGTGAAGTTTGGCTTTTCCACTGGTAAGTCTATGAACATGTAGCAAGAAATGCAGCTCACCACATGGCTCCTAGCCTCTTCCATGTTCTTATTGTTCAAGAAATAATCAAGCGGTGAAATATAAGCCTAGCGGCGCGCGGTTTACTGATGTCCTCCTTTCAGCTGCAACAGCCAAAATCCAGTGTTCCTTGAGCTCGCGGAGACTCTTCACTTATCCCAGAAGGCACTGGGAATATGCAAATTATCTCCTCGGGACTCCTCCCCTGGTTTACTGATGTCCTCCTTTCAGCTGCAACAGCCAAAATCCAGTGTTCCTTGAGCTCGCGGAGACTCTTCACTTATCCCAGAAGGCACTGGGAATATGCAAATTATCTCCTCGGGACTCCTCCCCTGGTTTACTGATGTCCTCCTTTCAGCTGCAACAGCCAAAATCCAGTGTTCCTTGAGCTCGCGGAGACTCTTCACTTATCCCAGAAGGCACTGGGAATATGCAAATTATCTCCTCGGGACTCCTCCCCTGGTTTACTGATGTCCTCCTTTCAGCTGCAACAGCCAAAATCCAGTGTTCCTTGAGCTCGCGGAGACTCTTCACTTATCCCAGAAGGCACTGGGAATATGCAAATTATCTCCTCGGGACTCCTCCCCTGGTTTACTGATGTCCTCCTTTCAGCTGCAACAGCCAAAATCCAGTGTTCCTTGAGCTCGCGGAGACTCTTCACTTATCCCAGAAGGCACTGGGAATATGCAAATTATCTCCTCGGGACTCCTCCCCTGGTTTACTGATGTCCTCCTTTCAGCTGCAACAGCCAAAATCCAGTGTTCCTTGAGCTCGCGGAGACTCTTCACTTATCCCAGAAGGCACTGGGAATATGCAAATTATCTCCTCGGGACTCCTCCCCTGGTTTACTGATGTCCTCCTTTCAGCTGCAACAGCCAAAATCCAGTGTTCCTTGAGCTCGCGGAGACTCTTCACTTATCCCAGAAGGCACTGGGAATATGCAAATTATCTCCTCGGGACTCCTCCCCTGGTTTACTGATGTCCTCCTTTCAGCTGCAACAGCCAAAATCCAGTGTTCCTTGAGCTCGCGGAGACTCTTCACTTATCCCAGAAGGCACTGGGAATATGCAAATTATGTCCTCGGGACTCCTCCCTGGTTTACTGATGTCCTCCTTTCAGCTGCAACAGCCAAAATCCAGTGTTCCTTGAGCTCGCGGAGACTCTTCACTTATCCAGAAGGCACTGGGAATATGCAAATTATCTCCTCAGGACTCCTCCCCTGGTTTACTGATGTCCTCCTTTCAGCTGCAACAGCCAAAATCCAGTGTTCCTTGAGCTCGCGGAGACTCTTCACTTATCCCAGAAGGCACTGGGAATATGCAAATTATCTGCTCGGGACTCCTCCCTGGTTTACTGATGTCCTCCTTTCAGCTGCAACAGCCAAAATCCAGTGTTCCTTGAGCTCGCGGAGACTCTTCACTTATCCCAGAAGGCACTGGGAATATCCAAATTATCTCCTCTGGACTCCTCCCCTGGTTTACTGATGTCCTCCTTTCAGCTGCAACAGCCAAAATCCAGTGTTTCCTTGAGCTCGCGGAGACTCTTCACTTATCCCAGAAGGCACTGGGAATATGCAAATTATCTCCTCGGGACTCCTCCCCTGGTTTACTGATGTCCTCCTTTCAGCTGCAACAGCCAAAATCCAGTGTTCCTTGAGCTCGCGGAGACTCTTCACTTATCCCAGAAGGCACTGGGAATATGCAAATTATCTCCTCGGGACTCCTCCCCTGGTTTACTGATGTCCTCCTTTCAGCTGCAACAGCCAAAATCCAGTGTTCCTTGAGCTCGCGGAGACTCTTCACTTATCCAGAAGGCACTGGGAATATGCAAATTATCTCCTCGGGACTCCTCCCCAGTTTGTTTCCAGATTTTGGAGGACTTTTTGTTCTAAACTTGGTGTTCAATTGTCTTTCTCCTCGGCTTTTCATCCTCAGACCAATGGACAAACTGAGAGAACAAACCAGACATTGGAGACTTATCTGAGATGCTTTGTGTCTGCTGATCAGGATGACTGGGTCTCCTTTTTGCCTTTGGCTGAGTTTGCTCTTAATAATAGGGCTAGTTCTGCCACTTTGATGTCTCCATTTTTCTGCAATTTTGGGTTTCACCCTCGATTTTCTTCAGGACAGAAGGAGGCTACTGTCTGTCCAGGTGTTGACTCTGTTGTGGAGCGTATGCAGCAGATTTGGGACCAGGTAGTGGAGAGGTTGTCCCTCTCTCAGGAGAGGGCCCAGCGGTTTGCCAACAGGCATAGGACTGATGGTCCTCGGTTTGAAGTGGGGGACTTGGTCTGGTTGTCCTCAAGAAATATCCCTATGAGAGTTGCATCTCCTAAGTTTAAGCCTAGGTTCATTGGACCTTATAAGATCATGGAGATTCTTAATCCTGTTTCCTTTCGTTTACTTCTTCCAGGGACATTTAAGATCCATAACGTGTTCCACAAGTCCTTATTGAAGAGGTTTGTCGAGCCAGTGGTTCCTATGGCTGTGCTTCCTGACCCTGTTTTGGTTGAGGGCAATCTGGAGTATGTGGTTGAGAAAATATTGAATTCTCGTTTTTCTAGACGGAAACTCCAGTATTTGGTTAAGTGGAGAGGTTATGGTCAGGAGGACAATTCTTGGGTGTTTGCTTCGGACATCCATGCTAGGAGACTCATCCGTGCGTATCACAGAGCTCATCCTGACCGACCTGGTTGCTCAAATGAGGGTTCGGTGACCCCTCCTCAAGGGGGGGGTACTGTTGTGAATGGGCTAGAAATGAATTCTGAGCAGAAGCTCCCTCTGGTGGTTACAAACAGTACTGAACTATCCAATGAAGATTGTGAAGATTGGCGATCAGGTGTTACTGACTGGTCTTATATAAGGGAAGTTCCCTCCAATCAGGGTTGCCGGTGATCAATTGTTCTGGTCTCATCTTTGATTCCTGTTCACTTGGAAGCTTGCTGTTTCGTGCCTGCATCTTCTGCTAACAGATAAGACATTTTCTTCTTTTAGTTTTTTGTGCTTGCTTTTTGCATTTTGTCCTGCACTTCTGTGGGGGTCTGCCGGGTCCCCTCCGGGGGCTTGTGCTCCTCTCAGTTTAGTTCAGCCACTGTTGTTTGTTCTTTTGCCTTTTCCAGTTTTTTCAGTGGCTGCTGTTTGGTTTTGTTACACCAGAAAACTAATTTAGGTGGTAGAGGTCGTGTGATCTCAGGTGTTTTTGTAATTAGTAGTGTTGGTACTTTTTAGGGTTTTTTGGGATTGCAGTAAGTGACCTTCCTATCCTTTTCTATTTAGGAAGTTTGGGCCCCAACGTTTGCTCATACTATTTTCTGTCTGTGTCTGTATTTCCTCTTGTCTAAACGCCATTACATGTTTGGGGGCTTTCTATGTTCTTTGGGGATCTGCTCCGGGGCAGATAGTTTTCCTCTTTCTGTCTTTAGGTGTAGTTAGCTTCTCAGGCTGTGACGAGGCGTCTAGGACCAACGTAGGTACGCTCCACGGCTGCCTTTAGTTGTGGTGGTTAGTCAGGGTACTGCAATCCCATAGATTCCAACCTCTCTGGTGTATTTCCTTTTTTGCCTGCTCTCCTCAGCTACCAAATCATAACTGATGGGAGTCACGGAAAAAAAAGCTATATATATATATATATATATATATATATATATATATATATGTATAGTGAGGAGAGATAACCTGTGTACATAGGATCTGTATACTGTATATACAGCATGATCCGTATATAGCAGAGATGGGATCACATACAAATGCCACATATATAGTGAGGAGTGATAACCTGTACCACAGTATCTGTATACATGATAAGTACCGTATTTTTCGGACTATAAGACGCACCGGACCATAAGACGCACCCCAAATTTTCAGAAGGAAAACAGGGAAAAAAAAATAATGTGTCAAATGGGGGTCCGTCTTACAGTCCGAAGTGCTCTGTGTTGCAGGGGTGCTCTGTGGGGTGGCTGTGCTGTGTGGGGTGGCTATGCTCTGTGGGGTGGCTGTGCTCTGTGGGGTGGCTGTGCTCTGTGGGGTCGCTGTGCTCTGTGGGTCGCTGTGCAATATATGGTACTCACATCCCATAGCGGTGGTCCCAATGCAGCCTCCTGTGCTCTGTGGTGTCTGGCCAGCAGCGGGGCTCTGTGCTGCGTGGGGGGCTCCGCCGGCATTTCCCTCTTAGCCGGACAGCCCCCCGCAGCTCCGCTGCTGCGGCCTCCTGATACATGGCCGCCAGCGGCCTCCGGTGGCGGTCCCGACGAAGTCTTCCGTGCGGTGGTTCCGGGGCAGCAGCCGGCTCTGTGCTGCAGGGGGGCTCCGCCGGCATTTCGGTCTTAGCCGGAAAGCCCCCCGCAGCTCCGCTCCCTCCTGCATCTCGGTGGCGTCCTCAAACATGGCCGCCAGGGGACTCCGGTAAGATGGCCGCCAAATCTCATTCAAGTCTCGGCAACGAGATCTCGGGAGAAGAGATCTCGTTGCCGAGACTTGAATGAGATTTGGCGGCCATCTTACCGGAGTCCCCTGGCGGCCATGTTTGAGGACGCCACCGAGATGCAGGAGGGAGCGGAGCTGCGGGGGGCTTTCCGGCTAAGACCGAAATGCCGGCGGAGCCCCCCTGCAGCACAGAGCCGGCTGCTGCCCCGGAACCACTGCACGGAAGACTTCGTCGGGACCGCCACCGGAGGCCGCTGGCGGCCATGTATCAGGAGGCCGCAGCAGCGGAGCTGCGGGGGGCTGTCCGGCTAAGAGGGAAATGCCGGCGGAGCCCCCCACGCAGCACAGAGCCCCGCTGCTGGCCAGACACCACAGGAAGGCTGCCGCCGCCACCGGGACCGCCGCCGCCGCCACCGGGACCGCCGCCGGATTTTTTGGTATGTTGGGACCATAAGGCGCACCCCCATTTTCCCCAAATTTTGGGGGGGAAAAAGTGCGTCTTATGGTCCAAAAAATACGGTATACAGCACAGGGATGGAGCCTGTACCCAGATACCACATAAGTAATGAGGAGAATAACTTGGATACACAGGATTTGTACACACAGCATCATCAGTATGTAGCAGAGATGAGGTCACATACAGGTCACCAGACTCCATAACTGGGAAGGGGGGGATAATTAACACACAGCAGGGGCAGTATACACTGCACTGATATAATGTGCAGCCTCTCATCATCTTAGGTATACCATCTCCTGACTGCTCCCCTCTCACCAGTGTCTAGTACACGTGAATGCCCAGCTCCACCATAGAAAATATAGTAATGGCAGACACTGTATGTGCCCATGCTCTGTCTTATCATACATATACCATCCCTGAATGCTCATCACTCACCAGTGTCTAGTACTTGTGACTGCCCAGCTCCACCATAAAGAGCATAGTAATAGCAGGAACTGTATTTGTCCATGCACTGTCCTATCATACATACATCATCTCCGACAGTTCCTCTCTCACCAGTGTCTCTAGTACATGTGACTGCCCAGCTCCATCATAGAGAGCATAGTGATGGCAGACACTGTGTGTCCATGCTCTGTCCTTACACTTTTACACAGTGATCTGGGTCTTCCAGAAAGACAATGACCCAAAACATACAGTCAAGGCAACACAGGAGTGGCTCAAAAAGAAGCACATTAAGGTCATGGAGTGTCCTAGCCAGTATCCAGACCTTAATCCCATAGAAAACTTATGGAGGGAGTTGAAGCTCCGAGTTACCAAGCGAAAGCCTCAAAATCTTAATGATTAAGAGTTGATCTGCAAAGAGGAGTGGACCAAAATTCCTCCTGAAAACCTCATCATCAACTACAAAAAACGTCTGGCTGCTGTGCTGCCAACAAGGGTTTTGCCACCAAGTATTAAGTCTTGTTTGCCAGAGGGATCAAATACTTATTTCTCACTGCAAAATGCAAATAAATTTATATAATTTATACAATGTGATTTTCTGGATTTTATTTTTGATATTCTATCTCTCAATGATAAAGGGAATCTGTCACCCTAAATTGGCGGGATATTTAAATGATGGCAGTCAGGTCAGATGGGCGGTGTTTTGGGTACTTGCCTTAACATGTTGTTCGCCGCTGTCTCCATTATTTCTGGGAATTGTAGTCGTTGGCCTTCATATAACGCACCTGCGCATTGCAATCTTGAATTGCGCACGCGCAGTATGCTTTGCCCCCAGATTGCAATGCGCAGGCGCGTTATATGGAGGGCAACGACTACAATTCCCAGAAATAATGGAGACAGCGGCGAACAACATGTTAAGGCAAGTACCCAAAACACAGCCTATCTGACCTGACTGCCATCATTTAAATATCCCGCCAATTTAGGGTGACAGATTCCCTTTAAAATTAACCTACCCTTAAAATTATAGACTGTTCATGTCTTTGTCAGTGGGGAAACTTACAAAATCAGCAAGGGATCAAATACTTATTTCCCCCACTGTAGGTTTGAGAGAGGGCATCCCTAAATGGGGTACATAATTAACACTATTAGCCTGTGTGCCCCATCCAGACCCCAACAGTAACAGCTTACCGTAATTGTCAAATAGTGGAAACATATTTTGATTTTGAGACTGTTTATTGAATAAAAGCAGCAACGTTGCATAAACAATATACAAAGTCTAATAAGACTGGAGATTATAACAACATTTTATGTACAAATCTACAAATGGTATTAACAAAATCCCCAAAACTATGTACATAGAAGGCGGCAGCAATTCTATCTGCCCTAAGATCAGTCAGAATGAAAAAAGTTCAGAAATCCAGGTGGAGTCTGGTGGTGTGGTTAGAGTCTTTCCAGTCATGTGTGCAGGGACTTCCATTCAAGTGGGTAGATTTATGTGTATGAACGTTTGAAAAACTTCAGCGATGTATCTTTGAGGATTTTAGAATATTCTCCATAGAACTTGAAATTGGGGTTCTAATGTTTGTTTCTTAGCTTTTCTCGAAACAGATCTTACTAAACAAGAGAAGGAATTTAAAAAAACAAAAAACTTTAAATAAATGTTTTCGACTCAAAGTGCATTCATCTGTTGTGACGATCCTCTGAATCGTGTGGCTACGTGCGTTTTTTCTTGTCGTGGCTTCCCTTATCACAGATAAACCTCTACGTCCCTGCGAAGCCTTGATCCATTTATAGCAGAATTGACCATTGACATTGGTACTTTCTGTAAATACACCGCACTTCGACCCGATCTGCACTCCACCATAAGGAACCCGACCTCTGCAGATTTCATATATTAGACTTCATGGCCGAGTGTAAACATCTGCACCTTGTGTAATCTGAGTGGTTCAAGGAATGTGGACAGGGCTGTCAATAAATCCCAGTGCCAGCCAGTATAGATGCCGGAACCAGTACTGACCAGTTCACTTGTCTTCTTCATGTGTCACTCAGAGCTGGGAACACACAGACACCTGTCAATGGGAGATAATGGGAATGTAATCAGTACATAGGAAGATGAACACTTGTTTGTTACTTAATTGCTTATTTAGGGGGAAAGGCATAGCCTTGGGACCCCAAGTGTTAAGGCAACATTATCTATATGCAGTGAGCTTATAACGAAGATTATAGGGCTCGTCCACACACACCACAGCAATTCAGCGTTTTGTCCACTGTGAAACTGCTGAAAATCCAAATTTTTACCAATTTGGTGTGGATTTCACTGAAGTTTTTCCACTGTGGAAAATCAACTGCGGATAAGTCCCTTGTGATGGTATAGAGAATAGGTAAGTATTTAGTGGGACTGTCCATTTGTCACCCAGCTCTTTCCGGATCCTGATTGACACACATATTTACAGCATTAGGGCTTGTGCAGACGGCCGTAGATTCTCTCGTCTGAGAGAATAGGGTGCATTACGCTTATCACACGCTGATCCGAGTGTCAGCATAGCATGATCTGATTCTCTCGGAGGAGAAGATGGAGAAAAAAAAATGTCTCCATCTTAAAAGTTCGTACCGGAGAGAGAGGAGAGATTCAGGTACAGTTTTGGTAGAGAGAGAGATATATATTCGGGTACAGATCTGGTATCTGAACCGAACTTTGAGTCCACTCATTGTATGTCATAAAAAGTTGAGATGGGAATATTTTTAAATTTAGGACCATACTAGCTTTTTGTAGCAGCCACCAGGGAGTGTACACCTTGTGCCGTACACCGTGTAGTTTGAATATTTTGGGTGGAGACCCTTTAAGGCCTCTTTCACACTTCAGTCGTGCGACGTCAGTCAAAATCCGTCAAAATGTGAAAAAAACGGATCCGCTATTTTTTTTTGGCGGATCCATTTTTTTTCCCATTGACTTGCATTAGTGACGGATTTTGACGGATGGTCGTCCGTTAGGTCCGTTTTTGACGGATCCGCCAAAAAATTGGCGTCCGTCATTTCTCTCTCTCCTCGATCCGGACTTGCATACTTACATTTCCGGAACGAAAATTTCATCATTTCCGGGTGAAAACTTCTTGGCGGATCCGTCAGAAAACTGATCCGTTTTACATCTGTTTTTACACTTTTCTGACGGATCCGCCATTTTCACACTTGGGCGGACGTCACACGACTGAAGTGTGAAAGAGGCCTAAGTTGCGATGATAACCTGGACATCTATTGGCCCAAAGCTGGGGATATTCCCTCCGTCATCGAGGTTCCTATTCATTACTTATGTAGGGGTGACGTTACTGCACTCTTCTCTGTGGCCACAGCCAAGATCGCTCCACCATCCTCTGCCAGTATCCGAGGCCGTACATGCCAATCTTATAATCCAGGAAAAGGGCGACTCAGGAATGTTACATAAAACCAGGATCATAAAGTTTCTTGGAATTTTTGTAATAACTATCCCTTTAAATGACTGCTGATGGGAGTACACACCAAACTGTTCCAATGGGGATCCAAAAATCACAACCCCTCAATGGTCTCCAAAATTTACAGTCCAGACTCACCTTCCATCTATCTCCTGAGGAAGGCTACTGGAAGATCTCTGCTGGGCATTAGCGTCCCTGAGTGAATGGTCTCCACAGGTTCATCATCCGTGGCCACGATGTTGTATCTCCGAACCAGCTGAAACACAGATTAAACATCTAATTAAAGGGCCAGTACAGCATTATGAAACCTCATCCTGTAAGGAAAGGTATTAATGATGGGAACTTAGAGGGACTTGTGGGGCGAGCCAGAGCTCGATAGGTTTACCTTTAATAAAATATTAAAATCATATTTTTATCTGATTTAATTCCTTTAACCACAGAGTGTTCTCTCTTGGACTGTTTCCTTATCTTACAGACGCTCTTTATAGTCAATTCCATAGATGTCTCATTAACCTATAAGTTGCTGGCGCTGCACTAACCACTAATCTGCACAGGGACTGAGGCTTTTCTCCCAACTTCTTAATATGCACTTATATCATAACTGAGCGTCTATTGGACTGCGGTGGGGAAACGAGATCTAGAGCGCCCACGATGGACACAAACTAAGGTTTTATCTGGAAACATCAACTCCAAGCACCTCTTGATTTGTATTTCTACGTTAAAGACATTCTTTATTCACCAGTGTGGTTACTATCAAGAAATGGCTGCTGTTCAAAGCATCGCACTGGGGGAAATATTAATAATCTATAAGCACCAATTTTTTTGTTGGAGAAAAGTATATTTTACATAGAAAAATTCCTCTTTTAGCTTTTACTCCACTATTTTTTTCATAAAAAGTTAATTTGTTGGATGGGTTTGTTTAAGACACTGATACTTGGGGGGCACAAGACCACGACAGTTGGGGGGGCACAAAACATCAACCTTTGGGGGCGTATGTGATACTCACCCAGCAGAGACTAAGCTGCAGCTGCAGTTCTGCCAGGCGTCGGCCGATGCACATCCTTTTCCCGATTCCAAATGGTACATACGCAAATGGGTTGATTGTGTTCTTGTCCTGCAGCCACCTCTCTGGGCGAAACTCTCTGCATTCATCAAAGCATTCTTCATTGGATCCTAGTACGTGGCTGTTGATGGTCAGGACAGTCTGTATGAGGGGATAACAAAATCCTTACTGTCAGCGCATTGTAGGCATGAATCAGGATGGACCTGAACTACAGGTTCCTCTCACTGCTCCTCTCACTAATGAGCCGGAGGATATATCAGGGTGCAGTATAGTGAGCGGAGGATATATCACTGTGCAGTGTAGTGAGCAGGAGGATATATCAGGGTGCAGTATAGTGAGCCGGATGATATATCAGGGTGTAACGTAGTGAGCAGGAGGATATATCAGGGTGCAGTATAGTGAGCTGGAGGATATATCAGGGTGTAACGTAGTGAGCCAGAAGATATATCAGTGTGCACTGAGGAGATCCAGGGGATATACCAGGGTGAAGTGAAGAGAGCAAGGATATATATCAGGGTGCAGTGTGAAGAATTAGGGGATATATCAGTGTGCAGTGAGGAGAGCCAGGCGATATATCAGGGTGTAATGCAGTGAGCCGGAGGATATATCAGGGTGCAGTGAGGGGAGCAAGGGGATATATCAGGGTGCAGTGAGGAGAGCTAGGGGATATATTAGTGTGTAGTGAGGAGAGCCAAGGGATATACCAGGGTGCAGTGAGGAGAGCCAGGGGATATACCAGGGTGCAGTGTGAAGAATTAGGGGATATATCAGTGTGCAGTGAGGAGAGCCAGGGGATATACCAGGGTGCAGTGTGAAGAATTAGGGGATATATCAGTGTTTAGTGAGGAGAGCCAGGGGATATATCAGGTTGCTGAGAGGAGAGCCAGGGGATATATCAGGGTGCAGTGTGAAGAATTAGGGGATATATCAGTGTTTAGTGAGGAGAGCCAGAGGATATATCAGGTTGCTGAGAGGAGAGCCAGGGGATATATCAGGGTGCAGTGTGAAGAATTAGGGGATATATCAGTGTTTAGTGAGGAGAGCCAGGGGATATATCAGGTTGCTGAGAGGAGAGCCAGGGGATATACCAGGGTGAAGTGAGGAGAGCTAGGGGATATATCAGTGTGCAGTAAGGAGAGCCAGGGATATACCAGGGTGCAGTGAGGAGAGCCAGGGGATATACCAGGGTGCAGTGTGAAGAATTAGGGGATATATCAGTGTGCAGTGAGGAGAGCCAGGGGATATACCAGGGTGCAGTGAGGAGAGCCATCGGATATACCAGGGTGCAGTGAGGAGAGCCAGGGGATATACCGGGGTGCAGTGAGGAGAGCCAGGGGATATACCAGGGTGAAGTGAGGAGAGGTAGGGGATATACTAGTGTGTAGTGAGGAGAGCAAGGAGATATATATGGGTGCAGTGAGGAGAGCCAGGGGATATACCAGGGTGAAGTGAGGAGAGCTAGGGGATATATTAGTGTGTAGTGAGGAGAGCAAGGAGATATATCTGGGTGCAGTGAGGAGAGCCAGGAGATATACCAGGGTGCAGTGAGGAGAGCCAGGAGATATACCAGGGTGCAGTGAGGAGAGCCATTGGATATACCAGGGTGCAGTGAGGAGAGCCATCGGATATACCAGGGTGCAGTGAGGAGAGCCAGGGGATATACCGGGGTGCAGTGAGGAGAGCCAGGGGATATACCAGGGTGCAGTGAGGAGAGCCAGGGGATATACCAGGGTGCAGTGAGGAGAGCCATCGGATATACCAGGGTGCAGTGAGGAGAGCCAGGGGATATACCGGGGTGCAGTGAGGAGAGCCAGGGGATATACCAGGGTGAAGTGAGGAGAGCTAGGGGATATATTAGTGTGTAGTGAGGAGAGCAAGGAGATATATCTGGGTGCAGTGAGGAGAGCCAGGGGATATACCAGGGTGAAGTGAGGAGAGTGTGATGATACTGAAGCTTCATTTCTTGTGCTGTTTCCAGAACTTTCCCCATAGTACTACAACCCCCACCGTTTGCAAGCACAGGGCAAAGTTACCCCTCCCTCCTTTTCTCTGCAGCTCATGCTTCCCTTCCCCCTGTCAACCTGCAGTCAAGCTCAGTGTAACCTGAGCTACCAGTGCTGGAAGTTTTGCCGCTTCACCGCAGGGGTCCTCCATTGTCTGCACATGTGCTTTCTTCCTATAGCAGCCATTTTGGAGAATTCATTCTTTTTTGGTTAATAACACGGTGGGAGCATTCGCTAGAAACACGAAAGTTACTGTGTTGAACCATGCGCCGACGGGCATCGTTCCCGTGGTACCGGTGAACCCGTAACTCCAACAGAGCCCGAGAAATGGAATTCTCGGGTGCCCCATGAGCTATTTCACCCAAGTTTGGGTTAATTTGAACCATTATTTCAAAGCAAGATCATTGATAGGTCTGTCATTATTCTGCTAGAGTTCCCCGCTGAGTTATGGACCTTATGATATTTCAGAGCTCAAATCATACACTTCTGTCCCTGGGAGGTGGCCAGAAAAACCAGCCCCGTTTGTGAGGTCAGCAGCCCACATGTATAAGTCTGGCAGTGACCCCCCCCTGAGGCAGTCCCTGCTGTGAGGTCCTGAGTAAGAGATCTGCCAATGAACTATGACGTGTGGCTCCTTCCCCCAGCCTGGCTTGCCTATGCATATGTAACTATCATGTGAGTTATCTTTCATTCTTAATCCCATTTTATTTTATAACTGCATCTGTACATAACGATATTGTCTCAGTTTGTTACATCTTTTTATATTATATAAGCACTGCCTGTTTTTTAAGGAATAAACCTATAAATTTATTAGTTTGTTTCTCCTGCTCTATAAACGAATTTGCACGTGCCTGAAGCACTACGCTACTGTTTTGGGGTTGCTACGGACCCTCTTCATAAATTGTTCATCAAAAGCCGTAGCTGGTGGCAGCTAAAAGGAAGGGGTGTAAAGTGTTAATCTATTGGGTGACGCTGGCAGTGACGGAGCGGGGTTTATAAGGGTACTGCCTGGCTGCAGCCAGGAGTAATTATAATTCCCTCACTGCAGCGTGCCCAATAGCCAGCACACATCCAAGTGACCCGTCTGGCGACCAATTATCCTAGGTGCAGTTCCCTGACTGACCTGAGGGTAAGGGGGGCGCCAGAGAGCTGCAAGTTCCTAAGTGGAAGTGGGATAATTATAAATCCCTGCAGTTTACTGGGTCGGACGGCAGCAGCCGTCGTGTGTGTGCGCGTTTTCGTCACATTTGCAGCACGGAGGGATCACAAGCCGTGATACCCGGGCTACCGTGTGGCGGACCGCGTGCCCGTTCATCACATATTGGTGGCAAGCGGTGGGATTATAGAGCATTAGTGATCTGGTTTGAGCAATCATTCCATTCACTAAAAAACTTGCACGGTTCTTCAGCGACCCTGCAACTAAAGTTTTGGAGAACAGACTCAGTGTTTATTAGTCCTGAGACAATTGTGTGTACTTGCGGTTACCCCTCCCTTCTCTTTGTTTTTCTATTCTATCTTTTATTTGGCAAACATGGCTACAATAGGAGCAAGTTGGTACAAACTGCAGAAAAGGGACACTCTTGCTGGAATATGCATTTCCCGAGGCCTTGACCCCATGGGCCAAACCAAAGCTCAACTGATCAAGGTCCTGATGTCACAGGACCACGCTGAGAGCGAGGAGGGCACAGAAGCCGGCCCAAGCCAAGGTGGGGCGGCAGCAGAGGCCCAAACCCTGCATGCTTACACCCAGGGCGGGCTGGACCCTTACCTGCAGGCGGCCCTGGAAGAACTCCCCACCGACGACCGGGGGGAGCGCCTGAAGCTGATTCAGCAATACCAGCAGGAGGCCCGAGCCGAGCGCCAAGCGAGCGCCAAGCCAGCGAGAGGCTGAGAGAGCCGAGCGGGAGGCTGAGAGAGCCCGAGCCGAGCGGGAAGCCCAAGCGCAGAGAGCCCATGAGCTGGAGATGGTCCAGCGAGGGGCAATGCCCTCCACAGCCCAGAGCAGTGTGCCCAGCAGCACTCAGAGTCCCAAGCCCCGGCCGGAGCACTTTCCCGTGCTGGAAAGGGACGGAGACCTGGACACTTTTCTGCGGGCCTTTGAGAAAGTCTGCAGACAGTACCGGCTGCCTGCCGACCAATGGGCCAGGTACTTGACCCCCGGGCTAAAGGGCAAAGCTTTGGAGGCGTTTGCTTCCCTCGCGCCAGATCAAGACAGTGACTATGAGGCCATCAAGCAGGCCCTGATCGCCAAGTACCAGCTAACCCCTGAGGTATACCGAAAGAAGTTCCGGAACCTCCAACGTGGCCCACATGACAGCTATAGCGATGTGGTGCAAGGACTCAGGACCCACTTTGACCAGTGGATCCAGGGACTGTCAGTTGACACCTATGAGGAGCTGAAAGACCTGATGATCAAAGACCAGTTCCTGCATCTGTGCCCAGCTGAGGTCCGACAGTTCATCCTGGACCGAGAACCAGAGGACGCGGTCACAACAGCCCGGATCGCCGACAGCTATGAGGCCAACCGGAAACCCGAGGTGCGGAAGCCCGTCACCACCCGCTGGGGAGGGGGTAAGCCTGCAACCAACCCCAGTGCCCCTGCCAGTCGTCCCTCTGGAGGCACTATCCCCTTTGCCAGCGCCAGGCTTACATCAAACCCTCGCCAGTGTTTCTCCTTTAAAAGGACTGGTCACATCAGCGCCACCTGTCCGGAGAGGCAGAAGAACCCCCCAGCCAAGGCCTCCGGGCCCAACGCCTCTGTTCTTTTGGTGGGTGGTGTGGTGGGGAGGGTTGATGACAACGTGCAGCCCGTCCACGTGGGGGCCCGTCTTGCTACAGGCCTCAAGGACACCGGGGCTGAACGAACCCTCATCCGACCCGAACTGGCGGCCCCTGAAGAGTTTATTCCGGGGAAAACCCTAACTGTCACCGGGATTGGGGGCGTCCACTACCCCTTGCCGATAGCCCGAGTTTTCATTGACTGGGGTGCCGGGAGCGGGGTGAAGGAAGTGGGGGTGTCCGAAAACCTGCCCACTGATGTTTTACTGGGGACTGATCTGGGGAGGATGGTCGCGTACTATGTCCCTGACACCCCTTCCCAATCTGATGATAAGGTTAACGTTAACCATGATGATGATGTTGATGATGATGGGAAACTGAATGTGTTACCTGCCAATGCTTTGCGAAGTGATTATGCAACCGATAACCTTTCTTTCCCTAGGAATGATGTTGATAGTGATGTATCTGTGCCATCTGAATCTGTTAACCCTTTCTCTGAAGTGGTAGATGTGTCCACAGGTACAGGAGCGTTCAGCCACGTCGCTCTGCGGAGTGAGACGGCTGAGGAACCCCTAGCAGGAGCAAGCGACAGTGCTCAAGGAAATGGGGAGGTGCATGGGAACCGTGAGGAAGGTGAAGCCATGACACTGACCAGTGCCACTGAGGAAGGTAACTGGCCCATAAGTAGCACTGCTCCTGAAGTGTTGGGGGTGGATGGGGAGGTAGAGCCCATAGCAGCGCAGGCTGATGGGTCTGTAGAAATCCCCGGGGAGACTGCATATGTAGCTGCTGTCACCCGCAGTCAGAGTGCCCGGATTGCAGGTAGCGCCCTGCCATCTGGACCCTCCTCCGCTACAGGAGAGACTGAACCAGAGGTGGACCCAGAGCCGGTCCCAGAGGGTCCCAGTGAGGAAGGAACCCTGACGTCACTTCTGGCTGCCTCCAGCCAGGAGTTCCAGGCTGCTCTGCACTCAGATGCGAGCCTGGAGAACTTGAGGCACCTCGCCGAGACGCCCACCTCCGTGACTGATAAGGAGAGGGTGTTCTGGGAACGGGGAAGGTTGTACCGGGAGACAGTACCCAGAGACTCCCAAAAGGAGTGGTTGAGGGAAAAACAGCTGGTCGTCCCGCACCAGTTCCGAGGTGAGTTGTTGAGGATTGCCCATGAGATTCCACTTGCTGGACACTTGGGGATTAGCAAAACTAAGGCACGGCTGTCTCAACACTTCTATTGGCCCAAGATGGGGACAGATGTGACTAACTACTGCCGCTCCTGTATCACCTGTCAAAGAGTGGGGAAGGCGGGGCCTGCTCTTAAGGCTCCCCTGATCCCGTTGCCAGTGATAGAGGAGCCTTTCCAGAGGATCGCGGTGGACATTGTGGGCTCGCTGGCCGTCCCCAGCAGCTCTGGAGAGCAATACATCCTGACTGTGGTAGACTATGCTACCCGGTACCCGGAGGCGGTAGCTCTGTCCTCAACTAGGGCAGATAAGGTGGCAGATGCACTGGTGACCATCTTTTCACGGGTAGGATTTCCCAGGGAGATGCTTACCGATCAAGGGACCCAATTTATGTCTCGCCTAATGAAGGCTCTCTGCAGCAAAATGCAGGTGACGCGTATGGTATCGAGTGCGTATCACCCACAGACCAATGGTTTGTGTGAGCGCTTTAACGGTACCCTCAAACAGATGCTCCGCATGCTGGTTGAGACCCAGGGACGCGATTGGGAGCGGTACCTCCCACACCTGCTATTTGCCTACAGAGAAGTCCCGCAGGCCTCGACGGGGTTCTCCCCTTCGAGCTCCTGTATGGTAGGCGAGTCCGGGGACCCCTTGGGTTGATAAGAGAATCCTGGGAAAATGAGCCAAACCCCACGGAAGTGTCCATCGTGGATTATGTCATGCGCTTCCGTGACAAGATGCAGACCTTGACGCAGTTGGTGCATGACAACATGACGCAGGCTCAGGCTGACCAGAAGCACTGGTACGACCAGAACGCCCGGGAGCGGACCTACCAGGTGGGTCAAAAGGTGTGGGTGCTGGTCCCCGTACCAAAGGATAAGCTTCGGGCAGCCTGGGAAGGCCCATACGTCGTGCACCAACAGCTCAACCCAGCCACCTACGTGGTCACGCTTGACCACACTCGGGGTAGGCGCAAGGCCTTTCACGTCAACATGATGAAGGCCCATCACGAACGTGAAGCCTGCGTCCTACCGGTCTGCAGTCTGCCCGAGGACGGGGAAGAGGATCCCCTCCTGGACATGCTGGCCCAAGCCATGGCCAATGGGTTATCACGACGTGGCGAACCCGCTGAGGTGCGCATGTCGGATTACCGACAGGTCATGCCTCCGTAGCGCCCTCTAAAGGGGGGAGGTGTGATGATACTGAAGCTTCATTTCTTGTGCTGTTTCCAGAACTTTCCCCATAGTACTACAACCCCCACCGTTTGCAAGCACAGGGCAAAGTTACCCCTCCCTCCTTTTCTCTGCAGCTCACGCTTCCCTTCCCCCTGTCAACCTGCAGTCAAGCTCAGTGTAACCTGAGCTACCAGTGCTGGAAGTTTTGCCGCTTCACCGCAGGGGTCCTCCATTGTCTGCACACGTGCTTTCTTCCTATAGCAGCCATTTTGGAGAATTCATTCTTTTTTTGTTAATAACACGGTGGGAGCATTCGCTAGAAACACGAAAGTTACTGTGTTGAACCATGCGCCGACGGGCATCGTTCCCGTGGTACCGGTGAACCCGTAACTCCAACAGAGCCCGAGAAATGGAATTCTCGGGTGCCCCATGAGCTATTTCACCCAAGTTTGGGTTCATTTGAACCATTATTTCAAAGCAAGATCATTGATAGGTCTGCCATTATTCTGCTAGAGTTCCCCGCTGAGTTATGGACCTTATGATATTTCAGAGCTCAAATCATACACTTCTGTCCCTGGGAGGTGGCCAGAAAAACCAGCCCCGTTTGTGAGGTCAGCAGCCCACATGTATAAGTCTGGCAGTGACCCCCCCCCGAGGCAGTCCCTGCTGTGAGGTCCTGAGTAAGAGATCTGCCAATGAACTATGACGTATGGCTCCTTCCCCAGCCTGGCTTGCCTATGCATATGTAACTATCATGTGAGTTATCTTTCATTCTTAATCCCATTTTATTTTATAACTGCATCTGTACATAACGATATTGTCTCAGTTTGTTACATCTTTTTATATTATATAAGCACTGCCTGTTTTTTAAGGAATAAACCTATAAATTTATTAGTTTGTTTCTCCTGCTCTATAAACGAATTTGCACGTGCCTGAAGCACTACGCTACTGTTTTGGGGTTGCTACGGACCCTCTTGATAAATTGTTCATCAAAAGCCGTAGCTGGTGGCAGCTAAAAGGAAGGGGTGTAAAGTGTTAATCTATTGGGTGACGCTGGCAGTGACGGAGCGGGGTTTATAAGGGTACTGCCTGGCTGCAGCCAGGAGTAATTATAATTCCCTCACTGCAGCGTGCCCAATAGCCAGCACACATCCAAGTGACCCGTCTGGCGACCAATTATCCTAGGTGCAGTTCCCTGACTGACCTGAGGGTAAGGGGGGCGCCAGAGAGCTGCAAGTTCCTAAGTGGAAGTGGGATAATTATAAATCCCTGCAGTTCACTGGGTCGGACGGCAGCAGCCGTCGTGTGTGTGCGCGTTTTCGTCACATTTGCAGCACGGAGGGATCACAAGCCGTGATACCCCGGGCTACCGTGTGGCGGACCGCGTGCCCGTTCATCACAGAGAGCTAGGGGATATATTAGTGTGTAGTGAGGAGAGCAAGGAGATATATCTGGGTGCAGTGAGGAGAGCCAGGAGATATACCAGGGTGCAGTGAGGAGAGCCATCGGATATACCAGGGTGCAGTGAGGAGAGCCAGGGGATATACCAGGGTGCAGTGAGGAGAGCTAGGGGATATACCAGGGTGAAGTGAGGAGAGCTAGGGGATATATTAGTGTGTAGTGCGGAGAGCAAGGAGATATATCTGGGTGCAGTGAGGAGAGCCAGGGGATATACCAGGGTGAAGTGAGGAGAGCTAGGGGATATATTAGTGTGTAGTGAGGAGAGCAAGGAGATATATCTGGGTGAAGTGAGGAGAGCCAGGGGATATATCAGGGTGCAGTGTGGAGAATTAGGGGATATATCAGTGTGTAGTGAGGAGAGCCCGGGGATATATCAGGTTGCTGAGGGGAGAGCCAGGGGATATACAGTATATCATTGTGCAGTGTGCTGATCATAGGCTATGGTATATTGTGCTGAGAGGGGCTATTGTGCAGTAAGCCTGTAGGGTGATCGGACACCGAGCTGTATACTGATCGCGGTTATATAATCCAGGCGTAGCTCTCATAACAACATTTCTCTCTTTAATCAAACAGCTGATTGTTACATAACATTTCCCTGTTTGCTTGTTTTGGCCAATTCACCCAGACACTTTGCCAGCTTGATCTGCCAAGCAATGTTGCTGTGTAGGGATGGGTCCTGGCACTGGAAGCTCCGCATTTTGCGATGTCAGCTGAGGTTGTCTACCATTGCTATAGGGACTGTGGGGGAGGGGTGAAGGGTCAGACACACAGCATACAGTGAGGTGGAGGTCAGGGGGCAGTGTGCAGTGGGGTAGAAGAAAACACAGAAACCAGAGTCCCAGTCTCTGCACATGCAGGGTAAGGATTGGTATTTAGATTTCTTTCTGTATCAGTTCTTTTTTTAATCAATGTCTCTGCTTGCTTTCAGTAAATGGAAACCGTCATCATTTAGGATGAAATCTGGCCTGGTTATGTGACTATACAATTACATTAAGGCCGGGATCACACATGCGAGTAAGTCGTCCGACACTCGCATGTGAAATCCCAGCTCTGGCGCCGGCACTCGGGAGTGGAGTGTATGGCTGCGTGTATTTCTATGCAGCCGTTCGCTCCACTCCCGAGTGCCAGCACCAGAGCTGGGATTTCACATGCGAGTGTCGGACGACTTACTCGCATGTGTGATCCCGGCCTAGTGGGAATACTCACCCCTTTAGGTAAAACATATTCTCCGAGTACAGTCTCCTTATCCAGGGTGCGGGTGGTGAACGGAACAGAGGGGCTTATCCTGGAACACACAATTGACAAGAGTATATATATATATACACACACACACTATAATATGTATGAATATCAGCATGTATTACAGGAATGGATCACGTTGGATAGCGTTGTAGGTGCAGCTCTGGACGTGACTGGAGTAGAAGACCCGGATTCAGATATAAGCTAGGGTCGCACGATCGTAGCTTCTGTAATCCGAGCTAATCAGGTCAATTATACTAATGACACTCTAATCAAACTCTGAGAAAGAAAACATTGCTCAGCACTGCCCCATAGAATAACACTGGCACAAGTGCTATCCGATAAAACTCGTCCAATTAATACGGCGGTGTGAGCCGGTAATGTGACTCGTCCGTCGTACCTCATAGATTCCTTTAAGCACGCCTTTAGATACGGCATATTTCTGATATCTTCTGCTGTTGGCACTTGGTCCGGCGATAACACACTCTGAATCTCGTCGTAAAGTTTCTTTTGAATGGTCGGATGACGGGAAATATTAAATATGGCCCAGAGAAAGCTGTTTGCCGTCTGCAAGAGAAAGTACAAAAGAGATGAATCGCACCAAGTTCAGAGACTACATGGAGCCACTTAAATTGTCAGTAAGTCTCACGGGAGCAGATGTCGGTGGTCGCATGGCGGCGTGCGCCCGACTCTGTCACGTCAGCTCTACCACTGCTGATAACTGAGGTGAACCCTTCATACCGTCTCCACGGCTCCGATCAGCATCTCGGTGATGGTGGCGTACATCTCCTTCTTGGACAGTTTGCTGTCCTTGTAGATGGTGCAGAGGAAGTCTTCATTATCCTTAGATGACAGCTTCATCAGTCTCCGGTCTATGTGGCACTTGGCTGCGTAGGAAGAGAGGAATGAGATCCAGCTTACATGCCAAGGAGAAACTATTCTACGTCTTAGGCTCTGTTCACACGTCTGCTACTTATTTTAGTTTTGGGATGACAAAAACAGAGTAAAACGTTCCAGTACAAGGTCCAATCATTTGAATGGGGCAGAAGTGTCCTAAAATTGTCTTCTGTTTAACAGCAATTAATTTATTTTTTAGCTGGATCAAAAACATAACTTTTTTGTCCCGCCCTCCAAAAAAACCTCCAAAAAACAGATTCAGAGACACCTCTAGGAAAAAGGGAGCAGAAACTGATACACACTTTGTTTTCAATCGGTTTTTCTTACGTTTGGATCCAGTTTTGATTCGTTTTTTAAATACTGGATCCGTTACAAACATTTGACAACTTGATATGTGAACAGAGCCCAAGACTATAATATGTAATACTGTCTGCTGAATACTGTAGCTAAGATTACCATGTGTGATATTATTGAATAATGTCTCTAATCTGATTATGTGTGATACAATCAGTTGATTAGGGTATCTAATCCTACCAAGTGTAAAGCCCCCGTCACACTAAGCGAGATCGCTAGCGAGATCGCTGAAGCGTCACCGATTTTGTGACGCAACAGCGACCTAGCCAGCGATCACGCTATGTGTGACACGCAACGACGATCAGCCCCCATGCTGGGTATCGCTGATCATCGCTGAATGTCCTGGACCATTTTTTGATCGTTGGTCTCCCGCTGGCTAGAACGCATCGCTGCGTGTGACAGCGGGAGACCAACGATCAGCGAGCTGGTATCCAATGTACATATCGGGTGACTAAGCACCATGCGGTGTCTAGTTACCCGATATGTACTCTGGTTACCGGCTCTCAGCTTCTGCTGTAGAGCGCTGAGAGCCGGTATCTAGGGTACATATCGGGTAACTAGGTGCCGCGCGGCGCTTAGTTACCCGATATGTACATTGGATACCGGCTCTCAGCGCTCTACAGCAGATGCTGGCAGCCGGTAACCAGGGTACATATCGGGTAACTAGGCGCGGCGCCGCCCTTAGTTACACGCTGCTTACACTGGATACCAGCGTGCTCGCTGGTTCTGATCGCTGGTGAGTCTGCCCATGTGACAGCTCACCAGCGACCACAAAGCAAATCCCTGCCAGGTCGCTGAGTGTGACGGGACCCTAATACTGTCTGCTGTTTTGTAACTAATCCTATCATACATGTTATTGTCTGCTTATAGGTGCATCTAAGCCTATCATATGTGATACTGTCTGCTGAGATATATATCTAAGCCTTTCATGTAATACTTTTGCATGAATTGTAATATCTCAGTTTTTCCTGTGTGATACAGTCTGCTCTGCTGTATGGCTGCATTTAAAGGGTTAATCCCAAAATAACAAGTTATCCTTTATCAATTGGATGGGGCTAACTTGCTGATCACTGAGGTCTGACCACTGGGACCCCAGCGATCTCGTGAGCTGGAAACTGGAGTCTTATCTTGCATGTAGAGGAGGTGCATATTCTTGACCTCTGCTCCATTCATTGTCTATAGAACTGCTGGAGAAAACTGAGAGACAGTGGATAGGGGTAACCATTGTTTAATCCTACAATGCATAATACCCTCAGCTGACTTGTGTATCTAAGCCTATCTCAGGAGTACAACCACCATCATGTAGTGTGTGAGAAGCTGAAGGAGATGGGTCTATAACGCACCGGTTCTGAAGATGCTGTCCCAGGCCTCGGTGTGATTTTTCCAAATCTTAGTGTTTAAGCTTCTGTGCAATTCCACCGGTGTCACCATCATCAGCCCAAATGTGCTCATCATCTGCCATAGAGAACAGGATTACAACCGGGGCAATGGTACACAAGTCATTATAATGTACACATGAGCGGACTACTTCTGTAGGGACAGCTAGATATAATGTCGGTATAAAAAGGGCACCAATCCCAAGATACTTATTATAGAATTTCACAGCCACAGGTATGACTAATTTATATGAAAAAAAATGAAAAACAGAAGGGGATTAATTCTTCTTTATCAGGTTGTTCCCATTTTTCCTCCCCGGAGAATCGCAGGTATTACTAGGGATTAGTGATGAGCGAGTATATTCGTTGCTCGGGTGATCTCCGAGTATTTTGGCGTGCTCGGAGATTTAGTTTTCGTCGCCTCACCTGCATGATTTACAACTGCTAGACAGGCTGATTACATGTGTGGAATGCCTGTTTGTTAGGAAATTCCCACATGTATTAAGCCTGTCTACAAGTCGCAAATCATGCAGCTGAGAGGACGAAAACTAAATCTCTGAGCATGCCAAAATACGGGGAGACCCGAGCAACAATGCTTCTCGCTCATCACTACTAGGGATACATGACTTACTGTTTTTATGGCTGTGATAAAGTCCAGAGCCTCTTCTCCAAGATTAGGCTGCAAAAATCCAAATCTTTTCTCATAGAGGACAAGACAAATACCTGAAAAAAGGGCAAGGGTTAGGATACATGTGATATAAAAGGTGTGATTGTATAAATGTATAAAAACTACGGGCGGAATATAAGTAATAAAGTTGACTTTTTTTACCTAAATGCATGTATTTTGAGCTAGAAATCATTTTTGGGATTTATTACATATTTTGCACTGTTTGCCTTCCATAGCCTATGTGCAGCACTGTGTTTTGTTGGCTGCAGAATGAGTTAACAAAGAATCAATCAGTGAGTTAGACAGAAGGCCTGTAACTCTTATCTGTGTTCTTCTGACCTCTTCTCAGCTGATATATGACTTCACACCACATCAAAGTTAAAAGGTTTGTCCGATACATAACAAGCCCTGTATAAATATATAAGCCATAACCATTTTTTAATTTGCTTTATGTGAAAATTTCCTACTGGTTTCCCTATATAGCTAATCCCTCCTCTGTTTTTTTTTTCTCTACTTCCTGTGATGTTTTGTTTGAGGGGAGTCTCAAGTGGCATGTCATAGGAGGATGGCTCTGCAGTCACTTCCCTACAGCTTCTATCGCCCCTCCTGGAACAAGAAGTCATCAGGGATTGATAGTGATTGAAGCAGGAGGATTGATCGCAGTTATACAACTTCTAAAACGCCCTACAATGGATTGTCATCAGGGGTCAGCGCTGCTCGCTGCTGTCACTTACCCTGCTTCTATCACAGCCCCCTGAATCACATTTAAGTGAAAGAAGCTGCGATATATATATATATATATGTTGCTGGATATATGTTATGTTCCCTAACATGAGTTTATAATACCTTCCAATACTCCATTTATGGCTTCATAATTACAGTTAAATGATTTCATTCTCCTATATTGTCCATACGATCTTGTTATCATTCATGCATTGTGGCTTTCTTATTAATTACTCTCTCTTTTATCATGTTAACCAATAAATTCTTGACTAAATACTATAATAAAATTACTATTTTGCCTTATTGGTTGATACCTTTTAATGGCTAACTGAAAAGATGGTAACAAATTGCAAGCTTTCGAGACTACTCAGGTCTCTTCATCAGGCAAAGACTAAAACAAAAACTGAAGAATCACATATTTATACACAAAAACACAGAAAAAATGCAATAGGTAAGACACACCTGTCTTACCTATTGCATTTTTTCTGTGTTTTTGTGTATAAATATGTGATTCTTCAGATTTTGTATTAGTTCAGCCTGATGAAGAGACCTGAGTAGTCTCGAAAGCTTGCAATTTGTTACCATCTTTTCAGTTAGCCATTAAAAGGTATCAACCACTGAGGACTCTCAAGTCTAAATATTTTTCTATCTACTGGCTAACACGGTACGAAGATACACATCTTTACTGTATTTTGCCTTATACATGGTGTATGTGAACCCCTTTTTTTGGGTTTGAATAGCCAAACTGTGCAAAATTTTTACTGTAACCCCAATTGCAAAAATAATTTTTAGCCTAATATACGTGCATTTAAAGTGATCACCACATTTCCGCTCCCGCAGTGATCCCTCCACCTTCTCGGCTCGGCCCGTTGTATAATAAGGACTTACTCTCCATCGACCACTTGTTCAGCTCACAGTACAGGTCTGTGATCCTTCCCTCCTCGGTACGGACGCTGTCAATCCTCCGGATAAAATCCTCCATCACCTGGAGGAGAAAATGGAGAAAAATATAAAGTAGCCTGAATCATGAAGTCCTGCTGCGTGACCAATGACCATTATTGTGTCAGTGGTGGTGACACTTCTCAGCTCTGTGTCTCCGGTAGCTACGTGGCAGCCATTACAGTTCCCGCTAGATTTCCTAGCCCCCTCCATTATACGGACAGACCTGTTTATGATCAAACACTTGGCAACATTTGCTATTTATGAGGCTGAGAACGTTGGGTATCACCTCATATAGCGGCCATGTTGGTTGTCACCTGGATTTTCAGATCGGGTTGCGGAATTTTACCTCATTAATTTTGGTGTCTAATTTCCCGACTTCCGACGGTTTCATCAGCTTCTGCTGGAAGGCGCTGCGGACCCGCTGCCAGTCTTTACCTTCTCTAGATGGAGAGGAAAGGCAGGATTATACAACACCTCAACAACCCATAATCCTGCCAATATGGCTGCCCAACCAATAATGAGGTGACGCCAGACACCTCACCCACACCAGATCCCTGCTTCTATATATCTTAGGCCGGCGTCACACTAGCGAGTTTGATGCGAGTTAGTCGCATGACTTACTCGCATCAACACCCGGCACGGCCGCCCGCTCTCGGACCCGAGTGCGCGGAGGCATAGAAATACATGCAGCCACGCACTCTGGTCCGAGAGCGGGCGGCCGTGCCGGGTGTTGATGCGAGTAAGTCATGCGACTAACTCGCATCAAACTCGCTAGTGTGACGCCGGCCTTATCCGTTGTATAATGAGAAGCTGCAACTTTCTAATAGACTTTCATCCAGTTCTCACTATTTTCAAGATCTCTGCTTGCATGCAGTGAACGAACACAGCCTTGCTTACATGTAGAAGCTGAAAACCTCTCTTGACCTAACAGTTTTAGCAGCAGAGGGTTTGTTACAGTTGCATCCAAGCCTAACGATCCCGAGTGAGGTAAACATCCCAGACTCCAGACTAATATGTTTGACCTTGACTGACACATTGCAACAAACCATCAGGACAGGAGAGATTTGTGCTGCTGACGCTCTCAGATCTCCTAAATGAGTCTTGTACAAATAGAGACATCACTGCGGGATTTCTGAGGCAGTAAGAATAATATTACGTCTGTGCCGTCACCCGGCTGCGCTGCTTGTCTGGATGTTGGTGACTTGGTTTTCCTGCCCCCTCCATGTTTAGAATTAATCTTTATTCATGTTTTTCATGACTAAGTGGGAAAATATGTGGCAACGTCTCCTCACAGTTTATCCAGACATTGCAAATGGGCGACCTCTCTGGAGGCCGGGTGTGAAAACACAGAACATGGGTGACGTCCTGTACAGGGGCGGTCATACCATTGGTGCAACCTGTGCAGCCGCACAGGGGCCCAAGAGGTAAGGGGGCCACTACCACTTCAAAGTAGATGGAATTGTGCACTATGATGATCTATTGCACTGCAAAGGGCCCATTTTATATTGTTCTTGCCCCGGGGCCCTCTTAGGTCTGTGTCTACTCCTGGTCCTGTAGACTGCAGACCCTTGGACGACATGCTTGTATGAGACTGATGATGAGCACAGATGCCATAACTGCTGTCACCAAGCTTTCCACAGACCCTGCATGGCATATCAGATTGTCAGGCGGTGCTGACCATAGTATGACCCTGAACGTCCTACATGAACCCCTTTTAGGGATCAAAAAAAATTTCTCCCCTTTGTTAAGATCTCTGCTTGCTGGGACCTTTTACAGTCCGAGACGACTTGCAGAGCTGTTTGCTTGTCACATTGTTTAGGTGAATGTGAAGAATTCAGGTAGAACAGAAATTTGTTCTGGAGCTGCGATTATCTCACAGAGGACTGACACTGACACACTGTCACCAACTCTCAGCTGTGCTCAGTCTCTGGATGTAATCAATAAATGAGCATATTCACTGACAGTAGAGACCCTGAAAATGGTGAGGAATTGAAACGCAAAGTCGCAGAACCTCACATTTTACAATGAGCACATTTTGTAATTCCTCCTGAGCTCCGATGGTGAAAGGAAAAATTCAGAAGTGAAAACTGAGGGATGCTGACTCACAACCAGAGCTGCAAGAAAAACAACATCTGCAGCTCACACGGATCATGTGCAGGTGAGACACCCAAGATCCATGATGATGAGGGCAGTGATCCATTCCCCACAATCATGCAGCCCGAAAGTCACTGGTAAATCTCCGGCAGGGCTCATCCTCTGCTGCCAATATCTCTGCTCCGCTGTCACATCTGGAACAACGGATGATGCCCCTGATGCCTGCGACACTGTGATAAATCTGCCTGCATGGTCTAAGACTGTGAAAATCAATCTACCCCATAGAAAGGTATCAGCCCTGTAGGAAGAAGAACAGGTGGAGCATACAGCAGCTACATCTCAGCTTCCCAGATCCCGGCCAGTGTGATTGGGGATAACTGCACCCATACCTCAATTCCCCCATCTGAGCTATGACCTGGTAACAATATCACAGATTCCTACAGCTCTCTAATGACCATAGTAATAAAACCTCCGTAAGGGGAACTCTAGGAGTGAGACCTGCTGGTCTCTTCAATCACACAGACTTACAGTATCAGGAGTCCATAGGCCTCCTGCCGGTAGTCTCTGTATGCCTTCCATGGCTTGATCTCCAGCCTCTTGGGGTAATTGCTTTCTTCTCTGAAGAGAGCTTCTAGCAGGCAGGGGGCTCCGATGTGGACCGAGTCAAAAGAGCCCAGCTTCATGCGGAATATCTTCCCAAACTGCTTATGGTACCCAGCCTGGAGGGACAAAAGCCTTGTTAAAAGACATAATAGTGACATCCCAATACACAGAGGGGACACAACGTACCCCACAGGAGAAATCTAGACAACACCGGGGAGAAAGAAACATTCCCTTTTAGTTTTTATTTCCTCTTACTCCTAGCTAGTCTCATGTTCTGTTCCTTTTCACCTCTTTTTCTTCAGATTCCTCTTACCTTCTCCTTAGTTTCCTTTCTTTTTCTTTTCCTCCTTCTCCTTGGCTTCTTTTTTCTTTTTCTCCTTGATTTCCTTTCTTCTTGTTTTTCTCCTTTTCCTTAGTTTCCTTTCTTTTTCTTTTCCTCCTCCTTGGTTTCCTTTCTTTTTTCCTCCTTTTCCTTAGTTTCCTTTCTTCTTTTCCTCCTTATTGGTTTCCTTTCTTTTTTCCTCCCTCTCCTTAGTTTCCTTTCTTCCTCATTGCTTTCTTTGCTTCTTCTTTACATAAGTCTCTTAAATTTCCTTTCTTCTTCTTCTCCTCCTTCTCCTTAATTTCCTTTCTTTTTCTCTTTCTGGTTGGTTCACTTTCTTGCTCTCCAGCATCTTGATCATCTTCATTTTCTTTCCTCTTAATTCTTTGTCTCTTCTCTTTTTTCCATGCTTTATTTCTTTATCAACCCCCTTTTTCCTTCTTCACCTACTTGTTTCTTTTCTCCTCATCCTCTGGCACATTCCTATCCACTTCACCTTCATTTTCCATTCTTCTACTTTTTTGACTTTTCCTTCCCTTCTGGTTCCTTTTTTCATTGATCTTCATTTTTTTCACCACTTCTCTTTTCCCTTATTACAAAGTTACATTTCCTTCATTTTTACCCTTTCACTGCCACAGAGATCGGTTAATAATGTATTCTCTCGTCTTAGGTTACAAACGTTCTCTGTCATTAGCGGAAGCAGGAAAACGTAATCTGACAATTTATCAAGCTAATGTAATATACACATAAATAATGGAAAACCAGTATGAGAATGCAGTATAATGGAGCACCATGTGCCATAATATAACCGAACAATGTAATAAGATGATATCAGAGACCGTAATATAACAATATGCAAAAAATATAATGTTATAATTAAAGAGAAAAGTAACAATATAATGTAATAAAATCAGAGAAATGAATATAATGTAGCATGTTATAATATAATGTGTAAAACAATATAAGAGAATGTAGTATAACATAACATGATGTAACCATATAATGTGTCATAATACAAAGTATTCACATGACAAGTAATGATAGAAGTCGAGAATAATATGTGAATTCTACCCTAAGAACATTATACTACTCTGTATATCAGCATCATACCCTGATTTTACATCATATTTCAGTGATGCCTATTTTTTGGGATTATTACATTGTTCTCCTCTAGCTCACACTGCATGTAATAATGTTACCGGTAATACATTACATTATGTGATGACTCCATCCTCTCTATTAATGGTGACATTATATGACATATTTACCAGCGCTTGGTGCTGCCTCTTCAGCCCTCCTTTCCTCAGGATGTCCACCAGGCTCCCCAGGATGGGCCAGTTGGTGGGACCGGGCAGTGCAGACGGGTGGTATGGGCAGGAGGGTGGAGGCGATGGGGTCACAGGGAGCTCCTGGGATTTCAGGTCACAGGTCACCGAGGGGTTAGGGATGCTGTGGTGGACACTAATGCCCCTAGCCTTCATCATCATCCACATTTTGACTCTTGCAGCCATGGTGCAGGGGGTTGCTCTGTCCTAGCCTTGGCTGGGGAGATGTATGAGGCAGCATTGTGCTATGGTATATATATATATATATACAGCGGGGGTGACCCCCACCAATGGGAGAGGCAGCGCGTCACAAGGTGCTCTGGTTCTCCGAGTTCATTATAGGGCTGTTTTCCTGGCAGGAGGAATCCTGGCTACAGCCAAATCCCAGGATCAAGGCGTTGTCCAGCACCTCTCTCCTGATTGGTCAGCACACACAGGCTCCGCCCTCACAGCCCTGAAAAGTTCCTTTTTTTCCCTTTGATACTTTGTTTGTTAATGTGACAATAGTGAAAAGCTGATATGTGTCATGTGTGGAATGGCTGCACTCAGTCACCCGGGGGATTAACCCACAGCACAGGCCACACTACACCTGTGGGTGCGGGCTGCTGCAGCTATGTGTGCACAGGTAGCAAAGCTCAACATAATACACAAGGATTCCCTGCAGTCCTATGTAACGTTACAGGTAACACGGTTATAGTTCCGAGTACAGATCATGTAGTAGATGCTACCTGCAGTCCTATGTAACATTACAGGTAACACGGTTATAGCTCCGAGTACAGATCATGTAGTAGATGCTACCTGCAGTCCTATGTAACATTACAGGTAACACGGTTATAGCTCCGAGTACAGATCATGTAGTAGATGCTACCTGCAGTCCTATGTAACATTACAGGTAACACGGTTATAGCTCCGAGTACAGATCATGTAGTAGATGCTACCTGCAGTCCTATGTAACATTACAGGTAACACGGTTATAGCTCCGAGTACAGATCATGTAGTAGATGCTACCTGCAGTCCTATGTAACATTACATGTAACACGGTTATAGCTCCGAGTACAGATCATGTAGTAGATGCTACCTGCAGTCCTATGTAACATTACAGTAACACGGTTATAGCTCCGAGTACAGATCATGTAGTAGATGCTACCTGCAGTCCTATGTAACATTACAGGTAACACGGTTATAGCTCCGAGTACAGATCATGTAGTAGATGCTACCTGCAGTCCTATGTAACATTACATGTAACACGGTTATAGCTCCGAGTACAGATCATGTAGTAGATGCTACCTGCAGTCCTATGTAACATTACAGGTAACACGGTTATAACTCCGAGTACAGATCATGTAGTAGATGCTACCTGCAGTCCTATGTAACATTACAGGTAACACGGTTATAGCTCCGAGTACAGATCATGTAGTAGATGCTACCTGCAGTCCTATGTAACATTACAGGTAACACGGTTATAGACTCCGAGTACAGATCATGTAGTAGATGCTACCTGCAGTCCTATGTAACATTACAGGTAACACGGTTATAGCTCCGAGTACAGATCATGTAGTAGATGCTACCTGCAGTCCTATGTAACATTACAGGTAACACGGTTATAACTCCGAGTACAGATCATGTAGTAGATGCTACCTGCAGTCCTATGTAACATTACAGGTAACACGGTTATAGCTCCGAGTACAGATCATGTAGTAGATGCTACCTGCAGTCCTATGTAACATTACAGGTAACACGGTTATAACTCCGAGTACAGATCATGTAGTAGATGCTACCTGCAGTCCTATGTAACATTACAGGTAACACGGTTATAGCTCCGAGTACAGATCATGTAGTAGATGCTACCTGCAGTCCCTATGTAACATTACAGGTAACACGGTTATAGCTCCGAGTACAGATCATGTAGTAGATGCTACCTGCAGTCCCATGTAACATTACAGGTAACACGGTTATAGCTCCGAGTACAGATCATGTAGTAGATGCTACCTGCAGTCCCATGTAACATTACAGGTAACACGGTTATACTCCGAGTACAGATCATGTAGTAGATGCTACCTGCAGTCCCATGTAACATTACAGGTAACACGGTTATAACTCCGAGTACAGATCATGTAGTAGATGCTACCTGCAGTCCATGTAACATTACAGGTAACACGGTTATAGCTCCGAGTACAGATCATGTAGTAGATGCTACCTGCAGTCCTATGTAACATTACAGGTAACACGGTTATAGCTCCGAGTACAGATCATGTAGTAGATGCTACCTGCAGTCCTATGTAACATTACAGGTAACACGGTTATAGTCCGAGTACAGATCATGTAGTAGATGCTACCTGCAGTCCATGTAACATTACAGGTAACACGGTTATACTCGAGTAAGATCATGTAGTAGATGCTACCTGCAGTCCTATGTAACATTACAGGTACACGGTTATAGCTCGAGTACAGATCATGTAGTAGATGCTACTGCAGTCTATGTAACATTACAGGTAACACGGTTATAGCTCGAGTACAGATCATGTAGTAGATCTACCTGCAGTCCTATGTAACATTACAGGTAACACGGTTACTCGAGTACAGATCATGTAGTAGATGTACCTGCAGTCCTATGTAACATTACAGGTAACACGGTATACTCCGAGTACAGATCATGTAGTAGATGCTACCTGCAGTCCTATGTAACATTACAGGTAACACGGTTATAACCTGCAGTCCTATGTAACATTACAGGTAACAGGGTTATACTCCGAGTACAGATCATGTAGTAATGCTACCTGCAGTCCTATGTAACATTACAGGTAACACGGTTATAGCCGAGTACAGATCATGTAGTAGATGCTCCTGCAGTCCTATGTAACATTACAGGTAACACGGTTATAGCTCCGAGTACAGATCATGTAGTAGATGCACCTGCAGTCCTATGTAACATTACAGGTAACACGGTTATAGCTCCGAGTACAGATCATGTAGTAGATGCTACCTGCAGTCCTATGTAACATTACAGGTAACACGAGTAGATGCTACCTGCAGTCCTATGTAACATTACAGGTAACACGGTTATAGCTCCGAGTACAGACATGTAGTAGATGTACCTCAGTCCATTAACATACAGAACCGTTATAGCTCCGGTACAGATCAGTAGTATGTACCTGCATCCATGAACATACAGGTAACACGGTTAACTCCGAGTACATCATGTAGTAGATCACTGCATCCATGTAACATACAGGTAACACGGTTATAGCTCGAGTACAGATCATTAGTAGATGCACCTGCAGTCCATGTAACATTACAGAACACGGTAACTCGAGTACAGATATGTAGTAGATTACCTGCAGTCCTATGTACATTCAGGTAACCGGTTAGCTCCGAGTACAACATGTAGTAGATGCACCTGCAGTCCAGTACATTACAGGTAACACGGTTATAGCTCGATACAGATCATGTAGAGATGCACCTCAGTCATGTAACATACGTAACACGGTTATATCGAGTACAGATCAGTATAGATGCTACCTGCATCCTATGTACATTAGTAACACGGTAACTCCGAGTAAGATCATGTATAGATGCTACTGCAGTCCTAGTAACTTCAGGTAACACGGTTAATCGAGTCAGATCATTATAGATCACCGCAGTCTATGTACATTCAGGTAACACGGTTATAGCCGAGTACAGATCATGTAGTAGTGCTACCTGCAGTCCATGTAACATTCAGTAACACGGTAACTCCGAGTACAGATCATGAGTAGATTACTGCATCCATGTAACATTACAGGTAAGGTTATAGCTCCGAGTACAGATCATGTAGTAGATGCTACTGCAGTCCATGTAACATTACAGGTAACACGTTAATCCGAGTACAGATCATGTAGTAATGCTACCTGCATCCATGTAACATTACAGGTAACACGGTTTAGCTCCGGTACAGATCATGTAGTAGATGCTACCTGCAGTCCATTAACATACAGGTAACACGGTTATAGCTCCGAGTACAGATCATGTAGAATGCACCTGCAGTCCTATGAACATTACAGGTAACACGGTTATAGCTCCGAGTACAGATCATGTAGTAGAGCTACCTGCAGTCCATGTAACATTACAGGTAACACGGTTATAGCTCCGAGTACAGATCATGTAGTAATGTACCTGCAGTCCTATGTAACATTACAGGTAACACGGTTATAGCTCCGAGTACAGATCATGTAGTAGATGTACCTGCAGTCCTATGTAACATTACAGTAACACGTTTAGCTCGAGTACAGATCATGTAGTAGATGTACCTGCAGTCCTATGTAACATTACAGTAACACGTTATAGCTCGAGTACAGATCATGTAGTAGATGCTACCTGCAGTCCATGTAACATTACAGGTAACACGGTATAGCTCGAGTACAGATCATGTAGTAGATGTACGCAGTCTATGTAACTTACAGGTAACACGGTTATAGCTCCGAGTACAGATCATGTAGTAGATGCTACCTGCAGTCCATGTAACATTACAGTAACACGGTTATACTCCGATACAGATCATGTAGTAGATGCTACCTGCAGCCATGTAACATTACAGGTAACCGTTATAACTCCGAGTACAGATCATGTAGTAGATGCTACCTGCAGTCCTATGTAACATTCAGTAACACGGTTATAGCTCCGAGTACAGATCATGTAGTAGATTACCTGCAGTCCATGTAACATTACAGGTAACACGGTTATACTCCGAGTACAGATCATGTAGTAGAGCTACCTGCGTCCTATGTAACATTACAGGTAACACGTTATAAGTCCGAGTAGATTGTATAATCTGCGTCCAGTAACTAAGTAACGTATACTCGAATCAGTAGAATCTGCATCTTACATAGGTACACGTATCTCCGAGAAGACTTAGTAGATACTGATCATGTAACTAAGGTACAGTTATCTCCGAGTATGTTGTACTCAGTCTATGTACTTAAGACAGTATATCGTAAGATCTGTAGTAGATTATGCGTCATGAATTACGGTAACAGGTTAAGTCGAGTAAATCGTATTACCTGCGTCATGTACATCATACCGTTATATCGAGTACAGATCATGTAGTAGATGCTACCTGCAGTCCATGTAACAGTACAGGTAACACGGTAATCGAGTACAGATCATGTATAGATGCTACTGCAGTCCTATTAACTTCAGGTAACGTTATGCTCGAGTACAGATCATTAGTAGATGTACCGAGTCCTATGTAACTTAGGTAACCGTTTTATAGTCCGGTACAGTCATGTAGTAGATGCTACCTGCAGTCCTATGTAACATTACAGGTAACACGGTTATAGCTCCGAGTACGATCATGTGAGATGTACCGCAGTCCATGTAACATTACAGGTAACACGGTTTTAACTCGAGTACTTCATGTAACCGAGTCAGTAATATACAGTATACAGTAAAGGTAATCCGATCTATTATACACGTTAACATACAGACAGTATACTGCATCAGTAAATAGTCAGTAATCGTACAGTAGTAGATATCTCGACCAGTAACTTACGTCACGACTCATAGTAGATGCACTCAGTCCTATGTATCATGTAACACGTTATAGCTCGATACAGATATATGAATCTACCTCAGTCATGTAACATTACAGGTAACGGTTATGCTCGAGTACAGATCATGTAGTATGATACCTGCAGTCATTATTACAGGTACACGGTTATAGCTCCGAGTACAGATCATGTAGTGATGCTACCTGCAGTCCTATGTAACATTACAGGAACACGGTTTACCCGAGTACAGATCATTAGTAGATGCTACCTGCAGTCTCAGTAAACATTAAGTCAAACGTTGATATCTCAGTACGTCATTATAAGTACCTGAATCCTTGTAACATTAGGTAACATAGTTATGTACCGAGTACAGATCATGTAGTTGACTACCTGAGTCACCTCATGTAACATTACAGGTAACACGGTTATAGCTCCGAGTACAGATCATGTAGTAGATGCTACCTGCAGTCCTATGTAACATTACAGGTAACACGGTTATAGCTCCGAGTACAGATCATGTAGTAGATGCTACCTGCAGTCCTATGTAACATTACAGGTAACACGGTTATAGCTCCGAGTACAGATCATGTAGTAGATGTAACCTGCAGTCCTATGTAACATTACAGGTAACACGGTTATAGCTCCGAGTACAGATCATGTAGTAGATGCTACCTGCAGTCCTATGTAACATTACAGGTAACACGGTTATAGCTCCGAGTACAGATCATGTAGCAGATGCTACCTGCAGTCCTATGTAACTGAGTCGCACTTAGTACCGGGGCAATGGGGTACTCGGAGCCGAGCCCATGGAAATCTATGGGAGTTGTCACTGGTAGCGGTGGCTCGGTCCGTGGCCCTGGGCGCTCATACAATTGGGGATATTTACAGGGGATTATTAGATAGGTAGTTCGTGACGCCACCTGCGGTACCTGGTCAATTGGACCAGCGCTGCTCTAAGGACTTTCACAGGGGATGTTATGGGGCAGCTTGGTAGTAAGTCTCCCACAGGTGAGACGGGTCCCTGGAAGTCTATGGTGAAGATGATGCAGGGTGTAGTTAATAATTCAGTCACACACAATGCAGCTTCTTTTCATACCTTTTACTGGTAGATGGTTCAAGCAGATCCCGGGGAGCTGGTCGGGGTGGAGAATGCACATTCGGGTAACCACTGAGCAGGTTAGAGGCCTCCTTTAATTCGAATGTAGGTGAGTCCAACTTGCCTGAAGCGAAGTTAACTCTGAATCTCCAGCTCTCTCAATAGCTGTACTGCCCGGCCAACGTTGTGGTGGAAACTTCTAAGTGGTGAAAACTAAGTCTATATTTGCTGATCAGGCTAGACTCCTGTTTTCCCTGTCTCCGGTTACGTATTGACACTTAGGGCTGCTCTCTGCGACCTGTAGTCCAGATGCCTCCGGTTTTCTTGTTACTAAGCTTGAAACTGTAGCAACGCTTCGGACCCCGGTGTCCGGCAATTTAGTGCAGGCAAACCAATACCTAAAGCACTTCTCTAACTTCTCCACTGCGCCCTTCGCCCTGCTTCTGCTCTTTGCATAAGCACTTGTAGCTTTCGATGGAAATAGTCAGCTCTCTTCCGAGCTCGCTGAGCAGCTCTCAGTTTCCTCCTTGTTTCAGCTTCTACTGAGGTACTGATTAAGGGTAGCTCTGACTAGGCTAGGATGATGCACTTCACCCGTACTCGCCTCCACTTCTTTGTCAGGTGAGCTACGCTAGCTCTGCGAGGATTCAGTCCTCTCTCCTAGTCCAAACTGAACTGGCACTGAATTGCACTGTCTGAAGACAGGAAACTATCTCTGATCTGAGCTCTTCTCAGACAGGAAACAGACTGACTCTGCTACATGTCACTACCCCTATACCCCTGGTGGGTGTGTCTGAAACTGTGAGTGGCAGTGAATGATAACAAGCTTTTGTGGTTACCTTCCTGTGCATTCTCCTGGATTTTTATGTGTGTGCCTGCGTAGCTGGGCTACACATCCCCCCTTGGTAAAACACAGCACTCCCGGGCTGTAAAAGACAAAAAGAACATTTTGTTTTGCATTAACATAAACATTATAACTCTTCCCATCCGGAGGTACGAATTCTTGAACGTTACAATTTGTACAATAAAGAATACAAAAGTATCAAAATATCAAGACATTTCCATATTTACAAGATACTTGTGGAGGACCCGCACCAAAAACCTCCCACGTGGGTCCTGGGTGGGCTGCAGGACTTCTGACTGCAGACCTCACTCTAGGCCACACCATACGGGTTTTTCTTCAGAGGTAGATATTGTAGTGGTTTCATGTGAAACCAAGATAATGCACCGAAGCGCAACTATTTACAAGTGAAAGTTCTTGGGCTGGCATAGTCCACAGCCACGCAGTCCATTGGCATGGTTAAAACACATTTCAAATAATTACATTAATACTTTTTCAAACTTTATACAATTTTTCAGATGCAATAAACCCTGTCTGGGTCTTGCTAACTAGTCTACTAGGACTACTCCTGATAGCGAATAGGTAGTTTACCTTTAGTGATACGTTCTGACCTACGTGGGGTAGCGTCAGGTATAGTATTATCTAACCTTTCTGTTCTGCGTAACGGCAAACTATAATACCGTCTCAACCTTTCTATGGATCTGGCAAGTGTACTAGTGGCTGGGCGAGGTGGTACTGCTTCACCAGCTTCACCAGAGGACTCCACTTCTTGTGGTGCTTCTTCTTGCGGGTCCGCTTCTTGGGGTTCTAATGGTTGAGGGTCTGCCGGAACAGGTTCTTCTGGAACTGGCTCAACTGGCACAATTGGTATGACTGGAGGTAGAGACTCCTCTTGCGGTTGATAAAACTGCAGCACAGGAATAATTACAGCGTCTCCCAATCTGGGCCAATCCGCAGGTAAATCTCCCAAATCCGTGTGTATGACCGCTTCAGCACTCTCTTCTTGATGGACAACAGGGTTTTCTTCACGGAGCTTTAATGGGCAAGGACACAACTTTAAATGATCTCTAGACACAGTTGCCGTCGTTTTTCCTCCATCCTTACTAATGGTACAGACCTTTCTGTTATCAAAATTGGAATTTTGCACGACGTATGGCTCCTGTTCCCACTGATCATCCAACTTGTGTGTTCTTCTTTTCCTTTTGAGCACCATTTCTCCAGGCATTAAAGGCTTAGCGGGAGCATTTTTGTTATAGTTCTTCTCTTGCTTTTCTCTTACTTTGTTGAGACTGTCTACGCAGGCTTGTACTCTCTTGTACTGTTCCTGTCGAGTTGTGTCCCAATCTTCAACACTGTCATCAGCCTCTGGTTCTACACACCCAGTTCCAAATCCATTGGCAGTCTTCCAGGTCTTGCTCTCATAAGGTAAGCTGGAGTGCAGTTGGTGGAACTTACTGGGATGTGGTTGTACAAGTCAACCAGGTCGGGTAACAAGTCTGGCCACCGATTCCTTTCTTCCAGGGGTACAGTTTTCAGTAAATCCATGACAATGTGATTCATCTTTTCACAAAGGCCGTTGGTCTGAGGGTGGTATGGTGTTGTTCTGATCTTTTTGCATCCATACAATTGACAGAATTCCTGAAACAGTTCAGCTTCAAAGGCTGGACCTCGATCAGTCAGTACCTGCTCTGGATATCCGTGTGGTCTGCAGAAACTTGCTTGGAAGACCTTGGCTGCTGTCTCTGCTGTCAGATCTTTGACAGGGGCGACCACCAGGAATTTGGAATAATGATCCAACATGTAAAAACATACAAAAAAAGGCTGCACTCTATCATACTAAAGCATGACAATATGGAATACATGAAATTTGGAATAGCAATATGGCTTGGAATATAAGGAAAAATTTGAGACGCTTAGTATAAACATTTGGCCAAACATTTTGAAGCCCACCAACCATCGTCAAGGTGGTCTCAATACTGGTGAGTCCCTAACCTAATGTGAACTTACCTCTATTGGGCTGATATCTGAATTTCTGGGTGAATATGCACCTCTGTCAGCAATGCCTGCATTTATGGGTAAAGTAGGGACCTGGTGTAATTAAAATCACCACCTGGTGGGGGCGGAGTGCTCGGTCAGCAAGCTAACATACAATAGACAAAAAAACCTGACTGGCACTTCCAGACTAATGTGAACTAGGTGCAAGCCAAGGGAAGCTACCCCCATGTAAAACATACAAAAAAAGGCTGCACTCTATCATACTAAAGCATGACAATATGGAATACATGAAATTTGGAATAGCAATATGGCTTTGGAATATAAGGAAAAATTTGAGACGCTTAGTATAAACATTTGGCCAAACATTTGAAGCCCACCAACCATCGTCAAGGTGGTCTCAATACTGGTGAGTCCCTAACCTAATGTGAACTTACCTCTATTGGGCACATTAGGTTAGGGACTCACCAGTATTGAGACCACCTTGACGATGGTTGGTGGGCTTCAAAATGTTTGGCCAAATGTTTATACTAAGCGTCTCAAATTTTTCCTTATATTCCAAAGCCATATTGCTATTCCAAATTTCATGTATTCCATATTGTCATGCTTTAGTATGATAGAGTGCAGCCTTTTTTGTATGTTTTACATGGGGGTAGCTTCCCTTGGCTTGCACCTAGTTCACATTAGTCTGGAAGTGCCAGTCAGGTTTTTTTGTCTATTGTATGTTAGCTTGCTGACCGAGCACTCCGCCCCCACCAGGTGGTGATTTTTAATTACACCAGGTCCCTACTTTACCCATAAATGCAGGCATTGCTGACAGAGGTGCATATTCACCCAGAAATTCAGATATCAGCCCAATAGAGGTAAGTTCACATTAGGTTAGGGACTCACCAGTATTGAGACCACCTTGACGATGGTTGGTGGGCTTCAAAATGTTTGGCCAAATGTTTATACTAAGCGTCTCAAATTTTTCCTTATATTCCAAAGCCATATTGCTATTCCAAATTTCATGTATTCCATATTGTCATGCTTTAGTATGATAGAGTGCAGCCTTTTTTTGTATGTTTTACATGGGGGTAGCTTCCCTTGGCTTGCACCTAGTTCACATTAGTCTGGAAGTGCCAGTCAGGTTTTTTTGTCTAATGATCCACCATGGTCAGGGCATACGAGTATCCTGACCTGCTTGGGACAACTTAACGTGATCCAATGCTACGATCTCCAGAGGACGAGTCGTCCGGATAGGCTGCAAGGGTGCTATCTGACTATGATAGTCTTTTCGTCTGAGACCACAGGGTCCACAGTTCCGGCACCACTTCTCGATGGAGCTGCGCATCCCTACCCAGTAGAACCGACACCTCAACAGGGTCTCCAGCTTTTTCCAGCCAAAGTGTCCTGCTTGATCGTGGTAGGCTTCCAACACCATTTGGATGTCTGCTCTGGGCACCACTATCTGCCAAACCATCTCATGGGTCCTTGGGTCGACGTATCTCCTGCACAACTTCTCTCGGTATATGAACAACCGGCTTCTTTCATTCCACAGGAGCTTTGCTGGTATGGGTGCGTCTTTCTCCAAGGAGGAACCTTCTTGTTTTATCAGCTCCTTGATACGGCTGACCACTGGATCGCTGTCTTGAGTCTCCTGCCAGCTGTGATGGGGTAAAGGGTTCAACATCTCACCACACCGCTTTCTGTAGACTCGTTGCTCTTGGACCATCCCATTTCGATGGAACGCAGGTAGCTCAATTTCTTCCAAATCATCTGATTCTTCCTCCGTGTCGGATTCATGCGGCATTCTGGACAAGGCGTTCCGCGTTGGCATTTTTACGGCCCGCTCTGTACTTGATGGTAAACTGATAATTTGACAACCGAGCCATCCAACGTTGCTCCATGGCTCCCAGCTTGGCTGTTTCCAGATGCGTCAAGGGGTTATTGTCTGTAAACGCAGTGAACCTGTTGGAGGCAAGGTAATGTTTAAATCTTTCGGTAATGGCCCAGACCAGCGCCAGGAACTCCAGTTTGAAGCTGCTATAGTTTTCCGGATTCCTCTCAGTTGGCCTGAGTTTTCTGCTGGCATATGCGATGACTTTTTCTTGGCCGTCCTGCTTCTGACTGAGGACCGCTCCTAATCCTTCGTTACTGGCATCTGTGTATAGCAGGAACGGTTGGCTGTAATCTGGGTAGGCTAAGATTTCATCGCCGGTAAGGATCTCTTTCATCTCTTTGAATGCCTCAGCTTGTTCTTTTCCCCAATTGAATGGAAGGTTTCTGCTCTTAAGAGGTTGTCCTACCAGGAGGTCCTGCAAAGGCGCCGCCTTCTTAGTGTAATCTTTCACGAACCTCCTGTAGTAACCTGTTAATCCCAGGAACTGACGCACCTCCTTTAGATTCTTCGGCTCCGGCCATTTCTGGATGGCTGTGACCTTCTCGGGGTCCGGCGCTACTCCTTCGGAACTGACAATGTGTCCCAAGTACTGTACCTTCCGTTTGAGCAGGTGGCATTTAGAGGGCTTTAGTTTCATCCCAAACTTGGACAATGACTCAAATACCTCCGCCAGGTGCTTCAGATGATCTTCATATGTCTTAGAGTACACAATTACGTCGTCCAAGTACAGCAGCACAGTTTCGAAGTTGAGATGTCCCAGACAGCTCTCCATCACCCTCTGGAATGTTCCTGGGGCACTGCTGAGACCAAACGGCATTCTGTCGAACTCGCAGAGTCCCATTGGGGTGGTGAAAGCAGTTTTCTCCCGGTCCTCCTCCGCCACAGCCACTTGCCAGTACCAACTAGTAAGGTCGAGGGTAGAAAAGTAGTTAGCCGTTTTCAGAGCAGCTAAGGATTCCTCTATACGTGGTAATGGGTATGCATCTTTATGTGTTATACGATTTACTTGCCTATAATCTACACACATTCGCATGCTACCATCCTTTTTCTCCACTAGAACCAGAGGTGCTGCCCAGGGCTACAACTATCCCTTATCACCCCGGCTTTCTTCATGTCATGCAGCATTTCCTTAGCTTTCTGATAGTGGGCTGGAGGTATAGGCCTGTACCGCTCTTTGATGGGAGGATGACTGCCTGTAGGGATATGATGCTGTACTCCCTTAATGGTCCCAAAGTCAAGTGGGTGCTTGCTAAATACTTGTGCGTACTCTTGTACCACCCGTAGTACCCCCTGTTTCTGGTGGACGGAAGTGGTGTCTGTCCCAATATGAAGCTGCTGACACCAGTCCGCTACCGGGGTTGCCGGATCATTATCCTCCGCTGGTTGGCGGGAGGCTAAGGACTCGGTTGTGAGGATAGAATTATTATCTACGGCATGTAATTTAGCAACTGTAGCATAACGTGGCAAATTTACTTCATCGTCCCCCCAGTTGAGAAGTCGTACTGGTACTCTCCCATTTATTACTTCCACTACCCCTCTAGCAATCATGAGTGTAGGTCTGTGTTCTGAGCGATGGGGTTCTACTACTGCTTGGTAGTTCTGTCCCCTCAGACCTATGGCTGCTCTACACCATATTAACATTTCACTCATTGGGGGTATTACAATGGGGTTCGAGTCTGTGACCCGTACATTACCGATTTCACCATCTGTAAGCTTTGCTTGCTGCTGGCACATCAGGGCCCGGATCTCCCTCTGGATCACTCCCTTCTGCTTTGGCTTGGCAACTTCAGCGAGCTGTTGGAGCAAAAACACAACTTCTCCCAGACAGTTACTGATAATGTTAGTACCTAGTATCACATTTAGACCATTTTCCTCATTTACAGTCCTGACTACTAGGAGTCCCTGATCCTTCAGCTCCACCCTGCCCACTTTTACATTTACGTTTTTGGCTCCAATTACTTCAACAGGGAGACCATTGGCAGCGTACACTGTCAAGTCAGGGCTCGGGGGCTGGAGGCTGTCCATGGACCAAAATTTATTGTAAAGGACATCAGGTATGATGGTCACCTGAGATCCAGTGTCCAGCAGTGCAGGGATTGCAATCCCATCCAGAATCATGGACAGGTAGGGACGTCCACCCACGAACCTGCGGTTCCAGTCCAAGGGGCCTGATGAGTCTACTCCTGGGTGTTGGCCCTCTGACCCAGGATCGGCTCGTTTAAAGGACATTGCTGAGCCATATGACCTTTTTGGTTGCAGCGGTAGCAGACGATCTCCCGGCGAGGATGGTGTTGCTCCGGAGTCGCTCCTGGGGGTGGCGTGGTCCTCCTCCGGTGTGGCGACGTCCTCCATTTCCTCCGGTTCATCCAAGGGACATCCTCCGGACAGTCGGCTAGTAGAATCTTTCCTCCTTCCTCTTTCCGCAGTTGCAGGGCATCCATTACAGTGGCCAAGTTCTTAGTCAGCTGGCGCACTTCTGAGCGCAGACATTCCAATTCACTAGGGGGCGCCACCTGCGTTTTAGCTTCTGCCACCTGCGGAGAAAAGGTGGGTACTGCCGGCTTAAGAGTGGCTTCACCCGGGCGATACTGATTTGCCACCTCAGGCTTTTCCAGGGGTCGCAGTCCCTTTATTGCCATGTCCTTTAGAGCATCAAAAGTGGCATCTGGATGATCCAAGGACCACCAGTTTACAGTCCTGCTTTCCTCTGGAGACCTCAGTCCCCGCACGAATTGCTCTTTTAACATTTGGCTCTCATCAATGGGACTTGTGGGGTTAGCCTGTTTGAGAGCTCGCAGGGCCCCCTGTAGTCGGCAGGCGTAGTCCCTAATACTGTCACCCGGTCCCTGGAAGCACTGATAAAATGCCATCCGGAGATCCGTTTCTGTGCGGTCCTCGAAGATGGCCTGTAGCTTTAAGAGTATCGCAGGTACCGACTCCTGGTCTGCAGTGGGCCAAGTCTCTACTTCTCTCTCAGCCGCACCAGCTAACTGTCCTATTACCACAGCAGCTTTTTGCTTCTCAGTCATTGAGTACATATCTAAGATGCTACATATTTTCCTTTTAAACCCTGGCAGGGTGTCGGGCTCACCGCTGTATTGGGGGAGCCACTTCGCTCCTGGCATGTATGGGAGCGCTAGGGGCATAAGCGGGACCACCGGACCAGGTGAGGGGCCCACACCTCCATCCTGCACTACAACGCCGAGCGGTGGGCTATTGGGGCCACCGGCGGGGGCCGCTCCGTCTGCTGGTTGCTGCGACATATTGATGCCCCCTTGGTTAATCCGAGCCTACCTCTTTCACAGGCTGCAGCGTCGCAGGTTCAGCGGTGGAGACAGGACCTTCGTTGCAGGCACAGCGGTGGAGACAGGACCTTTGTCGCTGGACTGTGATGTCAGAGCGTTCACTTCCTGTTTCACAGGACCTGCCGCCGCGTCAGAGTTGGGGGCGGGGCCAGGGAACCAGCGCGCACTTTCAGGTACGCCCCCCTTCTTCACCAGCGCCTGAGGGCGCGAATTTTGCGGTAAAGATGGCGGTATTTTGGCGCCAAATGCAGCAAACAGTTCAATAGACACACAGGACTCACAATTGCAAGCTTTCGAATCCTGTTCGTGACACCAAAGATTTTGAGTCGCACTTAGTACCAGGGCAATGGGGTACTCGGAGCCGAGCCCATGGAAATCTATGGGAGTTGTCACTGGTAGCGGTGGCTCGGTCCGTGGCCCTGGGCGCTCATACAATTGGGGATATTTACAGGGGATTATTAGATAGGTAGTTCGTGACGCCACCTGCGGTACCTGGTCAATTGGACCAGCGCTGCTCTAAGGACTTTCACAGGGGATGTTATGGGGCAGCTTGGTAGTAAGTCTCCCACAGGTGAGACGGGTCCCTGGAAGTCTATGGTGAAGATGATGCAGGGTGTAGTTAATAATTCAGTCACACACAATGCAGCTTCTTTTCATACCTTTTACTGGTAGATGGTTCAAGCAGATCCTGGGGAGCTGGTCGGGGTGGAGAATGCACATTCGGGTAACCACTGAGCAGGTTAGAGGCCTCCTTTACTTCGAATGTAGGTGAGTCCAACTTGCCTGAAGCGAAGTTAACTCTGAATCTCCTGCTCTCTCAATAGCTGTACTGCCCGGCCAACGTTGTGGTGGAAACTTCTAAGTGGTGAAAACTAAGTCTATATTTGCTGATCAGGCTAGACTCCTGTTTTCCCTGTCTCCGGTTACGTATTGACACTTAGGGCTGCTCTCTGCGACCTGTAGTCCAGATGCCTCCGGTTTTCTTGTTACTAAGCTTGAAACTGTAGCAACGCTTCGGACCCCGGTGTCCGGCAATTTAGTGCAGGCAAACCAATACCTAAAGCACTTCTCTAACTTCTCCACTGCGCCCTTCGCCCTGCTTCTGCTCTTTGCATAAGCACTTGTAGCTTTCGATGGAAATAGTCAGCTCTCTTCCGAGCTCGCTGAGCAGCTCTCAGTTTCCTCCTTGTTTCAGCTTCTACTGAGGTACTGATTAAGGGTAGCTCTGACTAGGCTAGGATGATGCACTTCACCCGTACTAGCCTCCACTTCTTTGTCAGGTGAGCTACGCTAGCTCTGCGAGGATTTAGTCCTCTCTCCTAGTCCAGACTGAACTGGCACTGAATTGCACTGTCTGAAGACAGGAAACTATCTCTGATCTGAGCTCTTCTCAGACAGGAAACAGACTGACTCTGCTACATGTCATTACCTCCTATACCCCTGGTGGGTGTGTCTGAAACTGTGAGTGGCAGTGAATGATAACAAGCTTTTGTGGTTACCTTCCTGTGCATTCTCCTGGATTTTTATGTGTGTGCCTGCGTAGCTGGGCTACACATAACATTACAGGTAACACGGTTATAGCTCCGAGTACAGATCATGTAGTAGATGCTATCTGCAGTCCTATGTAACATTACAGGTAACACGGTTATAGCTCCGAGTACAGATCATGTAGTAGATGCTACCTGCAGTCCTATGTAACATTACAGGTAACACGGTTATAGCTCCGAGTACAGATCATGTAGTAGATGCTACCTGCAGTCCTATGTAACATTACAGGTAACACGGTTATAGCTCCGAGTACAGATCATGTAGTAGATGCTACCTGCAGTCCTATGTAACATTACAGGTGACACGGTTATAGCTCCGAGTACAGATCATGTAGTAGATGCTACCTGCAGTCCTATGTAACATTACAGGTAACACGGTTAGAGCTCCGAGTACAGATCATGTAGTAGATGCTACCTGCAGTCCTATGTAACATTACAGGTAAAACGGTTATAACTCCGAGTACAGATCATGTAGTAGATTATCCCTGCAGTCCCATGTAACATTACAGGTAACACGGTTATAGCTCCGAGTACAGATCATGTAGTAGATTCTACCTGCAGTCCTATGTAACATTACAGGTAACACGGTTATAACTCCGAGTACAGATCATGTAGTAGATGCTACCTGCAGTCCTATGTAACATTACAGGTAACACGGTTATACTCGAGTACAGATCATGTAGTAGATATCACCTGCAGTCCTATGTAACATTACAGGTAACACGGTTATAGCTCCGAGTACAGATCATGTAGTAGATGCTACCTGCAGTCCTATGTAACATTACAGGTAACACGGTTATAGCTCCGAGTACAGATCATTAGTAGAAGTCACTGCAGTCCTATGCAACATTACAGGTAACACGGTTATAGACTCCGAGTACAGATCATGTAGTAGTTTGCTACCTGCAGTCCCATGTAACATTACAGGTAACACGGTTATAACTCCGAGTACAGATCATGTAGTAGATATCACCTGCAGTCCTATGTAACATTACAGGTAACACGGTTATAGCTCCGAGTACAGATCATGTAGTAGATGCTACCTGCAGTCCTATGTAACATTACAGGTAACACGTTATAGACTCCGAGTACAGATCATGTAGTAGATATCACCTGCAGTCCCATGTAACATTACAGGTAACACGGTTATAACTCCGAGTACAGATCATGTAGTAGATGCTACCTGCAGTCCATGTAACATTACAGGTAACACGGTTATAGCTCAGAGTACAGATCATGTAGTAGATCACCTGCAGTCCTATGTAACATTACAGGTAACACGGTTATAACTCCGAGTACAGATCATGTAGTAGATGCTACCTGCAGTCCTATGTAACATTACAGGTAACACGGTTATAGCTCCGAGTACAGATCATGTAGTAGATGCTACCTGCAGTCCCATGTAACATTACAGGTAACACGGTTATAGCTCCGAGTACAGATCATGTAGTAGATGCTACCTGCAGTCCATGTAATTTACAGGTAACACGGTTATGCTCCGAGTACAGATCGTAGTAGATGCTACCTGCAGTCCCATGTAACATTACAGGTAACACGGTTATAACTCCGAGTACAGATCATGTAGTAGATGCTACCTGCAGTCCTATGTAACATTACAGGTAACACGGTTATAGCTCCGAGTACAGATCATGTAGTAGATGCTACCTGCAGTCCTATGTAACATTACAGGATAACACGGTTATAAGCTCCGAGTACAGATCATGTAGTAGATCTACCTGCAGTCCCTATGTAACATTACAGGTAACACGGTTATAACTCCGAGTACAGATCATGTAGTAGATGTAACCTGCAGTCCCATGTAACATTACAGGTAACACGGTTATAGCTCCGAGTACAGATCATGTAGTAGATGCTACCTGCAGTCCTAATGTAACATTACAGGTAACACGGTTATAACTCCGAGTACAGATCATGTAGTAGATGCTACCTGCAGTCCTATGTAACATTACAGGTAACACGGTTATAGCTCCGAGTACAGATCATGTAGTAGATGCTACCTGCAGTCCTATGTAACATTACAGTAACACGGTTATACTCCGAGTACAGATCATGTAGTAGATGCTACCTGCAGTCCTATGTAACATTACAGGTAACACGGTTATAACTCCGAGTACAGATCATGTAGTAGATGCTACCTGCAGTCCTATGTAACATTACAGGTAACACGGTTATAGCTCCAGTACAGATCATGTAGTAGATGCTACCTGCAGTCCTATGTAACATTACAGGTAACACGGTTATAACTCCGAGTACAGATCATGTAGTAGATGCACCTGCAGTCCTATGTAACATTACAGGTAACACGGTTATAGCTCCGAGTACAGATCATGTAGCAGATGTCACCTGCAGTCCTATGTAACATTACAGGTAACACGGTTATAGCTCCGAGTACAGATCATGTAGTAGATTGCTACCTGCAGTCCCTATGTAACATTACAGGTAACACGGTTATAACTCCGAGTACAGATCATGTAGTAGATGCTACCTGCAGTCCTATGTAACATTACAGGTAACACGGTTATAGCTCCGAGTACAGATCATGTAGTAGATGCTACCTGCAGTCCTATGTAACATTACAGGTAACACGGTTATAGCTCCGAGTACAGATCATGTAGTAGATGCTACCTGCAGTCCTATGTAACATTACAGGTAACACGGTATATAGCTCCGAGTACAGATCATGTAGTAGATGCTACCTGCAGTCCTATGTAACATTACAGGTAACACGGTTATAGCTCCGAGTACAGATCATGTAGTAGATGCTACCTGCAGTCCTATGTAACATTACAGGTAACACGGTTATACTCCGAGTACAGATCATGTAGTAGATGCTACCTGCAGTCCTATGTAACATTACAGGTAACACGGTTATAACTCCGAGTACAGATCATGTAGTAGATATCACCTGCAGTCCTATGTAACATTACAGTAACACGGTTATAGCTCCGAGTACAGATCATGTAGTAGATGCACCTGCAGTCCTATGTAACATTACAGGTAACACGGTTATAGCTCCGAGTACAGATCATGTAGTAGATGCTACCTGCAGTCCTATGTAACATTACAGGTAACACGGTTATAACTCCGAGTACAGATCATGTAGTAGATGCTACCTGCAGTCCTATGTAACATTACAGGTAACACGGTTATAACTCCGAGTACAGATCATGTAGTAGATATCACCTGCAGTCCTATGTAACATTACAGGTAACACGTTATAGCTCCGAGTACAGATCATGTAGTAGATGCTACCTGCAGTCCTATGTAACATTACAGTAACACGGTTATAGCTCCGAGTACAGATCATGTAGTAGATATCACCTGCAGTCCTATGTAACATTACAGGTAACACGGTTATAGCTCCGAGTACAGATCATGTAGTAGATGCTACCTGCAGTCCTATGTAACATTACAGGTAACACGGTTATACTCGAGTACAGATCATGTAGTAGATGCTACCTGCAGTCCTATGTAACATTACAGGTAACACGGTTATACTCCGAGTACAGATCATGTAGTAGATGCTACCTGCAGTCCTATGTAACATTACAGGTAACACGGTTATAGCTCCGAGTACAGATCATGTAGTAGATGCACCTGCAGTCCTATGTAACATTACAGGTAACACGGTTATAGCTCCGAGTACAGATCATGTAGTAGATGCTACCTGCAGTCCTATGTAACATTACAGGTAACACGGTTATAATCTCCGAGTACAGATCATGTAGTAGATGCTACCTGCAGTCCTATGTAACATTACAGGTAACACGGTTATAGCTCAGAGTACAGATCATGTAGTAGATATCACCTGCAGTCCTATGTAACATTACAGGTAACACGGTTATAGCTCCGAGTACAGATCATGTAGTAGATGCTACCTGCAGTCCTATGTAACATTACAGGTAACACGGTTATACTCCGAGTACAGATCAAGTAGTAGATCTACCTGCAGTCCTATGTAACATTACAGGTAACACGGTTATAGCTCCGAGTACAGATCATGTAGTAGATATCACCTGCAGTCCTATGTAACATTACAGGTAACACGGTTATAGCTCCGAGTACAGATCATGTAGTAGATGCTACCTGCAGTCCTATGTAACATTACAGGTAACACGGTTATAACTCCGAGTACAGATCATGTAGTAGATCACCTGCAGTCTCTATGTAACATTACAGGTAACACGGTTATAGCTCCGAGTACAGATCATGTAGTAGATGCTACCTGCAGTCCTATGTAACATTACAGGTAACACGGTTATAGCTCCGAGTACAGATCATGTAGCAGATCTACCTGCAGTCCCATGTAACATTACAGGTAACACGGTTATAGCTCCGAGTACAGATCATGTAGTAGATGCTACCTGCAGTCCTATGTAACATTACAGGTAACACGGTTATAGCTCCGAGTACAGATCATGTAGTAGATGCTACCTGAAGTCCTATGTAACATTACAGGTAACACGGTTATAGCTCCGAGTACAGATCATGTAGTAGATGCTACCTGCAGTCCTATGTAACATTACAGGTAACACGGTTATAACTCCGAGTACAGATCATGTAGTAGATGCTACCTGCAGTCCTATGTAACATTACAGGTAACACGGTTATAACTCAGAGTACAGATCATGTAGTAGATATCACCTGCAGTCCTATGTAACATTACAGGTAACACGGTTATAGCTCCGAGTACAGATCATGTAGTAGATGCTACCTGCAGTCCTATGTAACATTACAGGTAACACGGTTATAGCTCCGAGTACAGATCATGTAGTAGATGCTACCTGCAGTCCTATGTAACATTACAGGTAACACGGTTATAGCTCCGAGTACAGATCATGTAGTAGATGCTACCTGCAGTCCCATGTAACATTACAGGTAACACGGTTATAACTCCGAGTACAGATCATGTAGTAGATATCACCTGCAGTCCTATGTAACATTACAGGTAACACGGTTATAGCTCCGAGTACAGATCATGTAGTAGATGCTACCTGCAGTCCTATGTAACATTACAGGTAACACGGTTATAGCTCCGAGTACAGATCATGTAGTAGATATCACCTGCAGTCCCATGTAACATTACAGGTAACACGGTTATAACTCCGAGTACAGATCATGTAGTAGATGCTACCTGCAGTCCCATGTAACATTACAGGTAACACGGTTATAGCTCCGAGTACAGATCATGTAGTAGATATCACCTGCAGTCCTATGTAACATTACAGGTAACACGGTTATAACTCCGAGTACAGATCATGTAGTAGATGCTACCTGCAGTCCCATGTAACATTACAGGTAACACGGTTATAGCTCCGAGTACAGATCATGTAGTAGATGCTACCTGCAGTCCTATGTAACATTACAGGTAACACGGTTATAGCTCCGAGTACAGATCATGTAGTAGATGCTACCTGCAGTCCCATGTAACATTACAGGTAACACGGTTATAGCTCCGAGTACAGATCATGTAGTAGATGCTACCTGCAGTCCTATGTAACATTACAGGTAACACGGTTATAGCTCCGAGTACAGATCATGTAGTAGATGCTACCTGCAGTCCTATGTAACATTACAGGTAACACGGTTATAACTCCGAGTACAGATCATGTAGTAGATGCTACCTGCAGTCCTATGTAACATTACAGGTAACACGGTTATAACTCCGAGTACAGATCATGTAGTAGATGCTACCTGCAGTCCTATGTAACATTACAGATAACACGGTTATAGCTCCGAGTACAGATCATGTAGTAGATGCTACCTGCAGTCCCATGTAACATCACAGATAACACAGTGATAACTCCGAGTACAGATCATGTAGTAGATGCTACCTGCAGTCCCATGTAACATTACAGGTAACACGGTTATAACTCCGAGTACAGATCATGTAGTAGATGCTACCTGCAGTCCTATGTAACATTACAGGTAACACGGTTATAACTCCGAGTACAGATCATGTAGTAGATGCTACCTGCAGTCCTATGTAACATTACAGGTAACACGGTTATAACTCCGAGTACAGATCATGTAGTAGATGCTACCTGCAGTCCTATGTAACATTACAGGTAACACGGTTATAGCTCCGAGTACAGATCATGTAGTAGATGCTACCTGCAGTCCTATGTAACATTACAGGTAACACGGTTATAGCTCCGAGTACAGATCATGTAGTAGATGCTACCTGCAGTCCTATGTAACATTACAGGTAACACGGTTATAGCTCCCAGTACAGATCATGTAGTAGATGCTACCTGCAGTCCTATGTAACATTACAGGTAACACGGTTATAACTCCGAGTACAGATCATGTAGTAGATGCTACCTGCAGTCCTATGTAACATTACAGGTAACACGGTTATAACTCCGAGTACAGATCATGTAGTAGATGCTACCTGCAGTCCTATGTAACATTACAGGTAACACGGTTATAGCTCCCAGTACAGATCATGTAGTAGATGCTACCTGCAGTCCCATGTAACATTACAGGTAACACGGTTATAACTCCGAGTACAGATCATGTAGTAGATATCACCTGCAGTCCTATGTAACATTACAGGTAACACGGTTTAGCTCCGAGTACAGATCATGTAGCAGATATCACCTGCAGTCCTATGTAACATTACAGGTAACACGGTTATAGCTCCGAGTACAGATCATGTAGTAGATGCTACCTGCAGTCCTATGTAACATTACAGGTAACACGATTATAGCTCCGAGTACAGATCATGTAGTAGATGCTACCTGCAGTCCTATGTAACATTACAGGTAACACGGTTATAACTCCGAGTACAGATCATGTAGTAGATGCTACCTGCAGTCCTATGTAACATTACAGGTAACACGGTTATAACTCCGAGTACAGATCATGTAGTAGATGTAACCTGCAGCCCTATGTAACATTACAGGTAACACGGTTATAACTCCGAGTACAGATCATGTAGTAGATGCTACCTGCAGTCCTATGTAACATTACAGGTAACACGGTTATAGCTCCGAGTACAGATCATGTAGTAGATGCTACCTGCAGTCCCATGTAACATCACAGATAACACAGTGATAACTCCGAGTACAGATCATGTAGTAGATGCTACCTGCAGTCCTATGTAACATTACAGGTAACACGGTTATAACTCCGAGTACAGATCATGTAGTAGATGCTACCTGCAGTCCTATGTAACATTACAGGTAACACGGTTATAACTCCGAGTACAGATCATGTAGTAGATGCTACCTGCAGTCCTATGTAACATTACAGGTAACACGGTTATAGCTCCGAGTACAGATCATGTAGTAGATGCTACCTGCAGTCCCATGTAATTTTACAGGTAACACAGTTATCGCTCCCTGAGTACAGATAGCGTAGTATATGCTACCTGCAGTCCTATGTAAATTTACAGGTAACACAATTATAGCTCCCTGATTACAGATAGCATAGTAAATGCTACCTGCAGTCCCATGTAAATGTACAGGTAACACAGTTATCGCTCCTTGAGTACAGATAATGTAGTAAACTCTACCTGCAGTCCCAAGTAAATGTACAGGTAACACGGTTATAGCTCCCTGAGTACAGATAACGTAGTATTTGCTACCTGCAGTCCCATGTAAATTTACAGGTAACACAGATATCGCTCCTGGAGTACAGATAATGTAGTAGATGCTACCTGCAGTCCTATGTAACATTACAGGTAACACATTTATAGCTCCCAGTACAGATAATGTAGTAGATGTTACCTGCAGTCCTATGTAAATTTTCAGTTAACAGTTATAGCTCCCTGACTACAGAAAATGTAGATGCTACCTGCAGTCCCATGTAAATTTACATGTAAACATAGATATCGGTCCCTGAGTACAGATAATGTAGTAGATGTTACCTGCAGTCCTATGTAATATAACAGGTAAGACAGTTATAGCTCCCTGTGCACAGAAAACGTAGTAGATGCTACCTGCAGTTCCATGTAAATTTACAGATAACACAGTTATAGCTCTCTTTGTACAAATAATGTAGTAGATGTTACCTGCAGTCCTGTGTAATATTACAGGTAACACAGTTATCGCTCCCTGAGTACAATGTAGTAGATGCTACCTGCAGTCCTATGTAACATCACAGATAACAATGTCAAATCTCTGGGTACAGATAATATAGTAGATGTCACCTGCAGTCCTGTGTAACACCACAGATAACACAGTGATAACTCTCTAAGTACATTATACATATAATGTAGTAGCTGTTACCTGCAGTCCTATGTAACACCACAGATAACAATGTCAAATCTCTGAGTACAGATAATGTAGTAGATGTCACCTGCAGTCCTGTGTAACACCACAGATAGCACAATGATAACGCTCTGAGTACATATAATGTAGTGGACATCACCTGCAGTCCTATGTAACATTTGGAACCCCTGCACTTATTGTAGTTATGCCCCTGCTCTGAGTACAGATAATGTAGTTGATATTAGATATCCCACTAAGCTGTATGCTTTAGAAATGAAAGAGTTAAATAAAGAACTACCACACTCGCAGACAGGTATGTGTAATTGGGCTTGTTAGGGTATGGTTCCACGTTCAGGAAGACTGACGTTTTGGACGGAGCGGAAATTCCTTCTGAACGCGCAGTGAATCCGGATGTACTCATTGAACACATCCGGAATCACCGCAGCGCTACACAGGCCTGTGTATTTCCCTTGCGGTGACGCAGCGTCGCCGCAAAGGTAAAAGGACATGCTGCGATCTGAAAAGACGCGCCACATGTCCGTTTACGTAGGTCTGCCACCTGTGTGTTTTAACGCATAGTGGAGACGGGATTTCATGAAATCCCCTCCACTATGCTGTAACATCTGGACGCTGCGTGTTTGACTCTGCGCCAGTACATAGCGTCAAACACGCAGCATTTCCTGAATGTGGAAACATACCCTTAAGCTCGAGGCCGGTGTCATGTTAACTCTTTACTTCCCATATAGATAGTTAGGCCGGTTTCACGCTAGCGAATGACATCAGATGCAAGAGATTCGGATGTGAGAAGCTAATGACCCTCAGCTCCGGTTCTGCTGCGAGATTCGGAGCACAGATGCGGAGGAGTCACCGGGGTCCACGGGAATCGCACTGCACTCGAGTGATATCCGAGTGCAGTGCGAGTTTCACACGCACCCATAGACCTCTATGTCTATGTGCGAGCTAAATTCGGCATGCAATTACAGTAGACTGCAATTTTTTCCTGTCTGATCACGATCCGATCGAGCAGGAAAAAAACGCAAATAAGAACAGAACAATAGGATTAAATTGGTACAAATGCAAAACGATTTGTAATAGGATTCAATTCGTCCAACTTAATCTTAAGTGGGAGCGAGCCCATAGAGTGATAATATAAGATAGGGTACAGATAATGTAGGAGATGTTATCAGCAGTCCTATGTAACACCACAGATAACCCAGCAATAACTCTCTGAGCACAGATAATGTAGTAGATGTCAAGCGCAGTCCTATGTAATACCACAGATAAAACACTGATAACTCTCTGAGTAAAGATTATGTAGATGTCACCTGCAGTCCTATGTAACACCACAGATAACAGCAAAAACTCTCTGAGTAAAGATAATGTAGTAGATGTTACCTGCAGTCCTATGTAACACCACATATATAACAATCCGAGCACAGTTAGTGTAGTAGATGTTACCTGCAGTCCTATGTAACACCACAGATAACCCAGAAATAACTCTCTGAGTAAAGATAATGTAGTAGATGTAACCTGCAGTCCTATGTAACACCACATATAACACAGTGATAACGCTCTGAGTCAGAGGCGTAGCTAGAGTTTTGGTTTGGGGGGGCGAAACTTCTGAGTGGGCCCCTAACCAGAGAACCTCAACAAATGACCGCGCTGTTGCCAAAAATAATCTTATATAAAAAGACCAATATTGATATTACCGCCATATGGTCAGTGGTAAATAACACCAGTCCTACAGAACATATAATAGATTACAGCAGAGTTACAGATAATGACTTACCGCTGACGTTCTTTCTAATGGAATTGTTCACTTTTCATGTCTTTTCCATCTGGCCCAGACCGACATGACGACTCCTCCAGTCAAGACTCGACTACAGAGAATACAACAAAGACACGTTTCACTTCTTATATTTTCAGCACTGTCCACATTTATCCCCAACCTGCACAAACTCCTCATCCTCTGATTGCCCCAATACTGAGCCGCTGCTGCTGTATGTGTCCCCTATTACTGCATCTGATACCCAATACTGAGCCGCTGCTGCCGTATGTGTCCCTATTACTACACCTGATACCCCAATACTGAGCCGCTGCTGCCGTATGTTTCCCTATTACTGCACCTGATACCCCAATACTGAGCCGCTGCTGCCATATTATTATTACTGCACCTGATACCCCAATACTGAGCCGCTGCTGCCATATGTGTCCCTATTACTGCAGCTCATACCCCAATACTGAGCCGCTGCTGCCGTATGTGTCCCTATTACTGCACCTGATACCCCAATGCTGAGCCGCTGCTGCAGAATGTGCCCCTATTACTGCACCTGATACCCCAATACTGAGCCGCTGCTGCCATATGTGTCCCTATTACTGCAGCTCATACCCCAATACTGAGCCGCTGCTGCCGTATGTGTCCCTATTACTGCAGCTCATACCCCAATACTGAGCCGCTGCTGCCATATGTGCCCCTATTACTGCACCTGATACCCCAACACTCAGCCGCTGCTGCCATATGTGTCCCTATTACTGCTCCTGATACCCCAATACTGAGCCGCTGCTGACATATGTGCCCCTATTACTGCACCTGATACCCCAACACTGAGCCGCTGCTGACATATGTGTCCCTATTACTGCACCTACTGTGTGGTTCTGTGTGACCTCTAAATTCTAAAGCAACTCTCTATAATATAGTAATGCCGGGTGCCAGTGCCCTAGAAAACAGTGCCCGCATTTTGTCCCCTAGAATGTAATATTGCCCTGTGTGTGCCCCTTTGACAGTCACAGTAACCCGAGTTCCCCTATAACAATAAGTGCCCACTTTACATTTAATAATGTCCCAAGTCTCCCCCTGAACAGCTCCCCTATACACAGTATAATACCCCCTCACTGTATATATACTGACCCCTTAATATCCCCAAAACTATTTAATGGCTCCAACACTGTATGATGGCCCCACCACTATAATCCCCACACTGTATGATGGCTCCTAGATAGCATCCATATTATATAATACACCAGATAGTCCTCAATATAGTATAATGCACTCCCCTTAGACAGCCTTTGTATTATAATGTACCCCCATAGGCAGCCTCTGTAGTATAATGCACTCCCCATCCCCACAGGGACCTCTGTAGTATAATGCACTCCCCATAGGGAGCCCCTGTAGTATAATGCACTCCCCATAGGGAGCCCCTGTAGTATAATGCACTCCCCATAGGGAGCCTCTGTAGTATAATGCACTCCCCATAGGGAGCCCCTGTAGTATAATGCACTCCTGATAGGGAGCCCCTGTAGTATAATGCACTCCCCATAGGGAGCCTCTGTAGTATAATGCACTCCCCATCCCCACAGGGACCTCTGTAGTATAATGCACTCCCCATAGGGAGCCCCTGTAGTATAAGGCACTCCCCACAGGGACCTCTGTAGTATAATGCACTCCCCATAGGGAGCCCCTGTAGTATAATGCACTCCCCATAGGGAGCCCCTGTAGTATAATGCACTCCCCATAGGGAGCCTCTGTAGTATAATGCACTCCCCATAGGGAGCCTCTGTAGTATAATGCACTCCCCATAGGCAGCCTCTGTAGTATAATGCACTCCCCATAGGCAGCCTCTGTAGTATAATGCACTCCCCATAGGGAGCCTCTGTAGTATAATGCACTCCCCATAGGGAGCCTCTGTAGTATAATGCACTCCCCATAGGGAGCCTCTGTAGTATAATGCACTCCCCATAGGCAGCCTCTGTAGTATAATGCACTCCCCATAGGGAGCCTCTGTAGTATAATGCACTCCCCATAGGGAGCCTCTGTAGTATAATGCACTCCCCATCCCCATAGGCAGCCTCTGTAGTATAATGCACTCCCCATAGGGAGCCTCTGTAGTATAATGCACTCCCCATAGGGAGCCTCTGTAGTATAATACACTCCCCATAGGAGCCTCTGTATTATAATGCACTCCCCATAGGGAGCCTCTGTAGTATAATGCACACCCCATAGGAAGCCTCTGTAGTATAATGCACTCCCCATAGCAGCCTCTGTGTATAATGCACTCCCCATAGGGAGCCTCTGTAGTATAATGCACTCCCCATCCCCATAGGGACCTCTGTAATATAATGCACTCCCCCCCATAGGGACCTCTATAGTTATAATGCACTCCCCAATAGGCAGCCTCTGCAGTATAATGCACTCCCCATCCCCATAGGCAGCCTCTGTAGTATAATGCACTCCCCATCCCCATAGGCAGCCTCTGTAGTATAATGCACTCCCCATCCCCACAGGGACCGCTGTAGTATAATGCACTCCCCATCCCATAGACAGCCTCTGTAGTATAATGCACTCTCCATTCCTATAGGCAGCCTCTGTAGTATAATGCACTCCCCATCCCCATAGGCAGCCTCTGTAGTATAATGCACTCCCCATCCCCACAGGGACCGCTGTAGTATAATGCACTCCCCATCCCCATAGACAGCCTCTGTAGTATAATGCACTCTCCATTCCTATAGGCAGCCTCTGTAGTATAATGCACTCCCCATCCCCATAGGGACCTCTGTAGTATAATGCACTCCCTATCCCCATAGGCAGCCTCTGTAGTATAATGCAGTCCCCCATATGGAGCCTCTGTAATATAATGCACTCCCCTATATGAAGCCTCTGTAGTATAATGCACCCCCATATGGAGCCTCTGTAATATAATGCACTCCCTTATATGGAGCCTCTGTAGTAAAATGTACTCCCATTACAAAAATAATAAATCCAGTACTCACCTCTCTTCCTCCCGGCTCCTGCGCTGCTCACTGCTCTCCCGCTCATCTGACAGTGGGTGCCGGGCAGTGATGTCAGCGCGCCCGCTGTCAGACGCTGAGAGGGGGATGATGGGAGAGATGGAGCGCTCGCTCCTTCTCTCACAATGTGGTCAGCTGTATCGGCTAGATGACGGGCGGGGGGCTCACTGCTGGCACTGGGCCCCCCATCGCCTGCTCAGGGGCCCCATAGCGACCGGGCGGCAGAGCAGAAGAATCATAATAGCAGGTCAGTTTTAGCATTTAGTGAACTGTACAATAAAACAAAAATAACTGTGGAAATGCACTTTTTTGCAATTTCACAGCACTTGGAAGTTATTTCCAGTTTTCCAGTATGCCAAGATATATTAAAACCAATGGTGTCGTTCAAACGTACAACTCATCCCACAAACAAGCCCTCACATGGCCAAAAAACGCAAAAGCGAAAATACCTCCGGTCATGAAGGGGTTAAAGGGTTCTTTGGTGAAAACAAGTTATCACTAGTGTTGAGCGATACTTTCCGATATCATGAAATATCGGATCGGATTGGATCGAACCGATACCCAAAAAGTATCGGGTATCGCCGATTCCGATACCGGAAACCAATGCAAGTCAATGGGACAGAAATATCGGAATTAAAATAAACCCTTTCTTTCCTTGTAAACACTAGATATACACACATAGAATATATATATATATATATATAATACATGTCATTCTGACATATATATATATATATATTTATAGTTCATACACTTTTACATAGTAAAATAGCCGCTAATTCAATTGCCGGCTTTTGTGAAATTACAGAACCACCCGACATGAAATGACACATGGTTTACATACAGTTAACTGTGTCATTTCATGTAGTTTGATATATGGTTTTCAGTAACAATTACATGAGTGTATGTGTGCAAAATTTCATACAGCTAGGGGTTAATTAAAGGTGTAAATTCGTTGAAAAAAAATTGGGAAAAAAGTGGGAAGCATTCAATTAAGCTTCCCACACTAATCACTTCCTCTCCTGTCAGCTGGGAGAAGAGATGATTCATTTGGGGTTTACTGCGAGGCTGGCAGCATTAGCTGCGTTCCCTGCAGTAAACATTAACCCTTTCAGAAGGATTACATCGGGGGACCTGACTGAACACCGGATAGGTAAGAATAATGTTGCTTTATTATTTTATTTTTATTACAGGAGAACAAGGGCTTCGCAAGGAATGGCAGTAAAATAAAAGATGGTCAAAAACTGTGTGATTATTTCATTAAAATGATTTTTAATTAAAGTGTGTGTGTTTTATTTTTATTTCATACAATAGGATTAATAATTGATAGTTGTCTAATTGACAGCTCTCAATTATTAACCTAGCTTAAAGTCACCTTCCAATAGCAAGGTGGCTTTAACCCATTATTAACCCATTCGCCACCGCTACAGAGCAATGGGAATAGACGGGCTAAGTGCCAGAAAGGGCGAATCTAATTATAGATTTGCCTTTTCTGGGGTGGCTGGGGGCAGATGTTAGTAGCCAGGGGGGGCCCAAAAATATAATGGTCCCTCTCTGGGCTATTATTATCTGCCCCCACTCGCTGGCTTTGTCTGTCTGGTTGAGAAAATAGTGCGGGAGCCAACGCATTTTTTTCCAATGAATTTACACCTTTAATTAACCCCTACATGTCTGAAATTTTGCACACATACACTCATGTAATTGTCAGTGAAAAACCATATATCAAACTACATGAAATGACATGGTTAACTGTATGTAAACCATGTGTCATTTCATGTCGGGTCTGTAATTTCAGAAAAGCCGGCAATTGAATTAGCGGCTATTATACTATGTAGAAGTGTATGAACTATAAATATATATATATGTGTCACAATGACATGTATATATATATATATATATATATATATATGAGGTGTAAATTTGTTGAAAAAAAATGCGTTTGCTCCCGTGCTATTTTCTCAACCAGACAAAGCCAGCGAGTGGGGGCAGATAATAACAGCCTAGGGAGGGTGCATTTATTTAGTGCCCCCCCTGGCTACTAACGTCTGCCCCCAGCCGCCCCAGAAAAGGCAAATCTATAATTAGATTCGCCCTTTCTGGCACTTATCCCGTCTATTCCCATTGCCCTGTAGCGGTGGCGAATGGGTTAATAATGGGTGTTGTGAATGGACTTGAAATGAGTTCTGAGCAGAGGCTCCCTCTGGTGGTTACAAGCGGTACTGGACTGTCCAGTGAAGATTGTGAGGATTGGGAATCAGGTGTTACTGACTGGTCTTATATAAGGGAGTCGCCTTCCCATCAGGGTTGCCGGTGATCAATTGTTCTGGTCTCAATCCTTGATTCCTGTTTCCTTTGTAGCCTGCTGTGTCGTGTCTGCATCTCCTGCTAACAGATAAGACATTTTCTTCTTTTTGTTTTTGTGCTAGATTTTTGCATTTTGTCCTGCACTTCTGTGAGGGACTTCAGGGTCCCCTCCGGGGGCTTTTGCCCTCTCAGTTTAGTTCAGCCACTGATGTTTGTACATTTGCTTTTTCCAGTTTTTTCAGTGGCTGCTGTTTTGATTTTGTTACACCAGAGAACTAATTTAGGTGGTAGAGGTCGTGTGATCTCAGGTGTTTTTGAAATTAGTAGAGTTGGTGCTTTTCAGGGTTTTTTGGGATTGCAGTAAGTGCCCTTCCTATCCTTTTCTATTTAGGTAGTTTGGGCCCCAACGTTTGCTCATACTATTTTCTGTCTGTGTCAGTATTTCTTCTTGTCTAACCGCCATTACATGTTTGGGGGCTTTCTATGTTCTTTGGGGATCTGCTCCGGGGCAGATAGCTTTCCTCTTTCTATCTTTAGGTGTAGTTAGTTTCTCAGGCTGTGACGAGGCGTCTAGGACCAACGTAGGAATGCTCCACGGCTGCCTCTAGTTGTGGTGGTTAGTCAGGGTACTGCAATCTCATAGATTCCAACTGCTCTGGTGTATTGCCTTTTTTACCTGCACTACTCAGCTACCGAAACATAACAGTATCACCGGCCAAAAAATTGAAAATTGTATGGTACTCACAGAAGGGAAAAATATTGTGAAAGAAAAAAGGTTGTCAGAGTTGTCAGAGATATTTTTCTGTTTGTTGCATTTTTTTTTTCCCTCTGTATCTCTGGGTGCTGGGGAGGATTTTTTCTCTCAATGGAGTTTGCACAGTTGTCTGGCCGTGTGGATCAGCTTGCCACTGAGGTTCGGAGTATTGCTACCTATCTTGCTAGGTTGCCTGTTGTGGAACCTAGGATTCCCATGCCAGATTTGTTTTTGGGGGATCGAGCCAAGTTTCTCAATTTCAAAAATAATTGTAAATTGTTTTTTGCCTTAAAATCTAAGTCCTCAGGGAACGCAGCGCAGCAGGTTAAATTGTCATCTCTCTCCTGCGCGGCGATCCTCAGGATTGGGCTTTTTCCCTGACACCTGGGGATCCTGTTTTGAGTAATGTTGATGCATTTTTTCAGGCCTTGGGTTATTGTACGATGAGCTTAATGTCACTGATCAAGCTGAAAAAGCCTTGTTGGCATTAAATCAGGGGCTTGATGACGCTGAGTTATACTGTCAGAGATTCCGTAGGTGGGCAGTCCTGACCAAATGGAATGACGACGCTTTGGCAGCCCTTTTTTGGAAGGGTCTGTCAGATAATGTAAAGGATGTTATGGTGGGATTCCCTGTCCCCTCTGGTCTCAATGATTCTATGTCATTAGCGATTCAAATTGACAGACGTTTGCGTCAGCGGAGAAGTATGCGTGGAATAGTGTTGCCTTGTGAACCTGCTTCTGAATCCATGCAGTGTGATAGAGTGGTTTCTGGGGCACAGCGTCATGAGTTTCGAAAGCGCAATGGGTTATGTTTCTACTGTGGTGATGCCTCTCATGCCATTTCAGTCTGCCCTAAGTGGGGAAGACGTTTTGCACGCTCAGTTGTCTTGGGTAGTGTTCAGACTAAGTTTTTATTAACTGTTACTCTGATATGCTCTTTGTCCTCATTTTCTGCTCAGGCTTTCGTTGATTCGGGAGCAGCTATTAACCTGATGGATTTTGATTTTGCTAAACGTTGTGGGTTTCCCTTGATACCCCTATAGAAGTCTATTCCCCTACTGGGGATCGATTCTACCCCTTTGACTGAGAATAAACCTCAGTTCTCTACTCAGGTGATAATGAGGGTTGAACCTGATCATCAGGAGAGCTGCAAATTTTTGGTTCTGTATAATCTGCATGACATTATCGTGCTGGGTTTCCCTTGGTTACAGTCTCATAATCCTGTTTTGGATTGGAAATCTGTGTCTGTAACCAGTTGGGGCTGCCAATGTGTTAATACCAACACTCCTGTTTTTTCTACCTCCCCCCAGGCTCAGGATGTTCCTGACTTTTTGATTGATTTTTCTGATGTGTTTAGCGAAAGTAAATCTGCATCCTTGCCTCCCCATAGGAGCTATGACTGCGCTATTGAATTAGTGCCTGGTAGTAAATTCCCTAAAGGTCGCCTTTTTAACTTGTCTGTACCTGAACATGACGCTATGCGGTCTTATATCAAGGAGTCATTGGAGAAGGGTCATATCAGACCATCCTCTTCACCCTTAGGTGCCGGTTTTTTCTTTGTGGCCAAAAAGGATGGTTCATTAAGGCCGTGTATTGATTATCGTCTTTTGAACAATATTACTGTGAAATATCAATACCCGTTACCCTTGATTTCTGACCTGTTTTCCAGGGTGAAAAACGCTACTTGGTTTACCAAGCTTGACCTCAGGGGGGCATATAACCTTATTCGCATTAAGCACGGGGATGAATGGAAGACGGCATTTAATACCCCTGAGGGGCATTTTGAGTACCTTGTGATGCCCTTTGGGCTCACTAATGCTCCTTCTGTCTTCCAGTCCTTCATGAATGACATTTTCAGGGATTTTGTGGATAAATTTCTGATTGTTTATTTGGATGATATCTTGATTTTTTCCAATGACTGGGACTCTCATGTGAAACATGTTCGAACTGTATTCCAGATTTTGAGAGAGAAAGCTCTGTATGTGAAGGGATCAAAGTGTCTTTTTGGCGTACAGAGGATCTCATTTTTGGGATTCATTTTGTCCCCATCTGTTATTGAAATGGACCCGGTCAAGGTTCAGGCCATCTGTGATTGGGTCCAACCTACTTCATTAAAGGCTCTTCAAAGATTTTTGGGTTTTGCCAATTTTTATCGTAAATTTATTGGTAATTTCTCGGTTATTGTTAAACCATTAACTGATTTGACCAAAAAGGGTTCTGATGTGGTGAATTGGCCTCCTGAGGCAGTCTCTGCATTTCAGGAACTTAAGCAGAGATTCACTTCTGCTCCTGTTCTACGGCAGCCTGATGTTTCTCTGCCATTTCAGGTGGAGGTTGATGCCTCTGAAATTGGGGCAGGTGCCGTTTTGTCCCAAAGAGATCCAGAGACCTCTAAAAGTAACCCTTGTGCCTTTTTCTCTCGAAAATTTTCTCCTACTGAACGTAATTATGACGTGGGTAATCGGGAGTTATTGGCCATGAAGTGGGCTTTTGAAGAGTGGAGACATTGGCTGGAGGGAGCCAAACATCAGGTGGTGGTCCTTACGGACCATAAGAATCTGGTTTATCTGGAATCTGCCAAGCGACTTAATCCTAGACAGGCCAGGTGGGCCTTGTTTTTCACACGTTTTAATTTTGTGGTTTCCTTTCTTCCTGGCACTAAGAATGTTAAGGCGGATGCCCTCTCGAGGAGTTTCCTTGCGGACTCTCCTGAGTTATCTGATCCTTCTGTTATTTTGAAAGAAGGTGTAGTTCTTTCCGCCATCTCGCCCAATTTGAGACTGGCTCTGGAGGGGTGTCAGGAGGATAGGCCCGAGCGCTGCCCTGTTGGGAAATTGTTTGTCCCGGACCAGTGGAAAAAGAGTGTGATGTCTGAGATTCATTGTTCCGCGTTGGCCGGTCATCCCGGAATTTTTGGTACCAGAGACTTGGTTAATCGGTCCTTTTGGTGGCCTACCTTGTCTCGTGATGTCAGGGAATTTGTGCAGTCCTGCGGGACTTGCTCTCGCTCCAAGCCTTGCTCTCGCTCTAGTGGTTTGTTGATGCCATTGCCTGTGCCCAAGAGACCATGGACCCATATCTCTATGGATTTCATTTCCGACCTCCCTGTTTCTCAGAGAATGACCGTCATCTGGGTGATTTGTGATAGGTTTTCCAAGATGATACATCTTGTGCCATTACCTAAGTTGCCTTCCTCCTCTGAATTGGTGCCTTTGTTCCTTCAGCACGTGGTTCGTTTACACGGCATTCCTGAGAACATTGTGTCTGACAGAGGAGTCCAGTTTGTTTCCAGATTTTGGAGGACCTTTTGTTCTAAACTTGGTGTTCAATTGTCTTTCTCCTCGGCGTTTCATCCTCAGACCAATGGTCAAACTGAGAGAACAAACCAGACATTGGAGACTTATCTAAGATGCTTTGTGTCTGCTGATCAGGATGACTGGGTCTCTTTTTTGCCTTTGGCTGAGTTTGCTCTTAATAATAGGGCTAGCTCTGCCACTTTGATGTCTCCATTTTTCTGTAATTCTGGGTTTCACCCTCGATTTTCTTCGGGACAGACGGAGGCTTCTGTCTGTCCAGGTGTTGACTCTGTTGTGGAGCGTATGCAACAGATTTGGGACCAGGTAGTGGAGAGGTTGTCCCTCTCTCAGGAGAGGGCCCAGCGGTTTGCTAACCGGCATAGGACTGATGGTCCTCGGTTTAAAGTGGGGGACTTGGTCTGGTTGTCCTCAAAAAATATTCCTATGAGAGTGGCATCTCCTAAATTTAAGCCTAGGTTCATTGGACCTTATAAGATCATGGAGATTCTTAATCCTGTTTCTTTTCGTTTGCTTCTTCCAGGGACATTTAAGATCCATAACGTGTTCCACAAGTCCTTGTTGAAGAGGTTTGTTGAGCCAGTGGTTCCTACTGCTTTGCCTCCTGACCCTGTTCTGGTTGAGGGCAATATGGAGTTTGTGGTTGAGAAAATATTGAATTCTCGTTTTTCTAGATGGAAACTCCAGTATTTGGTTAAGTGGAGAGGTTATGGTCAGGAAGACAATTCTTGGGTGTTTGCTTCGGACATCCATGCTAGGAGACTCATCCGTGCGTATCATAGAACTCATCCTGACCGACCGGGTTGCTCAAGTGAGGGTTCGGTGACCCCTCCTCAAGGGGGGGGTACTGTTGTGAATGGACTTGAAATGAGTTCTGAGCAGAGGCTCCCTCTGGTGGTTACAAGCGGTACTGGACTGTCCAGTGAAGATTGTGAGGATTGGGAATCAGGTGTTACTGACTGGTCTTATATAAGGGAGTCGCCTTCCCATCAGGGTTGCCGGTGATCAATTGTTCTGGTCTCAATCCTTGATTCCTGTTTCCTTTGTAGCCTGCTGTGTCGTGTCTGCATCTCCTGCTAACAGATAAGACATTTTCTTCTTTTTGTTTTTGTGCTAGATTTTTGCATTTTGTCCTGCACTTCTGTGGGGGCCTTCAGGGTCCCCTCCGGGGGCTTTTGCCCTCTGTTTAGTTCAGCCACTGATGCTTGTACATTTGCTTTTTCCAGTTTTTTCAGTGGCTGCTGTTTTGATTTTGTTACACCAGAGAACTAATTTAGGTGGTAGAGGTCGTGTGATCTCAGGTGTTTTTGAAATTAGTAGAGTTGGTGCTTTTCAGGGTTTTTTGGGATTGCAGTAAGTGCCCTTCCTATCCTTTTCTATTTAGGTAGTTTGGGCCCCAACGTTTGCTCATACTATTTTCTGTCTGTGTCAGTATTTCTTCTTGTCTAACCGCCATTACATGTTTGGGGGCTTTCTATGTTCTTTGGGGATCTGCTCCGGGGCAGATAGCTTTCCTCTTTCTATCTTTAGGTGTAGTTAGTTTCTCAGGCTGTGACGAGGCGTCTAGGACCAACGTAGGAATGCTCCACGGCTGCCTCTAGTTGTGGTGGTTAGTCAGGGTACTGCAATCTCATAGATTCCAACTGCTCTGGTGTATTGCTTTTTTACCTGCACTCCTCAGCTACTGAAACATAACAAATGGGTTAAAGCCACCTTGCTAATGCTGCCAGCCTCGCAGTAAACCCCCGAATGAATGAGCTCCTCTCCCGGCTGACAGGAGAGGAAGTGATTAGCTCATCAAGCTCATCAAGAGAATGCCAAGAGTGTGCAAAGCATTCATCAAAGCAAAAGGTGGCTACTTTGAAGAACCTAGAATATAAGACATATTTTCAGTTGTTTCACACTTTTTTGTTAAGAATATAATTCCACATGTGTTAATTCATAGTTTTGATGCCTTCAGTGTGAATGTACAATTTTCATAGCCATGAAAATACAGAAAATTCTTTGAATGAGAAGGTGTGTCCAAACTTTTGGTCTGTACTGTATATATAATATTAAATATGTAATATAGGGGTCATTTCACTGAGGGATCAGTGACCTGTCAGAAGCCATACAGATGAATATAAAAGCAGAGCACCACATGAAGACCCTACCCACAGGCCTTCCTGGAGCACGAGCATATAATTAACTCAAAACTGATAATAAAGATTAAACAACCACAAGACGGATTTAATCAACCAAGGTATCATTTTAATCAGTATAACGGCGCTGACCTGACACTGTCTATAGGTTACTGTGCACAATCCTGCAGACAGGTTCCCTTTAACAACACATAGTGACCAAATAATACCACATACAAGGGTCAAATACTGCCACACTGTCGCTACCAGACCACATATGACTACTAATTAGTGACCAAATAATGCCTCTTGTTTACCTCTTCCTGTAATAATGTCCCCCATCCTGGGGTCCTTTATTCAATTATGTCCTCTGTCCTGGGCCCCTTCCTGTAATAATGGTCCCCATCCTAGCCACTTCCAGTAATAATGTCCTTCATTCTGGGACCCTTCCAGAAATAATCTCTCTTTTTTAAAACTGCCACCTGATGAAGACGGGTTACCGTCGAAACGCGTTGTGGGCTAAAGAAACTTTTGCATTGTCCGTGTGTTCTTACCGCTTCTCCTGACCATATATTTTTATTTTTACTCTTCATGTAATAATGTCCTCCATCCTGGTCCCCTTCTTGTAATAATGTCCCCAGTCTTGGGCTCCCTCCTATAATAATGTCCTACATCCTAGACCCCTTTAATTTATAATGTCCCCCAACCTGGGCCCCTTCCTGTATTTATGTTTCCCATCCTGGGCTCCTTCCTACAATAATGTCCCCCATCCTGTAAGAATGTCACTCATCTAGGGCCCTTCTTATATCAGTGTCTCCCATCCTGGCCCTTTTCTGTAATAATGTCCCCTATCCTGCCATTCTTCTGTAACACAGAAAAAGACTCTTCTTACATGTCCGAACTTGAGAGGGTGCTCCGACATCAGCTGCCAGCCTATGATCGACCGGCAGCTATTTAACCTATTGCAGTGTAGAAAGCAGATGGCAGGTCAACTCTTCCTATTGCTGAAGAGCCCACAGAAGGATTCATATGGTTTCTTAGTGGGTCTGTCTGACCCTGAGTAGATGTCACGTGCAGTCCTGGTCTATGTAACATCACAGATAACAAATGAGTACAGATAATGTTGTAGTCACCTGCAGTCTTAAGCCCCCATCACACACTAGTTTTGTGACGCAGCAGCGAGCTCACCAGCGATATCGCTGTGTGTGACATTCAGCGACGATCAGCCCCCCTGCTGGGTATCGCTGATCGTCGGTGAATGTCATGGACATTGTTTTGATCGTTGGTCTCCCGCTGCCTAGCACGCATCGCTGCGGGTGGCAGGCTCGAGACCAGCGATCAGCTGGTAACCAAGGTACACATCGGGTTTCCAGGTGCCGGGCGGCGCCTGAAAACCCGATGTGTACGTTGGATACCAGCGCGCTGCTGCAGGGGAGCTGGTAACCAAGGTACACATCAGGTTACCAGCTCCAGCTCGCTGATCGCTGGTCTCCCGCCTGTCACACGCAGCGATGCGTGCTGGCCAGCGGGAGACCAACGATCAAAAATATGTCCAGGACATTCCAGAACGATCAGTGATACCCGGCAGGGGGGCCGGTCGCTGTTAAGTGTCACACACAGCGATATCGCTGGGGAGATCGCTGTTGTGTCACAAAACTTGTGACTCAGCAGCGATCTTGCTAGCGATATCGCTATGTGAGATGGGGCTTTACCTGCAGTCCTATGTAACACCGCAGATAACACACTGATAGCTGTCTGAATGCAGATCATGTACTAAACATTATGTGCAGTCCTATGCAACTGCAGAAACAAAACACAGTGACAGCTTTTGGGGTATTGGTAATGTAGTAAATGCCAATGTACATAGATTACACACAATGAGTGATATCTCTCTGACTACAGATAATATAGTGGATGTAGCTTGCAGTTCCAGGTAACACAACACAGAGAACATAGTGATAACTGCGTGAATACATACAATTTAGCAAGCGAGATTTTGTGGTGTATTTGGGTTGAACAAGTTTAAAGGGAACCTGTCAGCCGACTCATGGTGTCCAAACCATAAATCAAAGACCCGTCTGTCCATAGACCATAGTTGGAGACTAAACTAGTCCTATGCTGCCACTGGCTGGCTCTACCTAGCCCAGCTCCTGGTGGTTGACAGGTCTCTCAATTTGTATATGTGAAAGACCTGTCATCACCTGCAGCAGCGCTGGGAGAAGCCAGCCAGGGACAGTCCTAGACAAGTCTCGCCTCTGACTATGGTTCTTGGCCGGATATTCTAACTATATTTTATTTCTCTGATTATTATTATTCAGCCGTATCCAGAAAGAGGAACATATGCATGAAAGAGGCAAAACCACTGTCTATAAAACCATAAAATATGACATGAATAGTGGAGTCAAACCCAGTACAATACCCCTTTCATGGCCTTTATATATAAGATAGAAGCAAAATGAATATATGCCCTGGTGTAAGTAATAAGTATTAGTGCATATAAATAACTTAATAACTTAGTAAGTACTATTTTAAATCAAAGAAAGCATAAAAGCCATCCCACCAGCACCAAGGTGTACCCAGTTGGGACACTCCTATCCTCTAGTATGAAATCCTTACCATGTGTCAAGAATTACATCAATGTGATTAAGGGCTGAGTAGGTTGGGTCCCGACTATGAACACCCATCAATGGGAAGTTATAGAAAGTTGAAACTAGAAGTTTACATAAACTATTTAAAACGACAACATATTCATGTTTTTCTCAATATCTGAAATGAAATCAGAATAAACCTTTCCCGTTTTAGGTCAATTAGGATTACTACACTGCTCAAAAAATAAAGGGAACACTCAAATAACACATCCTAGATCTAAATGAATAAAATATTCTCATTAAATACTTTCTTCTGTACAAAGTTGAATGTGCTGTCAACATAATCACACAAAAATCATCAATGGGAATCACATTTTTGAACCAATGGAAGCCTGGATTTGGAGAGACCACCAAAATGAAAGTGGAAACAAGTCAAAATGAAAATCAAACCAAGACAAAATTAAAGTGGAAACAAGTCAAAATGATGCTCAGTATTGTGTGTGGTCTCCACGTGCCTGTATGACCTCCCTACAATGCCTGGGCATGCTCCTGTTGAGGTTACGGATGTTCTCCTGAGGGATCTCCTCCCAGACCTGGACTAAAGCATTTGTGACGTTGGTGGATGGAGCGAAACATGCTGTACCAGATGTGCTCAATCGGATTCAGGTCTGGGGAACGGGCAGGTCAGTCCATAGCTTCAATGCCTTCATTTTGCAGAAACTGCTGACACACTCCAGCCACATGAGGTCTGTCATTGTACTGCATTAGGAGGAACCCAGGGCCAACAGCACCAGCATATGGTCTCACAAGGGGTCTAAGGTTCTCATCTCGGTACCTAATGGCAGTCAGGCTACCTCTGGCGAGCACATGGAGGGCTGTGTGGCACTCCAAAGAAATGCCACCCCACACCATTACTGACCTACTGCCTACTGAGCACTCCACCTGTTGGTCACAGGCGTTTTAATTATACCAGGCTCATTACCCCTCCACAGAGATGTAGATTTTAGTCTGAAGAGAGGATTCATATGTTCCCATACAGACAGACTTTTCTAAGTGAGGTTGGCATAGTTAGGACCTGGGATACGAGAAGAGCCTTAACGTGGCTCCCAGGTACAAATTAATTGGCCTTTTTATGCGCTAAGACTTCTCAATTTTTCATATTTCTAAGGCAGTGATGCAATTCATTTTTCATATTTTTCATATTTTCATATTTTGTGTCCGCAAGCTATAGCGCTAGTGTGCTACCTTTTTTCTTAAATATGTATGAGTTGGTGACTCTAGATTTTAGCACCTGTTCACATTGGATCTATGTTTGGATGTGCCGGTCAGTTTTTTTGATGCCTAATGGCAGTCAGGCTACCTCTGGAGAGCACATGGAGGGCTGTGTGGCCCTCCAAAGAAATGCCACCCCACACCATTACTGACCTACTGCCAAACCGGTCATGCTGAAGGATGTTGCAGGCAGCAAATTCACGCTCAGCACATGTGACAGACGTGACAGAGTCTGGAGACGCCTTGGAGAGCGATCTGCTGCCTGCAACATCCTTCAGCATGACCAGTTTGGCAGTGGGTCAGTAATGGTGTGGGGTGGCATTTCTTTGTAGGGCTGCACAGCCCTCCATGTACTCGCTAGAGGTAGCCTGACTGCCATTAGGTACCGAGATGAGATCCTCAGAACCCTTGTGAGACCATATGCTGGTGCAGTTGGCTCTGGGTTCCTCCTAATGCAGGACAATGCCAGACATCATGTGGCTGGAGTGTGTCAGAAGTTCCTGCAAGATGAAGGCATTGAAGCTATGGACTGGCCTGCCCATTCCCCAGACCTGAATCCGATTGAGCACATCTGGGACAGCATGTCTCGCTCCATCCACCAATGTTACGTTGCACCACAGACTATCCAGGAGTTGATGGATGCTTTAGTCCAAGTCTAGAAGATCCCTCAGGAGAACATCCGCAACCTCATCAGGAGCATGCCCAGGCGTTGTAGGGAAGTCATACAGGCACGTGGAAGCCACACACAATACTGAGCATCACTTTGACTTCTTTCCACTTTAATTTTGTCTTGTTTTAATTTTCATTTTGACTTGTTTCCACTTTCCATGCCTTCATTGGTTCAAAAATTTGATTTCCATTGATGATTTTTGTGTGATTATGTTAACAGCACATTCAACTTTGTACAGAAAAAAGTATTCAATGAGAATATTTCATTCATTTAGATCTACGATGTGTTATTTGAGTGTTCCCTTTATTTTTTGAGCAGTGTATAATTATTAATATTTGCCAAATGCAGGAATAATGAGAGAGAGAGAATGTTTTAAGGCATTTTTACTACTTACTGCAAAGTCAAAAGCTTGCATACACTAAGATAACTATGCCTTTAAACTATTCTGGACTGCCCATATGATGAGGTCATGTGTTTGGAAGCTTCTGATTTTTGGCAACTTCTGACTTAATTAGAGACACACCTATGGATGTATTTTAATGCACACCTGAAACACACTGCTTGTTTGTGTAGCATCATGAGAAATTCTAAAGAAATCATCCAAGATATCAGGAAGAGGATTGTGGACTTGCACAAGTCTGGCTCACCCTTGGGAACAATTTCAAGATATCTGAAGATTAGAGTTGAGCGATACTTTCCGATATCCTAAAGTATCGGAATCGGAATGGTATCGCCGATATCACTAAAATATCGGCGATACCCGATACCGATACCGGAAGTCCCATGTAAGTCTATGGGAACAAAATATCGAAATTAAAAAAACCCCATTCTTGCCTTGTTGGTTAATTGTACATGAAGGAAAACAAGAAAGAGTAATGTAGAATGTATTGGGGAAGGTTGAGGAGACATTAAAGGCATAGATGTTTAACCCAATCAAATGGAATAGCATAAATATTTTTTTTTTTAAAGATGTTCGGATTGACGAAGAAATTGACAATGTTAACGTTTTTTATATTTTGGCAAATATGTATATTACACAACTTCCATGCTCTTCATCTTCACCTTTTTAACTTTTCACACACTTTCTCCTTCATAATCTTCTGCAGCATCATCTTTTTCATCAAATTATTCTTCATCTTCACCTTCTTTATCTTCTTCTTAAACTTCTTGCTATTCATCTTTGTTAACATTACTCATATTCTTCTTATTAAACTATTATTCTTATTCATATTCTGCTTCATCTTCTTCATCATATTCTTATTTGTGACAGAGAATCCTGTACTTGTAATCTGTCAAAGTATGAATTTTTCATCCTTCCGTTCTTGCTGTCACAAAAGATTTAAATTACAACAGTATTTGTCCGTGTTTAGTTTAGCCTGCAGCAGCAGGCATTTTCCAGGGGCACCACGAGGAGGAACGGACTCACCCCCATACACTGCTTAGTCTTCTTCTGCTTAGAATTTAGAGCATATATTTTGCTCTTCATTTTGGTCTTATACTTCATGTTCTTCTGCTTTTAGATCTTCTGCTTATTGTTCTTGTGTCTCTTGTTCCGTATCTTGTATTTGTAGCACAATCTTGTACCAGCTGATGTTACTGGGACACGGTTACTAAGCAGGAGGTACCTGTGCTCCAAAGCACTACCAAGGACCAGCAGACGTTGCTGGAACTCGGATACCGAGATGGAGGCACCTAGGCCAAAGGCACTGCGGAGAACCAGTTGACGGTACTGGAACCCGGACGGGTAGCAGAAGGTACAAGAGCCAATGCAAGTAACGAGGACCAGCTGACTGTGCTGGAACCCGGAGGGGCAGCAGAAGGAAAAGAGCCAATGGCACAACCGAGGACCAGCTGACGTTACTGAACCCCAGTAACACAGGAGCAAGTGTTGACTGTGCTAACAGCACTTCCGAGCAACAACTGGCGGTGTTGGAGCCCAGGGTCAAGGAGGATGTTTAAATACTAGATCAAGTAATTTCCTTGTTACCTGTCAATTTTAAATGTCTATACTTCAAACAAGAGAAAGATAACCTTTACTACCATAAGATGATGATTTCATTTAAACTAATATCTAGATGACTGTGCTGGAACCCGGAGGGGCAGCAGAAGGAAAAGAGCCAATGGCACAACCGAGGACCAGCTGACGTTACTGGGACACGGTTACTAAGCAGGAGGTACCTGTGCTCCAAAGCACTACCAAGGACCAGCAGACGTTGCTGGAACTCGGATACCGAGATGGAGGCACCTAGGCCAAAGGCACTGCGGAGAACCAGTTGACGGTACTGGAACCCGGACGGGTAGCAGAAGGTACAAGAGCCAATGCAAGTAACGAGGACCAGCTGACTGTGCTGGAACCCGGAGGGGCAGCAGAAGGAAAAGAGCCAATGGCACAACCGAGGACCAGCTGACGTTACTGGGACACGGTTACTAAGCAGGAGGTACCTGTGCTCCAAAGCACTACCAAGGACCAGCAGACGTTGCTGGAACTCGGATACCGAGATGGAGGCACCTAGGCCAAAGGCACTGCGGAGAACCAGTTGACGGTACTGGAACCCGGACGGGTAGCAGAAGGTACAAGAGCCAATGCAAGTAACGAGGACCAGCTGACTGTGCTGGAACCCGGAGGGGCAGCAGAAGGAAAAGAGCCAATGGCACAACCGAGGACCAGCTGACGTTACTGGGACACGGTTACTAAGCAGGAGGTACCTGTGCTCCAAAGCACTACCAAGGACCAGCAGACGTTGCTGGAACTCGGATACCGAGATGGAGGCACCTAGGCCAAAGGCACTGCGGAGAACCAGTTGACGGTACTGGAACCCGGACGGGTAGCAGAAGGTACAAGAGCCAATGCAAGTAACGAGGACCAGCTGACTGTGCTGGAACCCGGAGGGGCAGCAGAAGGAAAAGAGCCAATGGCACAACCGAGGACCAGCTGACGTTACTGGGACACGGTTACTAAGCAGGAGGTACCTGTGCTCCAAAGCACTACCAAGGACCAGCAGACGTTGCTGGAACTCGGATACCGAGATGGAGGCACCTAGGCCAAAGGCACTGCGGAGAACCAGTTGACGGTACTGGAACCCGGACGGGTAGCAGAAGGTACAAGAGCCAATGCAAGTAACGAGGACCAGCTGACTGTGCTGGAACCCGGAGGGGCAGCAGAAGGAAAAGAGCCAATGGCACAACCGAGGACCAGCTGACGTTACTGAACCCCAGTAACACAGGAGCAAGTGTTGACTGTGCTAACAGCACTTCCGAGCAACAACTGGCGGTGTTGGAGCCCAGGGTCAAGGAGGATGTTTAAATACTAGATCAAGTAATTTCCTTGTTACCTGTCAATTTTAAATGTCTATACTTCAAACAAGAGAAAGATAACCTTTACTACCATAAGATGATGATTTCATTTAAACTAATATCTAGATAAATAAAGAATTGACAAACATAAACACATACATTAACATGTTGAACAGCAATGCAAACCACAAAATAAATTAGTTAAGGAATCTGCTATACGGTTGTACATAAAAGCATACAAGTACATATCTGAATCCATTAATGATGGATAAGTAACAGTATGTACACCATTTTTATTGTATAGACAATGAATGTCTGACTTCAAAACATCATCAGCATTACAAGTAATCTGTGATATTACTAAAATGTTCCATTTGCTGAATAATGTCACTAAATATTTTATACAAAATTATACAATTTCCATCATGTAATACTTATAATATGTGGCAATAATCATTTTTATTAACAAACATAACCTTTAAAAAGTGCATAGTGCATAGTGAAAATTGCTATTTATGGCTGACTGTCGACTTGGAAGCATGACAACAGATAGATAAGGTATATATAGATGAGACTGCATAGCCACAGATGGTGAATGGCGATGTAATACTGTACCTCAATAAAGTGTGCGTCACTACTACATAATTTTTTTTATATAGCTTTATAAACAGGGTACATGGATGTATGCTTGTGCCTTTGTTTTGACGCACAGACTGCCTTCCTGCTGAGACGCATTGGGTAGTGAACAGTTGTGTGCAGTGTTCACTGCAGTCTCTGCGGAATAACCACACTTAGACCTTATAACTTTTCAGACTTTCTTTATCAATCTACCAAGATGAAGAAGGCAGGGAGTAAGGCACGTGGTCGTGGAGTTTCTTCAGGGAGAGGACGTGGGGATTCTGTGGCTGCTGCGGCCCCCAGTGACACAGCATCCACCAGTTTTCCCCGTGAGCGTTCCTTTATGCGCACTTTTGTAGGAGCTCGGAGTACCCCCCTGCTGCGGGAAGAACAAATTGAAGCCGTTGTTGTTTGGATGTCAGCCAATGCATCGACTTCAATTGCTTCCACCTCCTCTCAGGACCACAGCACTGTTGGGCAACCATCTGTCTCTTCACCGCCTGGCAAATTGCCCAGGCAGTCAGAGAGTTCTGTACAGGAGCCAGCTGAGTGTCTGCTTCTGTTCTCAGAATCTATTGGCTTGCAAACAGGGGCCCAGCCAAGCAGCATTCTGTAATGTGAAGAGGGAGTATGCAGTGATGCGCAACAGCTGTGTCTCTCTGAATCTGAAGAGGCGGGTGAGACAGTGCCGATGGTCAGCACACCGCAGAACGCATCTGATGATGATGAGACCCAGGTGCCAGTTTCTGTTGAGCATGGTGCTGGGCAGACCACCCAACAGCAGGTGTTGGAAGAGGGTAGTGGAGATGATGAGGTCCAAGACCCAACATGGCATGAGGAACAGGAAGGTGGTGGGAGCAGCTCAGAGGAATAATAATAATATTTATTTATATAGCGCCATCATATTCCGCAGCGCTTTACAGTTTAGCAGTTTCAGAACACAAGTCATAAGTAACAACGTTAACAATACAATAATTTAAGCTAAATAAGTCGCCCCTGCTCGTGACAGCTTACAATGTACAATGAGATGGGGGAGATACAAAGTATAGGTGTTTATATACAATGGTGCATTTACAATGATGTTCCAGCCATCTTAAGGGACTGAGGGATGGAGATAGTGAATGGGCTAGAGACACACACACACTTACACAGAATACATAGAATGACTTTGATTAGTGAATGTGATAGGCCGCTCTGAACAAATGTGTTTTGAGGGAGCGCCTGAAACCATGCAAATTGTGGATAGTCCTAATTTCTTGGGGTACAGCATTCCAGAGGATTGGCGTAGAGCAGGAGAAGTCTTGGAGTCGGGAGTGGGAGGTACGTATTAGTGCAGAGGTTAGTCGAAAGTCGTTTGCAGAGCGCAGCAGTCGGTTAGGCCGATAGATAGAAATGAGGGAGGAGATGTAGGAGGGGTGCTGCACTGTGGAGAGCTTTGTGGGTGAGAACCAGTACTTTGGTTGAAAGCTGGGAGAGGCCTAGAGAAATGGTTAGTGATAGAAGGAAGATAGAGGAAGACATTGCCCCAACGGTACAAACAGGAGGGAGAGTTAGGCTGCAGACTCGGTTGCCTGTAGCCTCCAGTTTGGCACCTGTTCGGAGCAGTTGTCTTCCAAAAGTCAAAACGTGCGCTCCCAGGACTTGCACTGCGTGGTCCTTTTTTCACACACTTGCACATGATATTTGCTATGTGAAATGCAAGCTGTGTAATCAAAAATTAAAAATAGCTAAAAGTGTCAGTCACCTCAATACCACAAATATGTGGAAACATGTGCGGACAAAGCACGTAGTTGAGTTACAAAGACACACTAGAGATGTAGGCCAACCTACAGCAGCACCTACATCTTCAGGTTGTGTTGAAGCCTCTTCATCGAGCTCACACACAGCTGGTTCTGCTTCCTCACAGGATCGCCATGGAAGAACCTCGGCCACTGTTGTCCAGAGACAAACTGTTATTCCACACACAGCAGCAAGTTCCCTGTCATCCTCACACTCCCAGGCCACAAAACAGCCATCGGTAGCACAGGCATGGGATAAAAGACGGCCATACTCCGCAAACCATGCACGAGCACAGGCTCTGAATGCTGGCATTGCAAAACTCCTGTCCCTTGAAATGCTGTGATTCAGGCTGGTGGAGACAGACAGTTTCCGTAACTGAATATCATTGTCAATCCCACAATACAATGTGCCAAGCCGATTTCATTTCAGCAGGCAAGCCGTCCCTGGTCTGCAAAAGCATGTTGAGGGAAAAATTAAACATGCGCTACTAAAAGCCCTCAGTAGCAAGGTCCACCTGACCACCGATGCGTGGACCAGTACCCATTGTTATGATCTGCTACAACCAGTAAGGAAAGAAGGGAATTCTGTCCCTACAATACAACTAAGCTGAATCCCTACGATGTAACGGGGAACCTGATCCTGCGACCAGACCCGCTAAAGTCCTCATCTAGTGTGAACGAAGACCTATAGTTGCGAGGGAGTAATCCCTACAAGATCTAGGGACTGTGAGAAAAGGTGGACACCTCCTAACATAAATTGTAGCATGGATAATTAAACAGAAAAATAAATACTTTGTGATCCTAACATCAAGCAAAACTGACAGATTAAGGCACCTAAAGCACCCGGCTAGCTTAACAGTAGATAATACAATGAAGTCAAGCAAAGCCAGAAGGGCGGAGCCAGACTAAATAGGGAAAAAAGGTCATGTGACCAGCAAACTGAAACAAAACCTAACAAGAGGGTTCTAACACCCATGGCCAGGGACAATACCTTTCCCTCACTGCCCATTGGGTCAATGTTGTGCAGCCGGGTACTGATCTTGCGAGTGGCGCTGTACGTGTTCTGCCAACTCCAAGGATTGCAGGAATCAAGTCTGTACACATTGATTCCTCCTCCTATTCCAGTTCCTCAGAATCATCGCTGCAGGAGCCGTCACGGTCTACCTCCACATGGACCCGTGAACGTTTACCTGTTGCGACCGATATGAGCACAGCCATGTCCAAATGTCAACAGGCCATCCTGAAATTAATTTCCATGGGGAATCTTAGCCACACAGTGCAGGAGCTCTGTAATGCCATAAAGCAGGAGAGCGACGTGTGGTTTTTGGAAGAGAATCTACAGGCAGGCTTGGTAGTGTGTGACAATGGCCGAAATCTGGTGTCAGCTCTGGGCCTTGGCAACCTCACTCACATACCATGTCTGTCATATGTGCTCAACTTGGTCCTGCAGAGTTTTTTGAGGGACTATCCGGATCTTGATGCACTGCTGCACAAGGTCCGCCTAGAGTGCGCTCACTTGCGACGTTCCAGCATGGCCAGATCGCTGATTGCAGCTCTGCAACGCAGATTTCACCTTCATGAACATCGCATCATATGTGACGTACCCACCAGGTGGAATTCCTCGTTACATATGTTGGAGCGGTTGTGTGAGCAGCAGCCAACAGTAATGGAGTATCAGCTGCATCAGGCGCAGTCAACTCGCAATTTGCGCCGTTCACACTTCACCACTACTGAGTGGGCCTCTATAATAAGAATAATAATATTATTTATTTATATAGCGCCATAATATTCCGCAGTGCTTTACAGTTTAACAGTTTCAAAACACAAGTCATAAGTAACAACGTTAACAATACAATAATTAAAGCAAAATCAGCCGCCCCTGCTGGTGAAAGCTTACAATCTACAATGAGGTGGGGGAGATACAAAGTACAGGTGTTTATATACAATGGTGTTTTTACAATGATGGTCCAGCCATTTTAAGGGAGTGAGGGATGCATGGAGATAGTGAATGGGCTACACACACAGAATTACACATAGAATGACTTTGATTAGTGAATGTGATAGGCCACTGTGAACAAATGTGTTTTGAGGGAGCGCCTGAAACCATCCAAATTGCGGATAGTCCTAATTTCTTGGGGTAGAGCATTCCAGAGGATTGGCGCAGCGCGGGTGAAGTCTTGGAGTTGGGAGTGGGAGGTACGGATTAGTGCAGAGGTTAGTCGAAGGTCGTTTGCAGAGTGCAGCAGTCGGTTAGGCCGATAAATATAAATAAGGGAGGAGATGTAGGGGGGTGCTGCGCTGTGGAGAGCTTTGTTGGTGAGAACCAGTAATTAGAATTGGATCCTATAATGAATGGGCAGCCACTGCCAGTGTAATGAGTGGCGAATAACTCTATGAAGGATATCTGCCACGTTTTGCGTGCGTTTGATGAGTCAACGCGGATGGCGAGTGCAGATGATGCACTAGTCAGCCTGACTGTCCCCCTTATCTGCCTGCTTCAAAAAACACTGCAAGCACTAAGGCATGAGGTTTTGGAAGAGGTGGAGGATGAGGAGTCACAAATTCCATCACCTTCTGGACAGTCAGCGCAACGTGGTTCCTCACAAAGGGCTGGAGGACTTTCAAAGTACCATGCTGTATCAACAATTGAACCTCCAGAGTCGCTGTCTATATTTTCATAACCATTACAAACTTTTAATGTATTTACAAAGCACATAATGTACATTTTTTGTCTATCCTTTTGTAATGCTATTGTGTTTCCATAAACTGATGTTACAGAATTATGATACAAAGTTTTTAAATTTTGAGTTTTAAATTTTGTAAATTTATAGGTATTTGAAGGACTTTGTGAGGAGGATGAGGAGGAGTCAATGGAGGAGGAAGACATCGCTCCAGAGGGAGGTAGACAATGCTCTAGTCAGTATGTAGACCAAGGGTGGGGTGATGCACAGCAGGCGGAGATGACGCCTCTTGCAGGGACAACGTTTCTTGGCCAGTTGGGAGTCTGCAGCACATGGTTGATTTCATGCTGCAGTGGCTGAGAAACGACCGCCGCATCGAACACATTCACACCACGTCTGATTATTGGGTGTACACCCTCCTAGACCCTCGCTACCGGGACAACTTACAAAGCCTCATCACACCGTTGAACCGGGAGCGTAAAATGCGGAAGTACCAAGACACACTGGTGCAATCCATAATGTTCTCCATTCCAGCCGAGAGCACTGCTGCTGCTACTGATTTACAAAGCAGCTCTGTGCGTCGAGGCAGTGGAGACAGCTCTGCAACAAGAGGGAGCACAAGCAGCGCCTCTGCACAGGGCAAGAACAGTATGTTCCAAATGTGTCGAAGTTTTGTGGCAGCGCCACCAATGTCTACACCATCCGAGACGGCTCCAGTCAGCAGGAGGCAACATTTCCGTAAGATGGTGACAGACTACATGTCTTGCCCTCTCAGTGTACTCCCAGATGGCTCTTCCCCATTCAAGTTTTGTGTCTCTAAGCTGGATACATGGCCAGAGCTTAGCCAGTATGCATTGGAGGTGCTGGCTTGATCTGCTGCCAGTGTATTATCGGAGCGCGTCTTTACTGCTGCAGGTGGTGTACTAACAGACCGTTGCATGCGACTATCCTACGATAATGTAGAACGGCTTACTTTTCTGAAAATGAACTAGGCATGGATCTCGCCTGAATTTGCCTGTCCGGTTTCAGATTAACTAACTGGTTGGCAACGTTTTCCATGTCTCCTGTTATGTTCATCTTTCTACCACCTGAGCTATACTCCCTGGGCTACAACACTGCCAGTTGCTGCTCAGAAGTGTCGTGTCCACAGACCAATACACAAGCTATAGTGATAGTGGGGTTCAGTAACGCCTGCTGTTCCCCTGCTGTGTGTCCGGCAAAAATTACTGCTACCTAGCTACACATGTTGAAAAAAACATGACATGTTAAAGTGGCTAGTGCTACACATAGATATCAGGCTACACCCTTATTTCTAAGCTGTAAACAAGTGAAACGTCAAATTTAAAACCATTCAATGATTAGTGTTGGTAACAAATCTGTAACTAAATAATTGTGACATATTATGGCAGATATCCACATGTCTAACACAAATGCTAACACAAAAGCATACTTATGCTATAGGGTACTGATGGTGAACCTTCTCACTCCATAACTTTGACCAATCCAACTCACATCATGCCTCAAATGCTGCAATGTTGGAAGTGCATAATGTGGGTTGAACTTTGACAACAGCTGCAGTGCGAAGGTTATCCTTCTGTGTTCTTGGCTTTTAAATAAAAGCATACAAGTAAATATAATAATACATTGTTGATTAAGGGACATGATGTACACCTGTAATATTGTGCAAACAATGGATGTAGGACTATTCCTCTTCAACATTACTTATATTTGTGTCATTTGAAAAAATACATATTTTAGTTAAAAATTAAAAACCCATGTTCAGTAGCTGTGAAAGGCCCGTTTGTGTACTTCTATATTGTTTGCAACCAATGTATTGTATACGGATGGAAGCACGTCACTGTAATAGATTTGAATTTTTTTAAATAGAATAAAGCAGCACCAATTTTAGAAAAATGACAAGGATGAGCCAGTGACAGACACTCAGCAGAGTACACGCAGCGGTGGTTGAAGAAGTAAATGGAGCGTGATCTGCATTTAAAAAAAAAAAAAAAAAAAATACCTCACAGACTGCAGTGAACACTGAAACACAACTATTCACAATCTGTGAAAGGCTACTCCTTTGTCTACTTCTATAGTGTTTGCAACCAATGTATTGTATACGGATGGAAGCACGTCACTGTAATAGATTTGAATTATTTTAAATAGAATAAAGCAGCACCAATTTTAGAAAAATGACAAGGATGAGCCAGTGACAGACACTCAGCAGAGTACACGCAGCGGTGGTTGAAGAAGTAAATGGAGCGTGATCTGCATTTTAAAAAAAAAAAAAATAAAAATACCTCACAGACTGCAGTGAACACTGAAACACAACTATTCACAATCTGTGAAAGGCTACTCCTTTGTCTACTTCTATAGTGTTTGCAACCAATGTATTGTATACGGATGGAAGCACGTCACTGTAATAGATTTGAATTATTTTAAATAGAATAAAGCAGCACCAATTTTAGAAAAATGACAAGGATGAGCCAGTGACAGACACTCAGCAGAGTACACGCAGCGGTGGTTGAAGAAGTAAATGGAGCGTGATCTGCATTTTAAAAAAAAAAAAAAAAAAATACCTCACAGACTGCAGTGAACACTGAAACACAACTATTCACAATCTGTGAAAGGCTACTCCTTTGTCTACTTCTATAGTGTTTGCAACCAATGTATTGTATACGGATGGAAGCACGTCACTGTAATAGATTTGAATTATTTTAAATAGAATAAAGCAGCACCAATTTTAGAAAAATGACAAGGATGAGCCAGTGACAGACACTCAGCAGAGTACACGCAGCGGTGGTTGAAGAAGTAAATGGAGCGTGATCTGCATTTTAAAAAAAAAAAAAATAAAAATACCTCACAGACTGCAGTGAACACTGAAACACAACTATTCACAATCTGTGAAAGGCTACTCCTTTGTCTACTTCTATAGTGTTTGCAACCAATGTATTGTATACGGATGGAAGCACGTCACTGTAATAGATTTGAATTATTTTAAATAGAATAAAGCAGCACCAATTTTAGAAAAATGACAAGGATGAGCCAGTGACAGACACTCAGCAGAGTACACGCAGCGGTGGTTGAAGAAGTAAATGGAGCGTGATCTGCATTTTAAAAAAAAAAAAAATAAAAATACCTCACAGACTGCAGTGAACACTGAAACACAACTATTCACAATCTGTGAAAGGCTACTCCTTTGTCTACTTCTATAGTGTTTGCAACCAATGTATTGTATACGGATGGAAGCACGTCACTGTAATAGATTTGAATTATTTTAAATAGAATAAAGCAGCACCAATTTTAGAAAAATGACAAGGATGAGCCAGTGACAGACACTCAGCAGAGTACACGCAGCGGTGGTTGAAGAAGTAAATGGAGCGTGATCTGCATTTTAAAAAAATAAAAAATAAAAATACCTCACAGACTGCAGTGAACACTGAAACACAACTATTCACAATCTGTGAAAGGCTACTCCTTTGTCTACTTCTATAGTGTTTGCAACCAATGTATTGTATACGGATGGAAGCACGTCACTGTAATAGATTTGAATTATTTTAAATAGAATAAAGCAGCACCAATTTTAGAAAAATGACAAGGATGAGCCAGTGACAGACACTCAGCAGAGTACACGCAGCGGTGGTTGAAGAAATAAATGGAGCGTGATCTGCATTTTAAAAAAAAAATAAATAAAAATACCTCACAGACTGCAGTGAACACTGAAACACAACTATTCACAATCTGTGAAAGGCTACTCCTTTGTCTACTTCTATAGTGTTTGCAACCAATGTATTGTATACGGATGGAAGCACGTCACTGTAATAGATTTGAATTATTTTAAATAGAATAAAGCAGCACCAATTTTAGAAAAATGACAAGGATGAGCCAGTGACAGACACTCAGCAGAGTACACGCAGCGGTGGTTGAAGAAGTAAATGGAGCGTGATCTGCATTTTAAAAAAAAAATAAATAAAAATACCTCACAGACTGCAGTGAACACTGAAAACAACTATTCACAATCTGTGAAAGGCTACTCCTTTGTCTACTTCTATAGTGTTTGCAACCAATGTATTGTATACGGATGGAAGCACGTCACTGTAATAGATTTGAATTATTTTAAATAGAATAAAGCAGCACCAATTTTAGAAAAATGACAAGGATGAGCCAGTGACAGACACTCAGCAGAGTACACGCAGCGGTGGTTGAAGAAGTAAATGGAGCGTGATCTGCATTTTAAAAAAAAAAAAAATAAAAATACCTCACAGACTGCAGTGAACACTGAAACACAACTATTCACAATCTGTGAAAGGCTACTCCTTTGTCTACTTCTATAGTGTTTGCAACCAATGTATTGTATACGGATGGAAGCGCGTCACACTAATAGATTAGATTTATTTTAAATGGAATGTAGCAGAACCAATTGGAGATAAATGAAAAGGATGAGCCACTGAGACACGCTCAGCAGAGTACAAGCAGCAGTGCTTGAACAAGTAACTGGAGCGTGATGTGCACTCAAAAAAGTAAAAAACACAGACTGAAGTGAACACTGAAACACAACTGTCCACAATCTGTGAAAGGCTACTCCTTTGTGTACTTCTATAGTGTTTGCAACCAATGTATTGTATACGGATGGAAGCGCGTCACACTAATAGATTAGATTTTTTTCCACTAAAATGGAGCAGCACCAATTAGAGAAAAATGTGAAGGATGAGGCAGTGACACACGCTCAGCAGACTACAACCAGCAGTGGTTGAAGAACTAACTGGAGCGTGATCTGCACTCAAAAAATCAAAACCTCACAGACTGCAGTGAACACTGAAACACAACTATTCACTATCTGTGAAAAGCTCCTTTCTGTACTTCTATAGTGTTTGCAACCAATGTATTGTATACGGATGGAAGCGCGTCACACTAATAGATTTGATTTTTTTCTAATATAATGGAGCTGCACCAATTCCACTAAATAAAATAAAAAAAAAAAGAGTCAGTGACACGTGCAGATGCCTACAAACAGCGGTGGATGCAGAGCAAACTGCAGCGTCACCTGCACTGTCACACACACACCTTGCACAGAGCTGTTAAAACAACACTGGCAAAATGAAGCTTTACACAGCGGTTGGTAAACTAGCCTGCCTCAAGCACAGTAGTACACAAAATCGCAATATCTAACTGTCCCTCAGAGTCAGCACAGCAGCGTTCTGTCCCTTACTGAGTTCACAGCACAGTGACGCTAAAATGGCTGCGGCGCCTTTTATAGTGCATTCTGACATCATTTCAGCAGCCAATCACAGCCATGCCATTAGTTAAGATGACCGCAGCATTACAGGATGTGCCCACACTTCGTAGGATTCCTCATTGGCTGACTAAAATCACATTGCCTCTCAAAGAATTATGGGAACTTCCGATTCCGGTATACGATATAGAAAAAGTATCGGAATTAAGTATCGGAATTCCGATAACGCGAATATCGGCCGATACCCGATACTTGCGGTATCGGAATGCTCAACACTACTGAAGATGCCTCGTTCATCTGTACAAACAGTTATATGCAAGTACAAACAAGATGGGAATGTCCAGCCATCATACCGCTCAGGAAGGAGACGGGTTCTGTGTCCCAGAGATGAACTTGCTTTGGTGCGACATGTGCATATCAACCCAAGGACAAAAGCAAAAGTCACTCTGCCAGGAAGAAGCCATTACTCCAAAAGAAACATAAAAAAGCCAGATAAATGTTTGCAAATGCACACATGAACAAAGACCTTAATTTTTAGAGACATGTCCTGTGGTCTCATGAAACTAAAATTGAACATTTTGGGCATAATGAACATCGTTGCTTTTGGAAGAAAAAGGGAGAAGCATGGAAGCCTAAGAACACCATCCCAACTGTGAAACACGGGGGGTGGCAGCATCATGTTGTGGGGTTGTTTTGTTGCAGGATGGACTGGTGCACTTCACAAAATAGGTGGCATCATGAGAAAAGAAAATTATGTGGCAATACTGAAGCAACATCTCAAGATATCAGCCAGGAAATTAAAGCATGGGCGGAAATGGGACTTCCAAATGGACAATGACCCAAAGCATACTGCCAAAATGGTAACAAAGTGGCTTAAGGATAACAAAGTCAATGTTTTGGAGTAGCCATCACAAAGCCCTGATCTCAATCCGATTGAAAATCTATGGGCAAAGCTGAAAAGGCCAGTTCTAGCAAGGCGACCTACAAACCTGGATCAGTTACACCAGTTTTGTGGAAGGATATCCCAAACGTTTGACGTAAGTCATTCAGTTTAAGGGCAATGGTTCCAAATACTAATGAAATGTATGTACAGTTGTGCTCAAAAGTTTACATACTCCAGCAGAATTTTTGCTTTCTTGGCCTTTTTTTCAGAAAATATGAGTGATAACACCAAAACTTTTTCGCCACTAATGGTTAGTGGTTGGGTGAAGTAATTTATTGTCAAACTACTGTGTTTTCTCTTTTTAAATCATAATGACAACCCAAAACATCCAAATGACCCTGATCAAAAGTTTACATACCACATTTCTTAATACCATCTATTGCCCCCTCTAACATTAATGACAGCTTGAAGTCTTTTGTGGTAGTTGTGGATCATGTTCTTTATTTTCTCAGATGGTAAAGCTGCCCACTCTTCTTGGCAAAAAGCTTCCAGTTCCTGTAAATTCCTGGGCTGTCTAGCATGAACTGCGCGCTTGAGATCACCCCAGAGTGGCTCAATAATACTGAGGTCAGGAGACTGAGATGGCCACTCAAGAACCTTCACTTTGTTATGCTGTAGCCTATGACAGGTTGACTTGGCCTTGTGTTTTGGATCGTTGTCATGTTGGAACATCCAAGTACGTCCCATGCGCAGCTTCCGGGCTGATGATTGCAAATTTGTCTCCAGTACTTGCTGATAACGTGCTGCATTCATTTTTCCTTCAACTTGACCATGCAGCCCATTTCTCTTCAAGTGCCTCCTTATTGTGTATTGAGAAAAACATAGATATGCGTTTTTTTATATAGTGTATGCAAACTTCTGGCTTCAACTGTAAGCGTAATGCCAACCTCAAAGAAAGGGAGGCCACATTCTTGTGTGCACTGAGTGCAAGAGCTTAAAGCAAGACCAAAAGGAATGAACTGGAGTATAAGCTGGTATACACACAACATGCATGTTTACACTGGCCACTAAACAGAAAAAAACTTGTTTTATTACTAAAGGTTAGGAGTGGACCATCTCAATTGCCTACACAAAACCAAAGGAAAAAACAATGTGTGCATATACCCTAATGAAAATAAATAAGTAAAAAAGCAAGTGCATTAAATAATTAACATAGGGTACTTCGTAAACACTGTTTTGATCAAAATAGTATAAAACTGTCCCACCACGGCAAGGTGTACCCATTTGGGACAGTAACTACACTCTCTAACGTTAAAACCTACCTAGTGTGGTTAGTGGCAAAGAGTCTCTGGGTCCCCAATGGACATCCACCTGATGAAGACGGATCCTCCGTCTAAACGCGTTGTGGTTTAACCCCATCTCTTGTCTGAGTCTCTTTCCTGCGCTCCTAAGACCGTTTTCCATTTTCTCATTGCCCACTAAGTATGATAACCTGCACACACAATATGATGTCCCCTACAGCCCCAATATGCAGTATTATGGCCCTCTACATTCCTCCACATAATATGACGGCCCCCACCACATAGTATAATGTTAGTCACAGCCCCCTACAAAGTGTGAGGGCCCTTCATACAATATGATGTCATCTACAGCCCAAATATGCATTATGAGGACCCTCTACATCTCTCCACATAGAATAAGAGCTCCCACACAGTATGTCACACACAGCCCCTCTCACAAAGTATGAGGCGCGATGTAATGGTGCAATTCCATCACCATTCTACTCAACGGCTGAGTGGTCTGCCGCTATAGACGGTAACCGCCCTACATGGGAACACTTTTTTTTTAATTATAAATAAAAGGCATTAATAAAAATATAAATAAAAGAAAAATGTATTTGTAAACAGTAATTTACTTAGAATCAATAAGTGAAGAATATTGACCACAATTTGTAAAAAACAGCCCTATGAAATGCTGTATGAAATAAAATGCTTACCGTAATTTCCACACTGTCTGTGGCGTAACAAGGCCACTTTGTGTTTCGCTTTTAGCTGATTGTTTTTGTGTGTTTGGCCTGTGTGACCTCTGCCGTGTACAGCTGTTCTGTAATAACTTTATCTCTGCGAGATGAACTCCATTGCCTTACGTGATGTGTGAGGTTTATAAAGAATCTTGGTAAAGGGTCAATCTTGTTAATCTTTATAAGGCACCAAAGCAAACAATCCCATTATGTAAAGGTTTAGTCATATCTAGCATTCGGGGTCATATAGGTGCGGAATCGTGTTACTCACTTGGATAGTACATTTCTGAGGTTGAAGAACAGTTCAAGATTGTGGAAATCGACTTATTTTTTACTTAATGTGGCTAATGCATCAATTTATTCTGAACTTTCTGTATTGGGGCCAATCTGTTTTGTTTCTATTTCATTCTTTTTTATTTTTTTATTTATTTTGTGGTTGAGAAAATATGGAAAAAGTTTGCGAAACGCATCAGTGTGGGGTTTAAAGAGTGCACCTATTATACTTTCTAACTCATGACTCACACGGCTCTGATTGCAGGAAGGCAAACAAATCTCAATCAAGAGGAAGGCCAGAGAGTTCATTATCTGGAAAACGCTGTCAATTAGCCATAGGTTCATTTTTCGTTCCTCTGAAGTGAAAGGAGTTCTGTCTGTCGTCAGATTGTCAGATTGTGATGGATTATTATTCCATTTTGTATAATTGGTTGCTAGGTGTTAGCTTCCTTGTTCAGGCATCACCTTGTGGTCGTGCCCAAATAACTTTGCATACCTCTACATACATTATAACTGCATACATAACTCGTAGTATACCTAAATGCTGACTGTCTCCACCGTCCCTGCTATTAAGTGTTTTCATGCCTGCCTCCATATTAGGAAACTGTAATAAAAAAGTACACCTGAAAAAAGTAGAGTCTCGCCACTCAGATTCCCAACTACAAGGTAGAACTGATTTTGGTGCATGTCCGAGTTTAATATGTCAGTTCTCAGGCTCTATAGTTTAAATCTGCTCTTTCTGAGTAGATGATTCACTTTCTTCAGCATTCTGCCAGCACTATATGTGATGAAACCTCAAAGTCGCGCAAGAATGTCATGATGTTTGGAGCTTTTAAGCCAGATTCGCCCGGCTTTACTTATTTATTGAAATATGGGTTGAGCTCATACCGGTCAGAGTGTGGACGAGCACGTCTGATCAATTCATCATTATGTAAGTTGTAAAAGTGGCATAAATGGATGACAGTCCTTGGCTGCAGTACATTTCTAGAGGCGAAGCACAGCAGTTTAAAGATGCACCAAATTCATTAAAAGGCACACTCCAGTACAAAATGTCAGTCTTAAAGCACCACTCCAGCGTTTTTTTTTCAACACTGGAGTGGTGCTACTAATCTTATACTTACTTGCCACCATCTTCACCTTTTATCAGAGCTGCTCCGCTCCTGCGACAGCATCTTGTGTCTGCAAATTCTGATTGGCCGGAAATCAGACTTAACGGTCTCAATGTAAGTCTATGGGAAACTTGTTCTGGCTCTCATAGACTTACACTGAAAAGTGACCTATGGCTTACCCAGTAAACAGTCTAATGATCAGGCAGGTCATATCCTGCTGTAAACTGTCCAATGTGATGCTGATAGAAAGTGAAGACGGTAGCTGGTAAGTATAAGACTATGGTCAAGGACCTCAGATTAGTAGCACCACTCCAGCGGTGAAAAACACACCCAAAATGATGCCTTAATGAATCGAGATGTAAGTGTCTGTTATTTATAATAATATTTTTCGGGATAAATAGCATAATAAAGTGATTTGCAAACCAAACCTTATCTCAGCGACTTCTCATCCAGCCAAATCAGACCTCCTTCTTTGCACTGATGAGGGGCAAACATTGTGAATCATGGGTTTGCAAATAGAGTTTATGGTTTAGCTTCTTATCCTAAGTCATGTAGTAAGGCTGATTAATGGGTCAATACTGACTTTTAGGATTACTACTTTCAATAGATGTAGCTATAGTTCTCTTTGAAGAGGCAATTTGCATAATTAAAGGGAGTCTGTAAGCCCAAATTGACAGTATAAAGCCCCCATCACACTAAGCGAGATCGCGTCACCGATTTAGTGTGACACCCAGCGACGATCATGCTGGGTATCGCTGAACATCGCTGAATGTCCTGGACCATTTTTCCATTGTTGGTCTCCCGCTGGCCAGCGCACATCGCTGGGTGTGACAGCGGGAAACCAATGATCAGTTAGCTGGGAGCTGGTATCCAATGTACATATCGGGTAACTAAGCACCGCGCAGCACCTAGTTACCCGATATGTACCCTGGTTACCGGCTCCCAGCTTCTGCTGTAGAGCGCTGAGAGCCGGTATCTAGGGTACATATCGGGTAACTAGGTGCCGCGCGGTGCTTAGTTACCCAATATGTACATTGGATACCGGCTCTCAGCGCTCTACAGCAGAAGCTGAGAGCCAGTATCTAGGGTACATATCGGGTAACCAGGTGCCGCATGGTGCTTAGTTACCCGATGTGTACATTGGATACCAGCGTGCTCGCTGGTCCAGATCGCTGGTGAGTCTGCCCATGTGACAGCTCACCAGCGATCAGCCAACGATGTCCCAGCGATCCCATCCACGTCGGATCGTTGGTGGGATCGCTGGGACATTGAACAGTGTGAGGGGACCCTAAGTTAAGCAGGGTGCCTTGTTGGGAATATAGCCTCTATAAAAATTGCACCTTTAGACCATGAGTTATCATGGTGTTTTCGTCACAATTCTGACATAAAACGCCATCAAATGTCGTAGAATTTTCTTTGCAACGTCAAGTCACACCAGTTTTGGACAGGTCTACTAAAATGGGTGGAGCTAGGCAGGAGCTGGGGTGGGATGGGGCATGCTAAAGCCAAATTCATTAAAAGTTACGTTGTTCCTTACAGTAGAAATGTTACTAAAGTTACTGACTTATAAGAGACACCAAATTCATTAAGCGACGTGCCTCTTTTAAAGGGGTTCTCCTAAGAACAAAATACACTTGAATCAATAGATCGTGGAATAAAAATAAGTTTCACAATTGTATGTGTTAAAGAAAAAAATGTTCCTTTGCTGAGATAATCTTATAAATGTGCCCCTGTTGTGTACTGTGTAATGGCCATGTCTGACCATACAGGAACATGGTCTGATCATTTCACAGCTCCTGGTCAGGGGAGGAAGTAAGAGAGAGTATACAGACAGGACAGCATGGGATCGGTAATCATGATCATGATTTGATTTGCACTGAGGAGTGGCAAATATCCCAAAACATGTGTCTGTACTTGGAGTGTCTGGCTTGGCTTCTTATCCTAAGTCATGTGGCAGTGCTCATTAACCCCTCTCTGCCATCAGACGTACTATTCCGTCCATGTGACCCTGGACCTAATTCCCATGGACGGAATAGTACGTCATAGGCGATCAGCTGCGCTCCCGGGGGGAGCGTAGCTGATCGCCGCCGGGTGTCAGCTGTATATCACAGCTGACACCCAGCACTATGTGTCAGGAGCGGTCACGGACCGCTCCCGGCACATTAACCCCTAGCACACCGCGATCAAACATGATCGCGGTGTGCCCGGGGCACAGGGGAGGATCGCGCAGGCAGGGGGCTCCCTGCGCGCCCCCTGAGACCCTCAGAGCAGCGCGATGTGTCGCGCTATTCCGAGGGTCCGTCCTCCCTCCAGGTCCCCGGATCCAAGATGGCGCCGGGGTCCTGCAGGGAGGCGGCTTCCTCAGTGCCTGCTGAGAGCAGGCGCAGAGGAAGCCTGCAGCGATGCCAGAGCGATCGCTGGTGTGACAGAGTGCCGTGCACACTGTCACACCAGCGATCTGCTAAAATACAGTGATGTCCCACCCTGGGACAAAGTAAAAAAGTAAAAAAAATAGAAATAAAAAGTGGTAAAAAAAATCATCAAAAAAAAAAAAATATTCCCCAATAAATTCATTTCTTCCTGTAAATAAAAAAAACAAAACAATAAAAGTACACATATTTGGTATCGCCGCGTCCGTAATGACCCCCCCTATAAAACTGTCCCACTAGTTAACCGCTTTAGTGAACCCCTTAAAAAAAAAAAAAAAAAAACTAAGCAAAAAATCAATGCTTTATCATCATACCGCCGAACAAAAAGTGGAATAACACGCGATCAAAAAGACAGATATAAATAAACATGGTACCGCTGAAAACGTCATCTTGTCCCGCAAAAAACGAGCTGCCATACAGCATCATCAGCGAAAAAATAAAAAAGTTATAGCTCGCAGAATGAAGCGATGCAAAAATAATGATTTTTTATATAAAATTGTTTTTATTCTATAAAAGCGCCAAAACATAAAAAAATGCTATAAATGAGGTATCGCCATAATCGTACTGACCCGAAGAATAAAACTGCTTTATCAATTTTACCACACACGGAACGGTATAAACGCCTCCCCCAAAAGAAATTCATGAATTGCTGATTTTTGTTCATTCTAACCTCCCAAAAATCGAAATAAAAAGCGATCAAAAAATGTCACGTGCTCAAAAATGGTACCAATAAAAACGTCACCTTGTCCCGCAAAAAATAAGACCTCACATGACTCTGTGGGCCAAAATATGCAAAAATTATAGCTCTCAAAATGTGGTGATGCAAAAAACTACTTTTTGCAATAAAAAGCGTCTTTTAGCGTGACAGCTGCCAATCACAAAAACCCGCTATAAATAGTAAATCAAACCCCCCTTTATCACCCCCTTAGTTAGGGAAAAATAATAAAATTAAAAAAATGTATTTATTTCCATTTTCCCATTAGGGTTAGTGTTGCGGCTAAAGTTAGGGTTAGGATTGGCGCTGGGTTAGGTTTGTGGTTAGGGTTGGGACTAGGGTTAGGGGTATGTTGGGGTTAGGGTTGGAGTTAGAATTGGGGGGTTTCTGCTGTTTAGGCACATCAGGGGCTCTCCAAATGTGACATGGCGTCTGATCTCAATTCCCGCCAATTCTGCGTTGAAAAAGTCAAACGGTGCTCCTTCACTTCTGAGCTCTGTCATGCGCCCAAACAGTAGTTTACCCCCGCATATGGGGTATCAGCGTACTCTGTACCCCAAGAGTTATTGTGCAATTTGTCCTATTTCTTCTGTTACCCTTGGGAAAATAAAAAACTGGGGGCGACAAAATCATTTTTGTAAAAAAAAAATGATTTTTTTGTTTTTACGGCTGTATGTTATAAATTTTCTGTGAAGCACTTGGGGCTTCATAGCGCTCACTACACTTCTAGATAAGTTCCTTGTGGGGTCTATTTTCCAAAATGGGGTCACTTGTGGGGGGTTTCCACTGTTTAGGCGCATCAGGGGCTCTCCAAATGCGACATGACGCCCCCAGACCATTCCATCAAAGTCTGCAATCCAAAACGTCACTACTTCCCTTCCGAGCCCAGACGTGCACCCATACAGTCGTTTTCTCACACATGTTGGGTATCAGCGTACTCAGGACAAATTGGACAACAACTTTTGGGGTCCAATTTCTCCTGTTACCCTTGTGAAAATAAAATATTGGGGGCGAAAAAATCATTTTTGTAAAAAAAAAAAAGGATTTTTTATTTTTACGGCTGTACGTTATAAACTTCTGGGAAGCACTTCGGGGTTCAAAGTGCTCACCACACATCTAGATAAGTTCCTTGTGGGGTCTATTTTCCAAAATGGGGTCACTTGTGGGGGGTTTCCACTGTTTAGGCACATCAGGGGCTCTCCAAATGCGACATGACGCCCCCAGACCATTCCATCAAAGTCTGCAATCCAAAAAGTCACTACTTCCCTTCCGAGCCCCGACGTGCGCCCATACAGTAGTTTACTCCCACATATTGGGTATTAGCGTACTCAGGACAAATTGGACAACAACTTTTGGGGTCCAATTTCTCCTGTTACCCTTGTGAAAATAAAATATTGGGGGCGAAAAAAATCATTTTTGTAAAAAAAAAAAGATTTTTTATTTTACGGCTGTACGTTATAAACTTCTGTGAAGCACTTTGGGGTTCAAAGTGCTCACCACACATCTAGATAAGTTCCTTGTGGGGTCTATTTTCCAAAATGGGGTCACTTGTGGGGGGTTTCCACTGTTTAGGCACATCAGGGGCTCTCCAAATGCGACATGACGCCCCCAGACCATTCCATCAAAGTCTGCAATCCAAAAAGTCACTACTTCCCTTCCGAGCCCCGACGTGCGCCCATACAGTAGTTTACTCCCACATATTGGGTATTAGCGTACTCAGGACAAATTTGACAACAACTTTTGGGGTCCAATTTCTCCTGTTACCCTTGTGAAAATAAAATATTGGGGGCGAAAAAATCATTTTTGTAAAAAAAAAAAGGATTTTTTATTTTACGGCTGTACGTTATAAACTTCTGTGAAGCACTTTGGGTTCAAAGTGCTCACCACACATCTAGATAAGTTCCTTGAGGGGTCTAGTTTCCAAAATGGTGTCATTTGTGGGGGGTTTCCACTGTTTAGGCAGATCAGGAGCTCTCCAAACACGACATGGCATCCAGCCAATTCTGCGTTGAAAAAGTCAAACGGCGCTCCTTCCCTTCCAAACTCTGCCATGCACCCAAACAGTGGTTTACCCCCACATATGGGGTATCAGCGTACTCAGGACAAATTGCACAATAACTTTTGGAGTCTTGTTACCCTTGGGAAAATAAAAATTGGGGTGAAAAGATCAATTTTGTGGAAAAAATATGATTTTTTAATTTTGCGGCTCTACGTTATAAACTTGTGTGAAGCACTTGGGGGTTAAAATTGCTCACCAAAGATCTAGATAAGTTCCTTAGGGGGTCTAGTTTCCCAAATGGGGTCACTTGTGGGGGGTTTCCACTGTTTAGGCACATCAGGGACTCTCCAAATGCAACATGGAGTCCAATCTCAATTCCAGCCAATTTTGGTTGGAAACAGTCAAATGGTGCTACTTCCATTCCGAGCTCTGCCATGCGCCCAAACAGTGGTTCCCCCCCACATATGGGGTATCAACGTACTCAGGACAAATTGGACAACAACTTTTGAGGTCCAATTTCTCCTGTTACCTATGGGAAAATAAAAAATTAGTGACTAAGAGATTTTTGTGGGAAAAAAATAGGATTTTTTATTTTCATGCCCGGGCATTATAAACTTGTGTGAAGCACTTGGGGGTTCAAAGTGCTCACCAAAGATCTAGATAAGTTCCTTAGGGGGTCTAGCTTCCAAAATGGGGTCACTTGTGGGGGGTTTCCATTGTTTAGGCTCATCTGGGGCACTACAAATGGAACATGACCCCCATCAATGTTTGCATTCCAAAACGTTACTGCTTCCTTTCCAAGCCCTGCCGTGCGCCCAAACAGTTTCCCCCCCCCACATATGGGGTATCAGCGTACTCAGGACAAATTGGACAACAACTTTTGGGGTCCAATTTCCTTGGGAAAAATCAAAAATTTGGGACTAAAAAATCATTTTTGTGGAAAATTTTTTTTTTTTTTTTCACACCCAGGCATTATAAACTTTTGTGAAACACTTTGGGGCTCAAAGTGCTCACAACAGATCTAGATAAGTTCCTTAGGGGGTCTAGTTTCCAAAATGGTGTCACTTGTGGGGGGTTTCCACTGTTTAGGCGCATCAGTGGCTCTCCAAAAACGACATGGCGTCCAATCTCAACTCCAGCCAATTTTAGTTTGAAAAAGTCAAACGGCGCTCCTTCCATTACGAGCTCTGCCGTGCGCCCAAACAGTGGTTTTCCCCCACATATAGGGTATTGGCGTACTCAGGAGAAATTGCACAACAACTTTATCTGCCCATTTTCTCCTTTTACCCTTGTCAAAATAAAAAAAAAGTTTGTAAAAGATCATTTTTGTGGCTAAAAAGTTAAATATTAATTTTTTCCTTCCACGTTGCTTCAGCTCCTGTGAAGCACCTGAAGGGTTAATAAACTTCTTGAATGTGGTTTTGAGTACCTTGAGGGGTGCAGTTTTTAGAATGGTGTCACTTTTGGGTATTTTCTGCTATATAGACCCGTCAAAGTGACTTCAAATGTGAGGTGGTCCCTAAAAAAATGGCTTTGTAAATTTTGTTGTAAAAATGAGAAATCACTGGTCAACTTTTAACCCTTATAATTTCCGAACAAAAAAAAATTTTGGTTCCAAAATTGTGCTGATGTAAAGTAGACATGTGGGAAATGTTGTTTCTTAACTATTTTGTGTGACATATTTCTCTGTTTTAAGGGAAAAAAAATTCAAAGTTTGAAAATTGCAAAATTTTCAAAATTTTCGCCATATTTGTGTTTTTTTCAAAAATAAATGCAAGTTATATCGAAGAAATTATACTTCTAACGTGAAGTACAATATGTCACGAGAAAACAATCTCAGAATCGCGAAGATCCGTTGAAGCGTTCCAGAGTTATAACCTCATAAAGAGACAGTGGTCAGAATTGTAAAAATTGGCCCGGTCATTAACGTGCAAACCACCCTTGGGGTGAAGGGGTTAAAGGATCGATACTGACTTTTAGGATTGCTACCCCCAATAGATGACACTAGAGTTTCTGTTCTTTCCCTCTCTGAATCACTGAAAAGGATATTTGCATATATTTAGAATAATACAATAAAAGCCAGTTTTGCGAAGGAGCAGGAGGGAAGGACATCTGAGATACTCCTATCTTATTAGGTTACACAGGTAGATTTCTAGCCTGAGTAACTACTGTAACTGTCATGACCCAGCTGTCAGGTGACCTGGGACCAGTGACTCCTTCCCTGTCCCTACCACTAGGGGGCGCCATAGCTTGCCCTATTCCCAGGGATACTTCTGAGGCTGAAGATGCCTGGGCCGCCACCCTTGCCTTATCTCCTGAATCAGCCCTATGTCTGTTCTCTTCCCCCACCCAGGTAAGAGGGGTACTTGTTATGATTTGGTAGCTGAGGAGAGCAAGCAAAAACGGCAATACACCAGAGAGGTTGGAATCTACTGGATTGCAGTACCCTGACTAACCACCACAACTAAAGGCAGCCGTGGAGCGTACCTACGTTGGTCCTAGACGCCTCGTCACAGCCTGAGAGGTTAACTACACCTAAAGATAGAAAGAGGAAAAGCTATCTGCCCCGGAGCAGATCCCCAAAGAACATAGGAAGCCCCCAAACATGTAATGGCGGTTAGACAAGAGGAAATACAGACACAGACAAAAAATAGTATGAGCAAACGTTGGGGCCCAATCTTCCTAGACAGAAAAGGATAGGAAGGACACTTACTGCAATCCCAAAAAACCCTAAAAAGTACCAACTCTACTAATTGCAAAAACACCTGAGATCACACGACCTCTACCACCTAAATTAGTTCTCTGGTGTAACAAAACTAAGCCGCAGCCACTGAAAAAAAAACTGGAAAAGGCAAATGAACAAACAACAGTGGCTCAGACAAACTGAGAGGAGCACAAGCCTCCGGAGGGGACCTGGCTGACCTCCACAAAAATGCAGGAAACAATGCAAAAAGCAAGCACAAAAATAAAAACAGAAAATGTCTTATCTGAGAGCAGGAGAAGAGGCAAGACACAGCAAGCTTCCAAGTGAACCAGGAACAACAGCAGTTAGACAAGAACAATTGATCACCGGCAACCCTGATGGGAGGGAACCTCCCTTATATAGGACCAGTCTGTAACTCCTGATTGCCAATCTTCACTAAATGGTTCAGCACTGTCTGCAACCACCAGAGGGAGCTTCTGCTCAGAACTCATTTCTAACACATTCACAACAGGTACTACTGTGCACAGCAGTACACCAACCCGACGAACAAGGCAACACTAACAAGGGTAAACTGAAAACACAAAGCATACAAATATTCACTCACACATAAAAGAGGAATGCACTGGGGAGTGGAGGATGGGGAAAAACCAGAGTAGGAGAAGGAAAGGAAATTATCACACTTACAAACCATGCAAGTCACAGATAACTCCTCCAAAACTCCTTCTCATATAAACACCTCTCCTCCAAGCCATGCAGGAAAAGCTAAGTCTGACATGGATTTTTATCAGGACACAGATTATAAGGGGGATGGGATTGGCTAACTGAGCTCAGCCGGGAGCTCAGATTCCCAGAGCTTCAAACATGGCCGATTAACCCCTGAACTGCCAAAAGAAATAAATATAATTTAAAATGAAGAAGTGCTTCTATTCAGCGCAGCAGTAGGAGCAATCAGACGCTATGGTCTTCTGGCTCCTCTCTGTTGCGGTAACCCCGCGACACTTACACTCTCTTCAAACTCCGCTTTTATGCTTCATTTAGACGTCAGTGATTTTTTTTCATATATAATATAGCTAACACAGTTTAAAAAAGACAAATGTCAATGAAATTCAGCACAGGAATGGCAAAGAATAAAAGTAATGAGTACGCCCATATATACATAATCCAGACGCCCCAATAAAGCTAATCTTTTTCTCCTTATCCATTTTTCGATTCACTGGACCAACCATTCAGAAATGAACTTTACATAGCTATACAGTGCCTTGCGAAAGTATTCGGCCCCCTGGAACTTTTCAACCTTTTCCCACATATCATGCTTCAAACATAAAGATACCAAATGTAAATTTTTGGTGAAGAATCAACAACAAGTGGGACACAATTGTGAAGTTGAACGAAATTTATTGGTTATTTTAAATTTTTGTGGAAATACAAAAACTGAAAAGGGGGCGTGTAATATTATTCTGCCTCTTTACTTTCATTGCAGCAAACTCACTCCAGAAGTTCATTGTGGATCTCTGAATGATCCAATGCTGTCCTAAATGACCATTGATGATAAATATAATCCATCTGTGTGTAATCAAGTCTCCGTATAAATGTACCTGCTCTGTGATAGTCTCAGGGCTCTGTTTGAAGCACAGAGCGCATCATGAAGACCAAGGAACACAACAGGCAGGTCCGTGATACTGTTGTGGAGAAGTTTAAAGCCGGATTTAGATACAAAATGATTTCCAAAACTTTAAACATCCCAAGGAGCACTGTGCAAGCAATCATATTGAAATGGAAGGAGTATCATACCACTGCAAATCTACCAAGACCCAGCCATCCCTCTAAACTTTCATCTCAAATAAGGAGAAGAATGATCAGAGATGCAGCTAAGAGGCCCATGATCACTCTGGATGAACTGCAGAGATCTACAGCTGAGATGGGACAATCTGTCCATAGGACAACAATCAGTCGTACACTGCACAAATCTGGCCTTTATGGAAGAGTGGCAAGAAGAAAAAATTTCTCAAAGATATCCATAAAAAGTGTTGTTTAAAGTTTACAACAAGCCACCTGGGAGACACAAAAAACATGTGGAAGAAGGTGCTCTGGTCAGATGAAACCAAAATCGAACTTTTTGGCAACAATGCCAAATGATATGTTTGGAGTAAAGGCAACACAGCTCATCAACCAGAACACACCATCCCCACTGTCAAACATGGTGGTGGCAGCATCATGGTTTGGGCCTGCTTTTCTTCAGCAGGGACAGGGAAGATGGTTAAAATTGATGGGAAGATGGATGGAGCCAAATACAGGACCATTCTTGGAGAAAACCTGTTGGAGTCTGCAAAAGACCTGAGACTGGGATGGAGATTTGTCTTCCAACAAGACAATGATCCCAAACATAAAGCAAAATCTACAATGTAATGGTTCACAAATAAACATATCTAGGTGTTAGAATGGCCAAGTCAAAGTCCAGACCCGAATCCAATGGAGAATCTGTGGAAAGAGCTGAAAACTGCTGTTCACAAACGATCTCCATCCAAACTAACTGAGCTAGAGCTGTTTGCCAAGGAAGAATGGGCAAGAATTTCAGTCTCTCGATGTACAAAACTGATAGAGACATACCCCAAGCGACTTGCAGCTGTAATCACAGCAAAAGTTGGCACAAAAAAGTATTAAGTTAAAGGGGCCGAATAATATTGCACGCCCCACTTTTCAGTTTTTGTATTTCCACAAAAATTTAAAATAACCAATAAATTTCATTCAACTTCACAATTGTGTCCCACTTGTTGATTCTTCACCAAAAATTTACATTTTGTATCTTTATGTTTGAAGCATGATATGTGGGAAAAGGTTGAAAATGTCCAGGGGACTGAATACTTTCGCAAGGCACTGTACATGTTACTAGCTGAAGAGCCCGGCGTTGCCCTGGCATAGTAACTAACTGTGGTTAGTTATAACAAATTATAATGCGGCACTGAGTGCCGCATTTCTTTTTTTCATGGTTCTTGCATAAATGGATGTTTTTTCATGCTGAGCACCTCAATACCGGTTTATGCATTACCGTTACCTATCAGTAAATAAGGATCTTATGTGAATAAGTTAATCAAGTTACTGCCTTGTTGCCTTTCGTGTTCAACTTTCTGGTTAACAAATTAATTATAATGATTATCCTCCATCCCATAGTGCACATATACCCATCACACATCTGACGAGCCGCGCGTACCAGGGCCTTAGGGTACTCGGCACCGAGCCCGTTGATGTCTATGGGGTTTGTCACGGGTGGCACAGCTCGGTCCGTGCCCTGGGCGCTCGCCGTAATGTGGGATATTTACAGGGGATTTGGATGATGAAATGGGAATTCGTGACGCCACCTGTAGTACCTGGTCAGGCTGACCAGCGCTGCTGTGCAGGTCCTCTGGGAGGGATGGTGTTGTGCAGCTTGATGGTGAGTCTTCTACAGGTAAGACTGTGTCCTCCCAGGGCAGATAGATGTGAAATAGTGCAATGGTGCAGAGGGATGTAGCAGAGTGGAGTATGCGACGGAGTAATCAAGCAGGAAACAGTTCTTATGCAGTTTCAAGGGTTTACTCACAGTCTGTTGAGCTCAATACAGATTCCAGCCGGGCACTGTGTCCTTCCAGTGAGTAGTCCAGCAACTCTCAGATATCTTGGTCGCACTCCCAAAGATTCCCTTTTATGTTCCTTTCCGGCGTTGTGTGCAATACTCCTTACTTCTCCCTGCACCTCCCTACCACAGAGCCCTCAGCGAGGCAGTATTGGATCCTTTCAGTTTACAGGTACGACCCAATGTCCCGGGGCCCTGCTCTCCTCTTCACGGAGACCGGAACACCGTCGGATACCTGGACGTACTTGATCCCTAGGCCGCCTCCGGACGAGATTATGGTAGCTAGTGGCTCTTGGAGAGTCCCACTAGATGCGGTGTTACTAATGGCGATAAGCAGACCCACTAGTCTAGGAACCGTTTCCCGTAGTTTGCCTGGTCCTTCCTTCTTCAAGGATAAAGGCACAGTTTCAATTGCTGTCTCAGCCAGGACCCCTTCAATCCTTCAGCACGGCTCCCTGAGGTAAACTACAGGAGAGCTGCAGGACGGGCCAGTACCCACACACTGCCCGCCTGTCTCCAACTGAAACTCTAAACTAACAAGCTGCAGCCTAATGCTGCAACTGACTCCACCCACCCAACTCTACACCCTTTACTAACCAGCCTGAAGCTCAGCACTGGCATGATGTGTGTGGATGCGGTGATGGAGTCAATGGGGTGCTTCCTCCTTACCTGAGAGTCAGGTGTCACACCTCTGGGTGAGATGCAACATCTCTGTGGCGACTGGACCCTCAGGGCGCCACACATCCTCCACCCATAATCCAGTGCCCATATACCCATCATACATATTCTCGATCTAATAGTCCAGTGCCCATATACCCATCATAATATCATCCATCCCATAGTCCCTTTCCCATATACCCATCACACATCCTCAACCCTTTAGTCCTGTGCCCGTATACCCATCATACATATTCTCCATCCCATAGTCCAGTGCCCATATACCCAACACACATCTTCCATCCCATAGTCCAGTGCCCATATACCCATCACACATCCTCCATCCCATAGTTCCAAGCCGGGTGGCACTGAGCAGGGAGTTCCTAGAGATGTGCTGCTATGTAACCTGGCAGTGTGGCTCTGTGTGCGGCCGCTGATGATGCGATTTTCCACGCTGGTAACAATAGAGCCCGGCAGTAATAGAGGAGGGGGTGATTCATTTCTGTCATGTGCTCTCTGCTCCTTTCTGGGGGGCAGACAATGGCTGGGAGCTTATGTTCCCGGAGATGATAGATTTCTCCCACCTGGTGATTGTCTGCTGAGGTGTTGTGGAGTGGGAAAACTGTTGCTCATAGCAACCAATCACAGCTCTGCTTCTTTTAAACAGCTCTGGTGAAGTGAAAAATGCTTAGAGATTGGGTGTGGCTATGTGGAGTGGGCGTGGCTGATACACACACATACAAACATACATACACACACTCATTTTCATATATATAGATTTTCTTTTAAAAAAACACAGATATTAGTTCTCATGGCAACTAAACTGTGTCTCCTCTGGAGACTAAACCTCCTTGTCTTTTGAGAAGGTTTTGCATGAAACAGCTTTTGACTATACTTTTTGTACTGGGCAAGTTAAGATTAAACAAATGTAATTCTTTTTATCTTTAGTTAACCAAGCTCCTCCATATTCCTTCTTAGTTTTGTGGTTTTTCGGTGTTATTTTTCTGTCTTCAGGACATCCTTTTATTTGAAGTGGTGTCAAGAACTGAACTGCATATGTGGCGCTCCTGAGGGTCCAGTCACCACAGAGGTACTGCACCTCACCCAGAGGTGTAGTATCCCACTCTCAGGTAAGGAGGGAGCACTACATAGGACTCTAACACTCGCACCCAACACACACTAGTTCAGTCTGGGCATCTGGGTGTATCCTTAGGGAGGATGGCCTCATCCGAGGATGGGTAGGAAAGGATGTTGGGGAGTGGGTGGGGAAGGTAGAAAGGGGATGAGCTTAAGAAGCAGGAAGAGAGCAGTGGTATGTGAGACCAGAGAGAACAGTCTAGAAGAGAAGCTCAAGCTGTGAGGAGCTTGTCCCCAGATGAGAGGAGAGGGAGAGACAGAAATAGGCTCCCTGGAGAACAGAAGGGGTCCTAGGGGCACGGATAGTGAGGAATCCATCCGTGGTGCCCGTATTCACCGGCGTGGTCATTAGAGGACCGGCCCCAAAGCTAGTGGAGAAACTAAGGACTCAGCTAGAAAACCAGAGGCTGCAGTCTCTTCATGACTGAAGCCGCATGCAACACATTCGCTGAAAAGGCAGACATATAGGATCCAGGGGTCTGACCAATGTCGCCCGACAAGATCTGAGTCTACTGGCTCAGGACACTGTGTGTAAAGATACAGGGCAGGAAAGGCAGTAGCCAGCGTAGTGAGATGGCCAGGAAAGGAACATCTAAGGGAGCCCTGGCAACGTGCACCCCAAGCTACCTGAGAGCTGACTGGACCACAGACCCTGAGGACACAGCACCCGGGCTAGGGATTGTAACATCAGAACTGTGAGTAAAGCATTGAGAACTGCACCCTGCTGTGTCCTCTGATTCATTTCCATGCCACTCGCCCTGTACCACAACAACTACAACCATCATCATCATCATTTTACACTTCCACTGCCCTGGGGAATATCTCTGCCTGTGGACTGAATCTGCAGCGTCGGCTAACACCTTATTTGCTGAATACCACAGGGGGCGTCACGAACTAATTCCCCTTTTAAATTATCCCCTCTAAACTTTATTCAACATTTTCATTGGACTCCCACGGCCACGGACCGAGTCACTGCCACTTCCCCTTTAAGAACCGCCACGGTACCGAGTTTCCCCATGGCCCTGGCGGGCGCTCCACATATTCCAGATGAGATCATACTAATGCTTTGTTAAGTGCTAGTATTTGTTCCCTGTCCTGTGAGTCTATGCTTTTTTTTAGTACATGACAATATCCTGCTGGCTTTAGAAGACACTGATTGACATGACAGCTACAAGTATAACCAGATCCTTATAGTTTCACTCCCCCTAAAACAGATGATGCCCGCATATTATTAGTGCTAAGGGGCCCAACTTTACATTTCTCTACATTGAACCTCATTTGCCATTTGGATGCCCAACACTTGGCCCCTGTCAGTCTGTAACTTATGAACATCTTGCATAGACTGCAACATACTTCATTGTTTGGTGTCATCTGCAAAAATAGAAACAACACTGTTAATGCTGTCATCTATATCATTAATAAATAAGTTAAATAATAGCAGACAGCACTGAACTTTAGAATCACCACATATAACTAGAGACCATTCAGATTAGCATTATTTGCCAAAAATGGCGATAGTTGAGTTTTCGATCCAATTACAAACCTTACCTGCTAATCCTAGAGAGCATAATTCACCTATTAGATGTCTATGTGGGACCCTGTGAAACGCCTTTGTAAAGTCCAATAACCCTATATCCACTCACAGCATGACTCAGAAGTATCTATGCTGCATGAGATGGTTCATTGTCAGCATGAAGATGATTTTGTTATGGATGGTACGGTTCTTCTTTTTGTACCAAGGAAGAAAGTGGTTAGTCATAAACTCTATGTACTTTACTAAGGTCATTATGACACCTTCAAGGACTCTAAAGGGACCTACCATCTCTCTCCCCCATGATACCAGCTAAAAACATGATTCCACCACCAATTTTGCTGAGGTCGAAGCTTGTTGTAACATGGTGGCCATCCACCAGCCATCCACTACTCCATACATCTGGCCGTCCAGGGTTGCACTGCAGTCATCAGTAAACAAGACTGTTTTAAAATTAGTCTTCATGTATGTCTGGGCCATCTACAACAATTTCTGCTTGTAAGCAGTGTTTAGGAGTGGACGAATTGTAGGTTTACGCACAACTGCAAGCCTCTGGAGGATACTACACCTTGAGGTTGGGTGCACTCCAGAGACACCAGCAGCTTCAAATACCTGGTTTCTTCTTTGTAATAGTATTTTACCAGCTGCTCTCTTAATCAAATGAATTTGTTTGGCAGAAATCTTCCTCATTATGCGTTTATCTGCACAAACTCATCTGTGCTCTGTATCAGGCTCAAATATCTTCACAGTACGATGATCACGCTTCAGTTTTCATGACATATCTAATGTTTTCATACCTTTTCCAAGACATTGCACTGATCTTTTCATCTGATGCTTTTCAGCAGAGAAATACTCTTTTTTTCCCATATTGCTGGATCCTGTGGCTGCTTAATAATGTGGAACATCCTTCTTAAGTAGTTTTCATTTAATTGGGCTCAACTGGCAACTAATTATCTCAGATGAATAAAAAAAAAAGAAAATAGGAAGCTATGCGCCATTAAATCACACAAATTTTATTAATGCAGTTTAAAAACATAATGCTAAAATACGGTCATATCGGCACAAAAAATGCAAAAAAACAACATTAAAGGACATAGAGCCAAGAAAATATCCCACACATACAAAAGATCCAATGGAGTTGGATTATTACAAGGCCAAGAGAATAATGAATTAATACATCATAGTGAACAAGGAGCAAAATATAGCTTCCAAAAAGAGAATACGAAGCAAATCACGGCCTAGTAAATCAATTTAGCAAGGGATGGAAAGGAATATACATATCATATTCAAAGGATCAATTATAAATAGTCTCACATTGATAGCCAAGAGGCTAGTAATGATATCTCTGAGTAGTATGTATGAATCAGTATTGTGCAATAAGCTGATGTAATCAATCAGAGACAGGCGGAAAGAGAGATAATAAGTATGAGCAATACATTGGCACGATACCTTTAAATGTTCGCGGCACTCCAAGGTGCGTTTACCTTTTTCCAGGGGATTAGCATTATGTTTTTAAACTGCGTTAATAAAATTTGTGTGATTTTATGGCGCAAAACTTCCTATTTTTTTTTTTTTTGATTCATGAATATTTTGGAAGTGTCGCAAAGCTAGGCAATTTAACATTTTGATCCACTCTAATTATCTCAGATGTTTGAGATTGATTTCAGTGATGCAAAGAGCCCTGAGACACAATACCATCCATGAGTTTATTTAAAAATTTAAAATTACATCTTTATGACACTTAAATTAAATTTGCATAATAATTTGGAATGCAGTGTAGAAAAGTCTTGAATCTTGATTAAATAGTTTAACTTATTTATCCTGATGAAATGACAATGTATAAAATAAATAAAAGCCGTTATTTCTTTTTCTAGATCTCAGTCCCCAAACTTCCTAACTTAGCCGTCTCCCACCTTGTAGCAGGCAGTAATTGGCATTGATACACCAGTTCATTGCCGGTCAAGATGGAGAAGTAAATGTTATGCAAAAAAATTTACATGGCGAAGTGTAAATCTCACAGATTTTTGTTTTTGTAGTCAATTATGTCTCGCCAAAGAATACTTTTGGGCAGCTACCACTTGCTGTTTGAGAAAAATAAGGATTTAAGATTCCAAAGAAAATTACATAGATTGCTGAAAGAAAGGAGCGAGATCAAGAGTCGACTAAGGTTATGTCTGGCGAATGTTTTGGCTGTGCTTGATGTACCCATAATCCAAACAAAAACTTTCCCAACACCACAAAGTTTTTGGATGTGTCTTCCATAGCTCACGGGTGTCAGGAAACCCGTCAGCATTGAGTGTGTGAAACATTTTATGTTAATACTTGACTTCAATTACTGCCTATCCAAGGCCAAATCTCAAAAATCCCAATGACCTGATTTTTATGATAGCAAGAAAGTGAAGATAAAAAAAAGCAGAAAAAAGAAGTCTTGATTGCAGAATTTTGAACATAGAAAATATATTTTGTAGAATAGTATATTTAGCAGAATATCATTAGCATAGTTTGAAGCGGATCGGGGTGCCCGTTGACTCCCCGTGTGTCCACATGGACCTTTCACCAAATGTTGACTTGGACATATGATGTCATAGTGGCTGTAGAGCGGAATTAAACGTGTTCTTTATTTCTTTTACATTTCATCTCTATGTTAATAATAACTTTATAATAATTATAATAATAATTTTATTTCTATAGCTCCAACATATTCCGCAGAACTTTACATTATAGAGGGGACTTGTACAGACAATAGACATTACAGCATAACAATAAACACAGATCAAAGTAGATAACAAGAGGAATGAGGGCCCTGCTCGCAAGCTTACAATCTATGATCTACAATCTACAATCTGTTGTGGAGATATCAGCAAAATATCAAAGTCATGTCTACTGCACTGAGGCAACTAGTAATCTCTCTACAGTGAGATCAGAGCCATCATTACATCTCACACAGGTGTAACCTGCCTGTTCTGGTCTACTCCTGTTTTGAGATGTAATGACACCTTGGTCTGCTCTCATAGCACAGTGAGTACAAGTAGAGTACAACTGATATGTATGTGATACTGACACTTTGAGCTCTCATCTCCAAACATCCATTGAACTGTGAGTGCTAGGAGAGGAGGAAAGTGACACAGCTAAACTCAGCTGTACTATCCCTTCCACCACACTAACTCATGCGTGAGATTAGACCAGTAAATCAGTGGTGGGGCAGTCGTGGCAGCATTCACGGTCTGTTGATTTCATCATGGGTAAGCAATCTACTTAATTTTGCCTAAATGGACTAGCCGGTCTGAGTGAAATTTATCTAGGCTATATATTTATTGGGAATCTGGCCAGTATTATCTGTTTGGCATTGCAGAACAACTATTAGTATACCCGTGGCCAGATCTGACTCATCACCTCCTTAATCTATGCATGATATATATTTTCTGAATCCTCTTACATGCATCATTTATCGTATGGTTCATGTTTTTAATTTTTTTTGTCTAATAAAACAGCATAAAATGTTATATTGTGTCAGTGGTTTTCATTAATACTTTGTATTCATATGTGGGTTATAATATTTTCAGCATGAGTATTGTCTGTGAAAAAAATGAACAGTGCTCAGACCAATATTATTTAATGGGGCAGTGCAGATGAGCAATGTTTTCACTGACCAAATCTACATGTGAAAAAAATTGCAGCATGCACTAGATTCTTCCATAAACCAGATGATACTCACGTATTCAAGTCTATGAGAGCAGCAAAAAATTTGAATGCCACACGGAGCCATGGTATAGAATCTGATTTTTATGGATACATTGAAATTCTGTAACATATAAACGTGGTCAAAATTGTTGGTACCCCTTGTTTAATGACAGAAAACCCCCAAAAAAATGAAACAAAAGAAAGTCAGACATTGCTTTTCAACCATGCTTCCACAGAAATTTGTAAAAAATAAAACTCATGAAACAGGCCTGGACAGAAATGATGGTACCCCTGAAAATAATGTGACAAAAGGGACATGTTAAATCAAGATGTGTCCACTAATTAGCATCACAGGTGTCTACAATCTTGGAATCAGTGAGTGGGCCTGTATAGAGGGCTACAGATACTCACTGTGCTGTTTGGTGACATGGTGTGTATCACACTCAACATGGACCAGAGGAAGCGAAAGAGTTGTCTCAGGAGATTAGAAAGAAAATTATAAACAAATATGTTAAAGGTAAAAGTTATAAGACCATCTCCAAGCAGCTTGATGTTCCTGTGACAACAGTTGCACATATTATTCAGAAATTTAAGCTTCAAAGGTCTCTAGCCAACCTCCCTGGACGTGGCTGCAGGATGAAAATTGATGACAAATCAAAGAGACGGATAATATGAATAGTAACAAAAGAGCCCAGAAAAACTTCTAAACAGATTAAAGATGAACTTCAAGCTCAAGGAACATCAGTTGTCAGATTGCACCCTCCGTCGTTGTATGAGCCAAAGTGGACTGTGCTGACCCAGCAGGATACCATTGTTGAAAAAAATCCTAAAAAATTCAGACAGGAATTTGCCAAACTGCATATTGACAAGCTACAAAGCTTTCTATTGACAGATGAGACAAAAATGGAACTTTTTGGCAAGGCACATCAGCTCTATGTTCACAGACAGAGAAGTGAAGCATATCAAGAAAAGAACACTGTCCCTACTGTGAAACATAGAGGAGGCTCTGTTATGTTCTGGGGCTGCTTTGCTGCATCTGGCACAGGGTGTCTAGAATCTGCACAGGGTACAATGAAATCTCAAGACTATCAAGGGATTCTAGAGAGAAAAGTGCTACCCAGTGTCAGAAAGCTTGGTCTCAGTCGCAGGTCATGGGTCTTGCAACAGGATAATGACCCAAAACACAGCTAAAAACACCCAAGAATGGCGAAGAGGAAAACATTGGACTATTATGATGTGTCCTTCTATGAGCCCTGGCCTAAATCCTATTGATCCTATTGAGCATCTTTGGAAAGAGCTGAAACATGCCGTCTGGAAAAGGCAACTTTCAAACACGAGACAACTGGAGCAGTTTGCTCTTGAGGAGTGGGCAACAATACCTGTCGAGAGGTGCAGAAGTCTCATTGACAGTTACTGGAATCATTTGATTTGAAAAGGTTGTGCAACAAAATATTAAGTTAAGGGTACCATCATTTCTGTCCAGGCTTATTTCATGAGTTTTATTTTTTTTTTAAATTCTGTGGAAGCATGGTTGAAAAGCAATGTCTGACTTTCATTTGTTCATTTTCATAGATTTTTGAATTATTATTACTTTTGTCAGATTCAAGTTATTTCTGTCACCATTGTGGGTTTTTCTGTCATTAAAGGGAATCTGTCACCCCATTTTCACCCTATGAGATAGGGCCACAGCCATCAGGGGCTTATCTACAGCATTCTGGAATGCTGTAGATAAGCCCCCCGATGTTACCTGAAAGTGAAGAAAAACGAGTTATATTATACTCACCCTGGGGCGTTCTGCCATCCGTTCGGGTCAGATGGGCATCGCGGTCAGGTTCGGGGCCTCCCATCTTGTGACGAAGCCGGTGTGTTCTTTCTGTCCCATCGCGGCTCCTGTGCAGGCGCACTGCTCTGCCCTGGTGAGGGCAGAGCAGAGTACTACAGTGCGCAGGTGCCGGACCCTCTGACCTTTCCTGGCGCCTGCGCATTGTAGCACTCTGCTCTGCCCTCACCAGGGCAGAGCAGTGCGCCTGCGCAGGAGCCACGACGGGACAGAAAGAACACGCCCTATCTCATAGGGCAAAAATGTGGTGACAGATTCCCTTTAAATGAGGGGTACCAACAATTTTGACCACGTGTGTAGGAAACTGTAAATGGTCCTGGGCAGGATTATTAGTAACCCCTTAACGAGCAGGGGTGTTTCAGTTTTTGCGTTTTCGTTTTTTGCTCCCCTTCTTCTCAGCCATAACTTTTTTATTTTTTGGTCAATGTGGCCATGTGAGGGCTTGTTTTTTGTGGGACAAGTTGTACTTTTGAACAGCACCATTAATATTAGCATATAGTGTACTGAAAAATGGGAAAAAAATTCCCGTGCGGTGCGGTGAATTTGCAAAAAAAAGTGTAATTCCACATTTGTTTTTTTTCTTTTTTTTTACCATGTTCACTAAACGCTAAAACTGACCTGCCATTATGATTCTCCAGGTAATTACGGGTTCATAGACACCAAACATGTATAGGTTCTTTTTTATTTAAATGGTGCAAAAAAATCCAAAATTTAAAAAAAAAAATGGTGCAATTTTTCCGAGACCTGTAGCATCTCCATTTTTTGTGATCTTGGGTTGGGTGAAGGCTTATTTTTTTCGCACCAAGCTGACATTTTTTATTGATTCAATTTTTGGTATAGATACAATCTTTTGTTCACTAGGTTATTGCATTTTATTGCAATGTAGCAGTGACGAAAGAAACGAAATTCTGGTGTTTTGAATTTTTTTCTCGTTACGCCGTTTAGTGATCGGGTTAATTCTTTTTTTATATTGATAGATCGAGGGATTCTGAACCTGGCGATACCAAATATGTGTATATTTAATTATTTTTAATTGTTTTATTTTGAATGGGACGAAAGGGGGGTGATTTAAACTTTTATATTTTTTTATTTTTTTAATATTTTTTGACATTTTTTTTTACTTTTTGCATGCTTCAATAGTCTCCATGGGAGACTAGAAGCTGCAGTACTTTGATCTCCTCTGCTACACACATGCGATGGTCACATCGCCTGTGTGTAACAGAAATGTTCACTTAATATGAGCGCTGAACATGGGGTGGCGCTCATAGCAATCTGGCAATGACGGGGTCACCGATGGACGGGATTAGCAATGCTTTTCCAGTAAGCGCGAGTTAAATGCCGCTGTCAGAGATTGACAGCGGCATTTAACTAGTTAACAGCTGTGGGTGGATCGCGATTCCACCCGCGGCTGCTGTGGGCACATGTCAGCTGTATAGATCAGCTGTCATGTGCTCGGAAAGGTGTGGGCTCCGGCGCTGTGCCCGCACCAAACGGGGAGTCCGACATAGGCGTACAATTACGCCCAACATCGGAAAGGGGTTAAACGCTCCTATGAACCTTCCCTTACAATGTGCATTTACCCATAAGTTATATGGACAGCTTGTTCAGTTGTGGAGTGATGTGGAGGATATACTCAGCTCCAGTGCTGTCTGAATTATAACATAATTTTCATAACCTTAGTTTTCATGTAAAAAAAAAACTATTTTCATTTCAGTAAGTGCCAAACACCAGCCAAAATCCCATTGACTTGATGTTATGATAACAAGAATCTGAAGATGAAAAAAGAAGAAAAAAATGTGCGAAAATAATAAAAAAAATATGTACAGATACTGTACATGTTCCAGATGTTCTATTAATGTTATAAGGAAACATGTAGCATGAATATGGTTTAGATTGTGCATGAATTAAAAAAAAAATTGAAAAAAATACAGTACCTATTCATTCCCTAAGACAACCCTTATAACTTATTATGTAACAGCGATCCCCAGAACAAGTAATACTCTCCGGGTAAAGCCGTGGTCAGGATTAAATGTCTTCCAGATGGATGTTCTTACATAATCTGAGCTGTGGGTGGATTATTTTGTATCTGGATTTGGTTCTCATAGAAACATAAACAGAACTTTATTAAAACATTTTTAGAGTTTTTTTTTATAGTTTGCTGGACAAATTGGTGGGATATGCATGCACTTATGATACAATTGGCCCTGTATCTGCAACTTTGGTCTCTTTTTCTTTATTTTAAGTGTTAACTTCTTTCAACAGTCATAGTACATATATATATATATCTACTATATAATCATCTAATTCTGTCTGTCTGTAACGGAAATCCCGAGTCGCTGGTTGGTCGCGCCCGGCTGGACGTGACCAATCAGCGACAGGCACAGTCCGGCCACGAATTGGCGCAGGATTTGAACCATGCATGCCACTGCTATCGTCGGGAGATCAGCTGCGCTAGCCGCTGATCTACCGACGGTAGCCGTGGGTCATCTCCGGCCGCATGGAGGTCAGCGGCTACACAGCGGAAGTACCCTGACCGGCGGCCTCCACGTAAACCACACCAGCAGCAGCCTCTATATACCCCAGCAGCAGCCTCCAAATATACTCCCTAGAATACCCGATGCGTTAGAATCGGGCCACCATCTAGTATATATATATATATTGTGAGACAGTGAAGGAATATGTGGTGAATGAGGTGTATATTTCACCTAAGTACCTTGCTGACTGGTATGAGCGAAATGTGTGGCTTTGTAAACCTGGTGGTAAAGAAAGGTCACTACACCTGCCATTCAGTACACGCTTGCAGCTCAGACCTGAATCCACTCAGGTGTTGATTAGGAAGCCAGAAGTAGGTGCTTGGGAGCACAGTCAGGGAGCTCATTCAGTCTGGACAAGGGGTCCAGGCACAGAAGGTGTCTCCAAGAGTGTGGGAGCTGTCTTTAGCCCGGACACAGGGAGGTGTCCTGGCACAAGGAAGCAGTCTCTAAGAGTGTGAGCTATCTCAGTCTGGGTGCAGGAAGTACCCCGGACACAGGAGTAGTCGCAGTGAGAATCCGTGCGAATAGCGACTGAATAGGAGGTGACCTCTCTCAAGTCTGGACATTGGAGTTGCCTTCAGACATAAAGAGGAGTGTCTGTGAAACTCCATACTGGTAACATATGTGATATGTGTTGTTTTGGGCACAGACTGGTAGAGTCTGGGTCCCGGATAGAGAGGGCCATCTATCTAAGTGTAATTAGAGGCTAGACAAGCCCAGGTTTTCTGTTTATGATTTGTTTTTATCTGTGTGCTGTGGACTTTAATAAAACTGGTTGCGGCCAGTTTTCACCAAACTGCTGTCTGAATGAACTGTTTCCGTGCCATTCTGTCTACCCAGACAGCGATCCTAGAGCTAAACCCCCGGAAGGCTACAATTGGCGGAGAATGCTGGGGCAGCGCAGGGCCTGATACAGTTAGTGCTGGAGTGTGCATGCAGCACAGTGGCGAGAGACAGCATTAAAGGTGAAGTCTATTGAAATAGCAACAGAGAAAAAAAAAAAGAGTGTGTCAGCAGAAACGTCTGTTTGGAGCAGTCTTGGAGAGACAGTGGCCCTGATAGGGTCTGCAGAGAGAAAATGTCTGCACAGCAAAGCTGAACTTGTTGTGAAAATGACTGTGGAATGTGCAGCAGCAAAAGAAAAGTTTGTGGAGCAGTCTTAAAGAGACAGTAGCCCTAATAGACTTTGCAAAGGAAAAAAAAAAAAAAAAAAGTGGTTGCACAGCAAGGCTGAATTTTCTGTGGAAAAAAAGCTGTGTAGTGTGTATGTCTTGAGTGAAGACTGCCGTTGTTAAGACAGAGAAGTCTGACAGCATGGATGACAGCATGGAGGCGCTGTTTGAACAAATGGCACAAGTTAATGTGCAACATAAAACTGCCGTGGTTGAGACAGATGAGTCCGGCAGTATGGAGGAGCTCATTGAGTACCTGGCCCAGGCCCAGCGAAGCATGGAGCAGAGCATGGAGCAGCAGCGCCTGCAGCACCAGCAGCGCATGCAGGAGCACTGGCAGCAATTCCTGCAGCAGCAGCAGGAGAATAACCGGTTATTTGTTGAGCAGATGACAGCACCAAAAAAGGATTTCGGTGCCGCGTCCCGAAGTAATGTTGTGAAGGCACCGGCGTTGTCCGCTATAAAGAAGGCGGTAAGACGGTCCTTGAGAAAAATGACACCTCGTGATGATGTGGAGGTATATCTTACTAGGTTTGAGAGACTGGCAGAGAAGGAGAATCTGCCACTATCTGAGTGGGCCATGGCGGTCGTACCCTATCTGATTGGGGAACCCAAAAAGTCTGGGCTGACCTGAGCAAGCAGGACAGCGAAGACTATGCCAAGTTGAAAGCGGCGATTCTTACCCGGCTGGGTGTTACGGTGACAGCCCGTGCCAGGGGAGTTCGTGACTGGAGATACAGTTGGGAGTCTGCAGTCAGCAGGCCTGATTATGGATTTGAAAAGGTGATAGTGGACCGCTACACCCAAGCACGTCCTCCTGAGGTACAGCCGTCTGAGAGGTCGTCACTTCGGAGTTCCCGGACGCTGAACTCTCGCGGTAAGAGCGTTCCAGCTGTTGGGGACATGGGGTATGCTGATAAGCGGGTTCAGGCCCGAGGGGACATGTGGGTGGGAGAGTGTGATGGACAGTGTTGGAGCTGGCGTGAAATTGCAGCCAACTGTCCAATAGAGGGGGAGCCTATGTGTTGTGATGTTGGCAGATCCCTCTCTCCCTGCGCAGAGCCTGTGTGTGTGTCCACCTCAGCCGAAGAGACTGGACCACAGGGGTCCCCGGTGGTTGTAAGTAACTGCCCAGCACAGGCCCTCTTGGACTCAGAGAGTCCAGTGACTTCCGTATGTGACAGCCTGAGTGATAGGGACTTCATCCCTGATAAGCACCTGAGTGTGGTGTACATCCATGAAGACACCAAAGTCTACCCAGAGACTGCCGTGGACTTGGTCCCCAAACGCGGGGAGGTTTCATATGAAGTGGGGGTAGTGAAGACCCTGGTGCACCCCGTTATATTGGGTAATGACTTTCCCCGGTCTGAGGATCTCTGGGGGAAAAATGTTTCTGATGGACAGTGTGATGAAGCTCCTACTGAGGGTGCGCAGTCCCGAGGGGCGGAACACAATGCTAGTGGGCCGTTAAACTTATGTGATAATGATGATGACCATGATAATATTGATAATGATAATGATGATCATGATAATGATGATGACCATGATGAGGATGCTGATATTGATAATGATGATAATGCTAATCATAATAGTGATGATACTGATGATGACCGTGATAAAGATGACATTTCTTTGCAGGTGATGTTGGGAGACGAGGATGGTGGTTCTCGGGAACCGAGTGTCCCTGACCTGCCTGGCTCCTGTGACAATTTTGGGAGTGAGCCGGTGCGAGACCCCACTCTTAAAACGGCACAGGAGAATGTAATTGTTCTGAATGAGGTTCCCCAAGAGCCTGGCTCTGAGGAAAGGTTTCCTCATGCTGCCATGAACAATAACCTATTGTATAGGGACACTGAAGTCCAGGGAGAGGTCGTGAGTCAGCTCCTGGTACCTGAGCTATATGGAAGTATAGTGCTGGGGTTATCACATAGTCACATACTTGAGGGACCACCTGAGGGAAACCAGGGACCAGATGGTGAAGTTAATGTTGTGGATGACATGTTAACTAAGGTTCCAGATCAAGATGTGAATGAGAATGAATTGTATAACCCTGACAGTGAGCCGGATGTGAATGAGAATGAATTGTATAACCCTGACAGTGAGCAGGATGTGAATGAGAATAAATTGTATAACCCTGAAAGTGAGCCAGATGTGGCTGAGAAAAGGGGGTCAGACAGGGATAGTGGTGGTGATAGTGAGTCATCTGATGACAATAAAGCAACCAGTGCAAGTGAGGAAGGCATGGTAGCAGAGGAGATTGAGAGTCCTGAGAGGAAGGCTGAGGCTGACCTTGCAGTCGGACGGAGGATGGCATCTGAAGATGTTGTACAGTTGGCCGGTTCCCTGGCGAAGACTAAGGTGAAAGACAGGACTCTGAAACTGAACACAGCACAAGTGGATGCTGTTGAAAATGAGAAGTTATCAATGTATGGTGTGGATCTGCATCAGGCCAAGGACTCTGAAGGTGATGCTGCAGAGGTGGAGAAAGCCATGGAAGTGGTGGACACCAGGCCAGGTGCCTCACCAGAGGCTGATGTCTCAAGTGAAGCTGTGAGGAACAAGACTGAAGATGTGGGGAATGACTCTGCCCCGGAATATGTTTCTGCCGGAGACAGCGGCGTGGACGGTGTACTGTCCGGATCCGTGGCTGCGACTCGCGAAGCTCGGGCCGGAAATTCGGCGCCCGGTGCGCCATCGGAGTTCCCGAGCGACCCAAAGGATCTGGATAAATCCCAAGATGAGATTTTGAGACCTCGGGTTGGCCTTGGTGAGCTCAGGCGCATTTTCATGGAGTCTACACTTGAACCACGTCCCAGTGAGTGGGAGGGGCGATGTGTCGCTCCGTTGCCGCTGCAGATACACGGGAGCTCAGATGGGATGCAGAACGTGGTGGAAAAGAAGACTGATGGTAGGGCTTCTGAGCATGTCCTACCAGAAGAGCCTGAAGAAAGGGCCGAAGACGTAAAGGACGTCCAACAACTACAGGAGAAGATGCGTAGCCATGAGGATCTCCTGGAGAAAGAAGTAAGAGCTCTGAGTCTGATGCAAAGTGAGCCTGTACCAGAAGAGGATAAATTATGTGTACCGACCAAGAAAAACGATCAGCTCCCTCTACAGTGCCAATCGTTTGAACAGTGTGGCTCGGAATGGTCAGAGACCATGACAGAGGCGCTTGGGTTCTGTGAGGTAGAATTTATGAATCAACTGATATTTAAGAAAGTAGATGTGCTAAAGAAAGTTCAGGGGGAATTAGAGAAAACCCCTATACCTCCTGTGACAGTTGGTGACACAGGGTCAGTGCCCCAAAAACAGGAGGTACGAAAGTTTCTGAGGAAGAATCAGCAGAGCTGTTCTGACGTGCCTGGTCGTACTTATCTGGTGAGCCACTATACCGAGACTGAGGCTGGCACTAAAGTCAAGATGAAACCGTGCAGGATACCCGAGGCCCGCAGAGAGTATAGGCCTGGGAGGGTACAGGGTAGTGCGGATGCTTCAGATGAAGAGAAAACTGATGTTGGCTATGACAGTGGTGAGGATGAAGCTGATGAGGGCCATGACTGGTCCAGAGTTCACTGTCTCTGTTGGATTGTTGACCAGCCCTCCGGTCTGGATGACCAGCCCTCCGGTCTGGAGAAGAGGGAGGGGATATGTGAGACAGTGAAGGAATATGTGGTGAATGAGGTGTATATTTCACCTAAGTACCTTGCTGACTGGTATGAGCGAAATGTGTGGCTTTGTAAACCTGGTGGTAAAGAAAGGTCACTACACCTGCCATTCAGTACACGCTTGCAGCTCAGACCTGAATCCACTCAGGTGTTGATTAGGAAGCCAGAAGTAGGTGCTTGGGAGCACAGTCAGGGAGCTCATTCAGTCTGGACAAGGGGTCCAGGCACAGAAGGTGTCTCCAAGAGTGTGGGAGCTGTCTTTAGCCCGGACACAGGGAGGTGTCCTGGCACAAGGAAGCAGTCTCTAAGAGTGTGAGCTATCTCAGTCTGGGTGCAGGAAGTACCCCGGACACAGGAGTAGTCGCAGTGAGAATCCGTGCGAATAGCGACTGAATAGGAGGTGACCTCTCTCAAGTCTGGACATTGGAGTTGCCTTCAGACATAAAGAGGAGTGTCTGTGAAACTCCATACTGGTAACATATGTGATATGTGTTGTTTTGGGCACAGACTGGTAGAGTCTGGGTCCCGGATAGAGAGGGCCATCTATCTAAGTGTAATTAGAGGCTAGACAAGCCCAGGTTTTCTGTTTATGATTTGTTTTTATCTGTGTGCTGTGGACTTTAATAAAACTGGTTGCGACCAGTTTTCACCAAACTGCTGTCTGAATGAACTGTTTCCGTGCCATTCTGTCTACCCAGACAGCGATCCTAGAGCTAAACCCCCCCGGAAGGCTACAATATATATATATATATATATATATATATATATATTGTAAGCTTTTCAGGGGATATAGCTCTAGGATCGCCGTCTGGGTAGACAGAGTGGCACGAAAACAGTTCATTCACACAGCAGTTCTGGTGAAAACTGGCCGCAACCAGCTTTATTAAAGTCCACAGCAAACAGATAAAAATAAATCATAAACATAAGACCTGGGCTTGTCGAGCCACTAATTACACTTAGATAGATTTCCCTTTCTATCCGGGTCCAGACTCTACCAGTCTGTGCCCAAAACAACACATATGTTCAGTAGTTACCAGCGTGGAGTTTCACAGAGTCTCTTCCTTGTGTCTGAAGGCACCTTCAATGTCCAGACTTGAGAGAGCTCCCCTCCTATTCAGCCGCTATTCGCACGGATTCTCACTGAGACTACTCCTGTGTCCGGGGTACATCGAGCACCCAGACTGAGACAGCTCATACTCCTGGAGACTGCTTCTTGTGCCTAGACTCCTTGTCCAGACTAAGCGAGCTCTCTGTGTTCAAACACACCTACTTCTGGTCTCCTAATTAACACCTGAGTGATTTCAGGCCTGAGCTGCAAGTGTGTACTGAATGTTAGGTGTAGTGACCTTTCTCTACCACTAGGTCTACAAAGCCACACACCTCCCTTATACCAGTCAGTAAAGTAGCTAGGTGAAATATACACCCCATTCAATACACATACTCTCACTGTCTCACATATCCCCCCCCTCTTCTCCAGACCGGAGGGCTGGTCATCCAGACCGGAGGGCTGGTTAACAATCCAACAGAGACAGTGAACTCTGGACCAGTCATGGCCCTCATCAGCTTCATCTTCACCACTGTCATTTGTATCTTCACCTGAGTCATAGCCAACATCAGCTTTCTCTTCATCTGAAGCATCCGTACTACCCTGTACCCTCCCAGGCCTATGCTCTCTGCGGGCCTCGGGTATCCTGCACGGTTTCATCTTGACCTTAGGGCCGGGCTCAGTTTCGATATAGTGCCTGGCCAGAGAAGTACGACCAGGCACGTCAGAACACCTCTGCTGATTCTTCCACAGAAACTCTCGTACCTCCTGTTTTTGGGGCACTGACCCTGTGTCACCAACTGTCACAGGAGGTATAGGGTTTTTTTCACCTTTCTCTAATTCCCCCTGAACCTTTTTTAGCACATCTACTTTCTTAAATATCAGTTGGTTCATAAATTCTATTTCACAGAACTTAAGCACCTCTGCCATGGTCTCTGACCATTTTGAGCCACACTGTTCCCACAATTGGCACTGTAGAGGAAGCTGATCGTTTTTCTTTTTCGGTACACATAATTCATCCTCTTCTTGTACAGGCTCACTTTGCATAAGACTCAGAGCTCTTACTTCTTTCTTCAGGAGATCCTCATAGCTCTGATCACGCTCCTTCATCACAGTTTGGAGTTTTTTCTGAGAAGTAATCAATTCATCTGGTACCTGTTGGACGTCTTGTATGTCTTCGGCCCCTTCTTCAGGCTCTTCTGGTAGAACATGCTCAGAAGCCCTACCATCAGTCTTACATTCTGCCTCTTCAGTCACATCATTATGGTCTCCAATATTTCCATTTATTCCGGCTTTCAAGTTCTCCTTGATAGCGGCATCTGTATACTCAGAACCCGCCGGATTCTTCTCTTCCACCACGTTCTGCATCCCATCTGAGCTCCCGTGTGTCTGCAGCGGCAACGGAGTGACACATCGCTTTTCCCATTTGTTGGGACGTGGCTCCGATGTAGACTCCCTGAAAGTGCGCTTGAGCTCACCAACGCCAGCCCGATGTCTCAAAATCTCATCTTGTGACTTATCCAGATCCCTGGTATCACTCGGGAACACTGCTGGGGCTCCGGGCGCCGAACTTCCAGCCTGAGCTTCACGAGTTGCAGCTACTGATGAGGCATCTGGTTTGGTGTCTACCACTTCTATGGCTTTTTCCACCTCTGCAGCATCACCTTCAGAGTCCTTGGCATGATGCAGATCCACACCACACACCGACAACTTCTCATCTTCAACAGCATCCACTTGTGCTGTGTTCAGGTTCAGAGTCCTGCCTTTAAAGCTCAGCTCTCCTCCTTTCACCTTAGTCTTCGCCAGGGAACCGGCCAACTGTAAAACATCTTCAGATGCCATCTTCTGTCTGGCTGTAAGGTCAGCATCAGCTTTCTTCTCAGGACTCTCAACCTCCTCTGCTACCATGCCTTTCTCATTTGCACTGGTTGCTTTATTGTCATCAGATGATTCACTATCACTCCCACTATCCCTGTCTGACCCCTTTTTCTCAGATACATCCGGGTCACTTTCAGGGTTATACACATCATTCTCATTCTCATCCTGCTCACTTTCAGGAGTATACAATTCATTCTCATTCACATCCTGATCTGGAACCTTAGTTAACATGTCATCCACAACATTAACTTCACCATCTGGTCCCTCAAGTATGTGACTATGTGACAACCCCAGCACTATACTTCTATATAGCTCAGGTACTAGGAGCTGACTCACGACCTCTCCCTGGACTTCAGTGTCCCTATACAACAGGTTAGTGTTTATGGCAACATGAGGAAACCTCTCCTCAGAGCCAGGCTCTTGGGAAACCTCATTTAGAACATTTATATTTTCCTGGGCCGTTTTAAGAAGGGGTCTCGCCACTGCTCCCTCTCAAAATTGTCACAGGACACAGGTAAGTCAGGGACACTCGGTTCCCGAGAACCACCATCCTCGTCTCCCAACATCACCTGCAAAGGAATTTCATCTCTATCACAGTCATCATTATTATCAATATCATCATCATGACTATAATCAGTATCATCATCACTATCATGATCATCATCACCATCATTATCAGCATCAGCATCATTACCATGGTCATCATCATTATCATGATCATCATCATCATCATCATTATCATTATCATCATCATCATTATCATGGTCATCATCATTATCATGATCATCATCATCATCATCATCATCACATAAGTTTAACGGCCCACTAGCATTGTGTTCCGCCCCTCGGGACTGCGCACCCTCAGTAGGAGCTTCATCACACTGTCCATCAGAAACATTTTTCCCCCAGAGATCCTTAGACCGGGGAAAGTCATTACCCAATATAACGGGTTGCACCAGGTTCTTCACTACCCCCACTTCATATGAAACCTCCCCGAGTTTGGGGACCAAGTCCACAGCAGTCTCTGGGTAGACTTTGGTGTCTCCATGGATGCACACCATACTCCGGTGCTTATCAGGGATGAAGTCCCTATCAATCAGGCTATCCCATACGGAAGTCACTGGACTCTCTGAGTCCAAGAGGGCCTGTGCTGGGCAGTCATTTACAACCACCGGGCACACCTGTGGTCCAGTCTCTTCGGCTGAGGTGGACACACACACAGGCTCTGCGCAGGGAGAGAGGGATCCGCCAACATCACAACACATAGGCTCCCCCTCTATTGGACAGTTGGCTGCAATTTCACGACATCTCCAACACTGTCCATCACACTCTCCCACCCATATGTCCCCTCGGGCCCGAACCCACTTATCAGCATACCCCATGTCCCCAACAGCTGGAACGCTCTTACCGCGAGAGTTCAGCGTCCGGGAACTCTGAAGTGACGACCTCTCAGACGGCTGTACCTCAGGAGGACATGCTCGGGTGTAGCGGTTCACTACCACCTTTTCAACTCCATAATCAGGCCTGCTGACTGCAGACTCCCAACTGTATCTCCAGTCATGAACTCCCCTGGCACGGGCTGTCACTGTAACACCCAGCAGGGTAAGAATCTCCGCTTTCAGCTTGGCATAGTCTTGGCTGTCCTGCTCGCTCAGGTCAGCATAGGCCATTTGGGGTTCTCCAATCAGATAGGGTGCAACCATCATGGCCCACTCAGATAGGGGCAGATTCTCCTTCTCTGCCAGTCCCTCAAACCTAGTGAGATATACCTCCACATCATCACGAGGTGTCATCTTTTTCAGGGACCGTCTTACCGCCTTCTTTACAGCGGACAACGCAGATGACTTTGCCACATTACTTCGGGACGCGGCACCGAAATCCTTTTTTTGTGCTGCCATCTGCTCAACAAATAACCGGTTATTCTCCTGCTGCTGCTGCAGGAATTGCTGCTGGGCCTGCTGCATGCGCTGCTGGTGCTGCAGGCGCTGCTGCTCCATGCTCCGCTGGGCCTGGACCAGGTACTCAATGAGCTCCTCCATACTGCCGGACTTATCTGTCTCAACCACGGCAGTCTTATGTTGCACATTAACTTGCGCCATTTGTTCAAACAGCGCCTCCATGCTGTCATCCATGCTGTCAGACTTCTCTGTCTCAACAACGGCAGTCTTCACTCAAGACATACACACTCCACAGTCTTTTCCACAGAAAAATTCAGCTCTGCTGTGCAGACACTTTTTTTTTTCTCTGCAAACTCTATTAGGGCCACTGTCTCTTTAAGACTGCTCCAATAGACGTTTCTCCTTTGCTGCTGCACACTCCACAGTCTTTTCCACAACAAGTTCAGCTTTGCTGTGCAGACACACTTTTTTTTTTTTTTTTTCTTTTGCAAACTCTATTAGGGCTACTGTCTCTTTAAGACTGCTCCAATCAGACGTTTTTGCTGACACACTTTTTTTTTTTTTCTCTGCTGCTGCTTAACAGACTTCACCTTTATTGCTGTCTCTCGCCACTGTGCTGCACACACATTCCAGCACCAATTGTATCAGCCACTGTGCTGCCCCAGCATTCTCTGCCAATTGTAAGCTTTTCAGGGGATATAGCTCTGGGATCGCCGTCTGGGTAGACAGAGTGGCACGAAAACAGTTAATTCACACAGCAGTTCTGGTGAAAACTGTCCGCAACCAGCTTTATTAAAGTCCACAGCAAACAGATAAAAATAAATCATAAACATAAGACCTGGGCTTGTCGAGCCACTAATTACACTTAGATAGATTTTCCCTTTCTATCCGGGTCCAGACTCTACCAGTCTGTGCCCAAAACAACACATATGTTCAGTAGTTACCAGCGTGGAGTTTCACAGAGTCTCCTCCTTGTGTCTGAAGGCACCTTCAATGTCCAGACTTGAGAGAGCTCCCCTCCTATTCAGCCGCTATTCGCACGGATTCTCACTGAGACTACTCCTGTGTCCGGGGTACATCGAGCACCCAGACTGAGATAGCTCATACTCCTGGAGACTGCTTCTTGTGCCTAGACTCCTTGTCCAGACTAAGCGAGCTCTCTGACTGTGTTCAAACACACCTACTTCTGGTCTCCTAATTAACACCTGAGTGATTTCAGGCCTGAGCTGCGTGTACTGAATGTTAGGTGTAGTGACCTTTCTCTACCACTAGGTCTACAAAGCCACACACCTCCCTTATACCAGTCAGTAAAGTAGCTAGGTGAAATATACACCCCATTCAATACACATACTCTCACTGTCTCACAATATATATATATATATATACTTCTGTAAAAACAACATTTCCAAACTTCATAAGATTTAATTTGATGGAAACGTCTTTGATTCAAAGGAATAAGAACAATATTACAGGTTTGGGTCCATTACAGTGTTTAAATTTTTAAGCTCAAATTGTAAAAGGGAAACTGTCAGAACCAGACATTCTATTTACCTGAAGATATAGGAGATATAGGGTTACTCTTCAGGTATATAGCATTAAAATAATAACTGCCTGCCTTACTAGAACCACAGCCGCAGAGAGAAAATGAACTTATATCCTCTCTTTCACTTTCAGTCATAGGGGCGGTGTGGGGAGCTGTTACAGTCACCTCTCACTATATTATGAGCAAGGCTGCAATCACTCTCTGGTACTTTGATTGACAGCCTGCTCTGCAGAGTGTGTGGGTAGTGGACTTGTCAATCAAGTCACCCAGGAGTTATTACAGCTGCGCTTGGAGTATAGTGAGCATTGATTGTAACCGCTCTCTGCACCGCTCCTGTGAATGAAGGTGAGCAGCTACAGGGAGGATAAAAAGTTGATTTTCTCCCTGTTGCCACTGTTCCAGTAAGGCAGGCGGTCAGGATTTTAGCGCAATTTAACTGCAGTTTGATCTTACTGTATGAAAATTAGTGACAGTATGGTGGTGCACGAAGAGTAATAATAATAATAATAATAATCTTTATTTATATAGCACCAACATATTCCGCAGCGCTTTACAGTTTAACAATTTCAAAACACAAGTCATAGGTAACAACGTTAACAATACAATAATTAAAGCAAAATAAGCCGACCCTGCTCGTGAGAGCTTACAATCTACAATGAGGTGGGGGAGATACAAAGTACAGGTGTATATATACAATGGTGCATTTACAATGATGGTCCAGCCATCTTGAGGGAGTGAGGGATGGATGGAGATAGTGAATGGGCTACACACACACACTTACACATAGAATGACTTTGGTTAGTGAATGTGATAGGACGCTCTGAACAAATGTGTTTTGAGGGAGCGCCTGAAACCATGCAAATTGTGGATAGTCCTAATTTCTTGGGGTAGAGCATTCCAGAGGATTGGCGCAGCACGGGAGAAGTCTTGGAGTCGGGAGTGGGAGGTACGGATTAGTGCAGAGGTTAGTCGAACGTCGTTTGCAGAGCGCAGCAGTCGGTTGGGCCGATAGATAGAAATGAGGGAGGAGATGTAGGGGGTGCTGCACTGTGGAGAGATTTGTGGGTGAGAACCAGTACTTTGAATTGGATCCTATAATGAATGGGCAGCCAGTGTAAGGACTGGCGAAGAGCGGACGCGTCCGAGTACCGATTAGCCAGATGGATGACCCTGGCTGCTGCATTAAGGATGGACTGGAGAGGGGATAGTCGAGTAATGGGGAGGCCAAGTAATAGTGCGTTGCAGTAGTCCAGGCGGGAGTGGATCAATGCTACAGTGAGGGTTTTTGTTGTTTCCATTGTGAGGAAAGGGCGGATTCTAGAGATGTTCTTTAGGTGTAGACGGCAAGAGCGGGCAAGAGATTGTATATGGGAGGTGAAGGAGAGATTGGTGTCAAACATAACACCCAGACAGCGAGCCTGCTGCCGGGGTGTTATTATGGTGCCGCCCACAGAGAGGGAAATGTCAGATTTAGGGAGGTTATTAGATGGCGGGAGCAGAAGCAGTTCAGTCTTGGAGAGGTTAAGTTTCAGATAGAGAGCGGACATGATGTTGGAGACTGCGGACAGACAGTCGGTGGTGTTCTGTAGAACAGCGGGGGTAAGGTCGGGGGATGACGTGTATAGTTGTGTGTCATCGGCATAAAGATGGTACTGAAAGCCAAATCTGCTGATGGTCTGTCCAATTGGGGCCGTGTAGAGAGAGAAGAGAAGGGGGCCAAGGACTGAGCCCTGGGGTACACCGACAGTGAGAGGAAGAGGAGATGACGTGGAGCCAGAGAACGAGACACTGAAGGAGCGATCAGAAAGATAGGAGGAGAACCAGGAGAGAACAGTGTCCTTAATACCTAGTGACTGGAGCCTAGACAGTAGGAGACGGTGGTCAACCGTGTCAAAAGCTGCAGAAAGGTCGAGAAGAATGAGCAGAGAGTGGTCACCGTTACGTTTTGCTGTAAGAAGGTCATTGGTCACTTTGATGAGTGCAGTTTCAGTCGAATGTAGGGGTCGGAAGCCGGACTGTGAAGGGTCTAGGAGGAGTGAGTGGAGAGGTAACGGGTGAGGCGGGAGTATACTAGGCGCTCCAAAAGTTTAGAGATGAAGGGGAGATTGGAGACCGGTCTGTAGTTGTTTGTGCAGGAAGGGTCAAGAGTAGTTACATTATATTGTGTATGAAGAGTAAGGACAGTATATTATAATGTATAACAAGTATTGGCAGTATATTATCAAATATGAAAAGTAATGGTAGCTTTCTGTAGTGTATGAAGAATAATGGAAAAATGTGGTGTATGAAGAGTAGTGACAGTATATTGTAGAGTACAAAGAGTAGTGGCAGTGTATATTAGTGCATGAAGCATAGTGACAGTGTATTGCATTAATAGTAGTGAGCAAAATATTGTAGAGTATAATGACTAGGGATAGTATATTGTATTATATGTGTATTATTGGCAGTGTATTGAAGATTATGAGGAGTGGTGACTTTATATTGTAGTGTTTACAGAATAGTGGCAGTATATTGTAGTGTATGAAGAATAGTAGCAGTGTATTATGGTATATGAAAAGCATTAACTTATATTGTATAAATAATAGTGGCATTATATTGTAGAGTACAAAAACTAGGGAAAGTATATTACACTGTGTGAGTAGTAGTGGCAGTATATCGAAGAGTATGAGGAGTAGTGGCAGTATATTGAAGAGTATGAAGAGTAGTGGCAGTATATTGAATTGTATAAATATAGTGTCTGTATATCAAGAATATTGTTTAAATATTGTATTGTATGAAGGGTGATGGCTGTATATGGTAATCTATAAAGAGTAGTGCAAGAAGTTTATTGTACTGTGTGTGTAATTTTAGCAGCATGTTGTAAGGATAGTGACAATATATTGCAATGTAAGAAGAATAGTAAAGATAGCAGCAGAAGATTGCAGAGCGTTACGATTGGTGACAGTAGAAAGAATAGAACGTAAACATAAGTGTAGTGACGTGACAGTATAACAATTTATGACATTAAATGGTAAAGTTTCAAGAATAATGTCAGTATGGTAGTATACGAGGAGTAGAGACAAGACTGGTGAGACCCAAATACCTTATTTAACCCAGTGCATCCCATGAAATTAAGAGAAGACACCATTTTAAAACAAAACTCTTTCTTTTAACCCCTTAACCCCCAAGAGTAGTTTGCACGTTAATGACCGGGCCAATTTTTACAATTCTGACCACTGTCTCTTTATGAGGTTATAACTCTGGAACGCTTCAGCGGATCTTCACGATTCTGAAAACATTTTCTCGTGACATATTGTACTTCATGATAGTGGTAAAATTTCTTCGATATAACTTGCATTTATTTATGAAAAAAATGGAAATACGGCAAAAATTTTGAAAATTTTGCAATTTCAAATTTTTAATTTTTATTCCCTTAAAACAGAGAAATACAGTATGTCACACAAAATAGTTGCTAAATAACATTTCCCACATGTCTACTTTACATCAGCACTATTTTGGAACAAAATTTTTTTTTGTTAGGAAGTTATAAGGGTTAAAAGTTGACCAGCGATTTGTCATTTTTACAACAATATGTACAAGACCATTTTTTGTAGGGACCACCTCACATTTGAAGTCACTTTGAGGGGTCTATATGGCAGAAAATACCCAAAATTGACACCATTCTAAAATCTGCACCCCTCAAGGTACTCAAAACCACATTCAAGAAGTTTATTAACCCTTCAGGTGCTTCACAGAAGCTGATGCAACGTGGAAGGAAAAAATGAACATTTAACTTTTTAGTCACAAAAATGATCTTTTACAAACAATTTTTTTATTTTAACAAGGGTAAAAGGAGAAAATGGACCGATAATGTTGTGCAATTTCTCCTGAGTACGCCAATACCCCATATGTGGGGAAAACCACTGTCTGGGCGCACGGCAGGGCTCGGAAGGGAAGGAGCGCAATTTGACTTTTTCAACCAAAAATTGGCTGGAATTGAGATTGGACGCCATGTCATGTTTGGAGAGCCCCTGATGTGCCTAAACACCACAAGTGACACCATTTTGGAAACTAGACCCCCTAAGGAACTTTTCTAGATATGTTGTGAGCACTTTGAACCCCCAAGTGTTTGACTAAAGTTTATAATGCCTGGGTGTGAAAAAAAAACAATTCCACAAAAATGATTTTTTAGTACCCAATATTTGATTTTTCCCATGGAAATTGGAGCCCAAAAGTTGTTTTCCAGTTTGTCCTGAGTACGCTGATACCCCATATGTGGGGGAGGAAACTGTTTGGGCGCACAGCAGGGCTCGGAAAGGAAGTAATGACGTTTTGGAATGCAGATTTTGATGGGTGTCATGTTCAGATTGCAGACGCCTGATGTGCCTAAACAGTGGAAACCCCCCACAACTGACCCCATTTTGGAAACTAGACCCCCTAAGGAACTTATCTAGATCAGTGGTGAGCACTTTGAACCCCCAAGTGCTTCACACAAGTTTATAATGCCCGAGCATGAAAATAAAAAATCCTATTTTTTTTCCCACAAAAAAATATCTTTTAGTCACCAATTTTTTATTTTCCCAAGGGTAACAGGAGAAATTGGACCACAATAGTTGCTGTCCAATTTGTCCTTAGTACGTTGATACCCCATAAGTGGGGGGGAACGACTGTTTGGGCGCATGGCAGAGCTCGGAAGGGAAGGAGCACCATTTTTACTTTTTCAAACCAAATATTGCCTGGAATCGAGATTAGACGCCATGTCGCGTTTGGATAGCCCCTGATGTACCTAAACAGTGGAAACCCCCCACAAGTTACCCCATTTAACAAACTAGACCCCTAAGGAACTTATCTAGATCTGTGGTGAGCACTTTGAACCCCCAAGTGCTTCATACAAGTTTATGACGAAGAGCCGTAAAATTAAAAAATCATATTTTTTCCACAAAAATGATCTTTTCACCACAATTTTTATTTTTCCAAGGGTAACAAGACCTCAAGAGTTATTGTGCAATTCGTCCTGAGTACGCCAATACCCAATATGTGGGAGTAAACCACTGTTTGGGTGCATGGCAGAGCTCGGAAGGGAAGGAGCGCCGTTTGACTTTTTCAACGCAGAATTGTCTGGACGCCATGTCGCGTTTGGAGAGCCCCTGATGTGCGTAAACAGTGGAAACCACCACAAGTGACACCATTTTGGAAGCTAAACCACCTAAGGAACTTATCTAGATCTGTTGTGAGCACTTTGATCCCTCAAGTGTTTCACTAAAGTTTGTAATGCCTGGGTGTGGAAAAAAAAAATTCTGCAAAAATGATTTTTTAGTCCCCAGTTTTTGATTTTTCCCAAGGAAATTGGACCCCAATAGTTGTTGGCCAATTTGTCCTGAGGACGCTGATACCCCATATATGGGGGGAAATACTGTTTGGGCGCACGGCAGGGCTCGGAAAGGAAGTAATGACGTTTTGGAATGCAGATTTTGATGGGTGTCATGTTCAGTTTGCAGAGCCCCTGATGTGCCTAAACAGTGGAAACCCCCCATAAGTCACCCTATTTGTAAACTAGACCCCCTAAGGAACTTATCTAGACCTGTGGTGAGCACTTTGAACCCCAAGTGATTCACACAAGTTTATAATGCCTGGGCATGAAAATTAAAAATCCTATTTTTCTCCCACAAAAATGATCTTATAGTCACCAATTTTTTTATTTTCCCAAGGGTAACAGGAGAAATTGGACCCCAAAAATGTTCCAAAGAGTACGCTGATACCCCATATGTGGGAGAAAACTACTGTGTGGGCACATGTCAGGGTTCGGAATAGAAGTAGTGACGTTTTGTAATGCAGACTTTGATGGAAAGGTCTGCGGGTGTCATGTCGTGTTTGGAGAGCCCCTGATGTGCCTAAACAGTGGAAACCCCCACAAGTGACCCCATTTTGGAAACTAGACCCCACAAGGAACTTATCTAGATGTGTGGTGAGAACTTTAAACCCCCAAGTGCTTCACAGAAGTTTATAATGTAGCGCC
>JARQOD010000003.1:95517331-95729423 GCA_033576555.1 Oophaga sylvatica
GTCCCTCAAACCTAGTGAGATATACCTCCACATCATCACGAGGTGTCATCTTTTTCAGGGACCGTCTTACCGCCTTCTTTACAGCGGACAACGCAGATGACTTTGCCACATTACTTCGGGACGCGGCACCGAAATCCTTTTTTTGTGCTGCCATCTGCTCAACAAATAACCGGTTATTCTCCTGCTGCTGCTGCAGGAATTGCTGCTGGGCCTGCTGCATGCGCTGCTGGTGCTGCAGGCGCTGCTGCTCCATGCTCCGCTGGGCCTGGACCAGGTACTCAATGAGCTCCTCCATACTGCCGGACTTATCTGTCTCAACCACGCAGTCTTATGTTGCACATTAACTTGCGCCATTTGTTCAAACAGCGCCTCCATGCTGTCATCCATGCTGTCAGACTTCTCTGTCTCAACAACGGCAGTCTTCACTCAAGACATACACACTCCACAGTCTTTTCCACAGAAAAATTCAGCTCTGCTGTGCAGACACTTTTTTTTTTCTCTGCAAACTCTATTAGGGCCACTGTCTCTTTAAGACTGCTCCAATAGACGTTTCTCCTTTGCTGCTGCACACTCCACAGTCTTTTCCACAACAAGTTCAGCTTTGCTGTGCAGACACACTTTTTTTTTTTTTTTTTTCTTTTGCAAACTCTATTAGGGCTACTGTCTCTTTAAGACTGCTCCAATCAGACGTTTTTGCTGACACACTTTTTTTTTTTTTCTCTGCTGCTGCTTAACAGACTTCACCTTTATTGCTGTCTCTCGCCACTGTGCTGCACACACATTCCAGCACCAATTGTATCAGCCACTGTGCTGCCCCAGCATTCTCTGCCAATTGTAAGCTTTTCAGGGGATATAGCTCTGGGATCGCCGTCTGGGTAGACAGAGTGGCACGAAAACAGTTAATTCACACAGCAGTTCTGGTGAAAACTGTCCGCAACCAGCTTTATTAAAGTCCACAGCAAACAGATAAAAATAAATCATAAACATAAGACCTGGGCTTGTCGAGCCACTAATTACACTTAGATAGATTTCCCTTTCTATCCGGGTCCAGACTCTACAGTCTGTGCCCAAAACAACACATATGTTCAGTAGTTACCAGCGTGGAGTTTCACAGAGTCTCCTCCTTGTGTCTGAAGGCACCTTCAATGTCCAGACTTGAGAGAGCTCCCCTCCTATTCAGCCGCTATTCGCACGGATTCTCACTGAGACTACTCCTGTGTCCGGGGTACATCGAGCACCCAGACTGAGATAGCTCATACTCCTGGAGACTGCTTCTTGTGCCTAGACTCCTTGTCCAGACTAAGCGAGCTCTCTGACTGTGTTCAAACACACCTACTTCTGGTCTCCTAATTAACACCTGAGTGATTTCAGGCCTGAGCTGCGTGTACTGAATGTTAGGTGTAGTGACCTTTCTCTACCACTAGGTCTACAAAGCCACACACCTCCCTTATACCAGTCAGTAAAGTAGCTAGGTGAAATATACACCCCATTCAATACACATACTCTCACTGTCTCACAATATATATATATATATATACTTCTGTAAAAACAACATTTCCAAACTTCATAAGATTTAATTTGATGGAAACGTCTTTGATTCAAAGGAATAAGAACAATATTACAGGTTTGGGTCCATTACAGTGTTTAAATTTTTAAGCTCAAATTGTAAAAGGGAAACTGTCAGAACCAGACATTCTATTTACCTGAAGATATAGGAGATATAGGGTTACTCTTCAGGTATATAGCATTAAAATAATAACTGCCTGCCTTACTAGAACCACAGCCGCAGAGAGAAAATGAACTTATATCCTCTCTTTCACTTTCAGTCATAGGGGCGGTGTGGGGAGCTGTTACAGTCACCTCTCACTATATTATGAGCAAGGCTGCAATCACTCTCTGGTACTTTGATTGACAGCCTGCTCTGCAGAGTGTGTGGGTAGTGGACTTGTCAATCAAGTCACCCAGGAGTTATTACAGCTGCGCTTGGAGTATAGTGAGCATTGATTGTAACCGCTCTCTGCACCGCTCCTGTGAATGAAGGTGAGCAGCTACAGGGAGGATAAAAAGTTGATTTTCTCCCTGTTGCCACTGTTCCAGTAAGGCAGGCGGTCAGGATTTTAGCGCAATTTAACTGCAGTTTGATCTTACTGTATGAAAATTAGTGACAGTATGGTGGTGCACGAAGAGTAATAATAATAATAATAATAATCTTTATTTATATAGCACCAACATATTCCGCAGCGCTTTACAGTTTAACAATTTCAAAACACAAGTCATAGGTAACAACGTTAACAATACAATAATTAAAGCAAAATAAGCCGACCCTGCTCGTGAGAGCTTACAATCTACAATGAGGTGGGGGAGATACAAAGTACAGGTGTATATATACAATGGTGCATTTACAATGATGGTCCAGCCATCTTGAGGGAGTGAGGGATGGATGGAGATAGTGAATGGGCTACACACACACACTTACACATAGAATGACTTTGGTTAGTGAATGTGATAGGACGCTCTGAACAAATGTGTTTTGAGGGAGCGCCTGAAACCATGCAAATTGTGGATAGTCCTAATTTCTTGGGGTAGAGCATTCCAGAGGATTGGCGCAGCACGGGAGAAGTCTTGGAGTCGGGAGTGGGAGGTACGGATTAGTGCAGAGGTTAGTCGAACGTCGTTTGCAGAGCGCAGCAGTCGGTTGGGCCGATAGATAGAAATGAGGGAGGAGATGTAGGGGGGTGCTGCACTGTGGAGAGATTTGTGGGTGAGAACCAGTACTTTGAATTGGATCCTATAATGAATGGGCAGCCAGTGTAAGGACTGGCGAAGAGCGGACGCGTCCGAGTACCGATTAGCCAGATGGATGACCCTGGCTGCTGCATTAAGGATGGACTGGAGAGGGGATAGTCGAGTAATGGGGAGGCCAAGTAATAGTGCGTTGCAGTAGTCCAGGCGGGAGTGGATCAATGCTACAGTGAGGGTTTTTGTTGTTTCCATTGTGAGGAAAGGGCGGATTCTAGAGATGTTCTTTAGGTGTAGACGGCAAGAGCGGGCAAGAGATTGTATATGGGAGGTGAAGGAGAGATTGGTGTCAAACATAACACCCAGACAGCGAGCCTGCTGCCGGGGTGTTATTATGGTGCCGCCCACAGAGAGGGAAATGTCAGATTTAGGGAGGTTATTAGATGGCGGGAGCAGAAGCAGTTCAGTCTTGGAGAGGTTAAGTTTCAGATAGAGAGCGGACATGATGTTGGAGACTGCGGACAGACAGTCGGTGGTGTTCTGTAGAACAGCGGGGGTAAGGTCGGGGGATGACGTGTATAGTTGTGTGTCATCGGCATAAAGATGGTACTGAAAGCCAAATCTGCTGATGGTCTGTCCAATTGGGGCCGTGTAGAGAGAGAAGAGAAGGGGGCCAAGGACTGAGCCCTGGGGTACACCGACAGTGAGAGGAAGAGGAGATGACGTGGAGCCAGAGAACGAGACACTGAAGGAGCGATCAGAAAGATAGGAGGAGAACCAGGAGAGAACAGTGTCCTTAATACCTAGTGACTGGAGCCTAGACAGTAGGAGACGGTGGTCAACCGTGTCAAAAGCTGCAGAAAGGTCGAGAAGAATGAGCAGAGAGTGGTCACCGTTACGTTTTGCTGTAAGAAGGTCATTGGTCACTTTGATGAGTGCAGTTTCAGTCGAATGTAGGGGTCGGAAGCCGGACTGTGAAGGGTCTAGGAGGGAGTGAGTGGAGAGGTAACGGGTGAGGCGGGAGTATACTAGGCGCTCCAAAAGTTTAGAGATGAAGGGGAGATTGGAGACCGGTCTGTAGTTGTTTGTGCAGGAAGGGTCAAGAGTAGTTACATTATATTGTGTATGAAGAGTAAGGACAGTATATTATAATGTATAACAAGTATTGGCAGTATATTATCAAATATGAAAAGTAATGGTAGCTTTCTGTAGTGTATGAAGAATAATGGAAAAATGTGGTGTATGAAGAGTAGTGACAGTATATTGTAGAGTACAAAGAGTAGTGGCAGTGTATATTAGTGCATGAAGCATAGTGACAGTGTATTGCATTAATAGTAGTGAGCAAAATATTGTAGAGTATAATGACTAGGGATAGTATATTGTATTATATGTGTATTATTGGCAGTGTATTGAAGATTATGAGGAGTGGTGACTTTATATTGTAGTGTTTACAGAATAGTGGCAGTATATTGTAGTGTATGAAGAATAGTAGCAGTGTATTATGGTATATGAAAAGCATTAACTTATATTGTATAAATAATAGTGGCATTATATTGTAGAGTACAAAAACTAGGGAAAGTATATTACACTGTGTGAGTAGTAGTGGCAGTATATCGAAGAGTATGAGGAGTAGTGGCAGTATATTGAAGAGTATGAAGAGTAGTGGCAGTATATTGAATTGTATAAATATAGTGTCTGTATATCAAGAATATTGTTTAAATATTGTATTGTATGAAGGGTGATGGCTGTATATGGTAATCTATAAAGAGTAGTGCAAGAAGTTTATTGTACTGTGTGTGTAATTTTAGCAGCATGTTGTAAGGATAGTGACAATATATTGCAATGTAAGAAGAATAGTAAAGATAGCAGCAGAAGATTGCAGAGCGTTACGATTGGTGACAGTAGAAAGAATAGAACGTAAACATAAGTGTAGTGACGTGACAGTATAACAATTTATGACATTAAATGGTAAAGTTTCAAGAATAATGTCAGTATGGTAGTATACGAGGAGTAGAGACAAGACTGGTGAGACCCAAATACCTTATTTAACCCAGTGCATCCCATGAAATTAAGAGAAGACACCATTTTAAAACAAAACTCTTTCTTTTAACCCCTTAACCCCCAAGAGTAGTTTGCACGTTAATGACCGGGCCAATTTTTACAATTCTGACCACTGTCTCTTTATGAGGTTATAACTCTGGAACGCTTCAGCGGATCTTCACGATTCTGAAAACATTTTCTCGTGACATATTGTACTTCATGATAGTGGTAAAATTTCTTCGATATAACTTGCATTTATTTATGAAAAAAATGGAAATACGGCAAAAATTTTGAAAATTTTGCAATTTTCAAATTTTTAATTTTTATTCCCTTAAAACAGAGAAATACAGTATGTCACACAAAATAGTTGCTAAATAACATTTCCCACATGTCTACTTTACATCAGCACTATTTTGGAACAAAATTTTTTTTTGTTAGGAAGTTATAAGGGTTAAAAGTTGACCAGCGATTTGTCATTTTTACAACAATATGTACAAGACCATTTTTTGTAGGGACCACCTCACATTTGAAGTCACTTTGAGGGGTCTATATGGCAGAAAATACCCAAAATTGACACCATTCTAAAATCTGCACCCCTCAAGGTACTCAAAACCACATTCAAGAAGTTTATTAACCCTTCAGGTGCTTCACAGAAGCTGATGCAACGTGGAAGGAAAAAATGAACATTTAACTTTTTAGTCACAAAAATGATCTTTTACAAACAATTTTTTTATTTTAACAAGGGTAAAAGGAGAAAATGGACCGATAATGTTGTGCAATTTCTCCTGAGTACGCCAATACCCCATATGTGGGGGAAAACCACTGTCTGGGCGCACGGCAGGGCTCGGAAGGGAAGGAGCGCAATTTGACTTTTTCAACCAAAAATTGGCTGGAATTGAGATTGGACGCCATGTCATGTTTGGAGAGCCCCTGATGTGCCTAAACACCACAAGTGACACCATTTTGGAAACTAGACCCCCTAAGGAACTTTTCTAGATATGTTGTGAGCACTTTGAACCCCAAGTGTTTGACTAAAGTTTATAATGCCTGGGTGTGAAAAAAAAACAATTCCACAAAAATGATTTTTTAGTACCCAATATTTGATTTTTCCCATGGAAATTGGAGCCCAAAAGTTGTTTTCCAGTTTGTCCTGAGTACGCTGATACCCCATATGTGGGGGGAGGAAACTGTTTGGGCGCACAGCAGGGCTCGGAAAGGAAGTAATGACGTTTTGGAATGCAGATTTTGATGGGTGTCATGTTCAGATTGCAGAGCGCCTGATGTGCCTAAACAGTGGAAACCCCCCACAACTGACCCCATTTTGGAAACTAGACCCCCTAAGGAACTTATCTAGATCAGTGGTGAGCACTTTGAACCCCCAAGTGCTTCACACAAGTTTATAATGCCCGAGCATGAAAATAAAAAATCCTATTTTTTTCCCACAAAAAAATATCTTTTAGTCACCAATTTTTTATTTTCCCAAGGGTAACAGGAGAAATTGGACCACAATAGTTGCTGTCCAATTTGTCCTTAGTACGTTGATACCCCATATGTGGGGGGGAACGACTGTTTGGGCGCATGGCAGAGCTCGGAAGGGAAGGAGCACCATTTTTACTTTTTCAAACCAAATATTGCCTGGAATCGAGATTAGACGCCATGTCGCGTTTGGATAGCCCCTGATGTACCTAAACAGTGGAAACCCCCCACAAGTTACCCCATTTAACAAACTAGACCCCTAAGGAACTTATCTAGATCTGTGGTGAGCACTTTGAACCCCCAAGTGCTTCATACAAGTTTATGACGAAGAGCCGTAAAATTAAAAAATCATATTTTTTCCACAAAAATGATCTTTTCACCACAATTTTTATTTTTCCAAGGGTAACAAGACCTCAAGAGTTATTGTGCAATTCGTCCTGAGTACGCCAATACCCAATATGTGGGAGTAAACCACTGTTTGGGTGCATGGCAGAGCTCGGAAGGGAAGGAGCGCCGTTTGACTTTTTCAACGCAGAATTGTCTGGACGCCATGTCGCGTTTGGAGAGCCCCTGATGTGCGTAAACAGTGGAAACCACCACAAGTGACACCATTTTGGAAGCTAAACCACCTAAGGAACTTATCTAGATCTGTTGTGAGCACTTTGATCCCTCAAGTGTTTCACTAAAGTTTGTAATGCCTGGGTGTGGAAAAAAAAAATTCTGCAAAAATGATTTTTTAGTCCCCAGTTTTTGATTTTTCCCAAGGAAATTGGACCCCAATAGTTGTTGGCCAATTTGTCCTGAGGACGCTGATACCCCATATATGGGGGGAAATACTGTTTGGGCGCACGGCAGGGCTCGGAAAGGAAGTAATGACGTTTTGGAATGCAGATTTTGATGGGTGTCATGTTCAGTTTGCAGAGCCCCTGATGTGCCTAAACAGTGGAAACCCCCCATAAGTCACCCTATTTTGTAAACTAGACCCCCTAAGGAACTTATCTAGACCTGTGGTGAGCACTTTGAACCCCAAGTGATTCACACAAGTTTATAATGCCTGGGCATGAAAATTAAAAATCCTATTTTTCTCCCACAAAAATGATCTTATAGTCACCAATTTTTTTATTTTCCCAAGGGTAACAGGAGAAATTGGACCCCAAAAGATGTCCAAAGAGTACGCTGATACCCCATATGTGGGAGAAAACTACTGTGTGGGCACATGTCAGGGTTCGGAATAGAAGTAGTGACGTTTTGTAATGCAGACTTTGATGGAAAGGTCTGCGGGTGTCATGTCGTGTTTGGAGAGCCCCTGATGTGCCTAAACAGTGGAAACCCCCACAAGTGACCCCATTTTGGAAACTAGACCCCACAAGGAACTTATCTAGATGTGTGGTGAGAACTTTAAACCCCCAAGTGCTTCACAGAAGTTTATAATGTAGCGCCATAAAAATAAAAAATCATATTTTTTTCCACAAAAATGATATTTTTGCCCCCAATTTTTTATTTTCCCAAGGGTAACAGAAGAAATTTGACCCTAAGAGTTATTGTGCAACTTGTCCTGAGTACGCTGATACCCCATATGTGGGGTAAACTACTGTTTGGGCGCCTGGCAAAGCTCAGAAGGGAAGGAGCACCGTTTGACTTTTTTAACACAGAATTTGCTAGAATTGAGATCAGATGCCATGTCACATTTGGAGAGCCCCTGATGTGCCTAAGCAGTTGAAACCCCCCAATTCTAACTCCAACCCTAACCCCAACACACCCCTAACCCTAGTCCCAACCCTAACCTTAACCCTAACCACAAACCTAACCCTAACACACCCCTAACCCTAATCCCAACCCTAACTTTAGCCCCAAACCTAACCCTAACGGGAAAATGGAAATAAATACATTTTTTAAATTTTATTATTTTTCCCTAACTAAGAGCGTGATAAAGGGGGGTTTGATTTACTATTTATAGCCGGTTTTTATGTTTGGCAGCTGTCACACGCTAAAAGACGCTTTTTATTGCAAAAAATAGTTTTTGCATCACCACAAAAACTATGCAATTCATGAATTTCTTTTGGGGGGGGGGGGAGTTTATACCATTCCGCATGTGGTAAAATCAATAAAGCCAGTATGATTACGGCGATACCTCATTTATATCATTATTTTATGTTTTGGCGCTTTTATACAATAAATACAATTATATATAAAAAATAATTGTTTTTGCATCGCATTATTATGCGAGCTATAACTTTTTTATTTTTTCGCTGACGATGCTGTATGGCAGCTCGTTTTTTGCGGGACAAGATGCCGTTTTTAGCGGTACCATGTTTATTTATATCCGTCTTTTTGATCGCGTGTCATTCCACTTTTTGTTTGGCGGTATGATGATAAAGCATGTTTTTTAGCCTTGTTTTTTTTTTTTTGTTTTAAGGGGTTCACTAAAGGGGTTAAATAGTGGGACAGTTTTATAGGGCGGGTCATTACGGACGCGGCAACACTAAATATGTGTACTTTTATTGTTGTTTTTTTTTGTTTTTACATTAAAGAAATGAATTTATTGGGGAATATTTTTTTTTATATATTTAGGAATTTTTTTTACACTTGTTTATTTTAATTTTTTTTACCTTTTTACTTTGTCCCAGGGTGGGACATCACTGTATAATGTCAGATTGCTTGTTTGAGAGTTTGCACAGCACTCTGTCAGACCAGCGATCTGACAGGCACTGCATGAGGCTTTCTCAGCACCTTCTCTCAGCAGGCACTGAGGAAGCCGCCTCCCTGCAGGACCCGGAAGGACACCGCGGTCATCTTGGATCAGGGATCCTGCAGGGAGGAGACCCTCGGAACAGCGCGATCACATCACGTTGTTCTGAGAGTCTCAGGGAGGCACGCAGGCACGCAATGCTTTCCTATGCCCCCCATCTCGCGTTTGGAGAGCCCCGATGTGCCTAAACAGTGGAAATCCCCAACAAGTGACACTATTTTGGAAACTAGATCCCCCAAGGTACTTATCTAGATGTGTGGTGAGCACTTTGAACCCCCAAGTGCTTCACAGAAGTTTATAACGCCCGGCCGTGAAAATAAAAAATCTAATTTTTTTTCCAAGAAAAATGATCTTTTAGTCCCCAATTTTTAATTTCCCAAGGGTAACAGGAGAAATTGGACCCCAAAAGTTGTTGTCCAATTTGTGCTGAATACACTAATACCCCATATGTAGGAGAAAACTACAGTGTGGGCACATGTCGGGCTCGGAAGGGAAGTAGTGGTGTTTTGAAATGCAGACTTTGATGGAATGGTCTGGGGGCGTCATGTCGCATTTGGAGAGCCCTTGATGTATCTAAACAGTGGAAACCTCCCACAATTGACTCCATTTTGGAAACTAGACCCCCCAATGAACTTATCTAGATGTGCCTTAACAGTGGCAATGCCCAACAATGCCCCCTTTTTGGAACTAATCTACTGTTTCCTGGTATGTGAATTTTATAAGTGACCCCGTATCTGACACAGCTCAGCCAGGCTGGGAACAGAGCCCAGTGACTGGAGGTAACCTCTATGACATCACCCCCGGTTACTGACGCTGCGTTCTCAGCATCTCATTCACCAGTGGTTCTCAGCGTGGACTGTCGCATCTTGGCACCGTCCAGGTTGAAAACTAATTATCCCCCAGACATAGATTACTGCGTCGGACAGAACAACGGACAGGTATGGTATATTGTTGCTTTTTTAGTTTACTTTTATTACAGGAGAACAAGGGCTTCGGAGGAATAGACGAGGTTGTAAGTATGGTTTAATTGAGAATATTAAAGGAGTCTGTGTCATTTTTTCAATTAAAGGACTTTATTCAGGCTGTGTGTTTATTTACAATACAACTATAGGATTAGTAATGGATAGGTGTCTTATAGACACTTCTCCATTGCTAAGCTGTGGGCTTGTTGTCACCTAATGATAGAAAGGTGACATCAACCCCACAAATATTACCCCATTTGCCACCGCTACAGGACAAGTGAGAAGAGCAGCCAAAAATTGTGACGACATCCGCTCACCATGGCAATGATCGGGACCCCGTGTCACGCCGCGGGGTCTCCGATCCAAAGGCAGAGGGGCTGTCCCTGTGCCGGCTCCCGGAATACTGAGATCTTGTTTGCTCACAGTATTTTGGGGGTTAGAGTGCCGGGAGCGGTCTGTGACCACTCCTGGCACCTAGTTCCGGGTGTCCACTGTCAGAATCAGCTGACAGCCAGCCGCGATTGGCCGCGCTCCCCCCATGAGAGCGGCTGATCGCTCAGACGCAATATTCCGTCCATGGTCAAATTGGCCCAGGGCACATGGATGGAATATTACGTCTGATGTCAGAAAGGGGTTAAAGGACAAATGGGACCAGGAATGGCAAAAAGAGGGACCCATGAACCAATCCCTGACGGGTCCGTTTTTTATTTCTGAATAAGAATACGAAAGCCCCCATCACAGGATGTGACGTCATTGTGCTGGAGTCCTCCCAGAGTGTGCGGATGTATGTGGATGTGTCCGCATGGGTTGTTTTGACGCTGCGCCGACCGCAACAAAATGCAACATGTTGCGTTCGGCGCAGCGTCAAAACTACGCATACGGAGGCATCCGCATACATCCGCAAGACCTGCGTACCCAATGTTAAAGATAGGGTACGCAGGACGCATGCAGAGGTAGGCGGCGATGAAAGGAAGAGGTGCGGCAGTGGGCGGGGCTTGACGGAGGAAGTATGCAGCCCTCCACAGCCCTGCCGAATGCTAGTGTGAAACTAGCCTTATAAATGGTGTCTATGTATACAGTGGGTTCGGAAAGTATTCAGACCCCTTTAAATTTTTCACTCTTTGTTTCATTGCAGCCATTTGGTAAATTATTATTATTATTATTATTATTATACATTTATATAGCGCCATTTATTCCATGGCGCTTTACATATGAAAAGGGAAAAATATATAATGTTCATTTTTTTCTCATTAATGTACACTCTGCACCCCATCTTGACTGATAAAAACCAGAAATGTCGAAATTTTTGCAAATTTATTAAAAAAGAAAAACTGAAATATCACATGGTTATAAGTATTCAGACCCTTTGCTCAGTATTGAGTAGAAGCACCCTTTTGAGCTAGTACAGCCATGAATGATGCAACAAGTTTTTCACACCTGGATTTGGGAATTCCCTGCCATTCTTCCTTGCAGATGTTCTCCAGTTCCGTCAGGTTGGATGGTGAACGTTGGTGGACAGTCATTTTCAGGTCTCTCCAGAGATGCTCAATTGGGTTTAGGTCAGGGCTCTGCCTGGGTCAGTAAAGAATAGTCACAGACTTGTTCTGAAGCCACTCCTTTGTTATTTTAGCTCTGTGCTTGGGGTCATTGTCTTGTTGGAAGGTGAACCTTCAGCCAAGTCTGAGGTCCAGAGCACTCTGGAATAGGTTTTCATCCAAGATATCACTGTACTTGGCCGCATTGATGTTTCCTTCAATTGCAACCAGTCGTCCTGTCCCTGAAGCTGAAAAACACCCCCATAGCATGATGCTGCCACCACCATGTTTCACTGTTGGGATTGTATTGGGCAGAACCAAAGTTCCATCTTCATCTCATCAAACCAGAGAATCTTATTTCTCATAGTCTGGGAGTCCTTCATGTGTTTTTTTAGCAAACTCTATGCGGGCTTTCATATGTCTGGCACTGAGGAGAGGCTTCCATTGGGCCACTCTGCCATAAAGGCCCGACTGGTGAAAGGCTGCAGTGATAGTTGACTTTGTGGAACGTTCTCCCATCTCCCTACTGCATCTGTGGAGCTCAGTCACAGTGATCTTGAGCTTCTTCTTTACCTCTCTCACCATGGCTCTTCTCCCACGATTGCTCAGATTTGCTGGACGGCCAGGTCTAGGAAGACTTCTGGTGGTCCAAAACTTCTTCCATTTAAGGATTATGGAGGCCACTGTGCTCTTAGGAACCTTGAGTACTGCAGAAATTCTTTTGTAACCTTGGCCAGATCTGTGCTTTGCCACAATTCTGTCTCTGAGCTCCTTGGTCAGTTCCTTTGACCTCATGATTCTCATTTGGTCTGACATGCACTGTGAGCTGTGAGGTCTTATATAGACAGGTGTGTGCCTTTACAAATCAAGTCCTATCAGTTTAATTCAACACAGCTGGACTCCAATGAAGGAGTATAACTATCTGTCATGGGTGTATCGCCACGAGGATCGTCGCGATTACACACTCTGACTTCTCACAGCTGAGTTGCTGTTTCTTTGTGTTTGGTAATGAGGGAGTTAATTTTACCTAGCTCTTTGCTAAGACTAGGTCCACCTCTTTCCTGTTTCAGCTCATCAAGTCCTCAAGATTAACCCTGAGTTCAGCAGATATCGTGTCAGGTAAATCTATTCTATACTTACATGCTGATGTTGCTATACTAGTTGTTGTATAGAGTGTTGTTCCTGTATTAATAGTTTACTGACATTGTATACATATCATTAGACAGCGTGACATTTTCACTGGCCATAAAAATTATCTCCAGTTACCATGGATCCAGTAGCCCAGCTGGCTCTGCAGTTGCAGGGATTATCCATGGAGCTGACGGACATTAAGTCCAAAGTTTTGTCTCCCCTGGAGCAAACCAGAGTTGAACCTAAAGTAGCTCTCCCGGACAGGTTCACTGGTGGGCGAGACAAATTTTTCACCTTCCGGGAGGCATGTAAATTGTATTTTCAGCTTCGGCCTCGATCATCAGGGAGTGAGGAGCAGAGAGTGGGAATTGTTATCTCACTTCTGCAAGGGGACCCTCAATCCTGGGCATTTTCCCTTCCTCCGGGATCCCCGGCTCTACTGTCTGTAGATCAACTTTTTACTGCCCTGGGATTGGTATATGATGACCCAGATCGGGTCTCTCTTGCTGAGACAAAATTACGTAAGATACAGCAGGGAGATCGTCCGGCAGAGGAATTTGCTTCTGAGTTTCGTAGATGGGCCACAGATACTCAGTGGAATGACCCAGCTCTTAGGAGCCAGTTTTGTCATGGGCTTTCTGATAAATTAAAAGACGTTTTGGCTCAGTATGAGTCTCCTCCTTCTCTGGAGGCTGCTATGGCCTTAGCTATCCGTACTGATAGACGGCTTCGGGAGAGGGGTGAGGTAACCCCACTCCCTGTTGTTTCTCCACCTACCACTAAAGTCCCTTATGTTGAGGTTCCCCTTGTCTGTTCGGATGAGCCTATGCAGTTGGGAGGGACATCATTTCGTAGGAGGGGATTGGCGGTACGCCGCAGGACTAGAAGATGTTTTTTCTGCGGGAAAGAGGGACATTTTGTTGGAGAATGTCCATCCCGTGCCTTGTTGAGCCAAAAGTCGCCGGAAAACTGTTAATCCCAGGTTGTGTGGTGGACGACAACCTGGGAGTATGTATTTCATCCGCCAGTTCTTCTCAGTTCCTTGTACCAGTGGAGGTGGTAGTTGGTACGAGAGTGGAGAGATTGTCTGTTCTTCTTGATAGTGGTTCCGGGGCTAATCTGGTTGACGCTCAGTTTGCTCAGGCTCAAGGTATGCATCTGAGTGTATTGGTCAAACCGATCCCTATATTCTCCATTGACGCCAGGCCTCTCGGCCAAGGTAGCTTTGTACAAGCTGTTCATAACATAGATCTTCGAGTAGGGGCAATACATAAAGAGCAATTGTCTTGTTATGTGTTGGAGGGTCTACCTACTCCTATTGTGTTGGGACTTCCTTGGTTGGCTAAACATAACCCAGTGATTGATTGGCAATCCGGAAAGATAAGCCAGTGGGGTGAATTTTGCAGGAATAACTGCATGAGCACGGTCATCGGTGCGGTTGTGCCTAGGACTTTGTCTCCTTTTCTGGAGGACTTTGGGGAGATGTTCTCAGAGGAGGGGTGTAAAGAGTTACCTTCTCATCGCGCATATGACTGCTCAATAAAGTTGCTTCCTGATGCCTTATCTCGTACTTTCCCAGGGGCCGGGAAGACGGATGATCCGGTTCCTATTCCTCAGGAGGGAGTTGTAGTGTCAGCTGTATGCTCTGAGCTTGAGGGGGAGGTATTGGGGGCTCAAGGGGACGCCCCTGTGGGACTTCCAGGGAGACTGATAGTTCCAGATCGGTTAAGACTGAAGGTTACGGGGAACCGTTTCAAACGGATGGCTGATAGGGGGAGAGTTTCTGGTCTAGATCTGAAGGTGAACGATCTGGTTTGGTTGTCTACCAGGAATATAAAACTTAAAGTTTCCTCCTGGAGGTTGGGTCCCAGATTCATCGGGCCGTACAGGATCAGTTCCATAATTAATCCTGTGGCATTTCGTCTGGACCTCCCTCCTACGTTTAAAATTCATAATGTGTTTCACAAGTCATTACTTAAAAAGTATGTGGCACCAGTCATACCGTCACCTCTACCTCCTCCTTCAGTGGTGGTCAATGATAACGTGGAATTTCATGGGTCGAAAATCATTGACTCACGTCTCAGTCGCCGATCCCTTCAGTACTTGGTTCATTGGAGGGGGTATGGTCCTGTGGAGAGGACGTGGGTCCCTGCGTCTGATGTTAACGCAGATCGATTGGTTCGGACCTTTCACACAACTCACCCGGGCAGACCTGGCCCTGAGGGTCCGGAGTCCCCTCGTAGAGGGGGGGTACTGTCATGGGTGTATCGCCACGAGGATCGTCGCGATTACACACTCTGACTTCTCACAGCTGAGTTGCTGTTTCTTTGTGTTTGGTAATGAGGGAGTTAATTTTACCTAGCTCTTTGCTAAGACTAGGTCCAGCCTCGCCCGGCTGCTTTTGATTATGTTCTAATTAGATTCCTTCATATACCTGCCAGTCTGCTTGTTAGATGCCGGTGAAAGCATTCATGTAGTCTAGCAGACTGGATCGGTTCTGAGAATACTTAAGCTAAGAGCTCCTTAGTTGTTTTTACTCTTATAGCTTATAGTTTATCTCTGAGACCTTAGGTGTTCCTACTGTGTGTGAGTGTTGTATGTAAGACTTTATTTACTTTATTTCTTGTCTTTCTTGTATGTCTTTCTGTTCATTAACCGTTACCTGTTCATTCCCTTTGGTGGTAATCAGGGTCCTTCTTAGGACTAGATTACAGTTGGCAGGGATTGATAGGAGACAGGGTTTACGCTGGTGGCCTGGACCTCTGTACCTTTAACAGTACCTCCAGGTAGAGGGATTAGTTAGGACCCCAGTTTAGGGTCAGCATAGACCCCGGTCACCCTCTAGCCGGAGACAGCGTATAACGGATTCCGTATTGACCCACTGGACATTCTGTCAGGTAATTCTATGTTATCATATATCTATGCGCATGTTATATAGTATGTTGCCCTTTTGATATAGATTACTGTCATCACATACATATATATATATATATATCTGCTATACAGCGTGACACTATCTCAAGGAGGATCAGAAGGAAATGGACAGCATGTGACTTTAATATGAGTGTCTGAGCAAAGGGTCTGAATACTTATGGCCTTGTGATATTTCAGTTTTTCTTTTATAATAAATTTGCAAAAATTTCTACATTTCTGTTTTTTTCAGTCAAGATGGGGTGCAGAGTGTACATTAATGAGAAAAAAAATAACTTTTTTTGCATTTACCAAATGGCTGCAATGAAACAAAGAGTGAAAAATTTAAAGGGGTCTGAATACTTTCCGAACCCACTGTATAAACATTTCTAAACAGCGCTCAGGGTGCTTTTGGCCCATGATGCAGCCCATGATGAAAAATGCCTGTAACCAATTATTCATTGTTTTTCCGACTTTCGATTTGCGATCATAAGGTCTATCCGCAGATTGATGTTCTGGTGGTCAGGGGACACGAGGGACCAAATATCTATATAATCGTTAGCCAACATTTAGTTAACGGTCTCTTCATGTAAGTGAGACCCAAGGGGGAAGATGCCACAGAAAAATACATCTTTATGTATGCTGGCGCAAGTAGAGGGATCTTTTAGCGGATTTTGGTTTATCAAAAGGGGATTGACTACGATTTTTTGAATAGGCGACAGATTAATGTCCTGGTTCAAAAGCGCTTTTAGGGCTGAAATGAATGCCGAACCCTCCCTGTAACCTCTGGGAAATGATCTGATGTATTGTGTAGAACATGGAGGAGAATGTATAACACACCAGTGTGGCCGTGTATAAAATGGACATTGTTTATTAGGACAGCTCTGGCTCATTGATCAAAAAGGGAAAAGGAAGCGGATTGCACTAAGTGCACTGAAAACGATGATGGCGGTACCAGATCCAGGAACTATGTCGTACACACACACACTCAGTATTGAATTTCCTGTAACTTGCCCCGCCATGGAAAGGGTGGCCCACTCATACGACTACCGCCGGGGGCCAGCTTGCACACACAGCCGACCAATCAGAGGCCGGCAGCTAATGTCAGCATGTCCGTGACTGGGGGCTCATGACACTGTTGTCATGTGTTGCCCATTACTTGCACATTGGAGTCAGCTGTCACTGACAAATGAGGACACTGCACTGCTTTGGAGCGAAGCAAGGTGAGTAGAATCATTTATTTTTTATGTGCTAAAGAACACTGGAAGAATGGGTGACATATATCAGAAAGTCGCCCAGGATGGGAGACATACATACTACGATAGGAGTCATATATACCAGGATTGGACCAGGATGGGAGACATATATACCAGGATGGGGCACACATATACCAGGATAGACCCAGGGAGACATATATACAAGGATAGGAGTCATACATACCAGGATGGGGCACATATAAAACAGAATGGGCCCAGGATGGGAAACATACAGTATATACCAGGATGGGAGACATATATACCAGGATGGGTGAGATATATACCAGGATGGGGAACATATATACCAGGATGGGGACATTACTACATAATGAAGAAGGGAGCCAACACAAATGTCCTTATAAAAGTTAGAATGCTACAAGGGCCCATACATCTGACCAACATGCTGGAGGGAGAACAGGTCCAAATTTTGAACCGTGGCCCATTGGACTCTATTTACCCCACTGGTCGCAGGTTGTTAGATATGGCGGTTGTGGAGGTTAGTGCAATGATGAATGTAACAGGGATAAAAGTTCCTAGTTGGGGATAGAAATTCCCTGATCTACCAATCAGTGCGGGGCACCCACAAATCAGTAAGTGATCTTCTAACCCGTTAGATAGGTGATGATTTAATTTAACTGGACAACCCTTTTAACCAGTAATGGTATGTGAGTGATAGGGTATGATGACAGAGTGAGGTGGAGGTAGAGCTTACAACACATCCTTAGTGTCATCTCAGCCCTCAGTGATTTATACTTTTTATAGTCCAGACATGTTGCTATTTGTTCACTAATAAGCACATGTGCAAAACTTCTCACTCCCTGTTGGGTGATACTGGGACTTATTAGTATTGTACCTTTTCTAGGTGAAAGGTTACTGGGGCCCATTTACAAAACATGCTCTTCTAACATTAGCATGATTACTTATTGTCGGCCTTATAAGAGTGGTCACTGACTTTTCCTTCCTCATCCCACCGTTCTTGGGTCCTGGATGCTGTTTGTCCCACGCTCCCTCCTCTCTCTTTTTTATTACTTTATTACTTTATCTGATGGTGAAATGTTTATTGTTGATGTTTTATGCTCAAACTCATAGTTTTACAATTTGATGTGATTAATGGTACGTAAGCCGACTTGCCGCCAGGAGTCTGGCTATTGACATAGCACTTCTACCAGTTCTTCTTTGGTTGCAGTAGCCAATAGTGCCTTAAAGTACCACTCCAGCATTTTTTTAACCACTGTAGTGGTGCTTAAAGCGCAAGTCCCATATCCCCGGTTATATACTCACCTTCCAGCGTCTTCCCCGTTTTTCACCGCCGTTCCAGTCCCTTGGCTTCATTCATCTTATGAGTGCAGCTTCTGACTGGCCAGAACTCAGAAGCTTTGTCACAAGCTCTCAATGCAAGTCTATGAGATATAGAATTAGACTATCATAAACTTACATTGATTAGTGAACTCCATGAAACACTGGAGCAACCGGCAGGTCACAAACTGCAGGAAATGGACCGGAGTGGTGGCAAAAACAGATGAACACACCGGAAGGTGAGTATCAGACAGGAAGCAGGGGACTTCGATATTTAGGCAACATTCCAGCTGTGAAATAAAAGAAAAACACTGAAGTGGTGCTTTAACTTTTGAGGTAAAATAATATTGAATACCTGTAAGGGGTTACAAAGACTGGTACAGCTCCCTACCCCTTTTTAAGCACGTCCTGGTTAAATGTGATTTCATGTTGCGATTTATAAAGTGTTTTATGTTTCTAAATGCTGTATATACACTGCTCAAAAAAATAAAGGGAACACTCAAATAACACATCCTAGATCTGAATGAATGAAATATTCTCATTGAATACTTTGTCCTGTACAAAGTTGAATGTGCTGTCAACAAAATCACACAAAAATTATCAATTGAAATCAAATTTATTAAAAAATGGAGGCCTGGATTTTCAGTCACACGCAAAATTAAAGTGGAATGTAATGTCCTTAAAACAAGTCAAATGAGTCTCAGTATTGGGTGTGGCCTCCACGTGCCTGTATGACCTCCCTACAACGCCTGGGCATGCTCCTGATGAGGCGGCGGATGGTCTCCTGAGGGATCTCCTCCCAGACTTGGACTAAAGCATCCGCCAACTCCTGGACAGTCTGTGGTGCAATGGATGGAGCGAGACATGATGTCCCAGATGTGCTCAATCGGATTCAGGTCTGGGGGACAAGTGGGCCAGTCCATAGCTTCAATGCCTTCATCTTGCAGGAACTGCTGACACACTCCAGCCACATGAGGTTTGGCATTGTCCTGCATTAGGAGGAACCCAGGGCCAACCGCACCAGCATATGGTCTCACAAGGGGTCTGAGGATCTCATCTCAGTACCTAATGGCAGTCAGGCTACCTCTGGCGAGCACATGAAGGGCTGTGCGGCCCTCCAAAGAAATGCCACCCCACACCATTACTGACCCACTGCCAAACCGGTCATGCTGAAGGATATTGCAGGCAGCAGATTGCTCTCCTCTGCGTTTCCAGACTCTGTCACATCTGTCACATGTGCTCAGTGTGAACCTCCTTTCATCTGTGAAGAGTACAGAGCGCTAGTGGCGAATTTGCCAATCCTGGTGTTCTGTGGCAAATGTCAAGCGTCCTGCACCGTGTTGGGCTGTGAGCACAACCCCCATCTGTGGACGTCAGGCCCAGACCATCCTCATGGAGTCGCTTTCTAAGCGTTTGTGCAGACACATGCACATTTGTGGCCTGCTGGAGGTCATTTTGCAGGGCTCTGGCAGTGCTCCTCATGTTCCTCCTTTCACAAAGGTGGAGGTAGCGGTCCTGCTTCTGGGTTGTTGCCCTCCTACGGCCCCCTCCACATCTCCTGGTGTACTGGTCTGTCTCCTGGTAGCACCTCCAGCCTCTGGACACTACACTGATAGACACAGCAAACCTTCTTGCCACAGCTCGCATTGATGTGCCATCCTGGATGAGCTGCACTACCTGAGCCACTTGTGTGGGTTGTAGAGTCCGTCTCATGCTACCACGAGTGTGAAAGCACAACCAACATTCAAAAGTGACCAAAACATCAGCCATAAAGCATTGGTACTGAGATGTGGTCTGCGGTCCCCATCTGCAGAACCACTCCTTTATTGAGTGTGTCTTGATAATTGTCAATAATTTCCATCTGTTGTCTATTCCATTTGCACAACAGCATGTGAAATTGATTGTCAATCAGTGTTGCTTCCTAAGTGGACAGTTTGATTTCACAGAAGTTTGATTTAATTGGAGTTATATTCTGTTGTTTAATTGTTCCCTGTATTTTTTGAGCAGTGTATATATATGTATAGTGTTCTCTAACGTATATATTCTTGTGATTTGTAATGCTGTTATGTATATATGTGAATATACTCATGTCATGTGTATGATGTTAAGATAAGGAAAATGTAGTACATTTAATAGGCCACTAGATGAGGGCACGTTAGTTAACAGACAGTACTGTAAATAGTTAAACACAGGAGGGGCTGACCATGGATAAGTGTAGGAGTTTTCCTGGTTGTGAGTTATTTTGGGCCAGTGCCCTTGTGAGGCGGTCAGCTCCGTAATGTTAAGCAAGCTACACAGCCATTCGGAGTCCGGCTGGTCAGAGGTACAGCAGAAGCAGCAGTACTACTGCAGATGGGAAGAGATGCTTAAGAAGTCCCTTGTCCTAGAACAGTACAAGGGACTCAGGTCGCTCATCATATGGCAGGTCATTGAATGGGCTGATGCCCTCATATCCAGGGTGAAACAGGCGAGGGAACTCCCAAACACAGTGAGTCTGGACAGGGAGGACGCTAAGTTACCGCAAATGGCGGTAAGACCCAGTAATGTACTGCAGGACATAGAGAGGAGTACAGAAGAGGTGCTTAGTGTGAACTGTGTGGAACCGTATGCTGATGTTGTTACTGACAAGGATGTGCTGCAACAAGAGTAAAGTTCATTGTTAGAAGTTTGCAAAGGACTCTGTCTCTTTATGCGCCATAACGCAAACAGTGGAGCTTCAGCAAGCCCGATGGGATCCCGACGGTGCAGAGGGTGATACGGAAGGTATGCTGCAGATGGGACAGTATTTTCCTGTGATTGGGAGCCAGGGCACGCCAAAGCCACTTGTTTCAGCCACGACTACGACCCTGGCTCTGCCTCTCACATTTGCCGTAGTGCGGCTGGATTCCGCAACTGTGCAGCGTGGGAATGCCGTAAAAGATGCCATTGATGTGACAAGAAAGAATGAAGATGAAGATATTGTGGATTCAACTGAGGTACTGAATGTGACTAATGTATTGGACTTGACTAAAATTGTGATTGTGACTGACGCTGTGATGGCAAAGATGGCGGCTCCAAAGATGGCGGAGAATGGCGCCAAAGACGAGAACGATAACTTTGATTGCACCCTTCGTGGGCTTCCTGATGCAGAGTTGGCGCCAAAACAGGCCGGGTTACATCCTCCGATCCGCCCATGGTGGGTGCAGGTGAAGAGAAACAGACCTCGCCCTTCCCTACAGAATACCAGAAAATGGGTGGAGAGGTCGGAGGTGGCCCCACCTTGGAACGGGTGGGGCCCTGAAGAAAACACAGAGTGTAGCTGAGCGGCACCATTGTGTGATCCGGGACCAGCAGCGATGGAGCACTCGTGCACCCAACCTTGCGGGGGTGTAGGCCGAGTGGAGTGGAGGTGGCAGCATGAGGAAGAGAGGACCAGGCCTGGACAATTGTGGGGAGCCGCAGAAGAATTATGGACTCACCGGTTCCCAGTATTGTTGGTGGAGTGGGATCAACGTCATCATGAGTCGGGGTCGGAGTTTCCATGTCCTCGGGAGCCGGAATTACTGCAGCGGGAGCCGGAACCATCTCGTCTGGGAATGGAGGCCGGAGATCCAGAAGTAGCGACCGTCCCGGAGGAACCTGAAGGGAGGATGGAAACAGAACCGGATCTATATCAGCTAGTACTGGAGTGCGCAGCTGCAACTGCGGAAGGATACAGCGGTCCCAGGACAGGAGCAGTCAGCGTACCGGAGCAGGACAGGGTGAGTGAACCTTGGCCCCTGACCCTAGAGGGATGGTCCATGCCTCGGCCCCAGGGGCGTATCTAGGGGGGGCAGCCGGGGCATGTGCCCCGGGCGCAGCCGGCAGGGTGGCATAGTCGGGCCGCCTAATGCAGCAGTTCGCAGTGTCTCCCCGGCGGCTGCATTCTGCCGCCCCCGGCCTGGGAGTCGGCGGATCCCTGTGCTAGCTGTCAAGCTGACAGCCGGTGCAAAGAAACTGCTGTGTGCCGGCTCCCAGGGATCAATTGCACTGGCGTCTATACAAACGCCAGTACAATTGAAGCTCTGACCACCGGGTCAGAGCGATGTCTGCAGCGTGATCAGGTCATGTGATCATGCTGCTGACGTCACTCGCCGGCGGCGCCCAGAAGGGTGAAGACTGGTGGTGAATGTGCTCTATGGAGCTGAAGATACCACCAAAGATTAACGGGGGACATAATGTATGAGTGTGTGTGTATGGGGGGGGTGAATTTAGAGTGGGGATGGGGGGTTACTTTATGTGTGGGGGGATTTGGAGTGGGAATGGGGGGTTCTTTTATGTGTGGGGGGATTTGGAGTGGGGGTGGGGAGTTCTTTTATGAGTGGGGGGATTTGGAGTGGGGATGGGGGTTATTTTATGTGTGGTGGATTCAGAGTGGGGATGGGGGGTTATTTTATGTGTGGGGGGATTTGGAGTGGGGCTGGGGTTTCTTTTATGTGGGAGGGATTTGGAGTGGGGATGGGGGTTATTTTATGTGGAGGGGATTTGGAGTGGGGATGGGGGTTATTTTATGTGTGGGGGATTTGGAGTGGGGATGGGGGGTTATTTTATGTGTGGGGGGATTTGGAGTGGGGATGGGGGTTCTTTTATGTGTGGGGGGATTTGGAGTGGGGATGGAGGGTTATTTTATGTGTGGGGGATTTAGAGTGGGGATGGGGGGTTATTTTTATGTGTGGGGGGATTTGGAGTGGGGATGGGGGTTTATTTTATGTGTGAGGGATTTGGAGTGGGGATGGGGATACTTAATGTGTGTGGGGGGATTTGGAGTGGGGATGGGGGGTACTTAATGTGTGTGGGGGGTACTTAATGTGTGTGGGGGGATTTGGAGTGGGGATGGGGGGTACTTAATGTGTGTGGGGGATTTGGAGTGGGGATGGGGGATTTAATGTGTGTGGGGGGGATTTGGAGTGGGGATGGGGCATTTAATATGTGTGGGGGATTTGAGGATACTGAAGAGTATGTATATATGAGTGCATGTATGAGGAAACAGTATGGTCAGTGGAGGGATGGGTGCAGACAGTATGGGGAGTGAACGGGTGAATGTATGTGGACACAGTATGGGGAATGAGGGTGATGGGATGTGTGCAGACACAGTATGGGGAGTCAGGGGTGTATGTAAGCAGACAGTATAGAGAGTGAGGGGGTAAATATATGAGGAGACAGTATGCTCAACAGGGGGGATGTGAGAGGAGACAGTGTGAGAAGGGAGTGGAATAGTGTGAGGCGACAGTATATTGCAGATATTTTTATTTAGGAGCATTATAATGACTCTTCTGTCTTTAAGGGCATCGTGTGGAGAGTTGGTGCAGAAGAGCGGATAAGATGGAGGTCTGCAGAGACGGCTGTTGATGAGAAAACTCATCATGGGGTCTGGACAAGATGAAGAAAAGAAGAACAACTCCAGAGACGACGTCATCTATAAGGTACCTGGATGTAAATATTATTTGTGAAATTGACTAATTCTCGTCTTTATTTGTTAGGAGCATTAAAGGGGTTCTCCAGGTCTGTGCTGAGTCTGCAGTCACATAGAATGACTGCAGACTCAGCACAAACCTGGACAACCCCTTTAATGCTCCTAACAAATAAAGACATGAGAATTAGTCAATTTCAGAATTCTCACAGTGCTCACTGCACGCTGTCAGGATTCTCTTGTGCCGGTAATTTACATACATGCGGTCACATGCTGACTAGACATGTGTGGCCTCACTCAATGAAAATGAACAGAGCGAGGCCGGGCACATCTAGTCGGAATGTGGCCAGAAGTATATAAATCACATGCATGTGCTGACATGACCGTGTACTCTTGCCACCAGTAAGGGAGAACCTTAAAAGTGTGCAGTGCATTCGTTGTGAGAATTTAGAAGCTGCAATGTCAGGATTCAGCTCTGCAGGTTCCAGCAGTCGTCACATGGACACTTCACTCATATTGCAACTTTCATACTTATGGTCCTGTGACAACGAGCTTCTCTTCCTGCTTCTCTCAATTTTTCACTGAACATTGAGAGCATTAGGGAGAGCAGCTCGTCGGTACGTAAGTGTGCAAATCGCATGTGTGCTTGGGGGGAAGGGGGGCTGAACCAAATTCTTGCCCCGGGTGCCAGAAAGCCTAGATACACCTCTGCTCTGCCCCTCACTCCAGAGGCTCACATTCGGCCCCTCACCCTGGAAGATCGGTCCACCTCATGGTCCCAGACCCCGGGCCCGCTTCCAGTAAAGTGTCGGCCCTCGGTGTGTCCAGGTTCCACCCATAGTCGGAGGGCCCCTTCCCATCCCCTGGGCAGGCCGCCTGGATTGAGGGGGTGATTCAACTTAAAAAAAGCAGGAGCGGGAAGTGTGGGCTGAATTGCGTCAACTGGGAGGGGGTGCCATGGCTGGACGGTGCACCAGTGGGCTGCTGGTGTACACTGACTTGGAACACGGCTATGGTTTCATCCAGGAAGTGAAAACCAATGCCAAAGTGTATGTGAATGCCGCCTCAGTAAAATTTGGCAGTCCCCTGAGAGAAGGAGATTGGGTCAATTTCTACCGGGAAGACGGCCCTCGGGGGTACTATGCCGTAGTTATTACCCTACATGTAGGAGGAGAATTGGAGCTTTATACAGGCCCAGGACTGGCTCAGGCGGCTACCAGTTCCCAGGCTAATGCACCAATAATGACGTCTTGGGCTGCAGCATCAGTGTTAACTCAAACTCTAGCTCGGAGCCCACAAGGAGATGAGGTGGTAGTGGACGCGTGCCACTGAGCTGTAAAATCTTTCTGATGTGAAAGGAAAAAGTCGTGCTCGTTGCACCATTGCTACATAAAAAAAAGAGAAGTACATGGGACTGTTCTGTGTCCCTGCGGGCGAAGGAGCCCTGAACAGCTCCCAGAGTCGGGAGTAATGTGGCCGGATGGCCAGAAGTGGACGTTTTCATTGAACATTAGTTTTGTTGCGCCTTTTCTGCTGGATAGCATAATCTTGCTGTGTGAACTAACGGGTCCTTGGACTAATGGAACAGGTGAAGCTGCAGCAACAGACTGTGTTCCAGGACCAGGCAGCACACACAAGGCAACAGGACCGTGCAATTCACAAAGGGAGCGGCACGCCTCCCTTAAAGAACTGTTGACCTTATAGAGGGGTCAAACCCCTGTAAATATGTTGAATTCTGATAAATGAGACTGAACTGTTTATGTGTAAATAGACTGTCTCTGGGCGCACGTCAAAGGTACCATGGAAAGGACAAACTTTTGTTTCTCACCATGGACTAGAGGTGTAACCTGGAGGACTGTGAGCCAGGTGTCTCTAAGAAAAAGGAGGACTATGCTCGCGTTGAGCTAATGTATATACATATTTCTACCTCAGTTGATCTCCCTGCACGGAGTATTCCTTGTATTTAATAAATGGTCTGGGACAACCATTATTAAAGGAAGGGGGAATGTAAGGGGTTACAAAGACTGGTACATGCCCTATCCCTTTTTAAGCATGTCCCGGTTAAATGTGATTTCATGTTGCTATGTATAAGGTGTTTTATGTTTCTAAATGCTGTATATATATATATAATATATTTATATGTGTGTATAGTGTTCTCTAACGTATATATTCTTGTGATTTGTAATGCTGTTATGTACAGTATATATGTGCATATACTGATGTCATGTGTATGATGTTAAGATAAGATAGTACCCTTAATAGGCCACTAGATGGGGGCACGTTAGTTAACAGACAGTACTGTAAATAGTTAAACATAGGAGGGGCTGACCTTGGACAAGTGTAGGAGTTTTCCTGGTTGTGAGTTAGTTAGGGCCTAATGCCTGTGTGGGGCGGTCAGCTCCGTAACGTTAAGCAAGCTACACAGCCATTCGGAGTCCAGCTGGACAGAGGTGCAGCAGAAGCAGCAGTACTACTGCAGATGGGAAGAGAGGCTCATGAAGTGGTCCTAGAACAGTACAAGGGACTCAGGTCACTCATCATGTGGCAAGTCATCGCATGGGCTGATGCTCTCGTATCCGGTGTGAAACGGGCGAGGGACCTTCCAAACACAGTGAGTCTGGACAGGGAGGATGTTGAGTTACCGCAAGCGGCAGTAAGACCCAGTAATGTACTGCAGAACGTAGAGAGGAGTACAGAAGAGGTGCTTAATGTGAACTGTGTGGAACCGTATGCTGATGTTGTTACTGACAAGGATACGCTGCGACAAGTAAAGAGTAAAGTTCATTGTTTGAAGTTTGCAAAGGACTCTGTCTCTTTATGCGCCACAATGCAAGCAGCGGAGCTTCAGCAAGCCAGATGGGACCCTGAGGGTGCAGAGGGTGATACGGAAGGTATGCTGCAGAAGGGACTGTATTTTCCTGTGACTGGCTCTGCCTCTCACATACCGTTAGGGGTGTAGCTTGCAGTGCCGGAGCCTCAGTAAAAAATCTACAACGCAGCCTCCAACTGTCATTGATCTTTAATAGTACTGATCTTATCATATGCACTAAAGGAACCTCTTGGGTCTCCTTAGGCTCCAGGGCCTGAGTGCACGTGCAACCATTGCACCCACTGTATTTACACCCTGGTGACTGAGCTCCATCCATTAAAAGAAAGTTTTGTTAACTTTGGTTTGGTTTCTTTATTCTTGCATGGGAATTTTGAGAAAAATGTGTTCTACTGTTTGGGTCTCAGCAGTGACACCACTATGCCTGCAGAGAGTGAGAAAATAAGGGCCAAACTAACCTTAAGTATTTGATGTATGGCAAAAAAATAGTGAAATGATTACAATTAACCCTAATCCTGGACCCTTACATAATTTTAATCTCCAGAGTCAATATATATAATGGGGCCCCACAACACTGATGGGGGTGGTGAGCAGTTGGGCTCAGGTAACAGAGCAACCTCTGAACCTCCTATTGTTCTGCCCCAATAGCTGCACCCTGGACCACCCTGAATACATTTATTTAAGTTCTCTATGAAAAGTCCAGAAATAAGTAATGTATGTTGGATGCTCCCTATTTTTGTCTTCACCTTTCACTCTCCAGTAATTGTCACGCGCCTCCTCCTTGATTATCACTGTTTCATAAACTGTGATAGAATTTGTGTGAATGAAGACCTGATAACAATTGTTCTGCTGGATATATGTGCCATGTATCTTGGCATCTATCAGAGGCGATTTTGCCCGGTGAACAGTAACCCATTAAAACGATATAACAATATCAGGCATCCAATGGAAAAGACAAAGTGATGACGCCAGACCCTCAGGAGAGGTGGAAATCTATTACCTTCACACAGAAGACAATATTCTCTTCTCTGAATTTTTATTACATCTGTGTCACAAGACGTTAATTTTACTACATCAGGTTAAGGGACACCAGATGGACGGCTGGGGCAGACATTCATAAACATAATCCATTATTGGAGGCCAATGACAAGATAAGAAGAGACAGGCGTCCTCTCCAGGGGGCATGAGATGCTATAAAATCTCCTTCAGGTTTTGGTGCCAAAATGCTTTCTGCATGGAGGAACTGATAATACGCAAATGTATTGTATGGAAATGGAGCAAAACAGTCTTTGAAGGACTGAAATTTTCCGAATCTCATACCTGGACTTGGACTAGTGGTAGATGCAGTCCACTACACGGACAACTTCAAGGCCCAATGCCAACGCCACTGTTGGGCATCATTAGCTAAAGAGGCCCCTAGGTCTTTCATTTTCTGAGCTTTAAAGTCATGCAATTGACCAATCACCCAGGCAGACATCCCTGTTAATGGTTATTTTGGGTCATCGTATGATAAGATGTGTCCTTCCACTTGTGAATATTATTGGTGAAGTTACAGATAGGACAAGAGCTGTGACAACTTCTTATTTAGCCTCTGTACATTCATTAATGATCCATTGCCATATTCATATGAATTGTTACTGTAGCACCAGGCAGTGGATCTTATGAATATTTAATTGAGATTGAAAATTGCAGGGAAATTCCAGGAGTAAATGAAAGGGATTTTCCACAGGAAAGATGTATATCTTTGTACCGTGTTAGCCAGTAGATAAAAAAATATTTAGAATTGAGAGTCCTCAGTGGCTGATACCTTTTAATGGCTAACTGAAAAGATGGTAACAAACTGCAAGCTTTCGAGACTACTCAGGTCTCTTCATCAGGCAAAGCCTTGAGTAGTCTCGAAAGCTTGCAGTTCGTTACCATCTTTTCAGTTAGCCATTAAAAGGTATCAACCACTGAGGACTCTCAATTCTAGGGATTTTCCAGGCATTTGCTTAAACCAAAACCTTCCACACAAAAACATTTACTCAGTAAATCCCCTGGAGCTTCAATGAGCCTGTAGAATGTCATTGCTATGATGAGTTATGAAGGGGCATGAACTGGTGGAGCTACTGCAGTGAGGGAGCATGGACAACTGGTGGAGCTGCAGCTGTGATGGAATATGATTTGGTGACACTGGAGTTGTGAGGGAACATGAACTGGTGGATTGTAGCTGTGGAGTAACACTGTATCATGGAGCTGTGAGGGAACATGGTTTGGTAACACTGGAGTTGTGATAGAACATGAACTGGTGGATTTGTAGCTGTGGAGTAACACTGTGTCATGGAGCTGTGAGGAAACGTGGACTGGTGGTTCTGGAGCAGCACAATGGACAAATAGAGTGACAGGAACCATTATTTAATAGGGCCTTGATCAGTGAAACGTAGGCAGTGTTTATAAAAAATATGTAGAGATGATACAAAAAGGGAACAAAACAATACTGTTTAAACAGTTAAATAGATTTAAAAAAAATAACAAAAGAAGATTATTAAACCTGATGTCATGGAAATGACTCGGAGCTTACCGAAGGGTACCACTGAGATTGGGAAAATGTACCACTCTCACAGTGAACTGTGACTTCCAGGATGAACAAATTCAGAAACTTAAACTTACATTTTTATTAGCTCAATTTTAAGCCTACTTACCTCCGTTTGTTGAGCTCATGTAGGGTCTGATTGTGGGATGTGCTAGGTCTTTCAGAATTTTATGAGATCGCCAACTTACAGGATATGTTCACCCTGGAGGTCCCAGGCTGTAGATACTGTCGTTATGTTTCTTACTGCAATTTTATCTGTCTATAGAGTTTAAACATGTTAATGCACAGTCATAAATATGTACAAAACACCTCCAAGGTACTAATGAAAGAACACTACCAGATACAGTAGATCCTTGCCCACGAAGGCACCAAAACTAAAATTGTTATAATAATTCAAGCTTTATTAATGTTTCAAACATATAAGTAAATTTAAAAAAAGCAGAAGGGATCAAAATAATAATAATAATGTTTTTTGTAGCAGACACATTTACCAGGTCTCTAAATGCACATCAATATAATCACCAACATTTCAATATTATAGGGATAAATAAATGAAATTCTATAAATTAGTAAAGTACATAGTGCTATGATAAATGCAAGAGTTTTGCCTCAAAAATTTAAATGTTGTAATAATAACTAAATGGTGATAGAGCACTATAAAGAAAGTGCAAAATGCTATAAACACTGCAGATTTTCAACCTGTTTTGTATCAGTTACGGTAGATACTGACATGTACCGTACCACATTTAAGAAGAGGGCCATAATAGAGCTCTGTATATCACTATGTAAAGTACAAGTGCTTTCCTAATACCAGAGTTCCAAATGAGAATATGACCTCATTTATCACCATAGGCAACCCAAAATATGAATCAACAGAGTAAACATAACCAATCAAAGTAATTACATGTTGTTACTGTTATAGCAAGATTGACTTGTGTATGCCTGGGCTACCACCCTGACAACACCGTTTCGCCTTAGCTTTTTCAAAAGAGGCATTGACCGTACAGTGCCAAGATGCTCCTTAAATACCCATTCCACAGAAGTGATTAAATGAACCATCAGGATGTCCAGGTATATGGGCACATGTAGCGTTTGCATTCCCTCCTCCATTCAAAAATGACTTTTGTTCACCGCGCTGGACACACAAGCGTGGAACGCATAGTGCTCACATTGCGCATGACTAGAAATCAGGGAGTGTAGGGAATCGCGCATGCGCATTGTCTGGATATCGATGTGTGGAGCCCCTGAGGGTTCAGTCTCCACAGAGGTGTTGCATCTATTCCAGAGGTGTGACACCCCACTCCCAGGTAAGGAGGGAGCACCCCTAGGACTCCAACACCTGCATCCAACACACCATGCCAGCTGAGCATACGGATGTACCCTACGGGAGGATGGTCTGACTCAGACTGGTTAGCAAAGGGTGTATATATGGGTGGGTGGAGCTTAGGCAGCAGTAAGAGGAGAAGAGAAGCTTAGAGGGCAGAACACTCTTAGGATTCTCTCTGAGGAGAGCAAGCCTTGAGGAGCTTCTGGAGCATATAAGAAAGGGTCCAAGAGCACGGACAGTGATTATCCCATCCGTAGCCCTATCCAAGATAGGAAGGACCAGACCATCAGGGTACGGCCCCTAGACTAGTGGGAAAGCTTCAGGCCCTGCTAGTAAGCCAACGGCAGTGATCACTTTATGGGTAATTGCTACCGCCACCAGCAGCATCCCCTGGAAGGAAGCTATATAGGCCAAGGATGTACAGAACTAATCTGTTTCCCAACAGGACCGCAGCTTCTGATCTGAAGGACTGCATGGTGAGGTGCTAGGAAGAAAGGAGTGGAAAAGCACAGAGAGGAAAGGCCAGGAAAAGGAACACACTGAAAGGGAGTCTTGGGAAGTGCGACCAATCTACCTGGGGGTTGCTGGACCACTCGCCCGGAGGACACAGTGCCAAGCGGGCATCTGTATGGCGCCCAACAAATTGTGAGTAAAAACCCTGAAACTGCATTTGGACTGTCTCCTAGATTTCTTCCAGCGTCACACATTCCCCTCTGCTGCATCCACTAGCACCATCCCTACACCAATACAATCTCAACCTGCCCTGGAAGACTACAGCCTCACCTGTGGGAGGCCTACCAACTGGCTGCAGAATACCACCACTTCCAGAGGACCTGAGCTGCAGCGCTGGTCATCCTGACCAGGCACCACAAGTGGCGTCACAAATCACTACACGAACATTATCCCCTGTAAATACATCCCCTTTTTGGTGAGCACCCAGGGCCACGGATCGAGTCGTGGCTACCGTGACATCCCAAATAAAAGTCAACAGGCTTGGTACCGAGTACCCCATGGCCCTCGCGGGCGACTCATTTTTGGCATCACGAACAGGATTGCGAAGCCGGTGACGCCGGGTCCTGTGTGCTTATATTGACTGTTTGTTATGCAAGAGAATCACCAACAACAGTAGAGACTTTATTGCAAAATTGTGAAATATCACTACCATATTTGCGCCATGTGGCGCTGCTTGAAGAAGAAAGGCGTATCTTCGTGGGCGTGAGCTCACCCTGAGGAGCAAAAATAATGGCCGCCCAGTCTAAATGCTTCTGCAATGTGAGAACATGCCCCACGGCGAATGAGATCCGCCTCCTGATCCTCTTTGGCGGGAGAAAGAGGACAAGGAAACCCCGCCCCTCAACAAAAGAACGGGAACTCCTCCATGAAGAAACACTGGCCATCCCAGGACCAGAGCTGGAGGGAGTTGAGCCTGCGGAACTGACCCAGCAACGGGAGGAGGCTGAGCAAATGGAGCAGAGCTGGAAAGAGCTCACGCTAGGCCGAGACCAGCCGCTGGAGCCGCAGCGCCTGCTGAGGCGTCCCATCACGCCGGCACCAGGAGCAGAGGAAAATGTCGGTACCAATTCTGATACTACGGCGGAGGCCCAAGGCCCCGTAGGAGGAACGGTGGTGGACCCCTTACCACGCCGCCTGCAAGTAAATCCGGCAGGCCGCGAGCATCCTTGGAGTGGGACAGGCCCTGCGGACTGGAGGAGATGCAGATGCAACTAACAGCGGTGTCGCAATGGAAGGAGTCTGGCGCCGAAGAAATGCAGGTAACTGGCGACGATATCACTGCTGCAGCCGATGACACCCTGGTGGAACCCCTGACACCTCCACCAGCCCAGTTCGTACCAACCACATAGACACCAGTGGTGGAGTCAATGACCCTGGTCTAGGCAATGTGCCCATGGACAGGAATGGTCCTGTGCTTGCACAGCCATCAGGTGGTAGCTCTCAGGTGACACCCGGTGTCGCCCCACTAAATAAATAAGAAACCCGGACAGGGTCTACAGTTTTGTATATATTGTGTTCTGAAAGTACCCGGATGGGACAGTTGTAGTTAACTTGTTTTCTAGTTTTTGGAACTTTGAGGCTATGGACACTGCTAGCCCGAAAACTGTTGCTGTACATAGTTTAGCACCGCCTTAGGTGCTTCCTCTTGCTTTTACGCAAAGCTTTTATAGTGCACTGATTGCACTACTACCTCAGAAGACAAAAACCAGTTAGGTGTGGCCGAAGACGAGGTCTGCTGAAAGAGACCAGTTATGTCTTACAGCCCACCCAAGACCAACGTGGGAGGTTTGGAGCGGGTCCTCAAAAAGCACAAGTTAAAGAACGCTTGAAACCAACCCAGATGGGTTTGCCTTACAAGGAGAAGTTTTAAGTGAATTTGAATGTAACTGTTTTATTGCACTTTACCTAGTCTAAATTAAAAGAGAGTTTTATTAATGTTATTTATGCAACGTTTAACCAAAAGTGCCTCCCATAAAGGGAAGATGAGTTTGAAATTGTTTTTCTATTGTTATGCATAACTAAAAAAAAATTGTATATTTCTTTTAACAACCTTTACTCTGTTTCAGCCCGCGGACGTGCTGTGTTATACGGGGGGGAATGTGGAGCCTCTGAGGGTTCAGTCTCCGCAGAGGTGTTGCATCTCATCCAGAGGTGTGACACCCCACTCCCAGGTAAGGAGGGAGCACCCCTAGGACTCCAACACCTGCATCCAAAACACCATGCCAGCTGAGCATATGGACGTACCCTACGGGAGGATGGTCTGACTCAGACTGGTTAGCAAAGGGTGTATGTATGGGTGGGTGGAGCTTAGGCAGCAGTAAGAGGAGAAGAGAAGCTTAGAGGGCAGAACACTCTTAGGAGTCTCTCTGAGGAGAGCAAGCCTTGAGGAGCTTCTGGAGTGTATAAGAAAGGGTCCAAGATTACGGACAGTGATTATCCCATCCGTAACCCTATCCAAGATAGGAAGGACCAGACCATCAAGGTACGGCCCCTAGACTAGTGGGAAAGCTTCAGGCCCTGCTAGTAAGCCGACGACGGTGATCACTTTATGGGTCATTGCTACGACCACCAGCAGCATCCCCTGGAAGGAAGCTATATGGGACAAGGACGTACAGAACTACTCTGTTTCCCGACAGGACCGCAGCTTCTGATCTGAAGGACTGCATGGTGAGGTGCTAGGAAGAAAGGAGTGGAAAAGCACAGAGAGGAAAGGCCAGGAAAGGAACACACTGAAAGGGAATCTTGGGAAGTGTGACCAATCTACCTGGGGGTTGCTGGACCACTCGCCTGGAGGACACAGTGCCAAGCGGGCATCTGTATGGCGCCCAACAGATTGTGAGTAAAAACCCTGAAACTGCATTTGGACTGTCTCCTAGATTTCTTCCAGCGTTGCACATTCCCCTCTGCTGCATCCACTAGCATCATCCCTACACCAATACAATCTCTACCTGCCCTGGAAGACTACAGCCTCACCTGTGGGAGGCCTACCAACTGGCTGCAGAATACCACCACTTCCAGAGGACCTGAGCTGCAGCGCTGGTCATCCTGACTAGGCACCACAGGTGGCATCATGAATCACTACACGAACATTATCCCCTGTAAATACATCCCCTTTTTGGTGAGCACCCAGGGCCACGGACCAAGTCGTGGCTACCGTGACATCCCCCATAGAAGTCAACAGGCTCGGTACCGAGTACCCCACGGCCCTGGCGGGCGACTCAGATGCACGATATCGCTTTTTCTCACAGCATTTCTGGTCTTTGATGGGAGCTCCTACTTCAATGGAGGTTGTAGTGTCAGCTCTCTCTCTCTCTTACTTCCCCTGTTTTAATTACTTTATCTCTCCCCTAGGTATAATTAGTTTCTCTTTCCCAGCTGTAATTAATCCTATATATTCAATGTGAGGAGGATATGTCCTCTCCCTGAAGATGTCTTATGGATTTTTAATTTCTCTCTATGAGAGGTAGGATGTCTGGTTCATGTCAGTGGGAGTATTCACCACGGAGGGTAGACTATGGTCAATATCTATATGGACGGTGTCAGGTTTTCGTTCTACTCAGAAGCCTACCCCGCCCCTCACCCATCGTGGATCCCATGAAATGTATTCCCAGTATTTTAGCACAATCTGTGGATTAAGCAGAAGAGACATAGCACTGTAGATTCTAGAGTCAGGTTGGCTGTTGGCTGGAGTCCCCCTGGGTCCATAACATGGCTGCCTCTTTGATGGGCACGCTGCTATTATTCCCTTCAAATAATGGTTTTATATTGGAATAGGAATTGCTGAGTGAGCAGAGCAGTCACAGAATATCTTAGCCTCCATGACCTCTCTGTACAGATGTGGTACTGTGTATCAGCGAGATCCATGACCTTGCCTCTTTATCTCTAGAAACTCTTCTTGGAGGCTGATAAGGACTTTGATATTTCAGTTCATAGCTCCAAACCTGTCCCATATGACTCACATCATATCCATCAAGCAAAAGCCTGGATGCTGCTGCAGTAACAGGGTTATTGAGGACATTTCTTTGCCAAGTCAAGGACTAAGTAGCAATGATCAAGGCCGGTCAAACTGACAGGCTGAAAATAAGCCAGATCACAACAGGTCTGTGCGTCATCACTGAGAACTTTCTACTCTTCATTGCCAGGAAGTGAATAATACAAATATTATGACCTCTCTGGTACCTATGAAGCGGGGCTCAGGGCTGATGCTGTGGGCCTGCTACTGCTTATATTCACACTGGCTCACCACTAACACACAGTGTCCTATTCCATGAGTACTGTGCTGTAAGGTTTGCTCTGCACTCACTTGTAGGCCAGAAACCTCCCTACACTGATATTCATGGGTCCAGGATCAGCCACGCATACATTAGGGGACACTTGGTTCATTTCAACAAGTTTTTCTTTACTTGACAGTTCAGATACAACAGTCTGCAACATGCGGTATCGGGCACAGCACCCTCCGGTTGTTCCGTTCACACAGTACATTGTATGGCTTTGCCTCCGTACCGCTTGGTCTGTCCCTACCTCAACAGCTTCTGTTGGTCCCAGGGACTTCCCGTCTGGCAATGCAGCTTTTCTGAGACCCGCCACCGTTCCCTCTCACTTTTCCCCGTTCTGCCTCTTCTGCCTCGAAGAGAATAAGACACGCATTGCAGTACCTACTCCAGGCAACACAGAGATTTCTGCAAGACTTCTAGTGTGTTCTCGTACTGCCCGATATGTACTGATATTGCCCATCGCAGCTTTCACCTGAACTTCCTACTTGAGCCCCTCACTATCTTAGACTCCAACTCAGGAAAAGATCTCTCTTTTCAACTGACCAGATCACTTCCATTCTGGGCTGGTCCCAAACACACTAACTGTATCCTAACCTACTCTGTCTTCTGGGGAAACATAACCTTTCACCTACTTAACTAATATGACCAGCGCCGAATATTTCCCTTTTTTAATCTAATCTCTAAGCTCTACATTATACCTTATGCCGTAAACCTAACTTGCTTTCCCTATTCACTGCACATTATACATTAGTTACATTACAATATCAGAATCAATTAGTTCTTATACAGTTCTATGCATTTTTACATATTACCACAGACATAAAAATACAATAAAATGACATGTCAGAACCATTTTGTAAACATTGTCTTTCAGGAAAGAAGGCATGTGACAGTCCTTGTCACCCTATAAGGTGACTTACAGTAAAAGGTCACATGCTGTGATAAGGTGAGGATGTATTTTTGGGATGATAGCTCGGAAAGATCTGAATCAGTTAACTTTAAAGGCATTCTGTCACCATGTTTTTGCCACCTAATTTGAGAACAGTATAATGTGGATACAGAGATACTGATTCTAGCGATATATCACTTACTGAGCTGTTTGCTATAGTTTTGATAAAGTCACTGTTTTATCTGCTGGAGGTCTCACAGTTCTCTGCATGCTGAGCACTGTATAACCCCACCACACCATTGATTGGCAGCTTTCTACCTATGCACAGTGTACTCAGAAAGCTGCCAATCAGTAGTGTGGGCGTGGTTATATACAGCTCAGCTTTCAGAGAGCTGGTAGATCTGCAGCAAATAAAACAGTACTTTTATCAAAACTACAGCAAGCAACCCTGTAAGTGACACATCACTTGAATCAGAATCTATACCCCTACATCATGCTGCTCCCAAATGGGGTAGCAAAAACTGTTAGCAGATTTCCTTCTGTCAGCACAAAATGACAGTTCAAACCAAGCACAGTCACACATGGTGTGGCCAAATATTTCAGTGCACATCCTCACCTACTTGTTTTCTATATATCTTTGCCTTTCTCTGTCTCTGGTAAAGCCAGAGGTGTCAATTAACGAAGAGGAGGAAAAGATAGATGCAAAGCAAATATGTGGGAAGATGGACTGAACTGCTTGGCCATGCCATGGATGCACCAAGTGCCTGTGCTTGGTTTGAACAGTCATTTTGGGTTGACATACTTCCTTTAATACAAGCTTCCTCCAGTAAGTGGCACTAGAAAGGCAGTTTTTGATTTTAAACTTGGAGTATGCCCTAAAACAGACAACCCCTTTAAAGATCTGTACCTACTTGACACAAGTCAGGATTGCAGACAACTGTGCCTTGGCACTGCCACTCATCTCTGCCGCTTGGCTGAGAGGGATTATAGAGGAGAGGGACATATGAGAAAAGCCAGTTTTCCGCTCTCTGATTGGCAGATCTAGAGACTATTTTGCAGAATCCATTGCGCCCTCTAGTGAAGCATTATTTGAGCATCAATAATAAATAGGAATAATTTTATTTATATAGCACCAACATATTACACAGCACTTTACAACTGAGCGGAGACATGTACAGACAATAGAAAGTAACATAATAGTTCATCAGTTACAGGAGGAGTGAGGGTCCTGCTCACAAGCCTACAATCTATAAGGAAATAAAGGGGGACACAATAGGTAGTAAGTACTTGTCATGTCTGGTCCAGCCATCATTATAATAAATAAGGGTTTTCATGTAAAGCTGCATGATCCAGTCACCAGACAGTATCTGTCTAATTACAGTCACCAAGTGCTATTGGGTGCATGGAGAATGTGGAGAGAGATGAATAGGAGTGACCAGAATCTGGGGAAAAATTAGAAAGTGGGAACAGGGGAGTTAGATTAGTGAAGTGAGGTGATAGGCTGTCTAAAGAGATGTGTTTTTTTTTTAAAAAAAAGCTAAAAAAAGTGGGTGCTAGGTATTAGTTGGATCGTCCAGTGTAGTGCATTCCAGAAAACTAGTGCAGCACGAGAGAAGTCTTAGAGACGGAATTGGCAGGTTCGGATTATGGAGTTGTCAGTCTTAGATCAGTTGCAGAGCACAGGTAGTGTGATAGAGATGAGGAAGGAGATATAGGGTGATGCAGAACTGTGGAGATATTTGTGGGTGAGAGAGATAAGTTTATAATGTTCTCTGTAGCAGATGGGTAACCAGTGTAATGACTGGCACAAAGTGGAGGCATCAGTGAAGTGGCTGGACAGAAATATGACCCTGGTGACCACATTCAGGACGGATTGAAGGAGAAAGTTTAGTTAGAGTTAAATCGATCATTAGAGAGTTGCATTAGTCCAGATGAGAATGAATAAGAGCGACAGGAAGAGTTTTTGCAGTTTCAAAGGTGAGAAAAGGTCAGATGTTTTTAAGATGTAGGAGACACAAGAGAGTGAGCGATTGGATATAGGGAAAAAAGGAAAGTTCTGTGTCAAATATGATCCTAAGACAGTGTGCGTGCTGCTAGGGAGTTATGGATGATCCACCCAAAGTAATTACAATATCAGGTACAGGTGGGTTATTAGAAGGAGGAAACAGGAGACGTTCAGTTTTGGAGAGAATTGAGTTTGAGATAGATGCAGGACATGGTGTTAGAGATAGTGGGCAGTCAAGAGAAGAGGTGTATAGCATCTGATACTCTTATTTTACCTCTTTAATTAAAAGTAGTGAATGATACTTGTGCACTTGAATAACAAGGTTAAAACAATAAATATGCTTTACTGGGGGTAACGCGGGCATAAGAATCAAACTATGACCTGCATGTCTTCCACCTCTGCGTGAGAAAATGCTGTTGTGAAAAATGTTTTGATTTAGCGTAATTGTGGGAGCACAGTACACGAGCGTAGGCGCTATCTGCTGCTGAAAACTCAATCACCCTCTGCCCGACCTTACAACTTTATGTACACAGTTCACAATTACACAATTTACCTGCTCTGTTATTTTACGAGAACAGGGAAAGTTTTTTTTTTCCTGGCTTTCTGATAACAACACATGGGGAGAGAAGCCAACACAGGAGTCACAGATAACGGTAGAATCACTTTCTTGTAGAAAACATTATGGAATTTCCTAAATATAATTTGTTACCAGTTTTATTCTGTCCCATCAATTAGCAGAATTAAATAGGGACAGGGACCCTGATTGTAATTCTGGGCTTCTTGCTGTAGTTTTGATAAATCACTGTTTTATCTGCTGCAGCTCTGCTAGTCCTCTCACTGATGAGCTTCTGCTATGTAGTCCTCAGTACTAGTGAGATATCCCAACCCCCACCCCTGATTGGCAGCTTTCTGCTATGCAGTGTGTAGGCAGAAAGTTGTCAATTAGAGGTGAGGACAGAGACTATAATTCAGAAGACTAGCAGAGCTGCAGCGATAAAAAGGGAATTTATCCAAACTACAGCAAGAAACCCAGTAATTGACCTAGCACTGCAATCAGGGACTCTGCCTCTATTTTATGCTGCATTTGAGAAGAATAAACCTGTTGACAGGTTCCTTTTAAAAATGTCTTTTCACTCGTGCTTTAAAGATAGAGACATAAAGATTGGGGCAGTGTCTATATGGATCACAGCTCTGGTGGACTTGAGCCCAGATCGGTTCTCTTCCATGGGCTCTCTATAGGAAAAATTCTTGAGATTTTGTCTATAGTAACAACAGATTATGGGGGTCCACAGTAGAAGACTCGTCCACCCAACATGATCAGGTGATTTTTTTTTCCATTGACTTAAAAGATGGAGAGTTATCATATAATTAAATTCCTTTAAGGATAAATAAACAGAAAGGAGTGGAGTTGTTCTGCGTTGCTGAATTTACAAAAGACAGAATCCAGGACCAGTAACGCAATCCAGGACCAAGAATGGAATCCAGGACCAAGAACAGAATCCAGGATTAAGAATGTACTTCAGGACCGAGAACGGAATCCAGGATCAAGAACAGAATCCAGGACCAAGAACAGAATCCAGGACCAACAACAGAATCCAGGACCAAGAATGGAATCCAGGACCAAGAATGGAATCCAGGACCAAGAACGGAATCCAGGACCAAGAACGGAATCCAGGACCAAGAACGGAATCCAGGACCAAGAATATTTTAGAAGTGGTTGTCCTGAGGAAGAAGTCGGATTGACTTTGAAACGCATTGACAATAAGCCACCTACATCCATTCTTGGTCCTGGATTCCATTTTTTGTAAATTCAGGAGTGCAGATCAACTCCTCTCCCTTCCGTTTATTCATACTACAATTCCTATGGATGCTGCAGCGATTGTCATTTTTGCACCGATAGTGGTTGTGTTACGCACAACCCTACCGGGTGAGCAATCTATTTACCCATCCTGTATAACTTGTATAGGACCCAATTGCACTATTCGTTTCCCCTCTTGCTTCAAACTCCTTTAAGTAGCATACTCCCAACAAAATGTTATTACCATAACTCAATTATTTAAGAGTTTCAGAGGGCGCCTCGATCACAGACCGTTCTAACATTAGCCTGTAGGTTGATTGGAAAGAAAACATTCTAGGACAGGTTTCTCTCAGTGAAACACGGTGGAGGCCATTTTAATTCTATAGTGATTACCTCTCTTGAATCACAATTAAACCACTGTGATTTGCTAATTAAACACATTTAGAAATTTATTTAGAATGTAATTATCCTTTAGTTATTGAGTTTTTTTTCTATTCTCAAAGAACCCCTTTAAATACTTTGTAAAAATCCCTAAGCTCCCCTCATTCTGATGCTTTTTTCCATTTTGTGATACGTCACTCTGTCACACAAGTTTTCACATTTGTTGCTTTTGTAGCGCAGTATGTGAAATCTCTGCTTGCAGCCCAAATGGCATTTCTTCAGGGTTTTCTTGGGGGTGAGGTGTACTTTCTACCCTCCCTCCAAAATGTTGCCAATTACTGTCAAGAGGTGTGCACTTTCCCTATCCAAGACACTACCAATCACAGCTCAGCAGCTGAACTAGCAGTCTCAGATGAGCTGTGATTAGCAGCATCTTAGAGGGAGTGGTGAAGGTGCACGCCGCCAGAGAAGACTCTGAAGAAACGCCCAGCTGGACTGCACAGCAGAGATTTCACAGACTGCTCTCTAGGAGAAACAAGTGTGAATACCTCAGCAACAGGGCGATTGTAACAACCCTGTCAGCGCCAGCGAACTGCCACGGCTGAGCAGGGTGACTCACCCACACTGTGGAAGGGCCCGGGGTCAGATGCCGCAGGGGGGGGGCTCCGGCAGATGGGACCAGAGCAGCGTGGTGAGAGTAGCAGTAAGCAAAAGGACCTGCGATCATGTGACCACAGGGGGCGGGGCCTAGCGTTCTGCTACTGGAGGTGAGTGCAGGACTTTACAGGGACCCTGGATTAGTGAATAGGAAAACTCAGGTCAGACAAACGGGGGTCATATACGGAGAGGATGGCGCAGTACAGAAGGGGCGAGCAGAGAATAGTCAGAACATAAGCCAGGAGTCATACACAAGATAGCAACGCAGTACAGGAGGGATAAGCAGAGAATTGTCAGGACAAAGGCAAGAGGTCATACACGAGATAGCAACACAGTACAGGAGGGGCAGGCAGAACTCGTAACGGGAACAGAACCAAGTCAAAACCAAGCAAGCATAAAGAATCACAAGCACAAAACACAGGGTCACACACACTCGGCCAAGGGTCAAAGTATAAGCGACAAGGAATGGCCCCACAATGAGGCTATAAGAAGCCTCCCAGAATCCCAGAGTGAGGCCATCCAAATTAACCCTTAACCTACCTTTTCCACAAACTCAGCAAACCATGACAGCGATGCAGCGTAAAACGAGAAAAAGGGGCAAAATAAGGGGAGCTCGAGGATTATTCAAAGACATTTAACTCACTTTTTTCAGCAAGTGACAGGTCATATTAAGGAAAGTTGTCCAACCACATAGTGGCCATGTGTGGTACTGCAGCCAGGCTTTTTCTTCTTTTACTCTAAATTTTTATGTATTTTGATGAATCTATTTAACCTATTTTGTCACATGCTTCTTGAATAATATTTATAGTGAATATTTTGTCAAAGCTTTGCACTAAATATGGAGTGAGGTAATGTGCAGCTACATGTGCGGTGTGTGGGTGAGCATCTTCTCAGTACTGTAAATGAGCAGAGACTGCCCCATAAAAGCTGTGATGTTCCCTCTATAAAGTGATGGAAGACGTCCAAAACTCCCACATTATATTCATTGCACGATCAATGTGGATTAAAGTTCATGAGGTGAAGTCCTGATGGGTTCATCTCGTGGATAGTGACCTTCATCATCATTGTGTTGACGCCGTACTATAAGATTTCATGATCCCATGTCACTTGTGTCTTTTGTCACTTCATTGTTTGCCATTCAGGATACCAGACAAGCTGAGTATTAATTTTCTCCACGGCCATCATTTTTAATTATTTGACTGAAGATGAGTGGTCTCCAATGTATTCTTCTACCAGTCGCACCATCAGCACAGACTCCCCATTCATCCATCCACTACGGGGGTGCCAGGCTGCAATCAGCGCTCGTCAGCCGCACTTCTACTCATGGCGGCGACGAGTGACCACAAGACGGAAATAACCATGATGAGCTTCCAGCAATCTGCAGGAGCGGCAGACGTTTCCCAGACTGAAATAGGATTAATCCACAACTGTAAATAATCACGTCAACGCCCCCATCCTTTATTTATATAGTGGGGTACCGGCCATGGTTCGAGAAACTCAGATGGAAATGCTGGGGTGAGTTGTTCTGGGTCTTAAAGGAGTTTTCTGACTTTCCATATTATTACCCCAAATGCTTGCTCATCTTAAAAATAACAAATCATGACTTATCTCTTATTGATTCAATACTGCCTCTCCACTGCACATTGTTGGTCTTTGTTGACATGGCGGCGGTGGTGGTGCGATCCACCACAGCCACCCCACACAATATGATGGTCCTCCACGCAATATGATGATTCTACACAGCCCCTATATAGTATGATGGTCCCCCCCACAGAACTCTATATAGTATGATGATCCCCCTACAGACCTCTATATAGTATGATGGTCCCCAACAGACCTCTATATAGTATGATGGTCCCCCCACAGACCTCAATATAGTATGGTGGTCCCCCTCAGACCTCTATATAGTATGATGGTCCCCCCACAGACCTCTATATAGTATGGTGGTCCCCCTCAGACCTCTATATAGTATGATGGTCCCCCCAAACAGTACCTCATAATATAGAAAAATCCTTATGCTCAACTAATCTATACTGCTCGTCCTTTGCAGCCTCAGTCTTGTTTTCTATCCAGTCTCGCTATGGACGCTAGCGGAGCAATGTAGTGACACCATCGCGCCGCTACCATACTTTGAGTTGTGCTAGTCTCCGGCAGGCCACACACAGGTTAGAAGCTTGCAGCCTGCCAGGGTAAGTGACAGAGCCGGTTGCTTTATGCTCCATCACATCTGTTAACAGTATTGGCGTCCAGAGCACAGCAATATTGTTAACAGCGTAGCAAACAATGCGGCCCACAGCTGGACCAGCCCATTTTCCATTTGTCATAATTGCCAGATGGCCAGTCCAGCCCTGGTGCCAGACTACTAGCCTGGGTGTTACATTTTGCAGTCATATGTTAATCCACTTGAGGACCTGCACACTTTAGAGGAGGGGTAGAAGGAGCAGAGAAAGTGAAGGAAGTCTGCACTCACACTGGCAATCTGTCACGCGGTCTTATGATATGTGTACGATGTCAGTAAACTATTCTTAAAAGAACAACACTCTATACAACATATAGATTAGCAACATCAGCATGTAAATATAGAATAGATTTACCTGACACGATATCCGTTGAACTCAGGGTTAATCTTGAGGACTTGATACTCTGTAACAGGAAAGAGGAGGACCGGGGGTCTAACCTGACCCTAAACTGGGGTCCTAACTAATCCCTCACCTTGGAGGTACTGATAATGGTTCAGAGGTCCAAGTCTCCAGCCTAACCCTGTCTCCTATCAGTCCCTGAACCCTGTAATCAGTCCTAAGAAGGATTCTGATTACCACCAAAGGGATATGGGCTGATCTCTGCTAAATACACAGATTAGACATATAAGACAGACTGGAGAAAACACAGACTTGCATACACACTCAAACACAGAAGGAACATAAATGATCTGGGATATTAAACTCTAAGCAAGGTGAGCTTAAAACAACTAAGGAGCTCTTTAACTTAAGTCTATACAGATACAATCCTATCTGTGGTCTGCATGAAGAATTTCACTGGCAACTCCCAACACAGACAACCAGAGATTTAAAGGAAACCAATCAACAAATAATTAATTGCAGCCGGAAGAAACTGCACCCAGTCCCAGAACTGAGCACAGACAGAATTAACTCCCTAACTGCCAAACACAAAGAAACAGCAACTCAGCTGTGAGAAGTCAGAATGTGCAACCGCGACGATCTTCGTGGCGATGCACACATGACACAATCTGCTCATTCATCAGGTGAAATTAATAATAAGCTTGCTCAAAAATCGTCCTTCTCCTCAGCAGGACATAACATGCTACCAAGAACCATAACAGTCTGTCAGCACAGAACAGGATTCTGTCAGCAGGTTTTTGCCACCTACCCTGAGAGCAGTATAATATAGAGGCAGAGACCCTGATTCCAGCGATGTGTCTATTAGTAGATTGCTTGTAGTTTTGATGAAATCACAGTTTTATCAGCAGGAGATTATCACTAGAGGACAAGTAAACCTGTTGCCAGTTAGTTTACAATATTCATGACCTCTGTACAGTCATGGCCAAAAGTTTTGAGAATGACACAAATATTATATTTTCTCATGATCTGCTGCCCTCTGGTTTTTATGTGTGTTTGACAGATGTTTTTATCACAGACAGAAATATAATAATTGCAAACATATGAGTAACAAAAGCTTATATTGACAGTTAGAATGAGTTAATGCAGCAAGTCAATATTTGCAGTGTTGACCCTTCTTCTTCAGGACCTCTGCAATTCTCCCTGGCATGCTCTCAATCAACTTCTGGACCAAATGCTGACTGATAGCAGTCCATTCTTGCACAATCAATGCTTTCATTTTGTCAGAATTTTTAGGTTTTTGTTTGTCCACCCATCTCTTGATGATTGACCACAAGTTCTCAATGGGATTAAGATCTGGGGAGTTTCCAGGCCATGGACCCAAAATCTCTATGTTTTGTTCCCTGAGACATTTAGTTATCACCTTTGCTTTATGGCAAGGTGCTCCTTCATGCTGGAAAAGGCATTGTTTATCGCCAAACTGCTCTCGGAGGGTTGGGAGAAGTTGCTCTTGGAGGACATTCTGGTACCATTCTTTATTCATGGCTGTGTTTTTAGGCAAGACTGTGAGAGAGCTGATTCCCTTGGCTGAGAAGCAACCCCACACATGAATGGTTTCAGGATGCTTAACAGTTGGCATGAGACAAGACTGGTGGTAGCCCTCACCTTGTCTTCTCCGAATGAGGCGTTTTCCTGATGTCCCAAACAATCGAAAAGGGGATTCATCAGAGAAAATAACTTTACCCCAGTCCTCAGCAGTCCACTGCCTGTACCTTTTGCCGAATATCAGTCTGTCCATGATGTTTTTTCTGGAGAGAAGTGGCTTCTTTGCTGCCCTCCTTGAGACCAGGCCTTGCTCCAAGAGTCTCCGCCTCACAGTGCGTGCAGATGCACTCACACCTGCCTGCTGCCATTCCTGAGCAAGCTCTGCACTGCTGGTAGCCCGATCCCGCAGCTGAAACACTTTTAAGAGACGGTCCTGGCGCTTGCTGGTCTTTCTTGGGCGCCCTGAAGCCTTTTTAACAACAATGGAACCTCTCTCCTTGAAGTTCTTGATGATGCGATAGATTGTTTACTGAGGTGCAATCTTTCTAGCTGCGATACTCTTCCCTGTTAGGCAATTTTTGTGCATTGCAATGATGACTGCACGTGTTTCTTTAGAGATAACCATGGTTAACAGAAGAGAAACAATGATGCCAAGCACCAGCCTCCTTTTAAAGTGTCCAGTGGTGTCATTCTTACTTAATCATGACAGATTGATCTCCAGCCATGTCCTCATCAACACCCACACCTGTGTTAATGGAGCAATGACTGAAAAGAGGTTAGCTGGTCCTTTTAAGGCAAGGCTGCAATGATGTTGAAATGTGTTTTGGGGGATAAAGTTCATTTTCTAGCCAAATATTGACTTTGCAAGTAATTGCTGTTAAGCTGATCACTCTTTATAACATTCTGGAGTATATGCAAATTGCCATTAGAAAAATTGAAGCAGTAGACTTTGTAAAAATTAATATTTGTGTCATTCTCAAAACTTTTGGCCATGACTGTATAATCCCGCCCTCACTTCTGATTGGTAGCTTTCTGCCTATGCATAGGGTACGCAGGAATCTGACAATCAGTGGTGTGGATGAGACTATACAGAGCTCAGTATTTAGAGAATTGTTAGATCTGCCTCATTTTTCAAGCAGAAGATTGATAACATCAGAGACAGTTTTGGTCGACAACCCCCAGAGCCCTTCCCCTAACTGCCCAGCCCTCCTCCTCCAAAACCAACTTCTCCACCATTACAGAAGATCGACTCTTCACTCTACTCTCAAGATCACATCTCACCACCTGTGCACTTGACCCGATCCCATCCCACTTCATCCCAAACCTCACCACAGTCTTCATCCCAACCCTAACTCATCTCTTCAACCTATCACTAACAACTGGTGTTTTCCCCTCAAGCTTTAAACATGCCTCAATCACACCTATCCTCGCTTGACCCATTCTCTGTATCTAGCTATCGCCCTATATCACTTTTCCCCTATGCCTCAAAACTACTGGAACAACACGTCCATCTTGAACTGTCCTCCCAACTTTCTTCTTGCTCCCTCTTCAATCGCTTACAATCTGGCTTCCGGCCACACCACTCCACTGAAACTGCCCTAAAGTCACCAACGATCTATTAACCGCCAAGGCCAAGCGACACTACTCTGTCCTCCTCCTCCTGGACCTGTCCTCTGCATTTGACACAGTGGACCATTCCCTATTACTACAGACCCTCTCATCTCTTGGTATCACAGACTTGGCCCTATCTTGGATCGCATCATACATAACAGACTGGACATTCAGAGTCTCCCACTCGCACACCACCTCCTCACCTCGCCCCCTTTCAGTCGGAATCCTGCAAGGTTCAGTCCTAGGAACCCTGCTCTTCTCCATCTACACCTTCGGCCTGGGGCAGCTCATAGAGTCCCACTGCTTTCAGTATCTCTGGACCAGATATCACGTCCCTACTAACCAGAATCACTCAATGTCTGTCCACTAATTCACCCTTCTTCTCTGCTAGATTTCTAAAAGGTAATATGGACAAAACAGAACTGATCATCTTTCTCCCATCTCACTCGACTCCCCCAACAGATCTATCCATTAAAGTAAAAGGCTGCCCACTCTCCCCAGTCCCACAAGCTCGCTGACTTGGGGTAATCCTTGACACTGATTTCTCTTTCAAGCCACATATACAGGCCCTTTCCACTTCCTGCTGACTTCAACTTAAAAATATTTCACGGATCTGTACATTCCTCAATCAAGAATCTGCAAAAACCCTAGTCCATACCCTCATCATCTCCTGCCTTGACTACTGCAACCTCCTGCTCTGTGGCCTCCCTCTAACACTCTCACACCCCTCCAATCTATTCTAACTTTGCTGCCCGACTAATCCACCTGTCTCCCCGCTATTCCCCCACATCTCCTCTCTGTCAATACCTTCACTTGCTCCCCATTACCCAAAGACTCCAGTTCAAAACCCTAACCATGACATACAAAGCCATCCACAACCTGTGCCCTCCATACATCTGTGACCTCGTCTCCCGGTTTCTTACCTGCATGCAATCTCTGATTCTCACAAGATCTCCTTCTCTACTCCCCTCTTATTGCCTCTTCACACAATCGCATACAAGATTTCTTCCGCGCATCCCCCCTACTCTGGAACTCTCTACTACAACATATCAGACTCTCGCCTACTATGGAAACCTTCAAAAAGTACTTGAAGACCTACCTCTTCCGACAAGCCTACAACCTGCAGTAAGCACCGATCTACCAAACTGCTGCACGACCAGCTCTACCCTCGCCTACTGTATCCTCACCCATCCCTTGTAGATTGTAAGCCCTCGCGGGCAGGGTCCTCTCTCCTCCTCTACCAGTCGGAACTCGTATTGTTTAAGATTACTGTATTTGTATTTATTATGTATACCCATCCCCACATGTAAAGCACCATGGAATAAATGGCACACAGGGGCCCCCATAGCGGCTGCATGATGTGCTGCTAGCTGGAGACCCCTGGGGGAGCAGCTGCCTGGTTTGCCTGCCCTAACGCCGGCCCTGCTCTGCTCCTACATCATGCTGCTCTCAGATGGGGTATCAAGGTGACAGATTCCATGTAAATGACATCTTATTGGGTAAACATGCAGCTGGTCGGTCATTTCACTACTGGTGATCGTAGTCTGTTACCATAGAAACACATAGGTCTGCCTAGGCGCTAAACACACAAAAGAGTCCCAGCCCCAGGAACAAGTTGGCATAAGCAGGGGCAAAGGATGCACCCATCGCTGTACCCTGGAGCTGTAGGTAGAAGTGACTCGCACCACAATTGTGGATACCAGGGCTATGGGGTACTCGGAGCCAAGTCCATTGATTTCTAAGGGAGATGTCACTGGCAGTGGGACTCGATCTGTGGCCCTGGCAGTCAAGCGATGGGGAATATTTACAGGGGATTTTAGGATAGGTAGTTCGTGACGCCACCTGTGGTATCTGGTTAATTGAACCAGCGCTGCTGTAATGATCTTCACAGGGGATGTTATGGGGGCAGCTGGGTGGTAAGTCTCCCACAGGTGAGACTGGTCCCTGGAAGTCTATGGTGATGATGATGCAGAGTGTAGTAAGAATTCAGTCACACACAATGCAGCTTCTTTTCATACCTTTTACTGGTAGATGGTTGAAGCAGATCCCGGGGAGCTGGTCGGGGTGGAGAGTGCACATTCGGGTAACAGCTGAGCAGGTTAGAGGCCTCCTTTACTTCGAATGTAGATGAGTCCAACTTGCATGAAGCGAAGTTAACTCTGAAACTCCAGCTTTCTCTATAGCTGTACTGCCCGGCCAATGTTGTGGTGGAGCCTTCTAAGTGATGAAACTAAGTCCTTACTTTTGCATGGCCTTGCTCAAAGTCCCTGTTCCACCTGACTCCGGTTACGTATTGACACTTAGGACTGCTCTCTGCGACCTGTAGTCCAGATGCCTCCGGTTTTCTTGTTACTAAGCTTGAAACTGTAGCAACGCTTCGGACCCCGGTGTCCGGCAATTTAGTGCAAGTAATCCAATACCTGTAGCACTTCTATATCTTCTCCACTGTGCCCTTCGCCCTGCTTCACGCTCTTAACATAAGCACTTGTAGAATACAATGGCGAGGTCAGCTTTCTCTAGGACTCGCTGAGCAGCCCTCAGTATACTCTAAGTCCCGACTGGACTGACACTGAGCTGATCGGTCCGAAGACAGGAAAACAGATTCCACTACTCTCCCTCCTAGGTTGGCTGACTGACTAACCACCTAAGCTACGTGTCACTCCCTCCTATATCTCAGATGGGTGTGTCTGAAAGAGTGAGTGACAGTGAATGAATATCAAGCGTTGCTGTTACCTTCCTGTGCACTCTCCTGGATTTTTATGTGTGCCTGCGTAGCTGGGCTACACATCCCCCCTTGGTAAAACACAGCACTCCCGGGCTGTAAAAGACAAAAAGAACATTTTGTTTTGCATTAACATCAACATTATAACTCATCCCATCCGGGAGGTACGAATTCTTGAACGTTACAATTTGTACAATAGGAAAATACAAAAGTATCAAAACATTTTTCTCATAAATATTCACAATATCAGACAATATTCTTGTGGAGGACCCGCACCAAAAACCTCCCACGTGGGTCCTGGGTGGGCTGCAGGACTTCTGACTGCAGACCTCACTCTAGGCCCACCATACGGGTTTTTCTTCAGAGGTAGATATTGTAATGGTTTCATGTAAAACCAAGATAATGCACCGAAGCGCAACTATTTACAAAGACAAGTTCTTGGGCCGGCACAGTCCACAGCCTCTCAGTCCATGAAGGGTTAAATACATATATACATTTTAGAAATCCACATTATAATTTAACTTTCACTTTAACTTTTACTTTACCCAACCAGGGTATACTATGCAACTATGCAATCAACACAGTAATAAAGTGCAAAAATGGCAATTATTTCTTCAAAACTTTTTACAATTTCTAGAATGCGGTAAACCCCTGTCTGGGTCCTACCGGTCTTCACTTTTACAAACTTTCAATGACGTCTTCCACTCCTGGGGCTGGAACGACGCGATGCTCTTTGGATCCCATAACAAATAAGTCATGGCCCGATATCAGTGTTTGCGTGGCCACAGTCCTTGTGCGAACCACCTGGGACGCAACGGGTGTCTCAGGCAAATATTGGCTTCTCATCAAAGATGCAGGCTTAGGCTGCGATTTAACTGTGGTCGCATCATCCGGTTGCGATACAGAATGAGTCGCAGGTTGCGTTGCGGGATACTTTGCTGATTGCGTTGCAGGGGGCGATGCCGGGTAGGTCGCCAGTTGCGATGTCGAGCAGGTCGCTGTTTGCGAAGCAGGGGGCGATGCTGGTGCGGTGGGAGCTCTGAACTGGGACGCTTCGGTACCGGCGTCGGGGACGGGGTCGCTAACGATGGAGACGTTCAGGGCATACCACCCCTTCATACCCCAGTGATGGGTGTAGCTCACAATGTCCCCATTAATCAGGTCCCTCCCAGGATGACCGATGGGCAGGTGGGATTCTACGTCCCTGCGGCTTACAAAGACCCCTGGATAGAGGCCTGGCTCACGGATGAAGCCCCAGCCCTTGCGGAGCTGGAACTCGGTGACGCACCCCTGCCGCCGCGGTTCCCGTCGGGTACCTTTTTCTCGGCGTACGCTTTCCTTGTCAGCTATGAATTCCTCATGCTGCTTCTGTCGGGACCGCTGGATGTCTCTTTCTTTCTCCTGCTGTTGGCGTCGCTGCTCCTCTTCACGACGGCGCCACTCACTTTCCCACTGAACGGCATAGGTGACGTCATCTAATCGCTCCATCTCGTCCCAGTCGACTTCCGGCAACGATGGCTGGGACCCCTCCGGTGACCTTACCGGGGAGCAGTGCTCTGCTGTGGCCTCCTGGCCTGACTGGCACTCCGGTCCGGGCAATACCTCCTCAGCCTCCTTCTCCTCCACCTCCGCATCGGTGGTATCAGGTACAGCACTTTCGGCGGTAACCTCCGGTCGTCCCTCAGCCTTCTTCAGCAGCGATTTCAGGAATTCAGGAGACGGCCCTCGGCTTGTAGGAGAGAACACTGCGTCCCACAGCAGCCGCTGTGTTTGGGTGCGCCAGTGTCTCTCCGTCTCCTGTAGATCAGCACGACCCTGGAGCTTCCTTCTTAGCTCCTCATTCTCCTTCCGCAGCTCCATCATGGCGGGGTCGGTGTCCCTATCTGGGGACAGCTCCGGCACAGGTAGGAAATCTTCCGGTCCTCGGCACAGATTCTCCTGTCCTTCCGCCATCTCGTCCCAGGCCAGAGTGTAGTTTCCATCAGGAACAATCTGGTCTCTTCCGTGGAGGCGGGATTTGCGTCTCCTCCTCTTCGCATAGAGGATGAAGAGGAGGCGGATTTCTTTAGCAGTGGGGCAGGACCGCACATTATAGTAGCATTTGGAGAGGGCGGCCATATCCTTCGTGCCACAGGGGGGGTACACGCCCACGAATGCACGCCCACCTTCTTCACCAGCGCCTCAGGGCGCCAATATGGCAGCAAAATGGCTGTATTTGGCGCCAAATGCAGCAAACAGTCTTTTTCACCAAACAGTTCAATATAGGCACACAGGACTCACAATTGCAAGTTTCGCATCCTGTTCGTGACGCCAAAGTTAATTGACTCGCACCACAATTGTGGATACCAGGGCTATGGGGTACTCGGAGCCAAGTCCATTGATTTCTAAGGGAGATGTCACTGGCAGCGGGACTCGATCCGTGGCCCTGGCAGTCAAGCGATGGGGAATATTTACAGGGGATTATTAGGATAGGTAGTTCGTGACGCCACCTGTGGTATCTGGTTAATTGAACCAGCGCTGCTGTAATGATCTTCACAGGGGATGTTATGGGGGCAGCTGGGTGGTAAGTCTCCCACAGGTGAGACTGGTCCCTGGAAGTCTATGGTGATGATGATGCAGGGTGTAGTAAGAATTCAGTCACACACAATGCAGCTTCTTTTCATACCTTTTACTGGTAGATGGTTGAAGCAAATCCCGGGGAGCTGGTCGGGGTGGAGAGTGCACATTCGGGTAACAGCTGAGCAGGTTAGAGGCCTCCTTTACTTCGAATGTAGATAAGTCCAACTTGCATGAAGCGAAGTTAACTCTGAAACTCCAGCTTTCTCTATAGCTGTACTTGCCCGGCCAATGTTGTGGTGGAGCCTTCTAAGTGATGAAACTAAGTCCTTACTTTTGCATGGCCTTGCTCAAAGTCCCTGTTCCACCTGACTCCGGTTACGTATTGACACTTAGGGCTGCTCTCTGCGACCTGTAGTCCAGATGCCTCCGGTTTTCTTGTTACTAAGCTTGAAACTGTAGCAACGCTTCGGACCCCGGTGTCCGGCAATTTAGTGCAAGTAATCCAATACCTGTAGCACTTCTATATCTTCTCCACTGTGCCCTTCGCCCTGCTTCACGCTCTTAACATAAGCACTTGTAGAATACAATGGCGAGGTCAGCTTTCTCTAGGACTCGCTGAGCAGCCCTCAGTATACTCTAAGTCCCGACTGGACTGACACTGAGCTGATCCGTCCGAAGACAGGAAAACAGATTCCACTACTCTCCCTCCTAGGTTGGCTGACTGACTAACCACCTAAGCTACGTGTCACTCCCTCCTATATCTCAGATGGGTGTGTCTGAAAGAGTGAGTGACAGTGAATGAATATCAAGCGTTGCTGTTACCTTCCTGTGCACTCTCCTGGATTTTTATGTGTGCCTGCGTAGCTGGGCTACACAGAAGGACCCCTTGAAAATGAAAAAGTTATGAGTAAGAGAAAACTCAAGGAGTTCCAGAACCAACTGGATGATCGTCCCTGGTAAATTTGACATACTAAGAAAATACTTAGTTGCATGGAGTCCATCACTATGTTTGATATTAGTGTATAAGGACTCTACATCTCCTGTTACTAGTAATGTATTGGGGCCAATATGAAGACCATCCACTCGCCTCAGAAACTCACCGGTGTCCACCAGAAAGGAGGGAAGGCTCTCAACCAATGGCTGCAATTTGGAATCAATCCAATGGTTTACCTTCTCTAAGTAATTCCCGGAGCCTGATATGATTGGACGTCCTGGGGGCACCTCCACATTTTTATGTATTTTAGGTAACAAATACATTGTAGACACTGTGGGTTCCTGTATTTGTAGCGCCGAAGCCAGCTCTTTGGTGATAACATCGTTGTGAACAGCATTCAGAAGAATTTTATTAAGCTGTTCCTTAAAAGATACCAGGGGATTATACGTCAAACGTTTATAACATATTTTGTTATTAAGTTGTTTGAAGGCCTCCTTCTCATAGAGAGTTTTTGGCCACACAACGATGTTACCACCTTTATCCGCTGGCTTCAGCACTACGTCTGGTAATGCCAGAAGGACGTCCAATCTCACACGCTCATCTTTAGTCAGGTTGTCCCTTGATAATCTCTTAGGGATATTCATAAAATCCCTTGTTACAACCTGTACAAAGAGATCAATTGGAGCACATGTGGCAAGGGAGGAAATTTTTTTGACTTGACTCTAATGGACGCTGGGATCTTACCTCACTTGCCCAATTGATGCTCTGTGGACAAGTCCTCCAGGTCTTGTAAGGCTATTTGTTCCTCCTCTGTAGGAAATAGATTATGTACATGATACTCTATAGCGCCACCTATTGGAAGTAGCGATCCTACAAGTCACAATCAACCCTTTAACGAGTCTTGTAAGATTTGGCTTTTATCCTAAGTCATATTACAAGTCCTCTTTGTTTGAAGAGGTAATTTGCATATTAAAATTTCCCAGAGGAGCATTGCACGGCGAATAAGCATCCTTACCTCGACACGCCAGAGCTGGTATGTCACTCTCCACAAGGAGAAACCTTACCCCCTAGACCCCAGTCCAGAGCCTCTCATCTAGCCAAATCAGATCTCTCCTACTTTGCACTGATGAGGACCAATAGTCCGAAACACCGTGTCTGCAAATGGAGATTCTGATTTGGCTTTTATCCTAAGTCATATTATAAGACTTGTTAAAGGGTTGAATGTGACTTGTAGGATCGCTACTTCCAATAGGTGGCGCTATAGAGTACAAGTCCTCTTTGTTTGAAGAGGCAATTTGCATATTAAAATTTCCCAGAGGAGAATTGCACGGCGAATAAGCATCCTTACCTCAACACGCCAGAGCTGGTATGTCACTCTCCACAAGGAGAAACCTTACCCCCTAGACCCCAGTCCAGAGCCTCTCATCTAGCCAAATCAGATCTCTCCTACTTTGCACTGACGAGGACCAATAGTCTGAAACACCGTGTCTGCAAATGGAGATTCTGATTTGGCTTTTATCCTAAGTCATATTACAAGACTCGTTAAAGGGTTGATTGTGACTTGTAGGATCGCTACTTCCAATAGGTGGCGCTATAGAGTACAAGTCCTCTTTGTTTGAAGAGGCAATTTGCATATTAAAATTTCCCAGAGGAGCATTGCACGGCAAATAAGCCTCCTTACCTCAACACGCCAGAGCTGGTATGTCACTCTCCACAAGGAGAAACCTTACCACCTAGACCCCAGTCCAGAGCCTCTCATCTAGCCAAATCAGATCTCTCCTACTTTGCACTGATGAGGACCAATAGTCCGAAACACCGTGTCTGTAAATGGAGATTCTGATTTGGCTTTTATCCTAAGTCATATTACAAGACTCGTTAAAGGGTTGATTGTGACTTGTAGGATCGCTACTTCCAATAGGTGGCGCTATAGAGTACAAGTCCTCTTTGTTTGAAGAGGCAATTTGCATATTAAAATTTCCCAGAGGAGCATTGCACGGCGAATAAGCCTCCTTACCTCGACACGCCAGAGCTGGTATGTCACTCTCCACAAGGAGAAACCTTACCCCCTTTCTGCTATGTAGCATGTAACATTTCTTTCTATGTTACACATGCGATTGGATGATCGCAGCTTTTAGTCTTCCATGGAGACTACTGAAGCAAATGTAAAGTAAAAAAAAAATGTTTTTAAAAAAAATAAAAAAAAAAGTACAAGTTTAAATCTCCCCCCATTCAAAATAAAATAATTAAAAAAATATTAAAAATACATATATTTGGTATTGCTGTGGTCATAATTTCCCGATCTATGAATATATAAAAAGAATTAATCCGATTGGTAAAAGGTGTAACGAGAAAAAAAATCAAAATGCCAGATTAACGTTTTTTTGGTCACCGCAACATTGCATTAAATTGCAGTAACGGGCGATCAAAAGATCGTATCTACATCAAAATGGTATCAATAAAAACGTCAGCTCGGCACGCAAAAATAGCCCTCATCCAACCCAAGATCACAAAAAATGGGGTCTCAGAAAATGACTCAATTTTTTTTTAACAAACTTTGGATTTTTTTCTCACCATTTAACTAAAAAAGAATCAAAACATGTTTGTTGTCTATGAACTCGTAATGACCTGGAGAATCATAATGGCAGGTCAGTTTTAGCAGTTTGTGAACATGGTAAAAAAAAAACTAAAAAACAATTGTGTAATTGCTCTTTTTTTGCTATTTCATCGCACTTCAAATTTTTTTTTATGGTAACATCAATGGTGTTGTTCAAAAGTACAACTTTTCCCGCAAAAACTAAGCCTTCAAATGGCCATTTTGATAGAAAAATAAAAAAGTTATGGCTCTGGGAAGAAGGGGAGCGAAAAAATGGAAATGGAAAATGGCCCAGGGTTAAGGGGTTAAACGGGTTTTCTGGGTCAAAGTCTGTGTGACTGCAGACTTATGAATCCCCCCACACACACTGTGCAACCCCTTTAACCTCTTGCTGACATCAGCCTTAGGCCGGGATCACTTTGGCGTGTGTGATGCGAGAAACTCGTGCGAGTCTCTTGCATCAACACCCGCTACTGGCACTCAGACCAGAGTGTGCAGCTGCATAGAAATACCTGCAGCCGCATACCCTTGTCCCGAGTGCCAGCGGCAGCGCCGGGTGTTGATGCAAGAGACTCGCATGAGACTCGTGCGAGTTTCTCACAAGTGTGACCACTGCCTCACAGAGCATGTAGGATGCTGGTGTATGAAGTGGGCTCAAGAGCTGTGTCTGCCCCATATAGTGTACAGCGGGTACGGAAAGTATTCAGACCCCTTTACATTTTTCACTCTTTATTTCATTGCAGCCATTTGGTAAATTAATTTCTTCTCATTAATGTACACTCTGCACCCCATCTTGACTGAAAAAAAACAGAAATGGAGAAATTTTTGCAAATTTATTAAAAAAGAAAAACTGAAATATCACATGGTCATAAGTATTCGGACCCTTTGCTCAGACACTCATATTTAAGTCACATGCTGTACATTTCCTTGTGGTCCTCCTTGAGATGGTTCTACTCCTTCATTGGAGTCCAGCTGTGTTTAATTAAACTGATAGGACTTGATTTGTGAAGGCACACACCTGTCTATATAAGACCTCACAGCTCACAGTGCATGTCAGACCAAATGAGAATCATGAGGTCAAAGGAACTGGCCAAGGAGCTCAGAGTTGTGGCAAGGCACAGATCTGGCCAAGGTTACAAAAGAATTTCTGCAGTACTCAAGGTTCCTAAGAGCACAGTGGCCTCCATAATCCTTAAATGGAAGAAGTTTGGGACCACCAGAAGTCTTCCTAGACCTTGACATCCAGCCAAACTGAGCAATCGTGGGAGAAGAGCCTTGATGAGAGAGATAAAGAAGAACCCCAAGATCATTGTGGCTGAGCTCCACAGATGCACTAGGGAGATGGGAGAAAGTTCCACAAAGTCAACTATCACTGCAGCCCTCCACCAGTCGGGCCTTTATGGCAGAGTGGCCCAACGGAAGCCTCTCCTCAGTGCCAGACATATGAAAGCCCACATAGAGTTTGCTAAAAAATACATGAAGGACTCCCAGACTATGAGAAATAAAATTCTCTGGTCTGATGAGACGAAGATATAACTTTTTGGTGATAATTCTAAGCAGTATGTGTGAAGAAAACCAGGCACTGCTCATCACCTGCCCAATACAATCCCAAGAGTGAAACATGGTGGTGGCAGCATCATACTATGGGGGTGTTTTTCAGCTGCAGGGATAGGACGACTGGTTACAATTGAAGGAAACATGAATGCGGACAAGTACAGAGATATCCTGGATGAAAACCTCTTCCAGAGTGCTCTGGACCTCAGACTTGGCCGAAGGTTCACCTTCCAACAAGACAATGACCCTAAGCACACAGCTAAAATAACAAAGGAGTGGCTTCAGAACAACTCTGTGACCATTCTTGACTGGCCCAGCCAGGGCCCTGACCTAAACCCAATTGAGCATCTCTGGAGAGACCTGAAAATGGCTGTCCACCAACGTTCACCATCCAACCTGACGGAACTGGATAGGATCTGCAGAATGGCAGAGGATCCCCAAATCCAGGTGTGAAAAACTTGTTGGATCATTCCCAAGAAGACTCATGGCTGTACTAGCTCACAAGGGTGCTTCTACTCAATACTGAGCAAAGGGTCTGAATACTTATGACCATGTGATATTTCAGTTTTTCTTTTTTTACAAATTTGCATAAATTTCTACATTTGTTTTTTTTCAGTCAAGATGGGGTGCAGAGTGTACATTAATGAGGAAAAAAATGAACTTTTTTGAATTTACCAAATGGCTGCAATGAAATAGTGAAAAATGTAAAGGGGTCTGAATACTTTCTGTACCCACTGTATATCAGATGCCAGCTGACGATGGCTCTCTCCTGCAGAATCATATAATGCTCCTGTCAATCCCTAACATGACATTTCAGTGTGTAATCCCTGTAGCGCGCCGACCCTAAAAATGGGACCAATAAAAACTACAACTCTGTGCGCAAAGAGCAAGCCCACACCGCTCCGTTCACAGGAGAAAGTTAACATTATAGGTTTCAGAAAAAAGTGACATTTTATTTTCTAAGATATATATAAAAAAACCTACAGAAGATTGGCGTTGCTGTGAGCGCACTGACCAGGAAAGCCATGTCACTGGGTCAGGGTTACCACAGCATGAAAGGTGAAAACCAAAACCCCCAAAACAAAGGCGGAGTTGCTATCGTCTCACCTATTCCCCAGCTTAATATTTTTTTCACATCGTCCAGTGCGCTATGTGGTAAAATGAACGGTATCATTCAAAACTACAACTCGTCCCGCATAATAACGGCGACGGAAAAATAAAAAAGGGGCGAAAGAAGAAACAAAAAGTGACAAAATGTAAACCGGCCGCTGAAGGAAAGGGTTACTATAGTCAAAAATAGAACTATGGATGATATATCTGGCTGTCCTGACTGGAGTGTAATAAGCTTATAAAGCACAGCAGTGGTCATGTGGCGCCTGCTCCTGCATCGTACGCAGCGCACAGCGCCATCAGGTGGACAATAAGCGCACGGCGCTGCCTTCTCCCTGCTCGCACAGATCGTTATTTGGACTGTACCATCTCACCCCCCCATGTATCTTACCTTCACCAATTACTATAATGTAAAAGTGGACATGGTGATGAATAATAATAATATTTCATTGTTTTATGAAATATTGTAACTTTATGAGATTTTTTTTCCCCGGAATGCCATATAATGAGGTAATGTGCGTCCCTCTGCAGACAATGGTACAGTCCCAAGATGGCGGCCACCATGAAAAAGACGGTGAGGCAGATTGGGGCCGGTATTTGGGGTGTTGGGGGGCTAATAGGGGGACGTTTTTATGATTAAAGTAGTTGAGGGGAAGCGGGGACGATTCTGTGCACAATTTAGCGACATTTTCTGTGGACTGTAGGAGGAGTTGTCAATCTCCTCCCAGTGTGACCAAAACATGCAGCTCACACATCAGGGGACTATAAGGCTTAGCATGACCTGCCAAAGGCATACGGGGGGATAGCTTTCATTTGTAACTTGTGGTTTATAGTTTTTTGAGGACTTTTAGCTGTTATGGAACTATAACTCCCAGCATGCCCAGGATGCCAGATTATTGGACATTCTGAACTATCAGATGCAGAGAGATAATGTGACACAATATATATACATCACGGCATGGTGGTGACTCCTCTGCTCACTTCAGTCTTGATATCAGTGCTCTTACTACTTGCCCCATGTGCAATGAAGATAAATACTGCCTCCCGCATTAGTGCAGATCCAGCGATGTCTGCGCCGGCTCTCGCTTCATGGTTAGGCCGGGATCACACATGCAAGGAATACGGCCGGGTCTCTCATGATAATACCCGGCACTGCCGCCGGGCTTGGGAGCTGAGCGTTCGGCTCCATGTATTGCTATGAGGCCGCACGCTCCGCTCCCGAGGCCGGCGGCAGTGCCAGGTATTATCATGCGAGACCCGGCCGTATTCCTCGCATGTGTGATCCCGGCCTTACTCCACGTAAGCCCTGCTGTCAGTCAGTTTGTCTGCAGCGTTCACAAGGCATAGCAATGTTATTTGTGGGACTACAACATTAAGGCTAAGTTCACACTAGGCATTTTTGCTGAATTTTTTTTTCTGCAGCAAAACCTGCACTCTTGGGCAAAAAGAAGCAGCGTAAGAAACGCATGTTTTGGTGCGTTTTTCAGGATCCCAAAGATCAGTTTTGCTTCCACAGAAGAAGTATGAAACACAGGTCACCAATACACCGTTTTTCACCCATTGAAATGAATGGGTGGCGAAAAAACGCACTAAAAACGCAGGGGTCAGGTTTTGCTGCGTATTTTTTGTGCCAAAACCACATTCTATAGAATAGGACTTTTTTTCAACACTAAACATTATCAGCATGCGCAAGAGACAAATCTAGCATGCCAAAATCGCAGCGAAAAATGCAAGAAATGCCAAGGATAACATGCTTTTTTTTCTGCAGCTTCTTTCCTGACAAGAGATCAGATTTTGCTGCAGAAAAAAACACTGAAAAAACGCCTAGTGTGAACTTACCCTTAGGAGTCGGTCCATTTTATGCCGACTCCAACTCAACTGCCCTGCGTATGCGTTCTATTCTTTAAGGTCCATTTAACACCCATTGTATTCAATGGTAGTGTGCACATGTCAGGTTTTTCACACTGACCGTTTGTCCATGTGGAAAACACGCAGACGTGTCCTTTTTTTCCAGGCACAACAGAGGAAATGCGTGCCTGCACACTGACACATGGATGACATTCTTGTGCTATCTGTATGACTCGTACCCAAATGATTTTCTCTGGCGGCTGTTGAAAGCAATAAAGTTAGTGCTTTTCCCATCCGCTGGTTGCTGACGACAACTATCATCATCCTCGCCTGGTCTCCTTGGAATCAGTCGGGGGAATAGCGCTGTGGTGTCTGACAGGCGCCTCTCCATTACTAATCCCTGGGTTTAATGTCAGCGGACATTACACTGCTGACATCAACCCCAAAACCATTACACCGCTTGCCAACCCACCAGGGCAAGCAGGAAGAGCTGAGGCTAAGCGCCAGGATTGGTGCATCTAATGTATGTGCCATTTCTGGGGTGGCTGAGGGCTGGTGTTATTAGTCTGAGACCCTTCCCAGCATATTAAAATTATCCCGCAGCTGTCTATATAGCCTTTGCTGGTTATTAAAAATAGGGGTGACCCTATGTCATTTTTGTTTGTGGGCGGGTCACTCCTTTTTAAAACCCAGTAAAGGCTAAGCAAATGTGTAGCCCTGGTGTTAGGCACACGCAGTACCCTGGAGAGTGTGTGGCGAGACAGCAGTTTAATGCTAAATATTCATTCACTCAACATATACTAGACACACCCTTAGGGTAGTGAGTTTACTCTTGAGGGAGTGGTCAAGGTGGTATGTGTTGGAGTGATTTAGTCAGTCTAGTTCCTGTCTTCGGACAGAGAAGACGTCTGGAGTTGAGTTCCTGACTTCAGAGAGAGAGGACGTCTGGAGGGAGGAAGGAGTCCAGATTGCTCTATCATCAGTTCGGAAAGTGGAGTCTAGTATAGGTGCTTTAATTCACCTTAGCCTAGTCAGAGCTGTACCTCATCAGCATACACTGGAAGGAAAGAAGAAGTTTAGTGCAGAAAGACTTCAGCATCCTGTCTAAAGGACGGTATAAGGTTCAGAGACGTGCTCCTGCCTATTGATAACTGAGCATCTGTAGCTAACTTTGAAGGGAAGGAAAAGAAAGAAGTGACTACTCGACCCTTGGCTAGTGTGAGTGCTTATGTTACCAGCGAGGACAAGGCGAAAGGCACAGTGGTTTATTGGAATAGTGCTTACGGATTGAAGAAGTCCTGCACATTGCTACCGGTCACTGGGGACCGAAGGATCACTACTGTTTCAAGCATAGTGATAAGAAAACCAGGAATTTACCGGACCTTAGGTCGCGGCAAACAAGCCCCTTATAGTCAGTACGTAACTGGGGTCAGGGGAAGTGAAGACTTTGAGTCAGTGCACGACAAGATAAGAATTCAGCTTCTTCGCAGGAAGGCTCCTAACACAAAGCTGACTGGGCGGTACAGCTATAGATTAGCTGGAGATTTTGAGGGAACTACGCTTCAGGCTGGTTGTACTCGTTGTATTGGAAGTAAAGGAGGCCCCTAACTTGTCCAGCTGCTGTCTCAAGATACACTCTCCTTGGATCAGCCTCCCTGGGACCTGCCTGAACATCTTACAAGTAAAGGTATGGAAAGACGCTGACCGTGTGAGACTGTGTTATTTACCTGCACCCGACTTCACTAACTTCATAGACTTTGAGGGAAGAGTCCCACCTGTAGGGGACCCGACATCTAGCTGCCTCACCATCCCCTCAGAGATCTACAGCAGCGCTGGTACAAATTACCAGAATACTACAGGTGGCGTCACGAACTGTATATAAACCTATCCCCTGTAAATATATCCCCAACATACGCCAGACCGCCAGGGCCACAGACCGAGCCACAGCTACCTGTGACAAAATCCCCATAGACTTCTACGGGCTCGGCTCTGAGTACCCCATTGCCCTGGTAACCCACAATTGTGGTGGCGGGTCGACACAACTTGGCGTCACGAACAGGATGCGAAACTCGCAGAATTGCGAGCCCTGTGTGCCTAAGGAATTGTTTTTGTGAGAAGGACTGTTTTCACTTTTGGCGCCAAAATCGCCATTTTTGTCGCCATATTCGCGCCCTCAGGCGCTGGAGAGGAAGGTGGGCGTACCTTCGTGGGCGTCTACCCCCCAGTGGCGCGAAGAAAATGCCTGCCCTCTCAAAGTGCTACTACAACATGCGATCCTGCCCTACGGCAAAGGAGGTCCGCCTCCTCTTCACCTTCCCTGCGAGGAGGAGGAGACGCAAATCCCACCTCCACGGAAGAGACCGGATGTCTCCGCAGGAAGAAGAAAGAATCTTCTGGAACATCATGGAGGCAGGACGTGTGCAGCCGAGCAGGGAAGCGGAGGAAGGCAGGCCCCGTGCCCCAGCCAAGCTGCCACCAGCATCGGAGTTATCCGTGGTCCTGCACCTGCAACAGGCGTTGCTAGAGATAAGAGAAGAAAATGCACGCCTGAAGAAGATGGTCCAGTACCAACCTGGCTTTGAAGAAATCGAGAGACGCCGGCGTACCCTGGAACAGCGGAGGCTGTGGGACACGGTGATCTCTCCCCTCAACGACCCCCCACGATTCCAGATACCGAAGAGTCTGCTGCCCAAGGCGAAGGAGCAACCGGAGGCTGCCCCCGAAAGTACCGATCCCGATCCCACCGGTGAAGCGGTGGAAGCGAAGGAGGTTGAGGAGGTACAGCCAATCCCGGAACGCCCGCCCGGCCAAGAGGCCGCAGCAGATGATCGGTCCCCGGCAGGGACACCGGAGGGGTCCTGTCCGTCACTACCAGATGTGGACTGGGACGAAATGGCGCGCCTGGATGACGTCGCCTATACCGCCCAGTGGGAACAGGAATGGCAGAGTCGTGAGGAGAAGAAGAAACGCCAGCAGGAGGAAGAGCGGGAAGCTCAGCGGAACCGTCAGCAACAATATGCAGAGCTGATCGCGGACAAAGAGAGTGTCCGGAGAGATAAAGGTACCCTGAGGGAACCGCGGCGGCAGGGGTGTGTGACTGAGTTCCAGCTCCGGAAGGGCTGGGGCTTTATCCGTGAACCGGGCCTCTACCCAGGGGTCTTTGTCAGCAGGCGTGATGTAGAATCCCACCTGCCGCAAGGCCATCCCGGGAGGGACTTAGCCAATGGAGACATCGTCACATATACACGGCATTGGGGAATGAAGGGATGGTATGCCCTTAACGTCACCATCGTCCGTGACCCCGTCCCAGACGCAGGTACCGTCACCACTACCGCAGCGTCCCCGTCTCTAGATCAAGCAGTAACTGGCCGTGCCCCAGCATCGCCCCCTGCAAATTCATCGCAACTAGCGACCCAGAGTTCATCGCAAAAGAAAGTTATATCTTCATCGCAACATGCGACCCAGTCTCAATCGCAATCCATGACACGGTCCATATCGTTAACTGTGATTGAAACGCAATCGGTGTCACGTGAAGAGAATGTACCTGTTGCGCCCCTAGAGGTTCGCACAGGAACTGTGGCGACTCAGACCCTAATCGCAGCGCATGATTTGCTGGTCCTGGGATCTGGGGCCCATTGCATTGTTCCAGCCCCCGGGGTGGAAAATGTATTGGAAAGTGTATTATTTGAAAATGAATAGATAGAAAAGGAGAATCGGTGAGATCCCTATAGGATCTACCACAAGTAGAAAGTTTGAGAAATGTTTTATAAAGTTTAGCACCAGTTGAAGAGTATATATATATAATGCATATATATTTTGCTAACCGTAGAATGCCCGGCTGGGTAAACGGTAAACAGTAACCAGAAAAAGTTTTGCACTTTAGTATAATAATGTGATATTATATAATATGTCTTTGGTTTTACATTGGACTTTGAGGTTGAGGACTATGCCAACCCAGAACTTACTTGTAAATAGTTGCGCTTCGGTGCCCTATCTTGGTTTTACATAAACCAGTACAACTACCTCTGAAAACAAAACCCGTGTGGTGTGGCACTGAGTGAGGTCTGCAATTGGATGTCCTGCAGCCCACCCAGGACCTACGTTGAAGGTTTGGTGCGGGTCCTTCACAAGTATATTGTATATTTATTTAATGCTATTTAATACTTTTGTATTTCTATAATGTTTGCAACGTTCAAGATATCCTCACCTCCCGGATGGGACGAACCAATGTTAATTGTTTAATGTTTTCATGCATAAACAAAAATGTCTCTTTTGTATTTTACAGCCCGGGAGTGCTGTCTTTTACCATGGGGGAATGTGTAGCCCTGGTGTTAGGCACACGCAGTACCCTGGAGAGTGTGTGGCGAGACAGCAGTTTAATGCTAAATATTCATTCACTCAACATATACTAGACACACCCTTAGGGTAGTGAGTTTACTCTTGAGGGAGTGGTCAAGGTGGTATGTGTTGGAGTGATTTAGTCAGTCTAGTTCCTGTCTTCGGACAGAGAAGACGTCTGGAGTTGAGTTCCTGACTTCAGAGAGAGAGGACGTCTGGAGGGAGGAAGGAGTCCAGATTGCTCTATCATCAGTTCGGAAAGTGGAGTCTAGTATAGGTGCTTTAATTCACCTTAGCCTAGTCAGAGCTGTACCTCATCAGCATACACTGGAAGGAAAGAAGAAGTTTAGTGCAGAAAGACTTCAGCATCCTGTCTAAAGGACGGTATAAGGTTCAGAGACGTGCTCCTGCCTATTGATAACTGAGCATCTGTAGCTAACTTTGAAGGGAAGGAAAAGAAAGAAGTGACTACTCGACCCTTGGCTAGTGTGAGTGCTTATGTTACCAGCGAGGACAAGGCGAAAGGCACAGTGGTTTATTGGAATAGTGCTTACGGATTGAAGAAGTCCTGCACATTGCTACCGGTCACTGGGGACCGAAGGATCACTACTGTTTCAAGCATAGTGATAAGAAAACCAGGAATTTACCGGACCTTAGGTCGCGGCAAACAAGCCCCTTATAGTCAGTACGTAACTGGGGTCAGGGGAAGTGAAGACTTTGAGTCAGTGCACGACAAGATAAGAATTCAGCTTCTTCGCAGGAAGGCTCCTAACACAAAGCTGACTGGGCGGTACAGCTATAGATTAGCTGGAGATTTTGAGGGAACTACGCTTCAGGCTGGTTGTACTCGTTGTATTGGAAGTAAAGGAGGCCCCTAACTTGTCCAGCTGCTGTCTCAAGATACACTCTCCTTGGATCAGCCTCCCTGGGACCTGCCTGAACATCTTACAAGTAAAGGTATGGAAAGACGCTGACCGTGTGAGACTGTGTTATTTACCTGCACCCGACTTCACTAACTTCATAGACTTTGAGGGAAGAGTCCCACCTGTAGGGGACCCGACATCTAGCTGCCTCACCATCCCCTCAGAGATCTACAGCAGCGCTGGTACAAATTACCAGAATACTACAGGTGGCGTCACGAACTGTATATAAACCTATCCCCTGTAAATATATCCCCAACATACGCCAGACCGCCAGGGCCACAGACCGAGCCACAGCTACCTGTGACAATCCCCATAGACTTCTACGGGCTCGGCTCTGAGTACCCCATTGCCCTGGTAACCCACAATTGTGGTGGCGGGTCGACACACAAACAGCTGTGAACTGTTATTAATAGGCTGTGAAGCTTTATGGATATTGGTCTTTCCCAGAATAATAACACCAGCCTCCAATTGTCTACTTTCCTGCAGCTGGCTAATAAAAATAAGGGGGGCCCCCTAGCATTATTTAAATTTATTTATTCAAAAAATACAAATCCAGTACTGATTATATATCATACTGACATATTTCTATCTACCAATGTTCCTCATCGCTATCTAGCTTTATCTTTGAATGTCTTTAATACTTAAAACTCTTTAATTTCTATGCTGCATTTCATTCTATACGTGTCACATACTCAGACACGGATCTCACCAGTACTGGAATCATCAGGACGTGTTAAGCGGTCTAAGCACTGAAAGATCCCAGAACCCATCATCTGCTCTTCTGTTCCCATCAGTTTCAGACATCATTGGAGGGGACTCGTCTCATCTTCTTACATGGATAAAATTGCAAAGTGCTTGTAGAAGCCAGCAAGGGATTTCTAATTCTGTAGTTTTCTGCTTGTTTCCTAGGATACCAGCCACTTCTTCTTTCTATCAGACGTGGACAATAGCACTTACAAGTTGTTTACTATACATCTTATAAGTTCTGCTCTTGAGCCGTCTAGATCCCGCTTCAGTCCCCTGCACTTTGCAGATGCAAACCTGTCTATAGTACCTGCATCCAGGAGTGCTCTTTTTTTGGACTAGTGGCTCAGCCATGCTGCTGGCCCGAACTGTCAATCATTAGACGCTCCCCACTTTCGTTGGCAAGAAGGAAGCTTTGAAACTTGGGAGTGGTGTGCTCCCGAAGAGTCAGCGTGAGACAAATCTTTTCATCTAATGTGCAGAATTTCTGGCCCTTTGGATGCTGTATTAGAGCTTATGAATTTCATAGCGGGGGTCTCCAACTGACGACCACCCACAGTGAGCCGCTCTGTAGGACTCATGCTGGCCATGTATTATACAGACAGCCTCTGGTGAGTGACTGGCATTTAATCCTACATTTCCCCTGCAGTGGGCATCACATATCTGTTGGTTTATGTCCAAGAGGAAATCTGCTGGAATGTTGATTGAAGGTTTTATCAGTCTCTTTACATCCCAGAGGACAGCTACAGTCACAGTCCAGCCTGGAAAAGAAAGTGAGCAGGGAAGAAGAGCAATGGCTCTGTCTGCTCTCCATTACAGTCTATAATATAAGCCAGTGCCGAATCCCCGGATAGATTGTCCAGATATCAGAAAGTATCGTATAAATAGGCAGGATACACTTCATCCTATGGAGAGCTCTTCATGGCTGCCATGATTAGTTAGAATAGTTTTCCTGCATTAAGGCCAATCACCTTTAGACTATTACTTTGAAAAAGCACTCCATTAATGTTTTACCCCCTAAACCATTGTAAATGTTAGTGTAGTGTCAGGAAAGATGTATATCTTTGTACCATGTGTGTAGTGTAGTGTCAGTGTGTTAATATACTCACCGATCACTGTCTTTTCCAGCATCCAGTGTCGTTCCGATCCTTGTTTGAGTCACATGAAGGCAATCCGAACTCTCCAGATCACTCAGTGAGTGAGCCAGAAGTCTTTTTTACCATGTAAAACTATGGACCCTCGTTCTAGCCTTACATTGTAAAGGCCACTTTCAGGTGACGCAGAGGGTATCATAATCCGGAGAGTCTGAATAGCCATCACGTGACTCACAAGGATCCAAGCGGCACTGAATGCCTGAAAAGACGGCGATCGGTGAGTATATTACCACACTGACATTTACACTATGGGGATAAAAGTTCTGAGAGTGGAGGTTCAGGACTACTTGTCACAGCCAATGTTTCTCTTCTGTTTTACATCAGTTTCCTTTTCTCTCAGGTTGCTGAAGATGTGAATGTCACCTTTGAGGACCAGCAAAAAATTAACATCTTTGCAAGAAATACAAGTAGAATGACAGAGCTGAAGGATGAGATTGAAGTAAAGAAGGTAACGCCCCCTCCTGGCCTTTAGATGTAATTACAGCAGTGGCTGCCATACAGTATAATTATTTACCCAGATTCTCTTTCCAACACAAGGACACCTTGAGATCATAGGAAGCTCCATGAAGTTGTCTAATACACAACTAAAAAATACAACTTTACCGCAACTACGATCTCAAGGCCACGTTCACACGATCAGTATTTGGTCAGTATTTTACCTCAGTATTTGTAAGCCAAAACCAGGAGTGGGTGATAAATACAGAAGTGGTGACGTGTTTCTATTATAGTTTTCCTCTGATTGTTCCACTCCTAATTTTGGCTTACACATACTGGGGTAAAATACTGAACGTGTGAACGTGGTCTTAGAGCAGAATCCACATCATCCCAAATTTTCCATCCTCATCTCATTTTCAGTATCTGTTTATTTATCCAATGATTTGCTATCACTCCTGTTGTCATTACCAAAAAACACTGTGCCGAGTTTACTTTAACCATTCCACCCCTGGGCAATTTTCAGTTTTTATTGTTTTATTTTTTTCCCTCCCCTTTTTCCAAGTGCCATAACATTTTTATTTTTCATCCATATAGCTGTATGAGGATAACTTGTACTTTTAAATGACACCATTTATTTTATCATGTGATGTACTAGAAAGAGAGAAAACTATTTGTGTGTTGAAATTGCAAAAAAATAAAGTGCAATTGCACAATTGTTTTTTATTTACCATGTTCACTGTATGGTAAAACCAGGCTTTATGATTCTCGAGGTCAGTACAAGCACGCATATACTGAACACGTATAGTTTTTGTTTTTTTTTTGTAAGTGGTGAAAAAAAATTCGAAAATTTGTAAGAAAATATATATATATTTTTTTATCTCTATTTTCTGAGACCCAAAGCATTTTAATCTCTACGGATCTTGGGTTGTGTGAGGGATTATTTTTTGTGCCCCTAGTTTACATTTCACTGATACCATTTTGGGGTACATGCAGTGTTTTGATCTCCTCTTATTGCATTTTATTGCAATGTTGCAGCAGCTAAAAAACTGGATCTGCCATTTTGATTCTTTTTCTCATTGCGCCATTTAACAATCAGATTAGTTTACTCTATATTTTGAATGGATTTTAATGACATAGCGATACTAAATATGTGTATTTTTATAATTTTTTTTGTTTTATTTTCAATGGGGCAAAAGAGGGTTGATTTGATTTGCGTTTTTTTTAAAAACCTTTCCATATTTTTAAACACTTTTTACTGTATTTGTTAGTCTCCTTAGTGGACTTGAAGCTGTGATCATCTGATCACTTATGTATGAAGAAAATCATGATCTCCTATGAATGTCAGACATGGGCTGGCTTTCACATGAGGATCGTAATGACTGACACTGTGGTCATCAGCAGACCTCCGGCAGTCATGACAGCCCATTGGCACCCCACGATCATGTCTCAGGCGCATCGATGAGAGCGTGGAATGACGCGCTCCCTGCCGACACATATTAAATGCCGCCGTCAGAGATTGATAGCAACATCTAGCAGGTTAACAGCCTTGGGAAAACCTCCTCTCCACCCATGGCTGTTAAAAGCATTTGTTGGCTGATTAAATCAGCCCTCATGTACTGGGAAAGAAGTGGGCTCGGCATTTGAGCCCTCATCAAAGTCAGGGACGCGACTTTTGACGTAAATGTACGTCAAAAGTCGTGAAGGGGTTAAACAACAACCACACGTAGAAAAGCACTGATGGCCCATTTTCCTCTAATTAGGGTTTTATCTTTCTAATTAGAATAAATGAATTAAAAACACACAAAAAATATATGAAACAAGCGGCACATTAGCTTCTACAGGTCCTTCTCAAAAAATTAGCATATAGTGCTAAATTTCATTATTTTCCATAATGTAATGATTACAATTAAACTTTCATATATTTTAGATTCATTACACACCAACTGAAATTTGTCAGGTCTTTTATTGTTTTAATACTGATGATTTTGGCATACAACTCCTGATAACCCAAAAAACCTGTCTCAAAAAATTAGCATATCAAGAAAAGGTTCTCTAAACGACCTATTACCCTAATCTTCTGAATCAACTAATTAACTCTAAACACATGCGAAAGATTCCTGAGGCTTTTAAAAACTCCCTGCCTGGTTCATTACTCAAAACCCCCATCATGGGTAAGACTAGCGACCTGACTGATGTCAAGAAGGCCATCATTGACACCCTCAAGCAAGAGGGTAAGACCCAGAAAGAAATTTCTCAACAAGTAGGCTGTTCCCAGAGTGCTGTATCAAGGCACCTCAATGGGAAGTCTGTTGGAAGGAAACAATGTGGCAGAAAACGCTGTACAACGAGAAGAGGTGACCGGACCCTGAGGAAGATTGTGGAGAAGGACCGATTCCAGACCTTGGGGACCTGAGGAAGCAGTGGACTGAGTCTGGTGTAGAAACATCCAGAGCCACCGTGCACAGGCGTGTGCAGGAAATGGGCTACAGGTGCCGCATTCCCCAGGTAAAGCCACTTTTGAACCATAAACAGCGGCAGAAGCGCCTGACCTGGGCTACAGAGAAGTAGCAGTGGACTGTTGCTAAGTGGTCCCAAGTACTTTTTTCTGATGAAAGCAAATTTTGCATGTCATTTGGAAATCAAGGTGCCAGAGTCTGGAGGAAGACTGGGGAGAAGGAAATGCCAAAATGCCTGAAGTCCAGTGTCAAGTACCCACAGTCAGTGATGGTGTGGGGTGCCATGTCAGCTGCTGGTGTTGGTCCACTGTGTTTCATCAAGGGCAGGGTCAATGCAGCTAGCTATCAGGAGATTTTGGAGCACTTCATGCTTCCATCAGCTGAAATGCTTTATGGAGATGAAGATTTCATTTTTCAGCACGACCTGGCACCTGCTCACAGTGCCAAAACCACTGGTAAATGGTTTACTGACCATGGTATTACCTGCCAACTCTCCTGACCTGAACCCCATAGAGAATCTGTGGGATATTGTGAAGAGAAAGTTGAGAGACGCAAGACCCAACACTCTGGATGAGCTTAAAGCCGCTATCGAAGCATCCTGGGCCTCCATAACACCTCAGCAGTGTCACAGGCTGATTGCCTCCATGCCACGCCGCATTGAAGCAGTCATTTCTGCAAAAGGATTCCCGACCAAGTATTGAGTGCATAACTGAACATTATTATTTGATGTTTTTTTTGTTTGTTTTTAAAAAACACTTTTTTTTATTGGACGGTTGAAATATGTTAATTTTTTGAGACAGGTTTTTTGGGTTATCAGGAGTTGTATGCCAAAATCATCAGTATTAAAACAATAAAAGACCTGACAAATTTCAGTTGGTGTGTAATGAATCTAAAATGTATGAAAGTTTAATTGTAATCATTACATTATGGAAAATAATGAAATTTAGCACTATATGCTAATTTTTTGAGAAGGACCTGTATTTGACTCTTGGTTTTGCCTGTTGGCTTCTTCTTGGGTAATAATAAAACCCCAGTGGGAGGCAATTTGTCCATCAGTCTTGCTCTTTGTGCGGTTGTTCTTCAAGAGAAACTTGTGAAAGTATTGTTGGCTGTGACCATTTGTGGAACTACTAGACTCAGCAGGACTGATAGCGACAAAACTGGATGAAATACATTTATACTCCAAGTTTGATGAGGGTGGAAGGTTTTTCTGTGATGTGAGTTTTGCTGAAAAGATCACAGATGCGGTAACGTCATTACATCCACCAGACAATCTGTCCCCCATAGGCTGCAATATTCAGACAGGAATATCTCCTCCTTCCTATACTGTAAGTAGTACAGATTTTAGATGTCACCATGTCTGTGATCTTACAAAGCACAAGGCCGTAGGTCAGAAAACATCTCATGTTCTTATCATGTTGCTCCTCAGCTGCTGCATAACCTCATTTTACAAAGGGAGGAGTAAGATTCATGTAACTCATATTAAAGGCTGATTTACATGAGCTGCTTTTTGGTGTTAGTACAAGCTGAGGAGGTTAAAGCCGCACCTCCTATAGGATATGTACATCAATCCGAGGAGGGGGGGCGGATATGTAAAATAAGCCACGCCCATCGGACCGGACAGACCATATTAACATACGGCGCGGGAGGAATAAAAAAGGTATTTATGGATCATACGTAGGGAGTCAAGGGGTATCAAAAGTACTTGTGTAATGCATAGATGACACTAAATTGAATGATATTTTTACCTGGTAGCCCAAAAAAGTGGTGACAGATTTCCTTTAATTTGTGACAGAACCTTAAGAGATGAGCAACTCCCATATGTAGTCAGAGCTTTGTAAAAACACTGGTCATATACTGTATATAACCTACATCAATTTTCTATTGTGAGACGAAGAATTATTTCTACATTTCTGATGGATGCATCTGCTGGACTATGTTAAAGGGGTTGTCCACTACTAGGACAACCCCTTTTTAAGCTAGATGTTCAGCCCCGATAAAGTAATAAAGCCTATACTCATCTCCAGTGTCTGTCGGTTCCTTTCCATTGGTGTCGGCACTCGCGGTCCTGGTGCTGGGATGTGGTGAATGACATGATGCCCGACACTCAATTAGAGCTGGCGTCACTGACTCCTCCTTCGAACAAACAGCGTGAAGAGGAAGTCCGGGCTGCAGTTGATCCCTGGCTTCCTCTTCATGTTCAGTTTGTTCTAAGGTGGAGACAGTGACGCCAACGGTGATTGAGCGCCGAAGTCACATGTCACAGCACTGCATCATAGCCACGGGGAGAGCGAGTGCTGACACTGCTGTAATGGCGCCGGCACGATAAGCGAGTATAGGCATTATTATTTTATCGCGGCCGAATATTTGGTTTAAGAAGGGGTTCTCCTAGTAGTGGACAACCCCTTTAATCAGAGTGGAGCCTTGTTATCAATGCTGTGATCATTAAATTAACTTTTTCTCAAATAATAGAAGGAGCTTCAGAACCTGGAAGACGCCTGTGACGACATCATGATGCTAGACGAGTCTCTACTTATCCCTTATCAGATCGGAGATGTTTTTATTAGTCATTCCCAAGAGGAGACTCAAGATATGCTGGACGGTGCAAAGGTTAGTCACACAATATAACTTCTATAATTCCCTCGTATGTCCAAGAATATTATTACTATAATACTGCCCCCTATGTACAAAAATATAACTACCATATATACTTGTGTGTAAGCTGACCCCCCCCTAATTTTGCCACAGAAAACTGGGAAAACATATTGACTCGCGTATAAGCCTAGGGTGGAAAATGCAGCAGCTACTGGTAAATTTCAAAAATAAAAATAGATACCGATAAAAGTAAAATTGAGACATCAGTAGGTTAAATGTTTCTGAATATCCATATTGAATCAAGAACCCCATATAATGCTCCATACAGTTTATGATAGCCCCATAAGATGCTCCATACAAAATACGCCCCATATAATGATGCACAAAGGTTAATAATGGCCCCATAAGATGCTCCATAGAATAATATGCCCCATATGCTGCTCCATAAAGGTTATGACCCCATAAGATCCTCCATAGATTATGCCCCATAAGATGCTCCATAGATTATGCCACATAAGATGCCCCATAAAATGCTCCATATATTTTATGCCCCATATGATGCTCCATAGGTTATGCCACATAAGATGCTTCATAGAATAGGCCCCATATACTGCTGCTGCAAATAAAAAAAAAAAAAAAAAAAAAAAATGACATTCTCACCTCTTGTCGCTGGGGGCCAGTTGCCGGTGTCTTGAGCAGGCAGGGACACCGGCGCTCTATGGGGGACAGGTGCCGATGTCACCGCTGGCTCAGAGCCCCTGCACCTGAGATATTCACCTGTCCCCGGTCCACCACTGCGTGCCGCTCCATCGACCGGGTCCTCTGTCAGTGACTGTTCAGGCAGAGGGCGGGGCGCGCACTAACTACATCACAGCCAGAGGACAGAGCGGCGCACAGCTGTGTAACGGGGACAAGTGAATATCGCATATACTTACCCCCTCCTGGCATGGTCTCTGCAGCCCCTGCTCTTCTCCCACGGTCTCCGGCAGCTATGCCTAACTTCAGCGGTCACGTGGTACCGCTCATTAAAGTCATGAATATGTGCATATTCATGACTTTAATGAGCGGTACCACGTGACCGCTGAAGAAAGGAGCCTGAGGCCGTGGGAAAAGCAGGGGGGCTGCAGAGACATGCCGGGGGGGGGGGAGGTAAGTATGATCTGGCACTCACCCTCCCCTGCCGACTCCCTGGCATATATGAATCGCTTATAAGCCAAGAGGGGGACTTTCAGCCTTAAAAAATGGGCTGAAAATCTCGGCTTATACGCGAGTATATAATAATAATCTTTATTTTTATATAGCGCTAACATATTCCGCAGCGCTTTACAGTTTGCACACATTATCGTCGCTGTCCCCGATGGAGCTCACAATCTAGATTCCCTATCAATATGTTTTTTGGAGTGTGGGAGGAAACCAGAGTACCCGGAGGAAACCCACGCAAACACGGGGAGAACATACAAACTCCTTGCAGATGTTGTCCTTGGTGAGACTCGAACCAGGACTCCAGCGCTGCAAGGCTGCAGTGCTATCCACTGAGCCACCGTGCTGCCCGTATGTGCGGGCAGTACCGTATATGCGGTACTATTATACTGCCCTATGTACAAGAATATAACTACTATAATACTGCCCCTATGTACAAGAATATAACTACTATAATACTGCCCCTATGTACAAGAATATAACTACTATAGTACTGCCCCTATGTACAAGAATATAACTACTATAGTACTGTCGCTATGTACAATAATATAACTACTATAATACTGCCCCCTATGTACAAGAATATTTCTACTATAATACTGCCCCTATGTACAAGAATATTTCTACTATAATACTGCCTCTATATACAAGAATATAACTACTATAATACTGCTCTTATGTACAAGAATATAACTACTATAATACTGCCCCTATGTACAAGAATATTTCTACTATAATACTGCCTCTATATACAAGAATATAACTACTATAGTACTGTCGCTATGTACAATAATATAACTACTATAATACTGCCCCCTATGTACAAGAATATTTCTACTATAATACTGCCCTATGTACAAGAATATTTCTACTATAATACTGCCTCTATATACAAGAATATAACTACTATAATACTGCCCCCATGTACAAGAATATAATTACTATAATACTGCCCCTATGTACAGGAATATAAGTACTATAATAGTGCTCCCTATGTACACTCACTCGCTGTCAGTATTATATTGGCAGCTCTGACCTCACGCTGAGCTTTATGTCGTTACTTTATAATCTCCTTAGATCCGCCGTCCGTTACTTTTGTATTGATCCAAACCGTATGTACAACTCCAGCTATGTGGAACCATGGTGATAATACAGGAGAGTGCACAGTAATCATTGGCAGATTATCCTGTTCTGTGTCATAGGTCCCATATTCAGTACAGCAGCCAGCTCTGTACAATGTGATTCTTAAGCATTGGCTACTGTACTGGATACTGGAAGTCTAGGGTACAAATCTGAACAATCTGTCCCCTACACAGTGATGAGAAAGCCAAACATGGCTGCTCCGTGCCACTCTTTAAGAGCAGTGTCTGCTACACCAGTGATTTAGAACAGCAAAGATTGTGCACCCTCTGTATTTTAATCATCTTTTTATATAATTGGAGGTACACTTTAATAAATAATGGGAAATAAATGCAAGCGTATTTATGTATATAGCTCTATGCAGTGAGATGTTGAGAACTGATGACCTTATGACCATCCAGCTGAGAAGGCCAAAAATGAAACAACAAATATAATAACCAATAGGAACCTCTATTTTTACATCACATGGCCAGTATTCTGTAATTTAAAGGGAATCTGATAGCAAGTCTTTGCTATGTAATCTGGTACCCTGATCTCAGCAATGTGTCACTTATTGGGCAGCTTGCTGTAGTTTTGTGTAAAATTCCTGTTTTATCAGCAGGAGACTATCGCTAGAGGACTAGTAAACTTGCTGCTATGTAGTCCCGAAAATTCATGAGCTCTGTATAACCACACCCCCATCACTGATTGGCAGTAGAGATGGGCGAACCCACACAGTAAAATCTAGCGTTCGTACCGAACACCTAATTCGGGCATGGACAACAAACACGGACTTCACCAGGAAGTCCGTGTTACTGTTCGGGTTCGACCCCCTGAACACCGGGTGTTTGTTGTGCTGTTATTTGCATGACAGCTCAGCAAACACCGCTTCTGATCGGCGGTAAAATCATCACCGCTGGTCAGACAGCCTGCGATGGTTCAACTGTATTTTTTATACCAAACCAGGCAAAACTCACAGCTGGGGGCTACAACCCTCAGCTGTCAGCTTTAACAAGGCTGGTTATCAAGACCAGAGGGGTCCCCATGCTCTCTTTTTTAATTATTTAAAAAAAATTTTAAAAAGCGGCATGTCGTCCTCACATTTTTTGGCAGACAGCAGGGGGCTGGTGTTCTCAGGCTGCTAAACGGCCATGGATATTGACCCCCCAAGCCTAAAAATAGCAGCCCGCAGCCACTCAGAAAAGGTGCATTTATTAGATGCGCCAAGTCTGGCGCTTTGCCCTGCTCTTCCCACTTGCGCTGTAGCAATGGCAGGTGGGGTTTGTATTTTTGGGGTTGATGTCGCCTTTGTATTGAATTACCCATCACTAATCTATAGTTATATGGTAAATAAAGATACGCTAAGAATAAAGTCTTTCTCCTTCGTCTCATTGGGGGACACAGGACTGTGGGTGTATGCTACTGCCGCTAGGAGGCTGACACTAAGTAAACATAAAAAAAGGTTAGCTCCTCCTCTGCCGTATACACCTCAGCACTGGCCGCAGGCAAACCCAGTTCTTGCTTAGTGTCTGATGGAGGCACACGTCTGGTTCTTTTTCCAGACCTTTTTTTTTTTGTCTTTCCCACGAAGACGAGATAGGGGCGACGGACCCTTTTGAAGGGGTCCGATCTCCCCAAACCATCAACGGGCGAGCACGTGGAGTGAAGCCTCCACGTATCCTTTCCCGCAACGTGGGACATGATGCCGGACTCAGCCCTGACCACCCTAGAGTATTGAAACCCTAGGCTGTACAGTGGCAGGAGATAGTCCGTGCGGCCCCCACTGCACCACCAATGCTAGACTGCGGTGCTGCAAGGAGGCGGACGGTCCCTCTCCTCACCCCCTGAAGGGGTGATGAAGTTAGGGTGCCTGCCCCGTCCTTCTGTCATTTCACAGGCCCCCCTCCAATCTGAAGCTAAGTGGGGCCAGAAAAAGGACCCTCTGCGAACCCACCTTAAGGACGTCGTGGAGGAGGACCGGAAAGCTAGGTTGCTGGTAGCGTTGGAGCAGGGGAAATGATACTCGTTTTCAGCCTGGCTTCAGTAAGACAGGCAAGTTCCTGGTTTGGGCCCCGCCCTCTTGGGGGCATCATCTTCCGGCGGTCCGCCCCTTGTCTCCTGGACGGCCGCCGCCTAAAATTTAGGCCCCGGCTTCGGCCGGTGTTAGGCCTCAAATAAATTTAGTCCCCGGCTCCGGCTGGGGACCAGGCCGCGGCCTGCAATTTAGCGCCCGGCTTAGGCCGGAGGGGGGCCGCGGTCTCGGGCCCCGCCTCCGGCGGCGTCATCTTCCGGCGGGCCCGCCCCCGACTCTCGGGCGGCCACCGCCGGAAATTTAGGCCGCGGTTTTCTCCGGCGCTGGGCCGCGACCGCAAATTTAGTCTCCGGCTTCGGCCGGGGACTAGGCCGCGGCCGGAAGTGGTGTCTCCGGCATCTGACGCCGCTAGGCCGCGCCTCTCGACCCCGCCCCCTGTTGTCAGCTATATGAGCCACGCCTCCCTGACAGGGAGCGCTTTTTTTGAAAAGTCTGGAGCCTTTGCTCATTTCTTTTGCGCTATCAACGCTGTTTAAGGACGTCCGGGGATACAGGACTGGGGTAAGTGCCACTACCTCCAGCCCGGCTCTCCACTTCGCTGCGCTCCGCTACCGCACCTCCGCATCGTCACAGCCAGATTGTTACAGCAAGGGGAAAGAGGCTCTGGACAGATACAGTATGTCCAGAAGAACTAAGGCTCACACGGTGCTGTATACCGCATGCATTGCCTGTAGATCCCCTTTTCCGCACGCCCAGTCTAATCGGGTCTGCGAAGCCTGTGACTCCGAACGGGCTCAGGAGCCCTCACCTATAGCCCAGCCCAGTGCGTCTGGTCCCCCGGAGTGGGCCCTATCTCTGTCTCAATCTATGGCGTCATTAACGAGAGCAATCGAGTCCCTTCAAGCTCCCGATAGGAGCAGGGACAGTGGTTCACCCATCTTGGCGACGTCTCAGGAACCTCTGGCCTGCAGGGGCCGCGCTCTCACCAGGCAGACGCAGGGGAAGCGAACCCACACTGCGTCGCCTATGCCGTCCAGGGCTTCGGCATCCTTCAGTTCAGCTTCTCGCTCTCCCTCGCCTTTAGAGGCAAGTGATCAATATTCGGATTCCGATACTGAAGGGTCCCTCAATTTGGAAGCTCCAGGTTGTCAGGAGACAATTGACAGTCTGATTGAAGCTGTCAATCAATCTCTGGGGGTAGACGATGAATCCACCTTGGCCTCTGGTCATAAGGTGTCTTTCAAACGAGCCAGACAGACCCATAAGGTTTTTGGTGCTCATCCTGAGTTTGAGGAGCTAGTGCAGCGCCACCGGGAAAAGCCGGACAAGCGCTTCGCAGGACAAAAAGCCCTTAATACCAGATATCCTTTTGCCCCTGAACTTCTGAAGAAGTGGGCGGAATCTCCTGCGGACGACCCTCCTGTGTCGCGTTTGGCATCTAAGACGCTTCTCTCTCTTCCCAACGGTTCCTCGATTAAGGATCCAACGGATCGTCTGATTGAAAGTTTGGCCCGCTCGGTGTTTGAGGCATCAGGTTCTGCTCTCTCCCTTCTTTTGCAGCGACTTGGGTTGCTAAGGCCATGATATCCTGGTCGGAGTCTCTAAATAGAGCTCTTTACGGTATGGTGCCGTCTGAGGTAACCGAGATCTCTAATCAGATAGCTCTTGCAGGAGACTTCTTAATTAATGCGTCCATGGATGCGGCAAATTGAGCAGCACTAGCTGCTGCTAATGCAATTGCTATCAGAAGATCATTGTGGCTGAGAACCTGGCGAGCGGACTCAACCTCAAAGAAATCGCTTACATCCTTACCATATTAGAGTGGTCGGTTATTTGGCGAAAGGCTGGATCAGCTCATATCTGATGCGACGGGAGGGAAGAGCAGTTTCCTTCCTCAGCAAAAAATTAGACAGCCTTTTCGTCGACAGCTTCAGCTTCGCTTTAGGGCCTTTCGTAACCCAGGTTGGGCCACGCCAGCCACCTCCAGCGGCTCAGGTCGACCTAATCAGGCCAGAGATCGCCAGGTCTCCTACAGGACCAACCCTCTGGGAAGAGGGCGATCTCAACAGCCAAGATCTAGAGGGTCTAAACCCGAAAGATATTCGGACAAATGACTGGATGCAGAATCCGGTCAATTTATCCAGAGTAGGCGGCCGCTTACTCTGGTTTCGCCCCATTTGGCTATCGATTACTCACGACGAGTGGGTCAGGGAGTTAGTCTCCTCGGGGTACAAAATAGAATTTACCAGCCTTCCCTCAAATCGATTTTTTTCCCTCGCGCCTTCCCAAGGAGGAGTCTCGGGTTCGCGCCTTATTCAAGGCGGTCGAGTCTCTGGATCTAAAGCGACTGAACCGGTTTGTCAGAATTCGACATTTCCGAATGGAGTCTCTCCGCTCGGTCATTGCAGCCATGGAAAAAGGGGAATTTCTAGCATCAATAGGCATCCAGGATGCCTATCTTCACATCCCCATATTTCCCCCTCATCAAAGGTTTCTTCGGTTTGCCATCGGCAAACTTCATCTTCAGTTCGCAGCCTTGCCATTCGGGCTAGCCACAGCCCCCAGGGTGTTCACAAAGGTCATGGCTGCTGTTGTGTCCATTCTGCACTTCAGGGGGATAGTCATCCTGCCTTACTTAGACGACCTCCTCATCAAGGGTCCGTCTTTTCAAACCTGCGAGGAAAGTGTCAGCATTACGTTAGACACCCTTGCTCGCCTGGGGTGGCTGGTGAATATGAAGAAATCATCTCCCGTGCCATCTCGGAAGATCACCTTTTTAGGGATGAATTTCGACACCGCTCAGGGGTTGATAATCCTTCCTCAGGACAAGGCCTTAGTTCTCTGTCAAGAGGTACGGATCCTTCGCCAACCGATTCCTCACACCATCCGGTTTTGCATGAGGGTCCTAGGAAGGATGGTGGCAGCAATCGAGGCTATTCCTTTTGCCCAGTTTCATCTTCGCCCCCTTCAGCATGCACTCTTGGCAGTATGGGACGGGAGCCCTTACTCCCTCAATCTTCGGTGCCGTCTGTCCCTGCAGGTCAGACAGACTCTTACGTGGTGGACGAAGAGCACCACTCTTCAACAAGGTCGTTTGTTTCCTCCAAATTTCTGGATGGTAGTCACAACGGACGCCAGCCTGCTCGGATGGGGAGCAGTGTTTCGTCACCACACAGCCCAGGGAAATTGGTCTCAGCAGGAATCGACCCTCCCGATCAATATTTTAGAGATCCGAGCTGTTCGGCTGGCTCTGAGGCATTTTCACCAGCATCTGGCGGGCCGCCCAGTCCGAATACAATCGGACAATGCCACGGCGGTGGCATACATAAACCATCAGGGAGGTACCCGCAGCAGGGCGGCCATGCACAAGGTAAAACAGATTCTGACCTGGGCAGAGGTAAATCACTCTGTGATTTCAGCGGTCCACATTCCGGGCGAGGAAAACTGGGCAGCGGATTTTCTCAGCCGTCACAGCATAGCGTCAGGGGAATGGTCGCTACATCCCGAGATTTTTCAGCAGATATGCCGATGCTGGGGAACCTCAGATGTGGACCTGATGGCTTCCAAGATAAATGCCAAGGTGCCCAACTTCGTCTCCCGGTATCGGGATCCGCAGGCAATTGCAGTAGACGCCCTGGTTCTACCGTGGAATCAGTTTCATCTTCCATACTTGTTTCCACCAATAGCTCTGCTCCCAAGGGTGATCAGAAAGATCAGGTTAGAAGGGGTCCCAGCGATATTAATCACTCCGGATTGGCCGCGTCGCTCATGGTACGCGGAGCTGGTACAGTTGCTCGCCGACGCACCCTGGCGACTGCCAGAGCGCGCGGACCTTCTCTCCCAGGGCCCAGTTTACCACCAGAACTCAGCGGTCCTGTGTTTGACGGCCTGGCCGTTGAATCTTGGATCCTGACCAGGGCTGGATTCTCTAAAAAGGTTGCCGCGACGATGGCTAGCGCCCGAAAGCCCGTCTCGGCTCGCATCTACCACGGTACTTGGAAAGTCTTTTTTGCTTGGTGCAGGGAACATGGTTGTTCCCCGCTTCTGTTTTCAATTCCAAACATTCTGTCATTTCTTCAAGCGGGCCTAGATTCAGGTCTAGCGCCAAGTACGCTTAGACGGCAGATATCAGCCTTGTCGGTTCTTTTTCAGCGAAGGATCGCGTCTAATTTTCAGGTTAGGACCTTTATTCAGGGGGTTGTCCATATAGTTCCCCCCTACAAGGCTCCCTTAGATGTTTGGGATCTCAATCTAGTCCTGGGAGTCCTGCAGGAATCTCCATTTGAACCTCTGCAGGAGGTTTCTCTGACATTCCTTTCCTGGAAAGTGGTGTTTTTGGTAGCCATAACATCCATAAGGCGGGTTTCGGAGCTGGCAGCACTGTCTTGTCGAGCTCCGTACTTACTTTTCCATCAGGATAAGGTAGTGCTCAGGCCAACACCACCTTTTTTGCCTAAAGTCGTGTCCTCATTTCATATCAATGAGGACATTGTTCTACCTTCTTTTTGCCCAGCTCCTACGCACCGGGTTGAGAAGGCTCTCCATACGCTAGATCTGGTGAGAGCACTCAGGAGATATGTATCTCGGACGGCGTCCTTTCGGCAGATGGACCCGCTGTTTGTCCTCCCTGAGGGTCGCAGGAAGGGACTCGCTGCCTCTAGGTCAACCTTGGCTAGGTGGATTCGGTTAGCCATTCAGGAGGCTTACCGCATCAGAGGAGCGGTGGTTCCCGCAGGGATCAAGGCTCACTCCACCAGAGCGGTGGGTGCCTCCTGGGCCCTTCGGCATCAGGCTTCGGTGGAACAGGTTTGTAAGGCGGCAACCTGGTCCAGTCTGCATACCTTTTTCAAGCATTATAATGTCCATACTCAGGCTTCTGCGGATGCCAGTCTGGGTAGAAGGATTCTTCAGGGCGCAGTTGCGCACCTATAAGCAATGCTTGGTTATAAATTACACTGTGGAGTCGGTTTCCCACCCAAGGGACTGCTTTGGGACGTCCCACAGTCCTGTGTCCCCCAATGAGACGAAGGAGAAATACGGATTTTTGTGTTACTCACCGTAAAATCCTTTTCTCCGAGACGCTCATTGGGGGACACAGCACCCTCCCTATTAGCCGGATGGCTTCGATTTCTAAGTTAATTTTATTTGCTTGGGTCTATATCAGTAGATTTACTTCTGGATATATTGTACCTGTATTAACATTAATTTGTTCTCTAGCCTCCTACTGCTTTTTGCACTAAACTGGGTTTGCCTGCGGCCAGTGCTGAGGTGTATACGGCGGAGGAGGAGCTAACCTTTTTTTATGTTTACTTAGTGTCAGCCTCCTAGCGGCAGTAGCATACACCCACAGTCCTGTGTCCCCCAATGAGCGTCTCGGAGAAAAGGATTTTACGGTGAGTAACACAAAAATCCGTATTTTATCTAATATATAAAGCTGAATGTATGTATGTGTGTATGTATGTGGGTATGTTTGTCCGGGATTGGAATCCGCACCGTCGCACTTACGGGCATGAAATTTTGCATGCCCGCACGTCTCGACCCCGAAAGCGTCCTAGGCTATGTTTTGAATCGAAATTTTAACCCGCGCGTTCCAAATCGCCAAACAATTTTGGCCCTATCTACATAATGGGGAGGAAGCTGAATGCTTGTGTGTATGTCCGGCATAGGAATCTGCATTTACGGGCATGAAATTTTGCACACGCGCACGTCTCGACCCCGGGAGCGTCATAGGCTAGGTTTTGAGTCGAAATTTTAACCCCGCGCATTCCAAATCGGCAAATAATTTTGGCCCGGGATAGGAATCTGCACCGTTGTACTTACGGGCATGAAATTTTGCATGCCCGCACATCTCAACCCCAGGAGCATCATAGGCTATGTGTTGAATGGAAATTTTAACCCCCGCACGTTCCAAATCGCCAAACAATTTTGGCCCTATCTACATAATGGGGAGAAAGCTGAATGCTTGTGTGTATGTCCGGCATAGGAATCTGCATTTACGGGCATGAAATTTTGCACACCCGCACGTCTCGACCCCGGGAGCGTCATAGGGTAGGTTTTGAGTCGAAATTTTAACCCCGCGCATTCCAAATCGGCAAATAATTTTGGCCCGGGATAGGAATCTGCACCGTTGTACTTACGGGCATGAAATTTTGCATGCCCGCACATCTCAACCCCAGGAGCATCATAGGCTATGTGTTGAATGGAAATTTTAACCCCCGCACGTTCCAAATCGCCAAACAATTTTGGCCCTATCTACATAATGGGGAGAAAGCTGAATACTTGTGTGTATGTCCGGCATAGGAATCTGCATTTACGGGCATGAAATTTTGCACACCCGCACGTCTCGACCCCGGGAGCATCATAGGCTGTGTTTTGAGTCGACATTTTAACCCCACGTGTTCAAAATTGCGCGCATTAAAAACACACACACGTCTGGTATTTTTATCTTTTAAAAATAAATATCTGATTAATAACCAGCCAAACTACAAGACCAATTTGTTATAAATTTGCCATATAGGGAAATAAGACAGATGTCAGTCACATGAGCTGTATATTATTTGTATGTGTGAGGTAATATATACTGCCAGAGGGGAATGTTTTCTGTTGGCTGGAGAATTATCAGGCTGCCTATAGCAACCAATCACAGCTCAGCTTCTATTTTGCGACAGGACATTAATATGACCATATAGGGAAATAAGACAGATGTCAGTCACATGAGCTGTATATTATTTGTATGTGTGAGGTAATATATACTGCCAGAGGGGAATGTTTTCTGTTGGCTGGAGAATTATCAGGCTGCCTATAGCAACCAATCACAGCTCAGCTTCTATTTTGCGACAGGACATTAATATGACCATATAGGGAAATAAGCACATGTCAGTCACATGAGCTGTATATTATTTGTATGTGTGAGGTAATATATACTGCCAGAGGGGAATGTTTTCTGTTGGCTGGAGAATTATCAGGCTGCCTATAGCAACCAATCACAGCTCAGCTTCTATTTTGCGACAGGACATTAATATGACCATATAGGGAAATAAGCCACATGTCAGTCACATGAGCTGTATATTATTTGTATGTGTGAGGTAATATATACTGCCAGAGGGGAATGTTTTCTGTTGGCTGGAGAATTATCAGGCTGCCTATAGCAACCAATCACAGCTCAGCTTCTATTTTGCGACAGGACATTAATATGACCATAAAGGGAAATAAGACAGATGTCAGCCACATGAGCTGTATATTATTTGTATGTGTGAGGTAATATATACTGCCAGAGGGGAATGTTTTCTGTTGGCTGGAGAATTATCAGGCTGCCTATAGCAACCAATCACAGCTCAGCTTCTATTTTGCGACAGGACATTAATATGACCATATAGGGAAATAAGACAGATGTCAGTCACATGAGCTGTATATTATTTGTATGTGTGAGGTAATATATACTGCCAGAGGGGAATGCTTTCTGTTGGCTGGGGATTTATCAGGCTGCCTATAGCAACCAATCACAGCTCAGCTTCTATATTGCGACAGGACATTAATATGACCATATAGGGAAATAAGCCACATGTCAGTCACATGAGCTGTATATTATTTGTATGTGTGAGGTAATATATACTGCCAGAGGGGAATGTTTTCTGTTGGCTGGAGAATTATCAGGCTGCCTATAGCAACCAATCACAGCTCAGCTTCTATTTTGCGACAGGACATTAATATGACCATATAGGGAAATAAGCCACATGTCAGTCACATGAGCTGTATATTATTTGTATGTGTGAGGTAATATATACTGCCAGAGGGGAATGTTTTCTGTTGGCTGGGGATTTATCAGGCTGCCTATAGCAACCAATCACAGCTCAGCTTCTATTTTGCCATAGGTCATTAATATGAGCTCTGTTTGGTTACTATAGGCAACAGAGGACATTGTCAGTATAAGAAAGCTTGTGTGAGGTAATAGGATTTCAGTTACTATGCTTGGCCAATGTTGGTGTAATGACTGATGTAAGTCACATCACCTGTATGTGGGAGAATATATATATAGTAGCAGCCACAGCTTTGTCCTTCTATGTTGCTATCCTGATGAGGGCACAGTTAAGTACATTAACCCGGGCGAAGCCAGGTACTACAGCTAGTTTTAAATAAAATAAAACAGTTCAAATTCACCGCAGTTAAATTCTCTCGGTGAACTGCGGTAAAGTCACCTCTGCGGGGATCTCACCGAGATCATCGCAGTTCAGCCCAGTTGGAAATGCAGCCTCAGTGACCTGCTTTAACCTCGATGACATCACCGCTAGTTACTGAGGTTGCTCACAGCAGTTCAGTCACCTGTGGTTCTCAGCCTGGACTGTCGCGTCTTGGCATCGTCCAAGTTGAAAGCGTTTTATCCCCCAGACATGGATTGTGGCGTGAGACAGGTCAGGGATATTGTTTTTTTTTTGTTTGTTTTATTACAGTAGACGAAAGCTTCGTTGGAATTAGGCGTTAGGGGAGTATAACTATGTTTTGTAATTTTTAAATAAAAAAGTAAAAGTGTTTTGTTTTATTTCAAATAAAAGACTTTATTCTGGCTTTGGCTTTATTTACCATATAACTATAGGATTAATAATGGATAGGTGTCTTATAGACTTTCCATTATTAATGTCACCTGACAATACAAAGGTGACATCAACCCCACAAATAGGAACCCCGCTTGCCACCGCTACAGGGCAAGTGAGAAGAGCCGGGCAAAGCATCAGAATTGTTGAATCTTATAGATGCGCCTTTTCTGGGCGGCTGCGAGCTGCTGTTTTTAGGCTGGGGTAGGGGCAATATCCATGGCCCCTTACCAGCATGAGAGTAGCAGCCTCCAGCTGTCAGTTTTAGTTTAAAAAATATCGCATGGGGACCACTCTATTGTTGATAACCAGCCTTGTTGAAGCTGACAGCTGAGGGTTGCAGTTCCAGGCTGTGAGTCTTGCCTGGCTGGTTATCAAAAATACAGGGGAACATGCACTGTTTTTTTTTTAATTATTTCTTTACAGCTCAGGAACCGGCTGATGAACACTCCCATCAGCCGCTCCTGCTCTCACTGTTATTAGCGGCAGCAGGCGTCGGCTGATGGGAACAGTAGTAGTGACCGAAGGTAAACTTTATACCTCCAATCACAGCTGCACTCACGCTGTCTTTAGACAGCGCAGGAACCGCGGCTGTCTGACTGGCGGTGATGATTTTACCGCCGATCAAAAGCAATGTTTACCGCACTTTCATGCACATGACAGCATGGCAAACGCTGGATGTTTGGGCCCCTCATTCAAGTGAATGGGGTTCGGGTAAAGTTCTGGTACCTGAATCTGAACTTTTTGTAACTTCGGACGAACTCGCCGGACCCTAACATCGAAGTGTCCACCCATCTCTAATTGGCAGCTTTCTGCCTATGTGCAGTGTACACAGAAAGCTGCCAATCAGTGGTGTGGGCGGGGTTATACAGAGCTCAGCATTCAGAGAACTGCTAGATCTGAAGCAAATTTAACAGTTTTTAATCAAAACTGCAACAAGCAGCCCAGTAAGTGATACATCACTGAAATCAGGTTATCTGCCCTTACATAATGGGATAACAAAAATCTGGTGACAGATTCTCTTTAAGCTGAATAATTTGTCTGTTTGCTGTTAGTTAATGGCGTTTTTTTCCTTTTTTTTTTCTTCCCCGTTTTGGTGCAGAAAGGATTACAAGATGAAATAAATTCTTTACAGTCACGGGTAGAATCTATCCAGCAAGTCCTTGGTGATCTCAAAATACAGCTCTACGCGAAGTTTGGAAACAATATTAACCTGGAGGCTGACGAAAGCTAAAATTGTAAATTATTGTTTTTTTTTGTTTTTTTTTTTTCATTTTTGCTTTTTTTAAAAATATTATTAGGCAACAATTAGGTGGCAGCAGAAAAGCAGCTTTTCACCAGCTCTTCACCGTCTTCATAGCCCGCACCAGACAAGAGCAGTCTGTATAGCATGGTATTTCACCCTGAAAATGTCCACTGACCCATGATTACATGCACTGCATTAATGCCCCCCATCAGTTCTTCTGGAGATTGTAGTTCATCAATGCCTGGAATAGGAGCCTTCAGTAGTAGAGGATACCTTATTCCTTCCTGCAGTTACGGGGTTGTCATGATTTCATTTACCGTATATCTGAAAAACTTGTCAAAATCCTTGAAATTTTCTTCTGGAAACCAATAAAGTAAAGCAACGTCTAGCGTGCAAGTCTGACAGCCGTGTCATGTATTTTGTATTTTTATTTTTTTTAATGTTAATTACTTGTCTTTTTAACCTTTCTCTAGTAGCTTGAAGGATGAATCATAACTTTAAATTTAAGGTTGTACATACACATATCTTGTGGGATGATCAACGCGTTTCAAGGCCAACTCAATAGGGAGCAAGGCCTTCTTCTGTCCGCCAGTGAGTGATTGTCTGCCTGGAACATTGGATATATGAGGAGGGCTGTCAGTCACTGGTGATGAGACCAAGGTCTCTGGCTCATGAATGAGGTGGCTTTGAAAATCATCCATTACTATACAGGACACAGGGATTTATAGACTTTTCTCCTACCCAGCTGTCCTATTATATATTTTGTGTTCGCAGATGGAGCAGCAATATAAATATTTAGCATTTTGATCATCGTTGTTAAAGGGAACCTAACAGCTGATACATTTATGGTTTAGTGAATTCTGCATTGAGCAGGGGGTTGGACACGATGACCCTTGAGGATCCCTCCAACTTTAACATTCTATGATATGATGCCCGATCTACCGGCATCACCTATCAGACACTGGCTGTATGATTTTCATAGTTTTCATTACAACAATATGGCGTTTCAGAGAAAAACATACCTCAAAAGCCTACTTCTTAGCGCCCGCTGCCATTGAGTGACAGGTCTCTCCAGGCGTGTAACGGGAGAGACCTGTCAGTCACTGGCAGCGGGTGGGGAGAAGCTGCTGCAGCATTTAAGAGTCAAACATACCTGGCTGAAATTGTACAGCCAGTGCCTGATACATACAGTGGGTACGGAAAGTATTCAGACCCCTTTAAATTTTTCACTCTTTGTTTCATTGCAACCATTTGGTAAATTCAAAAAAGTTCATTTTTTTTCTCATTAATGTACACTCTGCACCCCATCTTGACTAAAAAAAAAACAGAAATGTTGAAATTTTTGCAAATTTATTACAAAAGAAAAACTGAAATATCACATGGTCATAAGTATTCAGACCCTTTGCTCAGTATTGAGTAGAAACACCCTTTTGAGCTAGTACAGCCATGAGTCTTCTTGGGAATGATGCAGCAAGTTTTCACACCTGGATTTGGGGATCCTCTACCATTCTTCCTTGCAGATCCTCTCCAGTTCCGTCAGGTTGGATGGTGAACGTTGGTGGACAGCCATTTTCAGGTCTCTCCAGAGATGCTCAATTGGGTTTAGGTCAGGGCTCAGGCTGGGCCAGTCAAGAATGGTCATCGAGTTGTTCTGAAGCCACTCCTTTGTTATTTTAACTGTGTGCTTAGGGTCATTATCTTGTTGGAAGGTGAACCTTCAGCCAAGTCTGAGGTCCAGAGCACTCTGGAAGAGGGTTTCATCCAGGATATCTCTGTACTTGGCCGCATTCATGTTTCTTTCAATTGCAACCAGTCGTCCTGTCACTGCAGCTGAAAAACGCCCCCATAGCATGATGCTGCCACCACCATATTTTACTGTTGGAATTGTATTGGGCAGGTGATGAGCAGTGCCTGGTTTTCTCCACACATACCTCTTAGAATTATCACCAAGAAGCTCTATCTTCGTCTCATCAGACCAGAGAATCTTATTTCTCATAGTCTGGGAGTCCATCATGTGTTTTTTAGCAAACTCTATGCGGGCTTTCATATGTCTTGCACTTACAGTGCCTACAAGTAGTATTCAACCCCCTGCAGATTTAGCTGGTTTGATAAGATGCAAATAAGTTAGAGCCTTCAAACTGCAAACGAGAGTAGGATTTATTAACAGAAGCATAAATCTTACAAAACAAAAAGTTATGTTGCTCAGTTGAATTTTAATAAATTTTAAACATAAAAGTGTGGGTCAATTATTATACAACCCCTATGTTTAATATTTCGTGGAATAACCCTTGTTTGCAATTACAGCTAATAATCGTCTTTTATAAGACCTGATCAGGCCGGCACAGGTCTGTGGAGTTATCTTGGCCCACTCCTCCATGCAGATCTTCTCCAAGTTATCTAGGTTCTTTGGGTGTCTCATGTGGACTTTAATCTTGAGCTCCTTCCACAAGTTTTCAATTGGGTTAAGGTCAGGAGACTGACTAGGCCACTCCAACACCTTGACTTTTTCCCTCTTGAACCAGGCCTTGGTTTTCTTGGCTGTGTGCTTTGGGTCGTTGTCTTGTTGGAAGATGAAATTACGACCCATCTTAAGATCCTTGATGGAGGAGCGGAGGTTCTTGGCCAAAATCTCCAGGTAGGCCGTGCTATCCATCCTCCCATGGATGCGGACCAGATGGCCAGGCCCCTTGGCTGAGAAACAGCCCCACAGCATGATGCTGCCACCACCATGCTTGACTGTAGGGATGGTATTCTTGGGGTCGTATGCAGTGCCATCCAGTCTCCAAACGTCACGTGTGTGGTTGGCACCAAAGATCTCGATCTTGGTCTCATCAGACCATAGAACCTTGAACCAGTCTGTCTCAGAGTCCTCCAAGTGATCATGAGCAAACTGTAGACGAGCCTTGACATGACGCTTTGAAAGTAAAGGTACCTTACGGGCTCGTCTGGAACGGAGACCATTGCGGTGGAGTACGTTACTTATGGTATTGACTGAAACCAATGTCCCCACTGCCATGAGATCTTCCCGGAGCTCCTTCCTTGTTGTCCTTGGGTTAGCCTTGACTCTTCGGACAAGCCTGGCCTCGGCACGGGAGGAAACTTTCAAAGGCTGTCCAGGTCGTGGAAGGCTAACAGTAGTTCCATAAGCCTTCCACTTACGGATGATGCTCCCAACAGTGGAGACCGGTAGGGCCAACTCCTTGGAAAGGGTTTTGTACCCCTTGCCAGCCTTCTGACCCTCCACGATCTTGTCTCTGATGGCCTTGGAATGCTCCTTTGTCTTTCCCATGTTGACCATGTATGAGTGCTGTTCAAAAGTTTGGGGAGGGTCTTAAATAGTCAGAAAAGGCTGGCAAAAGAGATCATTAATCCACACATGTGAAGCTCATTATTCTTGGTGCCTGAACTACTTCTTAATACTTTAGGGGTACCAAACAGAATTCTTGTGGTTTGAGGGGTTGAATAATAAATGACACTCTGAATTAACTTTTAACGTTTTTTAAAAAAAAAAAAATTAAAACAAAAATTTTTGCTGCAGTGCATTTCCCACTTCCAGGCTGACAGTACAAATGTCACAATGCCAAGTTAATTCTGCATGTGTCAACCAGCTAAATCTGCAGGGGTTGAATACTTGTAGGCACTGTAAGAGAGGCTTCCGTCGGGCCACTCTGCCATAAAGGCCCAACTGGTGGAGGGCTGCAGTGATAGTTGACTTTGTGGAACTTTCTCCCATCTCCCTACTGCATCTGTGGAGCTCAGCCACAGTGATCTTGGGGTTCTTCTTTACCTCTCTCACCAAGGCTCTTCTCTCACGATTGCTCACATTGACTGGACTGCCAGGTCTAGGAAGACTTCTTGTGGTCCCAAACGTCTTCCATTTAAGGATTATGGAGGCCACTGTGCTCTTAGTTCTCATTAATGTACACTCTGCATCCCATCATGACGGAAAAAAAAACGGAAATGTAGAAATTTTTGCAAATTTATAAAAAAAAAACCCTGAAATATCACATGGTCATAAGTATTCAGACCCTTTCCTCAGACACTCATATTTAAGTCACATGCTGTCCATTTCCTTGTGATCCTCCTTGAGATGGTTCTACTCCTTCATTGAATCCAGCTGTGTTTAATTACACTGAGAGGACTTGATTTGTAAAGACACACACCTGTCTATATAAAGGTACTGCCACACTAAACAATCCCGCTAGCGATCACGATAACGACGCATACTAATGCGATCGCTAGCGGGATTGTTTCTATATCGCTAAGTGTGGCCACATTTAGCGATATAGTTAACGACGCTATCGCCGTTAGCGATCTTCTTAACGACTTTAGCGGTACAAAAGTACCGCTAAATCGCTAAGAAAAGGTGCCACACTAGCGATATATACTTACCCAGCGGGAGCGCCGACGAGAAAATAGGGTCCGGAACGATTCCAGCGACGAGCGAGATCACAGCAGGAAGCTCGTCGCTGGCAGATGCCGCACTGAACAACATCGCTAACGGGATCGCTAAATAGTGACGTTTTTTAGCGATCCCGTTAGCGATATTGTTCAGTGTGGCATACCCTTTAGACCTCACAGCTCACAGTGCATGTCAGACCAAATGAGTATCATGAGGTCAAAGGAACTGACCTAGGAGCTCAGAGACAGAATTGTGGCAAGGTACACATCTGGCCAAGGTTACATATTTCTGCAGTACTCAAGACACACACAGCCCCGCACACCGCCACACATACACAGATCACATAGAGATCCTGGTGTGTGCAGCGCCAGCTTTGCATTGTCTTCAAATTTGTTTACCTTCAATTAGTTTATCTAGATCATTTATAAAAATGTTGAACAACACTAGGGCCAGGACAGAGCCCTGTAGTACTCCACTTGAAACACTCTTCCAATTGGATGTGCAGCCATTTATCACCACTCTTTGAGTACGATCACTGAGCCTGTTATGAATCCACCTAACTGTATGTAGCCTGGACTATTCCATACTTGGTCATTTTTTCCATCAGGATAGTATGAAATACTTTATCACATGTTTTGCTGAAGTCGAGATATACTATAACGCATTTCAGTGATTCCATCATTGAAGGAAATTAGAATAGTCTGGCGTGACTTGATTGCTACAAACCCATGCTGGCTCTGGTTAATTACTGTATTCTTATCCAAGTATTTACATACACGCTGTTTAATAATTTGTTCAAGGATCTTACCTGGTCTAGAAGCAAGGCTCACTATCCTGTAAATTCCTGGCTCCATCTTCTTTCCTTTTTTGAAGATAAGGACAACATTTGCCCTTCTCCAATCTTCTGGGACTTCTGTTCTCCAGTAATTTTCAAAGATTGTGGCTACTTGTTCAGCAAATTTCTCTGGTGTCTTTTTCAGTACCCTAGGATGTAATTAATGTGAGCGAGATTTAAATTAGCTAACTGTTCCCTCACCATCTCTCTGTGTGGATTCTTTTATTCCTTCAATGGCACCGTGAAGATCAGTTGATGTTACAATTGCTTTCTTAGAAAACACAGATGAAAAATAGGAATTTAAAAGTTTGGCCTTCTCAACATCATTTTTAACCACTTAACCCTTTTCATACTGTAAAAATCCTATGGCATCTTTGACTTTTCTTTTGACATATCCCCAAAATCCTTTTTATTGCTTTTGGTCTCCCTTGCAAGCCTCACTTTATTACTGGCTTTAGCTCTTCTAATACTTGCCCTGCATTTCCTGCAGCCAGCATTCTTTTTTAGATATGCCCTTCTCTTTCCATTTGACATACATTTCCTTTTTCCTTTTAAGCAAGTGTTTAAGTTCTGTGTTCATCCATCCTAGTCTCTTTAAATGTTTCCATGCTTCCTTCTTTTTGGGTTTGTTACCGATTGTGCAGTCAAAATTTCATTTATCAAAATCTCCCGTCCGTATTGGACATTTCTGTCTTTGGTGGTATCTCCTTCAATGGAAGTCTTCAAATAGGCTGGACAGACATCTGTCTGTGATGGTTTAGGGAATCCTGCATTGACCAAGGGTTGGACATGGTGACCCTGGAGGTCCCTTCCAACTCTAACATTCTATGATTTTATGACTATCTGGTCTCGTGAGCCTTAGTCCAACACCCCCCTCCTGTGATAGGCAGCTCACTGTCTATAGACATTGTACATAGAGATCCTGGTGTGTGCAGCGCCAGCTTTTTTCATCTTTGCTTCTTTGCTAAATCTAAAAGCTCTGATTGTATCAAAATGGCTGCACCCAGTAATCGAAGTGATACATTGTTGGATTCAGCTGCTCTTTGCCTACATCAGGCTGCTCTCAGATGGGCATACATATTAGTCCACAGAAAAAACCTTCAACAAGAGGTCACATTCCATATAAACATTACAACACACACTACCTTCAATAAATGATAGAAGGCAAAGGAATGTATATAAAAAACAAATTTTATTGATACAAATATACTACAATTCCTAAAAGGGGATGCCTCATATCCATTAGTGACATAGACAATCGACTGCACAAATATTTAAACCAAATAAATCCCAGCACAAAATGTTGGATTTCATAAAAACATTGGTGAACACCTATAATATTTTACACATTATTACCTTACAAATTTTGTCATATTATGTACTGGGATAAATGTATAGCAGCATTTTAAACATTCATGACCGATATGACATTCATCAATGTTGTATTAGAATAAATTCCTTAGCGTATGGGGCTAAAGGAGGGGAAAACAAAATCCTCACTAATATAATATTGCTATAGTGTGGTCAGGCATAGTGCCTGTTAAATTCCCCACGTTTCACCCTCACTACAATACATGATGAAAGCAAAACACTGGTTTAAAGTGCAAACATAAGCTTCATAAGGTGCTAATTGTGCATAAAATGCTGGTTGATTATACCTTAGTGGTAGCAGCGATGCGCCGTGTCACCAGTGTTTTGCTTTCATCATGTATTGTAGTGAGGGTGAAACGTGGGGAATTTAACAGGCACTATGCCTGACCACACTATAGCAATATTATATTAGTGAGGATTTTGTTTTATTAATGTATATATGTTTCCTTTATTTTCCTTGGGAGTTTTTGTGTTTCTCATTTTTTGAAGTCTTGTATTGACATAATCACAGCTATACTGTATTTTAGTTTTTTTACACTTATTTTTGTTTTCACAGCGTTATTTGACAAAGGCCCAGGCTGGGCCGAAACGTTATTTATCGCTTTGATTCTGTCCTTAAATGTTGCCTAATTTGTTAATAAAACGAGAATTTTTCAGCATCATAACTATCCTCCAAGAGTGCGGTGTTTGATCCTTTATGTTGTTAGGACCATTTGGTCTATTACACCTGCACCTTACTCTATTTATGGTTGTGTGCACGCCTACATTTATCTTATATTGCTCTTTTTGGGCGTTTGCACCACCCTCCTCCCATTCTATTTGACCGATGTCTACTGACACTTTTGCCTACGATTTGGCCACTAGTTCCAATATTTTGGCACAGGTCACTGGTTCAAATGAGTTTCTTAAAACCCCGGCACAAGATCTAAGAACCAGAGATTTTGAGAAAGAGAAACGTAAACTTATTTCATATGACCTCCACTGTACTACTCTAGCGGAGTACCACAGACAGAATAAGATTCCCAGGGGGCTTAGATGCAACCTGCGTCCTACCATTTTTTCAGATAATTCTGAGTATTGTGATAAATACAAAAAGATACTCAACAAGTGTTCTCTAGATATTATTGTCTTAACAGTAGAGTACCTACAAAAGGCCTTTGTTGAAATTAAACAAAATATCCAGGCCATAGAGGTTCAACTCTCAACCACCCTTACCTCCACTGATTGGGCAGCTCTTAAGACAAAAACAGAGAGATCATTGACCGAACATCAGAAGATACTCCAAGAACGTAAAAGAAGCAAATTTCAAAGGGACTCTGAGGACTACTCTAATAACCGAGTATACAGATGGGCGGACTCCTCTGGATCCACGGGCTCATGGCGACGACAACGCCCCGCACGCAGAGCAGGCTCCTTCAGCTCAGGGAGCGATTCTTCAACAACATCTGGACGAAACCGTTTTTTATCACGGGATCACAGGAGAGGACCACCAAACGAAGACCGATCAGAAGAGGTGGAAGGAAGAATGACCACTCGGTCACAGGTGAGATACAAAACCTAGTGGTTAATATCTCAGACCATCTTTTATCTCCACCAGAACTCTCGGTCTTACAAAAGGGTCTTTCCTTTTGTCCTACACCTACCTGGGACTCTTTTGAACTCAAAAAGGACCTTGAACGTTTTTTTTTGGTCAGTAAGGCTGAAGACACATTTTGGACTATCTCCGGAATCAGGTCACGACCTCTCCACAATACCAACTCCGGATTTATCTATTTCCAATTATAATCTGTTTAATAAGAGTAATTTCAGCAGCAGAATGGAAGGAAAGGAGACACACTAGTAATGACTAGTGGGTAGGCGGAGCCCAGATAGGATTGACACCTCAGATTAAAAAGAGTGTTGACCGGCCCCTCCAGCTCGGGCTCCTCCTACTCCTGCTTCTTCAGTCTAAAATTTGAGGTCCAGAGGATAGGTCGCTGCTGGAAGCAGCTCCTCAGAAAACTTTATTATTTTTATCGGACAAGAGACTTGGATCACCAGAAGTGGTCTAGAGGTCTCAGGGGTCTCAGCGCTGCTGGACCCCCACCTCTCCCTTGGCGATCTGTAATACCCTGTATGGTGGTCCCTGCAGTTTCACGCCGGCCCTGGGGGATGAGGATTGCTTCCCTGGCGGGGACGCAAACCGCACATCGGGGGTCACTGCATTCCCCGCCCGGAGGGGGGAAGCGATGGGCACAGCGCCACAAACCCCTGGGGGTCCCTGTGGCGCTCGGCTGGTGAGTACCGCATTTTATGCTTAATGTGTGTGTGCTCTCAGCGGCTGCTGCGGCAGCCGCTGGTACATGTATTAGATGACATGTTTGGTGACTGTATTTCATGTCCGCAGGCAGATACCTGCAGGACAGAGGAGAGCGAGGAGTTCGCGCTCTTTTTTGAAGCCGGAGGGGGGCGTGGCTTCACGCTTCCCGCTCTTTTTGTGACAGGAATCGCTCTGAGGAGACTGCAGCTTCACTGTCCTTCTCTTCCGGCTTCTCTCAGTGCGGCGGCCATTACAGAGGCTCCGGGCTCCTCATGCTCCGCTCCTCCTGTTTAAGGTATACTTTCACCGAGGCCAGCTGGGTGAGTGAATATCATCACCCCACAGCGCAGAACCTATCTGTGTTCCAAGTGACAGATAGCGTTTATCTGCAGCCGCGTTCTCTTATAGAGACCTGGGACTCGCACACTCCTTTTATTTTATATAGGGAGTTGTGGGGAGTTGGCGGCATTAACCCCTATGAAGGGTTAACCCTTTCAGCAATAACCGCCGCAGGTTCTACCCGGTAGGGATCAGAACGCAGGAGGTTATTTATATACTGAGAGATAGCTGGGGTAACTCTCTTCTTTAAGAGCTTTAACCCTTCAGCGTACTTGCTCAGTCTGCCTAGTAACCACACTGTTCCTAGTTACTAACAGGGTTTTGACCTGCCATTTACTGCTGACATGTCGGTTCAGGGTCCGGAAGGTGCGGACCATCTGCCAGATCCGCTACAGGATCAGTCGCAAGTATCTGATACGCAGACTTCGACGGCATCAAGCGCTGCGATTTACAGCGATACCAAATTAGATGCCATCGCTCAGTCAATTAATGACTTGTCTGACCTTTTAGGTCAGTGGGTGTCAGCTAGATCCTCTCATGACAGGAAGCGGCGCAGGCCGGTGCCATCTTTTCCGCGTAGCGAATCAGAGGTATCTGATATGGAATGCGGACAGGGTTCTCCTTCAAACTCAGAAGGGGAGTTATCCGATTCGGATAAGGAGGATCGGCAGGGACATTCTCTCTTGTGAGCCGAACAGAGGCTTTAATTGAAGCTATGAGAGAGGCGTTACAGTTACCGGAGGAGGTAACTACACGGCCTGGTAAGTCGGGCCGCATGTACCAGGAGTACCATAAGTCGCGGTCAACATTACCGGCTCTGGAAGAGCTTAATACGGTAGTGGAGAAGGAACGTCTGTGTCCGGATAAACGTTTTCAAGGGACACGGTTCTTTGAAGCATTATATCCGTGTTCAACGGAATTGACGGATAATTGGATTCCTTTTCCTGAAGTGGATGTTCCTTTATCCCAGCTTAGTAAATCCTCATTGCTTCCGGTTAAAGGGAAAGCGAGTCTGCAAGAGCCGCTGGACAGAAAAACGGAGATGGCGGCGAAATCCATCTATGAAGCTGCAGGTCATGGATTCAGAGCAGTACTAGGATCCATGTGTGCTTCTAAGGCTTCTCTGTGCTGGTTGGTCCGTTTACGGAAGGCGTTGCAAAATAGATCTCCATTATCCGAGATTGATGGGGACTTCTCGATTTATTGGAGACTGCAGCCCGATATAGCTGTGATGCAGGTCTGGATACTGCGTCATTATTATCCAGGACGCAATCCTCAGCGGTCACAGTCAGGAGAGCACTGTGGCTTAGACAGTGGACCGGGGACGCGGTTTCCAAGCAGGGTTTACTGTCTTTAGCCTACAAGGGTGGTCAGCTATTTGGATCTGATCTCACAGAGCTGATTGCCAAGGCAAAGGCTAAAGAAGCGGCTTTACCACAGCGAAGGGCTATGGCTTCTACGTCTGGCAGACTTAGTGCCGGTAATGGTCGGCGGTATTTTCGGTCTAGGGGACGATCCGGTCAGTCTTCTTGGGGATCGGGTCGTCCCTCTTTTTCGGGAAAGAAGTCTTCTCAGAAATCCCGCACCCCTTGGAAACAAAGTTTTCGTCAAGACAAGCGGGAAACTGACAAGAAGCCCGCCAAGGCAGACTGACGCCAGGTCCTCACTCGAGGGCTCTCGGGTGGGGGGTCGCCTGCTCCAATTCAAGGCGAATTGGATTTCCCGCGTTCCGGATTCCTGGGTAACGCGAGTTGTGTCGGCAGGCTATTTCATAGAGTTTTCATCTCGACCCCGGACAGTTTTTGCCAGTCTCGCATTCCGACAGAGCCCGAACTATTTGCCGCTCTGCTGCGAGAGGTGGAATTCCTTCTGCAGAAGGGTGTAGTAATACCGGTTCCGACAGAGGACCGGGGAAAAGGTTTTTATTCAAATCTCTTTGTGGTCCCCAAAAAAGAGGACAAATTTCGTCCTATTCTGGATCTCAAAAGATTGAATCAGCATGTCCACCCCCAAAAATTCCGCATGGAGTCACTTCGCTCCGTTGTGGCAACCCTGTCGCAGAACGACTTTCTGGTGTCAATCGACATTCGCGACGCTTATTTGCATGTTCCCGTCGGAAGGGCTCACCAGCGCTTCCTTCGTTTTGCCATAGGTCAGGACCATTACCAATTTGTGGCCCTGCCATTCGGCTTGGCTTCAGCGCCCAGAGTTTTTACAAAAATTCTAGCGCCTCTCATGGCAATTCTTCGAAGACAGGGAGTCACGATTATTCCCTATCTGGACGACCATTTGATTGTGGCGTCCTCAAAGGAGGAGGCGGTGACGGCTCGCAATCTATCCCTTCAGCTCCTGGAGGACTTCGGGTGGCTGGTCAATTGGGAGAAGTCGTCTCTGGAACCGTCGCAGTCAATCCTGTTTTTGGGGATGCATTTCGACACGGTACGGGCAGTGGTGTCCCTACCTCCAGACAAGCGGGCATGTCTCCTTCGACATGTACAGACTATGAAGTCTTCGACAGCAATGTCCCTTCGGAAGTGTATGCGCCTTTTAGGTCTGATGGTGGCTTCCATGGAAGCGCTTCCGTTTGCCCAGTTTCATTCCAGAGCCCTCCAAAGGCTCATTCTGAGTCATTGGGATCGATCGCAGATTGCACTGGATCGCAGTATCCTCATCTCTCGCAGGGTGCGAGAGTCCCTAAGTTGGTGGTCACGTCCAGGAACGTTATCACTGGGGAAGTCTTTCCTTCCTCCGAGGTGGTCGGTCATAACCACCGATGCCAGCCTGACGGGCTGGGGGGGTGTCTGGAACGATCTCTGGGTTCAGGGAGTATGGTCATCGGAAGAGTCTGTTCTACCGATCAGCATCTTGGAATTGAGGGCAATTTTTCTTTGCCTCCAACACTGGACGGTCCCTTTGAGCGGTCTACCAGTCCGAGTGCAGACAGACAACGCAACGGCGGTCGCGTATCTCAACCACCAAGGCGGGACGAGGAGTTCCAGGCTCATGGTGGAAGTGTCTCGGATCCTGAATTGGGCCGAGGACAGAGTACCAGCCATATCATAAAAATGAACCTGGCACTCATGATAGTGACAAAGAAAAATATTTTATTTCAGAAGAGCAATCCACAACATGTGACGTTTCGGTCAAAATACAAGACCTTCTTCAGACTATGGAAAAAATAAAAATAATAAAACAGAATAAATGAGTTTATCTCTCTGAGTCAGTGTATTATTTCATACATGAGAAAATAAAATAAAATAAAAAAATTCAATATAGAACATAGGAAGAAGCTAGTTATACATATCTATAAGAATACGCTAGTTAAACATATCTATAAGAATACATCTCTGCACATATGACGCACTAAACGGCGTTTACTACATGGCGGTGTTACATTTGGTACAAGCGTTTACTATATGGCGGTATTATATTTTATACAGGCAATAGTATATAAGTAGTCATACAGGCTTATGATAAACAGTATTACAGGCTCATATTTAGGCAAGGATACTGTGAAATCATTCAGGTCACTCAGGGAATCTGACACTCAATACATATAGAGATATAAAGCCGATAGTTATAAGTGAATAGTGAATGCAAAGTGCTAAACAAGTCTCTGACTGGTGCAAGGTAAAGAAATGTCAGCCTTACCAGATTGCAAAGGAGACCGTTTAAAGAGGCATAATGGTGGATACTGTGGAATAAAATATACACAAATTGCTGCTATGTATCAAACGCTATACATAGGAGTGCACTGTCCTCCATATGGAGTTGTAATGTGCAGGGCAAAAAGTGAAAAGTGAAGTCTTACCATATCCATAAAGTTTTCTAGGTAGGAAGCGCTATATAGGAATTGCAGTAAAGTAGTTCTGCTGTGAGGTAAGGCGCTCAAAATGGACTGTGCACATGTGGGCTATAAGCTCCTGGCGTTACCATGTGACCGGAAGTGACATGGAATTCATGAGACTGTCTGCTGGAACGCAGGTGAAGCGCATACAGAGTGTCTGGACCGGAAATAGGTCATCATTAGTGTCCTCAGGGCAGTGCAACAAGGTGAGACGCACAGTGAAACGCAAGCTAGCCGTGCTCTGTGATAAGACTTCAAAATAGCGCTGGAGCAATGTGCAGGAAAATATCAGTGACAGGCAGATTTATTGGTTCGCCTAGGAAATGAGAAAAACCACAATTAAGAAGATATATGGAACATAATGAACATTTTTGAACATATAGCACTTTAGATCGCATTTTCAATGTAGATAATGTCCATGATACGGTACATTTTTGAAAAGTATATAATATAGAATATATACAGAACAATCAGAACTAAAATAAGAATCGGAAACAACACCATAGGTATGCAGAAAGAGGTGGAACACGCTAATGGTATTAAATAATAAATCAAAGGGTTAATCTTCCCCTTAAAGTAAAATTGGCAAGTAATATTAATATAAACCGATCATATCGTACTCCCTGTTTAGGCCCTGGGCTCCAGGGTCTGTAACAGATGTATCCAAAAAGCTTCTCTATGGCGTAATTTTTGAACAAGGTTTCCACCTCTTCTGTTTAATTGTACATGTTCCAAAACCAAAAATCGCAATTGCGCTATCGTATGTCCTGCTGTGTTGAAATGATAGGGGACTGGTAAATGATTTTTCTTACACCGTATGTCCGATTTGTGATGGGATATTCTGTCCTTTATGGCTTGTGTGGTCTCACCCACATACATTTTGCCACATGGGCATTTAATGGCATAAATGACTGATGTTGAGTTGCAGGTAAAATAACCTTTAATCTGGATATTGGTGCCCGTGCAGGGATGTGAGAAATTAGGACCCTTAAAGACGTTTGAACACTGCGCGCAATGTAGACAAGGAAATGTGCCTTTCTTTTGGGTACGGAGAAAAGTCTGTCTGGGTATAGTTTGAGTCGATCCAATGTCGGCCCTAACGAGTTTATTTTTAAGATTAGTAGGTCTTCTAAAACAAGGCAAAAATGGAACCTGAAATTCAGGAATATCAGGGAAGCTGTTACTGAGAACATGCCAATGTTTCCGTATTTTATGATGAAGACCATACATGAACGGATGGTATGTATGGACAAATGGAATCCGGTTGCCTGTGGGTAACCTGGAAACGGTTCGTGGTATACGGGAATCGCGTAGTAGTGATCTGGGATAGCCCTATTGTTAGTGATCCTTCCACACGAACCCAACGCTTGGAAGAGATGGAGAATAAGTTCATAGACAGAGGCTATCCCAGATCACTACTACGCGATTCCCGTATACCACGAACCGTTTCCAGGTTACCCACAGGCAACCGGATTCCATTTGTCCATACATACCATCCGTTCATGTATGGTCTTCATCATAAAATACGGAAACATTGGCATGTTCTCAGTAACAGCTTCCCTGATATTCCTGAATTTCAGGTTCCATTTTTGCCTTGTTTTAGAAGACCTACTAATCTTAAAAATAAACTCGTTAGGGCCGACATTGGATCGACTCAAACTATACCCAGACAGACTTTTCTCCGTACCCAAAAGAAAGGCACATTTCCTTGTCTACATTGCGCGCAGTGTTCAAACGTCTTTAAGGGTCCTAATTTCTCACATCCCTGCATGGGCACCAATATCCAGATTAAAGGTTATTTTACCTGCAACTCAACATCAGTCATTTATGCCATTAAATGCCCATGTGGCAAAATGTATGTGGGTGAGACCACACAAGCCATAAAGGACAGAATATCCCATCACAAATCGGACATACGGTGTAAGAAAAATCATTTACCAGTCCCCTATCATTTCAACACAGCAGGACATACGATAGCGCAATTGCGATTTTTGGTTTTGGAACATGTACAATTAAACAGAAGAGGTGGAAACCTTGTTCAAAAATTACGCCATAGAGAAGCTTTTTGGATACATCTGTTACAGACCCTGGAGCCCAGGGGCCTAAACAGGGAGTACGATATGATCGGTTTATATTAATATTACTTGCCAATTTTACTTTAAGGGGAAGATTAACCCTTTGATTTATTATTTAATACCATTAGCGTGTTCCACCTCTTTCTGCATACCTATGGTGTTGTTTCCGATTCTTATTTTAGTTCTGATTGTTCTGTATATATTCTATATTATATACTTTTCAAAAATGTACCGTATCATGGACATTATCTACATTGAAAATGCGATCTAAAGTGCTATATGTTCAAAAATGTTCATTATGTTCCATATATCTTCTTAATTGTGGTTTTTCTCATTTCCTAGGCGAACCAATAAATCTGCCTGTCACTGATATTTTCCTGCACATTGCTCCAGCGCTATTTTGAAGTCTTATCACAGAGCACGGCTAGCTTGCGTTTCACTGTGCGTCTCACCTTGTTGCACTGCCCTGAGGACACTAATGATGACCTATTTCCGGTCCAGACACTCTGTATGCGCTTCACCTGCGTTCCAGCAGACAGTCTCATGAATTCCATGTCACTTCCGGTCACATGGTAACGCCAGGAGCTTATAGCCCACATGTGCACAGTCCATTTTGAGCGCCTTACCTCACAGCAGAACTACTTTACTGCAATTCCTATATAGCGCTTCCTACCTAGAAAACTTTATGGATATGGTAAGACTTCACTTTTCACTTTTTGCCCTGCACATTACAACTCCATATGGAGGACAGTGCACTCCTATGTATAGCGTTTGATACATAGCAGCAATTTGTGTATATTTTATTCCACAGTATCCACCATTATGCCTCTTTAAACGGTCTCCTTTGCAATCTGGTAAGGCTGACATTTCTTTACTTTGCACCAGTCAGAGACTTGTTTAGCACTTTGCATTCACTATTCACTTATAACTATCGGCTTTATATCTCTATATATATTGAGTGTCAGATTCCCTGAGTGACCTGAATGATTTCACAGTATCCTTGCCTAAATATGAGCCTGTAATACTGTTTATCATAAGCCTGTATGACTACTTATATACTATTGCCTGTATAAAATATAATACCGCCATATAGTAAACGCTTGTACCAAATGTAACACCGCCATGTAGTAAACGCCGTTTAGTGCGTCATATGTGCAGAGATGTATTCTTATAGATATGTTTAACTAGCGTATTCTTATAGATATGTATAACTAGCTTCTTCCTATGTTCTATATTGAATTTTTTTATTTTATTTTCTCATGTATGAAATAATACACTGACTCAGAGAGATAAACTCATTTATTCTGTTTTATTATTTTTATTTTTTCCATAGTCTGAAGAAGGTCTTGTATTTTGACCGAAACGTCACATGTTGTGGATTGCTCTTCTGAAATAAAATATTTTTCTTTGTCACTATCATGAGTGCCAGGTTCATTTTTATGATATGTTAATATGGGAGTGGCACCCCTTATCGAGGCACCATCAAGAGAATACAAGGAGTGACGTGTTCACACTAGAGTACCAGCCATCTCTGCGATTCACATTCCAGGAGTTCAGAATACCACGGCGGACTTCCTCAGTCGAGAGAAGATGGATCCCGGAGAATGGAGTCTTCATCCGGAGATCTTTGCACTGCTGTGCTCCCTTTGGGGAGTTCCCCAAGTGGATTTGATGGCATCCAGGTCCAATGCCAAGTTGCCGACCTTCATGTCCAGGTACAAGGACCCGAAGGCGGTGGCGGTGGATGCTCTGGTGGCCCCGTGGGACCGATTCGAGCTAATCTATGTGTTTCCGCCGATATCCTTACTTCCTCTGGTGCTGCGTCGGATCAGACTGGAGAGAATCCCGGCTATGTTGATAGCCCCAGATTGGCCAAGGAGGACGTGGTTCTCGACACTGGTGTCGCTTTTGGCAGCACCGCCATTTCCACTTCCTCTTCGCCCGGACCTGTTAACCCAGGGTCCTGTCCGTCATCCGGACTTGAAGTCTCTGCATTTGACGGCGTGGCTCTTGAGACCGAAATACTGACCGTAGAGGTTTTTCAGCCGAAGTCATTGCCACTCTGCGAGCTGCCAGAGGTCCGGCTACTACTAGAATTTACCACAAGACCTGGGAAGCCTTCTTCTCGTGGTGTTTGGGTTCTTCAAGGAACCCGAGGATTTTTTCCATTCCCAATCTGTTGGCTTTTCTACAGTAAGGCTGGACAAGGGTTTGGCAGTTAGCACCCTGAGGGGTCAGGTTTCTGCCCTGTCCCTGTTGTTCCGGAGAGTTATCGCCTCGCGTAGGGACGTGCGCTCCTTTTTTCGTGGGGTAACCCATCAGTTTCCGCCGCGGAAGGCACCTGTGTCTCCTTGGCGGCTCAACCTTATCCTGGAGGCTCTTCAGCATGGGCCTTTTGAGCCAATGGATTCTGCTAACCTTTCTTTGCTTTCTTGGAAGGTTGCCTTCTTGCTCGCCTCCTTTCCTGGAATTTTACCCGGATCGAGTAGTGCTTCGCACACGGGGCGACTTTCTACCTAAGGTAGTGTCGCAATTCCATGTTAACCAGGATATTGTTTTGCCTTCACTTTGCCCGGGACCGAGGAATGCAAAGGAACGGGTTTTGCACACATTGGATTTAGTGCGGGCCTTGAAGTTCTATTTGTCTGTTACTCAAGGTTTTAGGAAGTCAGACTCCTTGTTTGTGATTCCAGCAGGTCGTCGACGTGGTCAACGAGCTTCCAAGGACTCTATAGCTCGTTGGATTCGGTCAGCCATTTTGGAGGCTTACCGACTTGAAGGCGAACCTTGCCCGATTAAGATTCGTGCTCATTCCACGAGGGCTGTGGCCTCATCGTGGGCCTTTCATCAAGGGGCTTCGGCAGCTCAGCTCTGCCGAGCGGCGACTTGGCGCTCCGTCCACACGTTTACAAAGTTTTATAAGGTGGACGTCAGTGCTTCCGCTGATGCGGCCTTAGGACGCAGGGTCCTACAGGCGGCTGTAGTGTAAAGTTCTAGTTAACTTGTATTTGGCACCTGTTGCGCATTTACCAAGGTTGTTGGGATTCTGCCTGTTTTTTCTTGGTTATATTCCCACCCTTAATTTTTGGACTGCTTTGGGACGTCCCACTAGTCATTACTAGTGTGTCTCCTTTCCTTCCATTCTGCTGCTGAAAGACGGATTTTGGTAAGAACTTACCTGTAAAATCCTTTTCAGCGAAGGAAGGAAAGGAGACACAGCACCCGCCCATGGCAGAAGTGTGTTGATGTGTTTTCAGATGCGGCGTGACCCTCTTCTGATAGCGATTATCTGGACTGAGGTTGACGCGCTACGGCTCCTTTCCAGCATTGCCAGCTCATCGCGGTGGTCAGGTCCAGTGAGTAGTACCTGGAACTGTGTGGTTTTTTGCCTACATGCATGCATAACCTGTATTCTTGCTTTTTCTCTGAAGTCCTTCAGAAGGGGTTATGTTGCTCCGCTGGTGATATTTGCTCTTCCCTAAGCTTTTGTACGACTGAAGAAGCAGGAGTAGGAGGAGCCCGAGCTGGAGGGGCTGGTCAACACTCTTTTTAATCTGGGTGTCAATCCTATCTGGGCTCCGCCTACCCACTAGTCATTACTAGTGTGTCTCCTTTCCTTCCTTCGCTGAAAAGGATTTTACAGGTAAGTTCTTACCAAAATCCGTCTTTTTGTCCACCACGTACATACCATGCTACAGAGACATTTATCTCATTGGTTGAGAATGACTTTAAGGCTATTACACATCAGCAACATCTTGGTCTTTTTCCTGTTTACTCTAATATCTCCCATTATGAGAAACAGGCACTCCTCTCCTTACATAATAATGAGAACATCATTATAAAGCCGGCAGATAAAGGGGGCTCTATAGTGGTAATGAACCGCTATCAGTACAAAGCGGAAATCACGCGTCAATTAGCAGATTCCAATACGTATGGAATACTTACCCGTGATCAAGTGTTTGACATTAGGAAAAAGATCAATTCTCTTGTTGACCACAGTTTAGCTGTTAATATTATTGACAAAAAGACGGCAACCTTTCTTAATAACCCGCACCCCATTACTCCGGTTTTTTATATTCTACCGAAGATACACAAATCATTAAACAACCCTCCAGGAAGACCAATCGTGGCTTCCACGGATTCAATTTTATCTCCATTGTCCATATTTCTCGAAAAAATTCTGACACCTCTCATTAAAACCACCAGAGCTTTCCTACTTGACACAGGACACTTCCTGAGTATTATACAACAACTTGATACCATTCCTCCTGATAGTATCCTAGTTACTATGGACGTCAACAGTCTCTATACTTCCATAGAACACGAACATGGCATTGAGGCTACCAAATATCTCTTGAATTTAACCAATATGACTACTAACTCTATCCCATTTTGCCTGGACCTCTTACATCTGGTTCTATACGAGAATTATTTCTTATATGAGGACACTTTCTATATCCAGAAGTGCGGCACCGCTATGGGTTCGAATGTGGCGCCGGCCTACGCTAATGCGTTCATGAACCTCTTCGAGATCTCACATATCTATAACAATCAATTGTTTATTCAACACGTCATAGAATACCACCGTTATATTGACGACATTTTTTTCATTTGGACGGGTACCTCTACTTCCTTACAAGCTTTCCATAGCCATCTCAATTCCATCTTACCGGGGCTACAATTCACTATGCACTCCAGTAAGTCATCAGTCTCCTTTCTTGACACTATGGTCATCAAGAATGCCACCGGGAGCCTCATCACGGATCTCTATTGTAATCCCACCGACACTAATAGCCTATTACACTATACTAGCTGTCACCCGAAATATACTCGGAATAGCTTACCTCGTTCCCAATTTAAAAGAATCACCAGGATCGTCTCTGACCCTGATACCCTTGATGATAGACTAAACAATTTGACTACTAAGTTCTGGGAGAGAGGTTATCCCCGGACACTCCTCGAAGAGGAAAAGACTCGGTCCCTACTACCTGCCCCTTCACCTGTACAACGTCATGTTAGAGAAAGGGTCCCGTTTGTACACACATTTCACCCATTAATGCCCAAAGTCTACTCCGTCATTAGGAGACATTGGCCGATTTTGACTCGCTCTTACCCAAATATTGATTCCTTCAAGGAACCTACCTTAATGTGTACAAAGAGATCAACTAATCTCAAAGACAAATTGGTACGGGCCGATATAGGAAGTGCATGTCCTCCAACTACACAAACTCTTCTTGCTCCAAAGAGAAACGGTACTTTCCCCTGTCTGAGTTGTGCCTCCTGTTCAAATGTAATCAAATCTGACACTATTACCCATCCCAGGACTGGTAAATCATATCCCATCCGAGGCTTCTTCACATGTAATTCCAATTTTGTTGTGTATGTAATCAAATGTCCGTGCGGATTACTATATGTAGGGGAAACCACACAACATATAAAGGATAGAATAGCGAGCCACAAATCCACCATTAGATGTGGAAAGAATTGGTTACCTTTACCTGAACACTTCTCCAAAATGAAACATAGTGTGGCACAACTCAGGTATCAAGTAATAGAACATGTCCCCCGCCCCAGAAGGGGTGGCAATCATATTGGTTTATTAAAGTCTCGTGAAACATATTGGATCTTTAAATTGGATACTCTGGCCCCTAAAGGCCTAAATAGAGAGATTGACTGGACATGTTAACATATCATTAATTTGTTTTTTTCAGACTCGCTAATATACTCTGACCCAAGGTGAGTTGTACACCTAAACCCCTTGGTCTTATCTGTCTGCTGATTTGTTGAATAATATCAAATATAGTAATTTTAATCTTCCCCACCCTCCATCTATTATCTCTGGTTTCCCTCTAGTTCAGTGCCTAACTATGTTTATATGTATTATATTATACATCTTATTTTTGCCTCTTTCTATTTTGAAAACGATTACACACTGTTTTCTGTTTACTGATAAACTTACCCACTAGCGCTACCATACTCCTGTATTATATACACCCACTTAGTTGTGACATAAGCACAAGCTATTTTACTACCAAGGACGCATGCGCTTTACATCGCAGCGCCTCTGCATTTATCAGTCCCCTCATCCTAGTCCAGCGCCTGCGCACTACACAGACCGGGTGACGTAATGTCACTTCCGGTTTTGAACGCTCACTTCCGGTTAGGGCGCTATAAGGAAGTGAGACCGCACTGTGTACCAGCACGTACAGACAGGGCAAGGCGCGGGAGCGCTGCCTCTACCAGCGATCAACACTAAGGTATCTTCCTCTAGCCTTCTAACTTTAATCCCAGCCATTTAATTTAATTTACTGCTAACTCACAAGGGCTGTTATTCCTCACAGCGCTGCTGAGATTAGGGAACCATCCTCTTCATACTGAGGACTCCTTGTATTGGGTAACTGTTCCTACCAGCGATCTACATTAAGGTATCTTCCTGTAGCCTCCTTTTCCTGAAACATGCAATATACTCATTACTTACAAGGGCTATTGTTCCTCATAGCTGCTGATACTAGGGAACCAACTTCCCCACACTGAGGTCTTCTTGTATCTGTCCCTACCAGCGATCTACATTAAGGTATCTTCCTTCAGCCTCCTGAGCTTATCCTCAAACCTGCTATATACTCACAACTTACAAGGACTGTTGTTCCTCATAGCGCTGCAGTTATTAGGGAACCACCCCATACTGATATCTCCATAAATTGGGTAAATGTTATATTTATTTTTGTCCTTTATCTTACCAGCATTGTGCTTTCTCACTGACTATATCCTTTCTTATTATAGCCACATTAGGATATCATATTGGTCCTCACTTCTTTATTAATCTCTGTTCACGGCACTGGACTACCACTAAGGTAACCTATAATCAACAACATTTGTGTACTCCTTTTCAACATCTGTGAACAGGGCTGCCACTACGAATTTCGGGGCCCCATACTGGCAAAATTTATGGGGCCCCCCTATAGACTCTGTCCAGGCTCCACCCCCAGTTCCGCCTCCACCCTAGCTCCTCCTTCACCACGCAAACCCTCCAAAATCCCTCCGCTCTTTCTTGGAAAAACTTCACCACACCCTCACTAATCACACATTAACATCATATCACATACAAAGCCATAAGCTTTTGTTTTGACTAAAAGATTTTTTAAGCCTGCCACCACGACAAGGTAGACTATAGCAGGGCCCTACTCTACTGTAACCCATTAAACATTTGGTAACTTTTTTAACCATTATTGTGCATCCATCTTCAGACAATGACCAGATGATACTGTGTCAGTGCCCGTCTAACTCTAACCTACTCCAGCAAGGTGGCAAAGGCAGTCCCTTATATTAGGTTGGTCACTTATTACGTCAATGTAATTGTACCCCCCATGAGACCCCCAGATTCTGTTCCCCCTCCCGTCATGGCTCTTTGGGCACCGCCGCCACGCCACTGGAGACGGAGTCACGGAGACATCAGAGAGACTCAGAGAGAGAGACAGACAGTCAGTCTACTCACCCTGCTCGCTCGCTGCTGCCGCCTCGTGACTGGTCTGCCAGTGCCTGCGCCTCGCTATCCAGCTGCCGTCCACAGTCACCGTCTTCTACTCCCAGTCTGGTCCCACCACACGGCGCGCGCACACCGCACGCTGCTCTGCTCCGGAATGATGGCACTGCTGGTACAATCAGTGTGTACATACATTACTGATCCAGAGTTACATCCTGTATTATACTCCAGAGCTGCACTCACTATTCTGCTGGTGCAGTCACTGTGTACATACATTACTGATCCTGAGTTACCTCCTGTATTATACCCCAGAGCTGCACTCACTATTCTGCTGGTGCAGTCACTGTGTACATACATTACTGATCCTGAGTTATGTCTTGTATTATACTCCAGAACTGCACTCACTATTCTTCTGGTGCAGTCACTGTGTACATACATTACTGATCCTGAGTTACCTCCTGTATTATACCCCAGAGCTGCACTCACTATTCTGCTGGTGCAGTCACTGTGTACATACATTACATTACTGATCCTGAGTTATGTCTTGTATTATACTCCAGAGCTGCACTCACTATTCTGCTGGTGCAGTCACTGTGTACATACATTACATTACTGATCCTGAGTTACATCCTGTATTATACGCCAGAGCTGCACTCACTATTCTGCTGGTGCAGTCACTGTGTACATACATTACATTACTGATCCTGAGTTACATCCTGTATTATACGCCAGAGCTGCACTCACTATTCTACTGTTGCAGTCACTGTGTACATACATTACACTACTGATCCTGAGTTACATCCTGTATTATCCTCCAGAGCTGCACTCACTATTCTGCTGGTGCAGTCACTGTGTACATACATTACATTACTGATCCTGAGTTACATCCTGTATTATACGCCAGAGCTGCACTCACTATTCTGCTGGTGCATATAGCGCAGCACACACAGTATATAGTGCAGCCCATACAGTATATAGCGCGGCACACACAGTATATTGCACGGCACACACAGTATATTGCACGGCACACACAGTATATAGCGCGGCACACACAGTATATAGCGCGGCACACACAGTATATAGCGCGGCCCACAAAGTATATAGTGCGGCCCACAAAGTATATAGCGCGCCCCATACAGTATATAGCGCAGCACACACAGTATATTGCGTGGCCCACATAGTATACTGCACGGCCCACATAGTACATAGCGCGGCCCACATAGTACATAGCGCGGCCCATATAGTACATAGCGCGGCCCATATAGTACATAGCGCGGCCCACATAGTATATTGCATGGCCCACATAATACATAGCACGGCCCACATAGTATATTGTACGGCCCACATAGTATATTGCACGCAGCACGGCCCACATAGTATATTGCACGCAGCATGGCCCACATAGTATATTGCACGCAGCATGGCCCACATAGTATATTGCACGCAGCACGGCCCACATAGTATATTGTACGGCCCACATAGTATATTGCACGCAGCATGGCCCACATAGTATATTGCACGCAGCACGGCCCACATAGTATATTGCACGCAGCATGGCCCACATAGTATATTGCACGCAGCACGGCCCACATAGTATATTGCACGCAGCACTGCCCACATAGTATATTGCATGCAGCACGTCCCACATAGTATATTGTACGGCCCATATAACACAGCCCTCATCGCCCCACAGCCGCAGTCCTGTACTCAGACATTTAAAAAAAAAAAAAAACACTCCTCACCTCTCCTTGTGCCCGCGCTGCTCCCGGCTCCTGTCTCCTGCTCTGCCTGGTACACAGTGAGTGCGCGATGACGTCATCGCGCACGCGCTCTGTCAGAGGCAGAGCGAGGAATGATGGGAGAGGGAGCGTCAGCTGACGCTCTCTCCTCCATCATTGCTTTGAACTGTACCGGCAGATGCCGTTATAGTTCAAAGCAGTGGCGGGGGGAGTCGGCGCTGGGGGCAGGCGGGCCCCCCCGCCTCACAGGGCCCCCAGAGCGGCTGCGTGATGTGCCGCTGGCTGGGGGCCCCCTGGAGAGCGGGGGCCCCTTGGGGAGCTGTCGGCCCTACCCACCACGTAACATACACACATTCACATACCGCATGCTGCTCTGCTCCGGCGGAATGAGGAAGTGGAGCAGAGCAGCGTGTGACATCATGTGAGGGCGGCGCTGGCTGGTGCATCAGGGGGAGGGGAGGGCCCGGGAGCGGTGAGGGGAGGGCCCGGGGGCGGTGAGGGGAGGGCCCGGGGGCGGTGAGGGGAGGGCCCGGCAGGCTGGGTTATGAAGAGCACTGGCGAAGCCGGAACATTGAACAAAATGTAGGGGGGCCCGAGCGCCGCGCGGACCGGGCTGCCAGCGTGCTCGGGCCCCCCTGATCACCGGGCCCCATACAACTGTAACGGCTGTAATGCCCTGATGGCGGCCCTGTCTGTGAACTCTGTTGCTCCGGTAATTTGTGCTATTAAATAATTGTGTTTGCTCTGTAATCTAATACCAACGATTGCTACATTATTGTACATTAATGTATATATGTTTCCTTTATTTTCCTTGGGAGTTTTTGTGTTTCTCATTTTTTGAAGTCTTGTATTGACATAATCACAGCTATATTTTATGTTATTTACACTTATTTTTGTTTTCACAGCGTTATTTGACAAAGGCCCAGGCTGGGCCGAAACGTTATTTATCGCTTTGATTCTGTCCTTAAATGTTGCCTAATTTGTTAATAAAACGAGAATTTTTCAGCATCATAACTATCCTCCAAGAGTGCGGTGTTTGATCCTTTATATTCAGACGCCTACACCAACTTGCACTTTTTTTGTGAGTGTACGCCTACAGGAGTTGAATACTCCTATAGGAGTACACTTCCGAAAATGTTGCACGTCAGACCTCACATTAGCTCTGCTGGCACCATTACAGTCTATGGCCCCGTCGACGCATGCGTCTGGTGCCCATTTTGCTGGTGTCACGCTGTATAGCAGATATATATATGAGATGTCTGTAATCTATATCAAAAAGGGCAACATACTATATAACATGCGCATAGATATATTATAACATGGATTTACCTGACAGAATGTCCACTGGGTCAAAACGGAATCCGTTATACGCTGTCTCCGGCTAGAGGGTGACCGGGGTCTAAGCTGACCCTGAACTGGGATCCTAACTAATCCCTCAACCTGGAGGTACTGTTAAAGGTACAGAGGTCCAGGCCACCAGCGTAAACCCTGTCTCCTATCAATCCCTGCCAACTGTATTCTAGTCCTAAGAAGGACCCTGAATACCACCAAAGGGAATGAACAGGTAACGGATAATGAACAGAAAGACATACAAGAAAGAGAAGGAATAAAGTAAATAAAGTCTTACATACAACACTCACACACAGTAGGAACACCTAAGGTCTCAGAGATTAACTATAAGCTATAAGAGTAAAAACACCTAATGAACTCTTAGCTTAAATATTCTCAGAACTGATCCAGTCTGCTGAACTACATGAATGCTTTCACCGGCATCTAACACCCAGACTGGCAGAAATATAAAGGAAACTAATTAGAACATAATCAAAAGCAGCCGGGCGAGGCTGCACCTAGCCTTAGCAAAGAGCTAGGAAAAATTAACTCTCACATTACCAAAAAACAAAGAAACAGAAGCTCAGCTGTGAGAAGTCAGAATGTGCAATCACGACGATCTTCGTGGCGATGCACCCATGACAGTACCCCCCCTTCTACGAGGGGCCTCCGGACCCTCATGACCAGGTCTGTCTGGGTGAGTTGTGTGAAAGGTCCGTCCACGTTATCATTGACCACCACTGAAGGAGGTAGAGGTGACGGTATGACTGGTGCCACATACTTTTTAAGTAATGACTTGTGAAACACATTATGAATTTTAAACGTAGGAGGGAGGTCCAGACGAAATGCCACAGGATTAATTATGGAGCTGATCCTGTACGGCCCGATGAATCTGGGACCCAACCTCCAGGAGGGAACTTTAAGTTTAATATTCCTGGTAGACAACCACACCAGATCATTCACCTTCAGATCTCGACCAGAAACTCTCCCCCTATCAGCCATCCGTTTGTAACGGTTCTCCGTAACCTTCAGTCTTAACTGATCTGGAACTATCAGTCTCCCTGGAAGTCCCACAGGGGCGTCCCCCTGAGCCCCCAATACCTCCCCCTCAAGCTCAGAGCATACAGCTGACACTACAACTCCCTCCTGAGGAATAGGAACCGGATCATCCATCCTCCCGGTCCCTGGGAAAGTACGAGATAAGGCATCAGGAAGCAACTTTATTGAGCAGTCATATGCGCGATGAGGAGGTAACTCTTTACACCCCTCCTCTGAGAACATCTCCCCAAAGTCCTCCAGAAAAGGAGGCAAAGTCCTAGGTACAACCGCACCGATGACCGTGTTCATGCAGTTATTCTTGCAAAATTCACCCCACTGGCTAATCTTTCTGGATTGCCAATCAATCACTGGGTTATGTTTAGCCAACCAAGGAAGTCCCAACACAATAGGAGTAGGTAGACCCTCCAACACATAACAAGACAATTGCTCTTTATGTATTGCCCCTACTCGAAGATCTATGTTATGAACAGCTTGTACCAAGCTACCTTGACCAAGAGGTCTAGAATCAATAGAGAGTATAGGGACCGGTTTGGCCAATACACTCAGTTGCATACCATGCACCTGGGCAAACCGAGCGTCCACAAGATTAGCCCCGGACCCACTATCAAGAAAAACAGAAATCCTCTCAGTTCTAGTACCAATCACCACCTCCGCAGGCACGATAAACTGAGAGGGATTTGGGGACGAAATACAGACTCCCAGGTTAACTCCTTGGGTCAAAGAGGTCCGGGATGGACAACCCCCAACAAAATGTCCCTCTCTCCCGCAAAAGAAACACCTTCTAGTCTTGCGGCGCACCGCCGATTCCCTCCTACAAAATGATGTCCCTCCCAACTGCATGGGTTCCTCAGAACAGACCAGGGGAACCTCAGTATAAGGGACTTTAGTAGTAGGTGGAGTCATCATGGGGGGCGGAGTTACCTCGCATCTTCCCCGAATTCGTCTATCAATGCGAATAGCGAGGGCCATAGCAGCCTCCAGTGATGGAGGAGAATCATACTGAGCCAACACATCTTTTAATTTGTCAGACAACCCTTGACAAAACTGGCTCCTAAGAGCTGGGTCATTCCACTGAGTATCTGTTGCCCATCTACGGAACTCAGAAGAATATTCCTCCGCTGGACGATTTCCTTGCCGTATTTTACGTAACTTTGTTTCAGCAAGGGAAACTCGATCCGGATCATCATATACCAGACCCAGGGCAGTAAAAAATCGATCCACTGACTGGAGATCTGGGAGCCTGGAGGAATAGAGAACGCCCAAGATTGAGGGTCCCCTTGTAAGAGCGAGATAACAATTCCCACCCTCTGCTCTTCACTCCCAGATGACCAAGGCCGCAGCCGAAAGTACAATTTACATGCCTCCCGGAAAGTAAAAAATTTGTCCCGCCCACCAGTGAACCTGTCCGGGAGAGCAACCTTAGGTTCAGATCTGGTTTGCTCTGGGAGGGACAAAACCTTGGACTTAATGTCTGCAAATTCCATGGACAACCCCTGCAACTGTCGGGCCAGCTGGGCTACTGGATCCATGACAGCTGGGGAGAATCTTTAGTTTTGGGCCGGTGAAAATGTCACGCTGTATAGCAGATATATATATGAGATGTCTGTAATCTATATCAAAAAGGGCAACATACTATATAACATGCGCATAGATATATTATAACATGGATTTACCTGACAGAATGTCCACTGGGTCAAAACGGAATCCGTTATACGCTGTCTCCGGCTAGAGGGTGACCGGGGTCTAAGCTGACCCTGAACTGGGATCCTAACTAATCCCTCAACCTGGAGGTACTGTTAAAGGTACAGAGGTCCAGGCCACCAGCGTAAACCCTGTCTCCTATCAATCCCTGCCAACTGTATTCTAGTCCTAAGAAGGACCCTGAATACCACCAAAGGGAATGAACAGGTAACGGATAATGAACAGAAAGACATACAAGAAAGAGAAGGAATAAAGTAAATAAAGTCTTACATACAACACTCACACACAGTAGGAACACCTAAGGTCTCAGAGATTAACTATAAGCTATAAGAGTAAAAACACCTAATGAACTCTTAGCTTAAATATTCTCAGAACTGATCCAGTCTGCTGAACTACATGAATGCTTTCACCGGCATCTAACACCCAGACTGGCAGAAATATAAAGGAAACTAATTAGAACATAATCAAAAGCAGCCGGGCGAGGCTGCACCTAGCCTTAGCAAAGAGCTAGGAAAAATTAACTCTCACATTACCAAAAAACAAAGAAACAGAAGCTCAGCTGTGAGAAGTCAGAATGTGCAATCGCGACGATCTTCGTGGCGATGCACCCATGACAGCTGGGGTTTCGAATGTATGCCTCAACGGTGACAAGCACCCTTACACTGTTGCTATTACATTTACATTGTTAACATTGCTTCCATCAATCTAATTATCTCCGTTTCCTGAAGACTTTAATGTTAAAAAAACAAAAAACAGATCCATTTTGTTCAGTTTCTATTTGTTCCATTTGTCATGTTTTCACATAAATTGTAGTATTCCGTATAATTTTGCCATTTTAAGATCAAATGGAAACCGGATGGAGCTGAACTGGTACAAACTGAAGATTTCAGTGGTTATTGGACTGATTAGTTACATTCTGTTTCCCTTCTGTGCTTCAAAAATTGTAAAAAAAACAGAATATAAAAACGCTAGAACTCAGGCTTAGTTGGACAAATGTAGCAGTGCCAAGATAAAAAGTGTAGTGCCGCAAGTCTATGTTTTTGTAGCAGAGCGGCACAGATCGCATAAGAGTACTGATAGGCCGGGGTCACACTTGTGAGAAACTTGCACGAGTCTCGCACCTCAATACCCAGCACTGCCGCCGGCACTCGAACCGGAGCCTTCAGCTGCATAGAAATACATGCAGCCACACACTCTGGTCCTGAGTGCCGGCAGCAGTGCTGGGTATTGAGGTGCGAGACTCGTGCAAGTTTCTCACAAGTGTGACCCCGGCCTTAGTCTGATAAACACCACAGCAAAAACTAGCAACGATCCAAGCAACAGCATGTAGGCTTTACCTGTAATATGGACAGAAAGTCTTCACACAAAGCATTCACAATCTTTTTGCTGTGATTTTCTGAAAACGCTATAAAACCTGTGGATTTTACGGTTTGTCTTTTTCAAAAAATCACATAAAAACCGCATTGGGAATGCTACATGTGAATATGGCCTTAGACAGTGTAAACTTAGACAGTCTTAAAATGTACCGAATTTTTGTAAAGTGTCTCTGGCCGATTAATCTGAATCATCTTAAGGGCTCATTCACATGACAGTTTTATTGGCTTCTAGTGCTGTCCGTGAAAAATACAGACCGCAATTGGACTAATGTTATCCATTGGGACAGTGCAGATGAGCATTTTTTTCACTGACCGAATCTGCGTGTGAAATAAAATCTCACCATGCACTAGTTTCTTCTGTAATCAGATGATACTCACCCATTCAAGCCTATTCATGCCATATAGAGACACAGTATGACACAGTAGAACGTCTGATTCTTACAGATACATTGCAATTCTGTAGCATAAGAAACTGTGAATGGTCGTTTAAATGATTAACAGCAGCTAGTGTAAAAAAACGGATTGTATACGGATGACAAGTGAGAAAACAAGTTGCCCAAGTTTTCTGGATGAAACGCTGAACAGTTTTTTATGTGCTCATGTGAACCTAAACGGACTCAGTGTATGCCGTTTATCTGTGAGCTTACTGTAGTCCACATACAGTGGGGGAAATAAATATTTGATACACTGCCAATTTTGCAAGTTTTCCCACCAACAAAGATTGGAGAGGTCTGTATTTTAATCTTAGGTACACTTCACCTGTGAGAGACAGAATCTAAAAAAAAAATCCAGAAAATCACGTGGTATTATTTTTACATCATTAATTTGCATTTTATTACATGAAATAAGTATTTGATACAATAGAAAAACAGAATGTGATTTTTGGTACAGAAACTTTTGTTTGCAATTACAGAGGTCAGAAGTTTCCTGTAGTTATTGACCAAGTTTCCACACACTGCAGCAGGGATTTTGGCCCACTCCTCCATACAGATCTTCTCCAGATCTTTCAGGTTTCAGGGCTCTCGATGGGCAAAATTTGAGTTTCAGCCCTCTCCAAAGATTTTCTATTGGGTTCAGGTCTGGAGACTGGCTACACTACTCCAGGTCCATGAAATGCTTCTTACGGAGCCACTCCTTAGTTAGCCTGGCTGTGTATTTCAGGTCATTGTCATGCTGCAAGACCCAGCCACGACCCATCTTCAATGGTCTTACTGGGAAAAAGAGGCTGCAGGCCAAAATCTCATGATACATGACGGCGTCCATTCTTCCTTCCTTTCAGCCTGTCCCCTTTGCAGAAAACACCCCTAAAGTATGATGTTTTGCTTCACGTCTGGGACAGTGTTCTTGGGCTTTTACTCTTCCTTCTTCTTACTCCAAACACGGCTAGTGGATTTGATACCAGACAGAGAAAGAGTGACAGTCATCTTGTGTTTCTTCCATTTTCTAATAATTGCACCAACAGTTGTTGCCTTCTCACCAAGCTGCTTGCCTATTGTCCTGTAGCCTATGTCAGCCTTGTTCAGGTCTACAATTTTGTCCATGGTGTCTTTAGACAACTCTTTAGGCTATGTGCACACGTTGAGAATTTTTCACGTTTTTTTAGCGTTTTTGCGTTTCCGCCGCAAAAACGCTGAAAAACGCATGCATTAAGCATCCTATCATTAGAATGCATTCCGCAATTTTTGTGCACAAGCTGCATTTTTTTCCGCGAAAAAAACGCAGCGTGTTCATTCTTTTTCCGGAATCGCGGCGATTCCGCCGCCATAGGAATGCATTGAACCGTTTACTTTCCGCATGTGGCTATGCCCACCATGTGCAAGTAAGCGGTTCAAGTGTGGATGGTACCCAGGGTCTGGAGGAGAGGAGACTCTCCTCCAGGCCCTGGGTACCATATCCATGTTAACCCCTTACTGCCATCGGACGTACTATCCCGTCCATGGTACCTGGGCCCATATGACCGGGGACGGGATAGTACGTCATAGGCGATCAGCTGCGCTCCTGAGGGGAGCGCAGCTAATCGCCGCCGGGTGTCAGCTGATTATCACAGCTGACACCCATGACTGTGTGTCAGGAGCGGTCACGGACCGCTCCCGGCACATTAACCCCTTGCACACCGCGATCAAACATGATCGCGGTGTACTGGGGGCACAGGGGAGGATCGCGCAGGGTGGGGGCTCCCTGCGCGCCCCCCTGAGACCCTCAGAGCAGCGCGATGTGATCGCGCTGTTCTGAGGGCTTCCTCCCTCCCAGGACCCGGATACAAGATGGCGCCGGGGTCCTGGAGGGAGGCGGCTACCTCAGTGCCTGCCGAGAGCAGGCACTGAGAAGCCTGCATCTATGCCTGTGCGATCGCTGGTGTGACAGAGTGCTGTGCACACTGTCACACCAGCGATCTGATAAAATACTGTGATGTCCCACCCTGGGACAAAGTAAAAAAGTTAAAAAAGTAAAAATAAACATGTGTAAAAAAAAAATCCAAAATAAATAAAAAAAAAAAAAAATATTCCCCAATAAATTCACTTCTTCCTGTAAATAAAAAAAAAAACAACAATAAAAGTACACATATTTGGTATCGCCGCGTCCGTAACGACCCCCCCTATAAAATTGTCCCACTAGTTAACCCCTTTAGTGAACCCCTTAAAAAAAAAAAAAAAAACGAAGCAAAAAATCAATGCTTTATCATCATACCGCCGAACAAAAAGTGGAATAACACGCGATCAAAAAGACCGATATAAAAAAACATGGTACCGCTGAAAACGTCATCTTGTCCCGCAAAAAACGAGCCGTCATAAAGCATCATCAGCGAAAAAATAAAAAAGTTATAGCTCGCAGAGTAAAGCGATGCAAAAATAATTATTTTTTATATAAAATTGTTTTTATTCTATAAAAGCGCCAAAATATGAAAAAATGATATAAATGAGGTATCGCCATAATCGTACTGACCCGAAGAATAAAACTGCTTTATCAATTTTACCACACGCGGAACGGTATAAACGCCTCCCCCAAAAGAAATTCATGAATTGCTGATTTTTGTTCATTCTAACCTCCCAAAAATCGAAATAAAAAGCGATCAAAAAACGTCACGTGCTCAAAAATGGTACCAATAAAAACGTCAACTCGTCCCGCAAAAAATAAGACCTCACATGACTCTGTGGGCCAAAATATGCAAAAATTATAGCTCTCAAAATGTGATGATACAAAAACTATTTTTGCAATAAAAAGCGTCTTTTAGCGTGACAGCTGCCAATCATAAAAACCCGCTATAAATAGTAAATCAAACCCCCCTTTATCACCCCCTTAGTAAGGGAAAAATAATAAAATTAAAAAAAAGTATTTATTTCCATTTTCCCATTAGGGTTAGAGTTGCGGCTAAAGTTAGGGTTAGGGTTGGCGCTAAAGTTAGGATTAGGGTTAGGGTTGGGATTAGGGGTGTGTTAGGGTTAGGTTTGTGGTTAGGGTTGGGACTAGGGTTAGGGGTGTGTTGGGGTTAGGGTTGGAGTTAGAATTGGGGGGTTTCAGCTGTTTAGGCACATCAGGGGCTCTCCAAATGTGACATGGCGTCTGATCTCAATTCCAGCCAATTCTGCGTTGAAAAAGTCAAACGGTGCTCCTTCACTTCTCAGCTCTGCCATGCGTCCAAACAGTAGTTTATCCCCACATATGGGGTATCAGCGTACTCTGGACCCCAAGAGTTATTGTGCAATTTGTCCTATTTCTTCTGCTACCCTTGGGAAAAAAAAAACTGGGGGCGAAAATATCATTTTTGTACAAAAAAAAATATATTTTTGTTTTTACGGCTGTACATTATAAACTTCTGTGAAGCACTTGGGGCTTCATAGCGCTCACCACACATCTAGATAAGTTCCTTGTGGGGTCTATTTTCCAAAATGGGGTCACTTGTTGGGGATTTCCACTGTTTAGGCGCATCAGGGGCTCTCCAAATGCGACATGACGCCCCCAGACCATTCCATCAAAGTCTGCAATCCAAAACGTCACTACTTCCCTTCCGAGCCCCGACGTGTACCCATACAGTAGTTTTCTCCCACATATTGGATATCAGCGTACTCAGGACAAATTGGACAACAACTTTTGGGTTCCAATTTCTTCTGTTACCCTTGTGAAAATAAAATATTGGGGCAAAAAAATCATTTTTGTAAAAAAAAAAAGGATTTTTTATTTTACGGCTGTACGTTATAAACTTTAGTGAAACACCTGGGGGTTAAAAGTTCTCACCACACATCTAGATAAGTTCCTTGAGGGGTCTAGTTTCCAAAATGGCGTCATTTATGGGGGTTTCCACTGTTTAGGCAGATCAGGAGCTCTCCAAACACGACATGGCGTCCAGCCAATTCTGCGTTGAAAAAGTCAGACGGTGCTCCTTCCCTTCCAAACTCTGCCATGCACCCAAACAGTGGTTTACCCCCACATATTGGATATCAGCGTACTCAGGACAAATTGGACAACAACTTTTGGGGTCCAATTTCTCCTGTTACCCTTGCAAAAATAAAATATTGGGGCAAAAAAATCATTTTTGCAAAAAAAAAAAGGATTTTTTATTTTTACGGCTGTGCGTTATAAACTTCTGTGAAGCACTTCGGGGTTCAAAGTGCTCACCACACATCTAGACAAGTTCCTTGTGGGGTCTATTTTCCAAAATGGGGTCACTTGTGGGGGGTTTCCACTGTTTAGGGCATCAGGGGCTCTCCAAATGCGACATGACGCCCCCAGACCATTCCATCAAAGTCTGCAATCCAAAACGTCACTACTTCCCTTCCGAGCCCTGACGTGCGCCCATACAGTAGTTTTCTCCCACATATTGGGTATCAGCGTACTCAGGACAAATTGGACAACAACTTTTGGGTTCCAATTTCTTCTGTTACCCTTGTGAAAATAAAATATTGGGGGCGAAAAAATCATTTTTGTAAAAAAAAAAAGGATTTTTTATTTTTACGGCTGTACGTTATAAACTTCTGTGAAGCACTTCGGGGTTCAAAGTGCTCACCACACATCTAGATAAGTTCCTTGTGGGGTCTATTTGCCAAAATGGGGTCACTTGTGGGGGGTTTCACTGTATAGGTGCATCAGGGGCTCTCCAAATGTGACATGACGCCCCAGACCATTCCATCAAAGTCTGCAATCCAAAACGTCACTACTTCCCTTCCGAGCCCTGACGTGCGCCCATACAGTAGTTTTCTCCCACATATTGGGTATCAGCGTACTCAGGACAAATTGGACAACAACTTTTGGGTTCCAATTTCTTCTGTTACCCTTGTGAAAATAAAATATTGGGGACGAAAAAATCATTTTTGTAAAAAAAAAAAAGATTTTTTATTTTACGGCTGTACGTTATAAACTTTAGTGAAACACCTGGGGGTTAAAAGTTCTCACCACACATCTAGATAAGTTCCTTGAGGGGTCTAGTTTCCAAAATGGCGTCATTTATGGGGGTTTCCACTGTTTAGGCAGATCAGGAGCTCTCCAAACACGACATGGCGTCCAGCCAATTCTGCGTTGAAAAAGTCAGACGGTGCTCCTTCCCTTCCAAACTCTGCCATGCACCCAAACAGTGGTTTACCCCCACATATTGGATATCAGCGTACTCAGGACAAATTGGACAACAACTTTTGGGGTCCAATTTCTCCTGTTACCCTTGCAAAAATAAAATATTGGGGCAAAAAAATCATTTTTGCAAAAAAAAAAAGGATTTTTTATTTTTACGGCTGTGCGTTATAAACTTCTGTGAAGCACTTCGGGGTTCAAAGTGCTCACCACACATCTAGACAAGTTCCTTGTGGGGTCTATTTTCCAAAATGGGGTCACTTGTGGGGGTTTCCACTGTTTAGGCGCATCAGGGGCTCTCCAAATGCGACATGACGCCCCCAGACCATTCCATCAAAGTCTGCAATCCAAAACGTCACTACTTCCCTTCCGAGCCCTGACGTGCGCCCATACAGTAGTTTTCTCCCACATATTGGATATCAGCGTACTCAGGACAAATTGGACAACAACTTTTGGGTTCCAATTTCTTCTGTTACCCTTGTGAAAATAAAATATTGGGGGCGAAAAAATCATTTTTGTAAAAAAAAAAAAGATTTTTTATTTTTACGGCTGTACGTTATAAACTTCTGTGAAGCACTTCGGGGTTCAAAGTGCTCACCACACATCTAGATAAGTTCCTTGTGGGGTCTATTTGCCAAAATGGGGTCACTTGTGGGGGGTTTCACTGTATAGGTGCATCAGGGGCTCTCCAAATGTGACATGACGCCCCCAGACCATTCCATCAAAGTCTGCAATCCAAAACGTCACTACTTCCCTTCCGAGCCCTGACGTGCGCCCATACAGTAGTTTTCTCCCACATATTGGGTATCAGCGTACTCAGGACAAATTGGACAACAACTTTTGGGTTCCAATTTCTTCTGTTACCCTTGTGAAAATAAAATATTGGGGACGAAAAAATCATTTTTGTAAAAAAAAAAAAGATTTTTTATTTTACGGCTGTACGTTATAAACTTTAGTGAAACACCTGGGGGTTAAAAGTTCTCACCACACATCTAGATAAGTTCCTTGAGGGGTCTAGTTTCCAAAATGGCGTCATTTATGGGGGTTTCCACTGTTTAGGCAGATCAGGAGCTCTCCAAACACGACATGGCGTCCAGCCAATTCTGCGTTGAAAAAGTCAGACGGCGCTCCTTCCCTTCCAAACTCTGCCATGCACCCAAACAGTGGTTTACCCCCACATATGGGGTATCAGCGCACTCAGGACAAATTGCACAATAACTTTTGGAGTCTTGTTACCCTTGGAAAAATAAAAATTGGGGTGAAAAGATCATTTTTGTGGAAAAAATATGATTTTTAAATTTTACGGCTCTACGTTATAAACTTGTGTGAAGCACTTGGGGGTTCAAATTGCTCACCATAGATCTAGAAAAGTTCCTTAGGGGGTCTAGTTTCCAAAATGGGGTCATTTGTGGGGGGTTTCCACTGTTTAGGCACATCAGGGGCTCTCCAAATGCAACATGGCATCCAATCTCAATTCCAGCCAATTTTGGTTGGAAAAAGTCAAATGGTGCTCCTTCCATTCCGATCTCTGCCGTGCGCCCAAACAGTGGTTCCCACCCACATATGGGGTATCAGCGTACTCAGGACAAATTGGACAACAACTTATGTGGTCCAATTTCTCCTGTTACCCTTGAGAAAATAAAAAATTAGTGACTAAAATATAATTTTTGTGGGAAAAAAATAGGATTTTTTATTTTCATGCCCGGGCATTATAAACTTGTGTGAAGCACTTGGGGGTTCAAAGTGCTCACCAAAGATCTAGATAAGTTCCTTAGGGGGTATAGTTTCCAAAATGGGGTCACTTGTGGGGGGTTTCCACTGTTTAGGCTTATCTGGGGCACTGCAAACGGAACATGACCCCCATCAACGTCTGCATTCCAAAACGTTACTACTTCCTTTCCAAGCCCTGCCGTGCACCCAAACAGTTCCCCCCCCCACATATGGGGTATCAGCGTACTCAGGACAAATTGGACAACAACTTTTGGGGTCCAATTTCCTTGGGAAAATTCAAAAATTTGGGACTAAAAAATCATTTTTGTGGAAAATTGTTTTGTTTTTTTTTCACACCCAGGCATTATAAGCTTTTGTGAAACACTTGGGAGTTCAAAGTGCTCACAACAGATCTAGATAAGTACCTTAGGGGGTCTAGTTTCCAAAATGGTGTCACTTGTGGGGGTTTCCACTGTTTAGGCGCATCAGGGGCTCTCCAAACACGACATGGCGTCCAATCTCAATTCCAGCCAATTTTAGTTTGAAAAAGTCAAACGGCGCTCCTTCCCTTACGAGCTCTGCCGTGTGCCCAAACAGTGGTTTTCCCCCACATATTGGGTATTGGCGTACTCAGGAGAAATTGCATAACAACCTTATCTGTCCATTTTCTGTGAAAATAAAAAAAAAGTTTGTAAAAGATCATTTTTGTGGCTAAAAAGTTAAATATTCATTTTTTCCTTCCACGTTGCTTTAGTTCCTGTGAAGCACCTGAAGGGTTAATAATCTTCTTGAATGTGGTTTTGAGTACTCTTGAGGGGTGCAGTTTTTAGAATGGTGTCACTTTTGGGTATTTTCTGCCATATAGACCCCTCAAAGTGACTTCAAATGAGAGGTGGTCCCTAAAAAAAATGGCTTTGTAAATTTTGTTGTAAAAATGAGAAATCGCTGGTCAACTTTTAACCCTTATAACTTCCTAACAAAAAAAAATTTTGGTTCCAAAATTGTGCTGATGTAAAGTAGACATGTGGTAAATGTTATTTCTCAACTATTTTATGTGACATATTTCTCTGTTTTAAGGGAATAAAAATTCAAAGTTTGAAAATTGCAAAATTTTAAAAATTTTCGCCATATTTGTGTTTTTTTCAAAAATAAACGCAAGTTATATCGAAGAAATTTTACTTCTAACGTGAAGTACAATATGTCACGAGAAAACAATCTCAGAATCGCGAAGATCCGTTGAAGCGTTCCAGAGTTATAACCTCATAAAGAGACAGTGGTCAGAATTGTAAAAATTGTCCCGGTCATTAACGTGCAAACCACCCTTGGGGGTGAAGGGGTTAAAACAACAACTAAAATAAAAAATAATGATATTCTCACCTTCCGGCAGCCCCCGCAGCTTTCCCGCCTCTCAGCGACGCTCCCGGCAACTCCCGTTCCCAGGCGTCCTTACCGACAATGACCCCAGATGACGTAGTGTTCTCGTGTGATGCTGCTTCATCTGGGGTCATTGTCGCTAGGTATCACTGGGAACGGAACTTGCCGGCTGCAACACTATATCTTTTTACTATTGATGCGGCATAGGCAGCATCAATAGTGAAAAGTTGCTCACACTTGTCAAACACGTTGTTTGACTCATGTGACCAACCTGTCAATCAGTTTTCCAAGCGATGCTACAGATCACTTGGAAAACGCTAGTTTCTGGCGGGAATACGCATATGTCACGCTGTATAGCAGATATATATATATATGTGATGTCAGTAATCTATATCAAAAGGGCAACATACTATATAACATGCGCATAGATATATGATAACATAGAATTACCTGACAATGTCAAGTGGGTCAATACGGAATCCGTTGTACGCTGTCTCCGGCTAGAGGGTGACCGGGGTCTATGCTGACCCTAAACTGGGGTCCTAACTAATCCCTCTACCTGGAGGTACTGTTAAAGGTACAGAGGTCCAGGCCACCAGCGTAAACCCTGTCTCCTATCAATCCCTGCCAACTGTAATCTAGTCCTAAGAAGGACCCTGATTACCACCAAAGGGAATGAACAGGTAACGGTTAATGAACAGAAAGACATACAAAAAAGACAAGAAATAAAGTAAATAAAGTCTTACATACAACACTCACACACAGTAGGAACACCTAAGGTCTCAGAGATAAACTATAAGCTGTAAGAGTAAAAACAACTAAGGAGCTCTTAGCTTAAATATTCTCAGAACCGATCCAGTCTGCTAGACTACATGAATGCTTTCACCGGCATCTAACAAGCAGACTGGCAGGTATATGAAGGAATCTAATTAGATCATAATCAAAAGCAGCCGGGCGAGGCTGGACCTAGTCTTAGCAAAGAGCTAGGTAAAATTAACTCCCTCATTACCAAATACAAAGAAACAGCAACTCAGCTGTGAGAAGTCAGAGTGTGTAATCGCGACGATCCTCGTGGCGATACACCCATGACAGCATACCTATAAAATGCGTATTTCCCGCAGCAGGGAGGTGCGGGATTGCTGCGGAAACGTGTGCACATAGCCTCAGTCTTGGTGATGGTGGAGAGGTTGGAGAGTGATTGATTGTGTGGACAGATGTCTTTTATAAAGGTAACGAGTTCAAACAGGTGCAACTAATACAGATAATGAGTAGGAGGGCTTCTTAAAGAAAAATCTAACAGGTCTGTGAGAGCCAGAATTCTTGCTGGTTGGAAGATGATTAAATACTTATTTCTTACAATAAAATGCAAATTAATTATTTAAAAATCATACAATGTGATTTTCTGTTTTTTATTTTTAGATTCTGCCTCTCAGAGTTGAAGTGTACCTGTGAGAAAAATTGCAGACCTATCCATTCATTGTAGATGGGGAAAACTTGCAAAATCGTCAGTGTATCAAATACTTATTTTCCCCACTGTAGTCATGCCATTTTTTGGCACAATATTGGCACAGTTTTGTTTTACTACACAGTCATGTATTAGGCCAATTTCCAAAAGATCATGCTTCTTGATGAGCCTGGCAAACATGCCTAAAATATAGTCAAAAACCTATACTAAAGGTATCACTTGTAGTGTGAAACACTTAATAAAGGTGGCACAAAGCTTGAAAAAGGGATTTTTGTCACAAATTAAGCCAGGTTTCTGGAGTATATAGCACATATCTGCTCCAAAGTGCCCAGTCCACAGCTCCACGTCGCCTCCTGCGGCAAGCTGTCATCCTTCAAAACATTTCCATAATATATATTGTACAACTACAGTTCCACATATTTGTATTTGGTTGTTTCTGTATATCTAAAAATATGGCCACAGAATGTAGTTCTTTTTGTATGTTGTGCATTAGCTCTATAGTAGTGTAATGCTGATGTAATGTAAACAGCGCAGACGATTTTGCCGCTTATTCTGCATTGTTAATGTGCGCAGACACGGGTCATTTCAGCCACAGCGGCATCATCTACATGGAAATGTCACTTTCAAGTTTTTTATGTATTGTTTTGTGATTACATTCGTCCTGACACTGCAAGGGGCCTCCGGGCAGCGAGCCGCTGAAATTCCCACTGCAAATAATTGACTGAGTGCAGAAGTTTATTCCCCGGCTGTCAGCTCGATCCACAAAGGGAGGAGGAACGGTGCGTGAGAGCCTCTCGAATCTCTGCCTCCGGGCGTCCTCAGGGGGCCTCCATTTTCTCCTACATCAAATTAAGTACGAAAAATCGGTGGCGAATGCAAACATCTTTTTCTCCACTTGTTCGTTCTGGGTAATCGTGTAGTAAGTATTTCTACAGACACGGCTTTCAAGAGCAGATATGATTCTAAGGGCATCCTTAAAGGGGTACACTGGAAATTTGTGAATGTCGCTGTGCTTTTTAGGGGTGTTTCTACTGATTACCATGTTGATAGTGTGTACAAAAACTGTAAAGAACTGCGGAATACGTTGACGCTATATAAACATAAAGATTATTATTATTTCTATTATTATTAAGTCTACACTCCCCTGTTAAAATACAATTTTTTTTGTCATGTAAAAAAAATCATACCACGAAGAATAATTTCAGAATTTTTTCCACCCTTAGGCTAGTTTCACACATCAGTTTTTTTCCGTCAGGCGCGATCCAGCATTTTTGTAAAAAACGGATCCGTTTTTTTTTTTTACTGCCGGATCCGTTTTTTTTCTCATTGACATGCATTTGCGCCGGATCGCGCCACATGTCATTTCGTTTAGTCCATTTTCTGCCGGATCCGTCATAGATTTTAATTCTGGCGGCTAGACAGGACGCATCATGTAACATTTTTTTTTCTGCCGGAAACACCTGACAGGGCCTGAAGTGGCGCATCAGGCGGCCAGAAACAATAGAAGTCTATGGTACCAGATCAGTCTTTTGTGCAATCCGCCAAAAGACTGACCCGGATTCTCCTTCTCTCTCTCTCTCGCTCTCCCTCCTCTGTGCCAGACATGCTTACTAGTACTATACATTTTCCGGGTTCAAAAGTTCACGACGGATCCGGCTAAAAAACGGATCCGGCACATCAGTTTTTTCCAATCTAAGCCGGATCCGTCTTTTTAGCAATTGGACGGATTATGCCTGATTCAAAAAAACTGATGTGTGAAAGTAGCCTAAGGTCTGTAATTTTTATCGTAGGTACACTACAACTGGCAGAGACAGAATCTGAAAATAAAAACAAGAAAATCACATTGTATGAGTTTTAAATAATTAAATTTCATTTTATTGCATGAAATAAGTATTTGATCACCTACCAACCAGCAAGAATTCTGGCTCTCACAAACCTCTTCGTTTTTCTTTAAGAAGCCCTCCTACTCTGCACTCATTACCTGTTTTAATTGCAACTGTTTGAACTTTTTGCTTGTATAAAAGACACCTGTCCACACACTCAATCAATCATGATCCAACCTCTCCACCATGGCCAAGACCAAAGAGATGTCTAAGGACACCAGGGATAAAATTGAAGACCTGCACAAGGCTGACATAGGCTACAGGACAATAGGCAATCAGCTTGGTGAGAAGGTAACAACTGTTGGCGCAATTATTAGAAAATGGAAGAAACACAAGATGACTGCTAATCTTCCTCAGTCTGGGGCTCCATGCAACATCTTGCCTCTTGGAGTAAGGATGTTTCTGAGAAAGGTCAGAAATTAGCCTAGACTTACACGGGAGGACCTAGTCAATGACTTGAAGAGAGCTGGTACTACAGTCTCAAACATTACTGTTAGCAACATTCTGCGCTGTCAAGGATTAAAATTCTGCAGGGCATGCAAGGTCCCCCTGCTCACCCCAGCACATGTACAGACCCGTTTGAACTTCACCAGTGACCAACTAGATGATACAGAGGAGCCATTTGAGAAGGCCATGAGGTCATTTGAGACCAAAATAGAACTTTTTGGTATCGACTACACTCGCCATGTTTGTAGGAAGAAGGAAGAGTACAATCTGAAAAACACCATCCCACACGTGAAGCATAGAGGGGGAAACATCAATCTTTGGTGGTGCTTTTCTTCAAAGGATAGAGGATGACTGCACTGTATTAAAGGGAGGATGAATGTTGTCATGTATCTCAAGATTTTCACCAACAACCTCCTTCCCTCAGTGAGAGCATTGGAGATGGGTCATGGCTGGGTCTTCCAGCATGACAATGACCTTATACAGACAGCCAGGGCAACTAAGGAGTGGCTCCATAAGAAGCATTTCAAGGTGGCCCAGCCAGTCTTCAGACCTGAACCCAGCAGAAAATCTTTGGAGGGAGCTGAAACTCAATGTTGCTCAGAGACAGCCTTGAAGCCTGAAAGATCTGGAGAAGATCTGTATGGAGGAGTGGGCCAAAATCCCTGCTGCAGTGTGTGCAAACTTGGTCAAGAACTACAGGAAATGTCTGACCTCTGTAATTGCAAACAAAGGTTTCTGTACCAAATATTAAGTTCTATTTGCCTAGCACTTCCTGATTACTCTGGTGCGATGCCAATTGGGGTAATGGTAGTTGGAGTTGATGTCAGCTGTGATTTGTCAAAATTCACCAATGGCATCAAGTACTGGGGTTAATAATGGAGAGGTGTCTATCAGAGACCCCCTTTACTAACCCAATAATAACAAATAAAAACACACACAGAAAAAAACACTTTTTTTGAATAAACACTCCCCACACATTTCCTGATTCACCCATTTACTTAAAAAAAAATCGATGAAGGTCTGCTGTAGTCCCTCGTATTCCACAAATAGACACCTGAAAGACATCAAAAGCTACAAATATAACCAATACACCTCGTTCACCAATTTATAACCCAAAAACGGTGCCACGCAGATCTGACATAGTACAGTGATCATTTAATCCGGTGACTGTAAATAGCGGGAATAATACTGCTATTCACAGGTGACGTCACCGCTAATCATAGTTGCTGACTCCCGCTGCGCTGTGTGAGACCCGGCGGCGGTGACGACAGTAACTACATGGCTCATTAGAGTCATCAAGTATCATAGATAGCAGCATGACTCGGCGACTGATGAGTGGTATAGTTGCTGACGTCACCGCTGTTCAGAGCCGCAGGGTCTCTCGGGAGCCACCAACTCTGATTAGCGGTGACATCAGGACCCGGCACCTGTTAATAGCAATATCATTCCTGCTATTCACAGTCAACAGCACTGGATTCAAGGAATGCTGGGCTACGTCGGATCTGCTTGGTAACGTTTTTGGGAATAAATTGGTGACCGAGGAAGATTGCATTGTTTATTTTTCTCACTTTTTAGGATAAAATGAATGGAAAAAACCAGGGCCGAAAATGCAACATGTGAACAAGCCCCTACACAGCTCCATTCATATTGAGAATCACTATATTTTCAGAAATAGTGCGGGTCCTGGTGTTAACACCTCCATTGATCTGAGGATTTGCAATTATCTGTCCATGTAATGGACACAAATGTGCGAGGAGCATAAAGTCCTTAGCCCCAATTCATCATTTGTAAGGGTTTTTAAGTCACTTTCCTTTTTTGTCTTGTGGTATTCATTGCTGTTTTTAGCAACAAATTCTTCAAAATGGTGCACTCAGTTCAGAAATTTAGTGCCAAGTCAAAAATAGCCTTTAACTGTTTTTGCAACTTTCTAGCACAAAAAGTCACATGTTTCACCAAATGTCCCAAAAATTGTTCCAAAATACTGGTGTGCTCAGTAGCATAGTGGAAGGAGGGGGTGCTGGACTGGAAATGCGTTTTAGCCTTTTTAATATCTAGAATTGCTAAACTCTGTTTAAAAGCGGAAAAAGAAGGCGAGCATGTATAAAAAAAAGTGCAAATAAAGTAATACATTGAGTGCAAAAAAGGCACAAAACTAGACAAAAAACAAATGCAAAGGCAATGATGAATCGAGGCTAGGAGGTTTTATGTGGGCAGCCTGTACTCATGAAGTGGAATATGGGCAGCCATCACACAGGACGACCTCCAGTTGCTAAGTGCAGGGGATGAGGCGAGTCTTAGCTTTCCTTATTCTCTTATGGGAACGTTCCCACAGGATGCGACTTCGGTGCATTAGGCAGTTACATGCGCGGTGCAGGACCATCTCTTGTTCACCTCTTTCTTTTATAGTCATAGCCTGTAATGTCTTGTGCCTCAAGACCCTTTATTTGAGCATGGTAATTATCAATGACCTCTATTCCAGGAATATTCAGTAGTCCAGACACAGATCTGAGCCCTGGCAGCGTTGGCAGCACCTTCAGCAATTCAGGGCCAGGAGCACATTGTACCTTGTTTAATGGCAGTATTATAACCTCACGGGTGCCAATAACCGGTTGGAAGATGAGAACTGAATCGCATCCCGAATTAATGCCCTCTCAGAAGATGCTGCGTTCAGCAGCTTTCCCGGCCCTCAAAGAATGCAAACATATTCTGCTCCGTGCTCAGATGATGGCTGAGCACCTATGGGGCCAGGCATTTTACTGCCCGAAAATCAATAGGTCTCCCTGCCCACATTAAAAATCTGTTAATCACGGCGGGATTTCTGCACGGCTCAGCAGAATTTTATTCTTTATTTTGTGCAAGTTACTTGTCACAGAACTGCTGAACATCCCGAACCTGAACAATACAGCGTCTGTATACCACTATCGGAGGTATAGATAGGGGTCAGCATAGTGGGGTCAGAGCACGTATGAGTGGGCCCCTTCTCAAGGTAATGTATGAGCACAACGGACCCCAACCACAGTGGGTATAGTGGGCAACTGAGCAGACGACAGTGTTGTTACTGCATAAAACACTATAAATAATATTATATCTGAACCATATAGTTCTACTGACCGTGTGATTATTGAAAAATCCAGTGACTCACAGGTGACCTTTTTGTTTGGAAGTTGGTCACTTTTCAGTCTGGCCCAGACCGTCACGATGACTTCTTCCAGCCACTGGCTTGTAAAATACATTTGACTTGTCATATTTCCAGCACTTTTTCCCCTATTACCAATTAATGCAAATTTCCCATCCTGCTACCACCCTAAGGCCGGGGTCACACTAGCGTAAAGCATCCAATGCAAGAGCATCTGATGGGATATGCTAATGACACTCGGCTCAAACTCTGCTCCGAGCGTAAACTGTCAGTATGGAGAAGACGGAGAAAGTAATTTCTCCATCTCCTCCATTGTCGGCGTCTGTGATAATTGCACTGCACTCGGATGACATCCGAGTGCAGTCCGATGTTTTGAAAGCACCCATTAACTGGAGTGGGTGCACTCCGTGTGAAATACGTTGCCTATCGCAGCATGCTGCAATTGTTTTCTCATACCGAATCGGAGCTGCCCCATAGTATAACACTGGGCTGAGGGCTATGCAATGTTTTATCGCATAGCACTCAGCCGTTTTATACGCTCAGTCTGACCCTGTAATTGCCCTGATGCACAATACAAATACCCTTTTTGTACCGAAAAATCAGCATAAAAAATCTACACACTTCTGGTGTGTAAAGCATAAAGTAATAATGCCCCCTAAGTGCACCCTTAAAAAGTAATAATATGCAGATATTCCTTTAAACAGATATTAATCCCCAGGGGGCCCCCTTAATAAGCAAAAATGCCTAGAATGCCCCCTTAATAAGAAATATTGCCAAGAGTGCATCTTTCATTAGTAATAATGCCCATACTAAACTTAGTAATGCCCAAGAAAAAAGTAAAGAGTTAACTCCACTAATCCTGAGTCTCAGACCAAATGAGTTCTCTGTTAAATCAGTTGTCAAGCACAAGCACCACCATGGGCGTACCCAGGATCAAAACTAGGGGGGGCAAGCCAATGTCGCATCTTATACAGGTTCCATCATATACACTGTACATTATCCTGCATATTAGGTATGGAGCGTTAGAACTGTTGTATATTGTATAATACAGCAGTGTATGCGGCACTACGCTGTATATACCATATATTATACATGGCAGTCGCGCTCATGTCAGGAGCGGTACCAGCAAGTGCAAGATCCTCGCATGAGTTATACGGCCGTCTGTCTATGCCCTTGTTATAATAATACTGAAATATTAATCTATTATTAAAGTATTAACGAGCTCACAAGTAAAAAAAGCCCCCTACCTCCCCTATCCCCCACCCACACCTGTTATGATTTGGTAGCTGAGGAGAGCAGGCAAAAAAGGAAATACACCAGAGCAGTTGGAAACTATGAGATTGCAGTACCCTGACTAACCACCACAACTAGAGGCAGCCGTGGAGCGTTCCTACGTTGGTCCTAGACGCCTCGTCACAGCCTGAGAAACTAACTACACCTAAAGATAGAAAGAGGAAAGCTATCTGCCCCGGAGCAGATCCCCAAAGAACATAGAAAGCCCCCAAACATGTAATGGCGGTTAGACAAGAAGAAATACTGACACAGATAGAAAATAGTATGAGCAAACGTTGGGGCCCAAACTTACTAAATAGAAAAGGATAGGAAGGGCACTTACTGCAATCTCAAAAAACCCTGAAAAGCACCAACTCTACTAATTTCAAAAACACCTGAGATCACACGACCTCTACCACCTAAATTAGATCTCTGGTGTAACCAAAAACAAAACAGCAGCCACTGAAAAAACTGGAAAAAGCAAATGTACAAAAATCAGTGGCTGAACTGAACTGAGAGGGCAAAAGCCCCCAGAGGGGACCCTGAAGGCCCCCACAGAAGTGCAGGACAAAATGCAAAAATCAAGCACAAAAACAAAAAGAAGAAAATGTCTTATCTGTTAGCAGGAGATTCAGACACGACACAGCAGGCTACCAAGGAAACAGGAATCAAGGATTGAGACCAGAACAATTGATCACCGGCAACCCTGATGGGAAGGTGACTCCCTTATATAAGACCAGTCAGTAACACCTGATTCCCAATCCTCACAATCATCACTGGACAGTCCAGTTCCGTTTGTAACCACCAGAGGGAGCTTCTGCTCAGAACTAATTTCCAGCCTATTCACAACAGTACCCCCCCTTGAGGAGGGGTCACCGAACCCTCATTTGAGCAACCAGGTCGGTCAGGATGAGTTCTATGATACGCACGGATGAGTCTCCTAGCATGGATGTCCGAAGCAAACACCCAAGAATTGTCTTCCTGACCATAACCTCTCCATTTAACCAAATACTGGAGTTTCCGTCTAGAAAAACGAGAATTCAATATTTTCTCAACCACATACTCCAGATTGCCCTCAACCAAAACAGGGTCAGGAGGCACAGTAGTAGGAACCACTGGCTCAACAAACCTCTTCAACAAGGACTTGTGGAACACGTTATGGATCTTAAATGTCCGTGGAAGAAGCAAACGAAAAGAAACAGAATTAAGAATCTCCATGATCTTATAAGGTCCAATGAACCTAGGCTTAAATTTAGGAGATGCCACTCTCATAGGAATATTTCTTGAGGACAACCAGACCAAGTCCCCCACTTTAAACCGAGGACCATCAGTCCTATGCCGGTTAGTAAACCGCTGGGCCCTCTCCTGAGAGAGGGACAACCTCTCCACTACCTGGTCCCAAATCTGTTGCATACGCTCCACAACAGAGTCAACACCTGGACAGACAGAAGCCTCCGTCTGTCCTTAAGAAAATCGAGGGTGAAACCCAGAATTACAGAAAAATGGAGACATCAAAGTGGCAGAGCTAGCCCTATTATTAAGAGCAAACTCAGCCAAAGGCAAAAAAGAGACCCAGTCATCCCGATCAGCAGACACAAAGCATCTTAGATAAGTCTCCAATGTCTGGTTTGTTCTCTCAGTTTGACCATTGGTCTGAGGATGAAACGCCGAGGAGAAAGACAATTGAACACCAATTTTAGAACAAAAGGTCCTCCAAAATCTGGAAACAAACTGGACTCCTCTGTCAGACACAATGTTCTCAGGAATGCCGTGTAAACAAACCACGTGCTGAAGGAACAAAGGCACCAATTCAGAGGAGGAAGGCAACTTAGGTAATGGCACATGATGTATCATCTTGGAAAACCTATCGCAAATCACCCAGATGACGGTCATTCTCTGAGAAACAGGGAGGTCGGAAATGAAATCCATAGAGATATGGGTCCATGGTCTCTTGGGCACCGGTAATGGCATCAACAAACCACTAGAACGAGAGCAAGGCTTGGAGCGAGAGCAAGTCCCGCAGGACTGCACAAACTCCCTGACATCACGAGACAAGGTGGACCACCAAAAGGACCGACTAACCAAGTCTCTGGTACCAAAAATTCCGGGATGACCGGCCAACGCGGAACAATGAATCTCAGACATTACACTCTTTTTCCACTGGTCCGGGACAAACAATTTCCCAACAGGGCAGCGCTCGGGCTTATCCTCCTGACACCCCTCCAGAGCCAGTCTCAAATTGGGCGAGATGGCGGAAAGAACTACACCCTCTTTCAAAATAACAGAAGGATCAGATAACTCAGGAGAGTCCGCCAGGAAACTCCTCGAGAGGGCATCCGCCTTAACATTTTTAGTGCCAGGAAGAAATGAAACCACAAAATTAAAACGTGTGAAAAACAAGGCCCACCTGGCCTGTCTAGGATTAAGTCGCTTGGCAGATTCCAGATAAACTAGATTCTTATGGTCCGTAAGGACCACCACCTGATGTTTGGCTCCCTCCAGCCAATGTCTCCACTCTTCATAAGCCCACTTCATGGCTAATAACTCCCGATTACCCACGTCATAATTACGTTCAGTGGGAGAAAATTTTCGAGAGAAAAAGGCACAAGGGTTACTTTTAGAGGTCTCTGGATCTCTTTGGGACAAAACGGCACCTGCCCCAATTTCAGAGGCATCAACCTCCACCTGAAATGGTAGAGAAACATCAGGCTGCCGTAGAACAGGAGCAGAAGTGAATCTCTGCTTAAGTTCCTGAAATGCAGAGACTGCCTCAGGAGGCCAATTCACCACATCAGAACCCTTCTTGGTCAAATCAGTTAATGGTTTAACAATAACAGAGAAATTACCAATAAATTTACGATAAAAATTGGCAAAACCCAAGAATCTTTGAAGAGCCTTTAATGAAGTAGGTTGGACCCAATCACAGATGGCCTGAACTTTGACCGGGTCCATTTCAATAACAGATGGGGACAAAATGAATCCCAGAAATGAGATCCTCTGAACGCCAAAAAGACACTTTAATCCCTTCACATACAGAGCATTCTCTCTCAAAATCTGGAACACAGTCCGAACATGTTTTACATGAGAGTCCCAGTCATTGGAAAAAGTCAAGATATCATCCAAATAAACAATCAGAAATTTATCCACAAAATCCCTGAAAATGTCATTCATGAAGGACTGGAAGACAGAAGGAGCATTAGTGAGCCCAAAGGGCATCACAAGGTACTCAAAATGCCCTTCAGGGGTATTAAATGCCGTCTTCCATTCATCCCCGTGCTTAATGCGAATAAGGTTATATGCCCCCCTGAGGTCAAGCTTGGTAAACCAAGTAGCGTTTTTCACCCTGGAAAACAGATCAGAGATCAAGGGTAAAGGATATTGATATTTCACAGTAATATTGTTCAAGAGACGATAATCAATACACGGCCTTAATGAACCATCCTTTTTGGCCACAAAGAAAAAACCGGCACCTAAGGGTGAAGAGGATGGTCTGATATGACCCTTCTCCAATGATTCCTTGATATAAGACCGCATAGCGTCATGTTCAGGTACAGACAAGTTAAAAAGGAGACCTTTAGGGAATTTACTACCAGGCACTAATTCAATAGCGCAGTCATAGCTCCTATGGGGAGGTAAGGATGCAGATTTACTTTTGCTAAACACATCAGAAAAATCAATCAAAAAGTCAGGAACATCCTGAGCCTGGGGGGAGGCAGAAAAAACAGGAGTGTTGGTATTAACACATTGGCAGCCCCAACTGGTAACAGACACAGATTTCCAATCCAAAACAGGATTATGAGACTGTAACCAAGGGAAACCCAGTACGATAATGTCATGCAGATTATACAGAACCAAAAATTTGAAACTCTCCTGATGATCAGGTTCTACCCTCATTATCACCTGAGTAGAGAACTGAGTTTATTCTCAGCCAAAGGGGTAGAATCGATCCCCAGTAGGGGAATAGACTTTCGTAGGGGTATCAAGGGAAACCCACAACGTTTAGCAAAATCAAAATCCATCAGGTTAATAGCTGCTCCAGAATCAACAAAAGCCTGAGCAGAAAATGAGGACAGAGAGCATATCAGGGTAACAGTTAATAAAAACTTAGTCTGAACACTACCCAAGACAACTGAGCGTGCAAAACGTCTTCCCCGCTTAGGGCAGACTGAAATAGCATGAGAGGCATCACCACAGAAGAAACATAACCCATTGCGCTTTCGAAATTCATGACGCTGTGCCCCAGAAACCACTCTATCACACTGCATGGATTCAGAAGCAGGTTCACAAGGCAACATTATTCCACGCATACCTTTCCGCTCACGCAAACGTCTGTCAATTTGAATCGCTAATGACATAGAATCATTGAGACCAGAGGGAACAGGGAATCCCACCATAACATCCTTTACATTATCTGACAGTTCCTTCCGAAAAAGAGCTGCCAAAGCGTCGTCATTCTATTTGGTCAGGACTGCCCACCTACGGAATCTCTGACAGTATAACTCAGCGTCCTCAAGCCCCTGACTTAATGCCAACAAAGTTTTTTCAGCTTGATCAGTGACATTAGTCTCATCGTACAATAACCCCAAAGCCTGAAAAAACGCATCAACATCACTCAAAACAGGATCCCCAGGTGTCAGGGAAAAAGCCCAATCCTGAGGGTCGCCGCGCAGGAGAGAGATGACAATTTGAACCTGCTGCGCTGCGTTCCCTGAGGACTTAGATTTTAAGGCAAAAAACAATTTACAGTTATTTTTGAAATTCAGAAACTTAGCTCGATCCCCTAAAAACAAATCTGGCATGGGAATCCTAGGTTCCACAACAGGCAACCTAGCAAGATAGGTAGCAATACTCCGAACCTCAGTGGCAAGCTGATCCACACGGCCAGACAACTGTGCAAACTCCATTGAGAGAGAAAAAAAATCCTCCTCAGCACCCAGAGATACAGAGGGAAAAAAAAAATGCAACAAACAGAAAAAAAAAAAAAAATTCTGACAACTCTGACAACTTTTTTTTTCTTTCCACAATATTTTTCCTCTCTGTGAGTACCATATAATTTTTAGTTTAGGCCGGTGATACTGTTATGATTTGGTAGCTGAGGAGAGCAGGCAAAAAAGGAAATACACCAGAGCAGTTGGAAACTATGAGATTGCAGTACCCTGACTAACCACCACAACTAGAGGCAGCCGTGGAGCGTTCCTACGTTGGTCCTAGACGCCTCGTCACAGCCTGAGAAACTAACTACACCTAAAGATAGAAAGAGGAAAGCTATCTGCCCCGGAGCAGATCCCCAAAGAACATAGAAAGCCCCCAAACATGTAATGGCGGTTAGACAAGAAGAAATACTGACACAGACAGAAATAGTATGAGCAAACACTGGGGCCCAAACTTACTAAATAGAAAAGGATAGGAAGGGCACTCACTGCAATCCCAAAAAACCCTGAAAAGCACCAACTCTACTAATTTCAAAAACACCTGAGATCACACGACCTCTACCACCTAAATTAGATCTCTGGTGTAACCAAAAACAAAACAGCAGCCACTGAAAAAACTGGAAAAAGCAAATGTACAAAAATCAGTGGCTGAACTGAACTGAGAGGGCAAAAGCCCCCAGAGGGGACCCTGAAGGCCCCCACAGAAGTGCAGGACAAAATGCAAAAATCAAGCACAAAAACAAAAGAAGAAAATGTCTTATCTGTTAGCAGGAGATTCAGACACGACACAGCAGGCTACCAAGGAAACAGGAATCAAGGATTGAGACCAGAACAATTGATCACCGGCAACCCTGATGGGAAGGTGACTCCCTTATATAAGACCAGTCAGTAACACCTGATTCCCAATCCTCACAATCATCACTGGACAGTCCAGTTCCGTTTGTAACCACCAGAGGGAGCTTCTGCTCAGAACTAATTTCCAGCCTATTCACAACAGTACCCCCCCTTGAGGAGGGGTCACCGAACCCTCATTTGAGCAACCAGGTCGGTCAGGATGAGTTCTATGATACGCACGGATGAGTCTCCTAGCATGGATGTCCGAAGCAAACACCCAAGAATTGTCTTCCTGACCATAACCTCTCCATTTAACCAAATACTGGAGTTTCCGTCTAGAAAAACGAGAATTCAATATTTTCTCAACCACATACTCCAGATTGCCCTCAACCAAAACAGGGTCAGGAGGCACAGTAGTAGGAACCACTGGCTCAACAAACCTCTTCAACAAGGACTTGTGGAACACGTTATGGATCTTAAATGTCCGTGGAAGAAGCAAACGAAAAGAAACAGAATTAAGAATCTCCATGATCTTATAAGGTCCAATGAACCTAGGCTTAAATTTAGGAGATGCCACTCTCATAGGAATATTTCTTGAGGACAACCAGACCAAGTCCCCCACTTTAAACCGAGGACCATCAGTCCTATGCCGGTTAGTAAACCGCTGGGCCCTCTCCTGAGAGAGGGACAACCTCTCCACTACCTGGTCCCAAATCTGTTGCATACGCTCCACAACAGAGTCAACACCTGGACAGACAGAAGCCTCCGTCTGTCCTGAAGAAAATCGAGGGTGAAACCCAGAATTACAGAAAAATGGAGACATCAAAGTGGCAGAGCTAGCCCTATTATTAAGAGCAAACTCAGCCAAAGGCAAAAAAGAGACCCAGTCATCCCGATCAGCAGACACAAAGCATCTTAGATAAGTCTCCAATGTCTGGTTTGTTCTCTCAGTTTGACCATTGGTCTGAGGATGAAACGCCGAGGAGAAAGACAATTGAACACCAATTTTAGAACAAAAGGTCCTCCAAAATCTGGAAACAAACTGGACTCCTCTGTCAGACACAATGTTCTCAGGAATGCCGTGTAAACAAACCACGTGCTGAAGGAACAAAGGCACCAATTCAGAGGAGGAAGGCAACTTAGGTAATGGCACATGATGTATCATCTTGGAAAACCTATCGCAAATCACCCAGATGACGGTCATTCTCTGAGAAACAGGGAGGTCGGAAATGAAATCCATAGAGATATGGGTCCATGGTCTCTTGGGCACCGGTAATGGCATCAACAAACCACTAGAACGAGAGCAAGGCTTGGAGCGAGAGCAAGTCCCGCAGGACTGCACAAACTCCCTGACATCACGAGACAAGGTGGACCACCAAAAGGACCGACTAACCAAGTCTCTGGTACCAAAAATTCCGGGATGACCGGCCAACGCGGAACAATGAATCTCAGACATTACACTCTTTTTCCACTGGTCCGGGACAAACAATTTCCCAACAGGGCAGCGCTCGGGCTTATCCTCCTGACACCCCTCCAGAGCCAGTCTCAAATTGGGCGAGATGGCGGAAAGAACTACACCCTCTTTCAAAATAACAGAAGGATCAGATAACTCAGGAGAGTCCGCCAGGAAACTCCTCGAGAGGGCATCCGCCTTAACATTTTTAGTGCCAGGAAGAAATGAAACCACAAAATTAAAACGTGTGAAAAACAAGGCCCACCTGGCCTGTCTAGGATTAAGTCGCTTGGCAGATTCCAGATAAACTAGATTCTTATGGTCCGTAAGGACCACCACCTGATGTTTGGCTCCCTCCAGCCAATGTCTCCACTCTTCATAAGCCCACTTCATGGCTAATAACTCCCGATTACCCACGTCATAATTACGTTCAGTGGGAGAAAATTTTCGAGAGAAAAAGGCACAAGGGTTACTTTTAGAGGTCTCTGGATCTCTTTGGGACAAAACGGCACCTGCCCCAATTTCAGAGGCATCAACCTCCACCTGAAATGGTAGAGAAACATCAGGCTGCCGTAGAACAGGAGCAGAAGTGAATCTCTGCTTAAGTTCCTGAAATGCAGAGACTGCCTCAGGAGGCCAATTCACCACATCAGAACCCTTCTTGGTCAAATCAGTTAATGGTTTAACAATAACAGAGAAATTACCAATAAATTTACGATAAAAATTGGCAAAACCCAAGAATCTTTGAAGAGCCTTTAATGAAGTAGGTTGGACCCAATCACAGATGGCCTGAACTTTGACCGGGTCCATTTCAATAACAGATGGGGACAAAATGAATCCCAGAAATGAGATCCTCTGAACGCCAAAAAGACACTTTAATCCCTTCACATACAGAGCATTCTCTCTCAAAATCTGGAACACAGTCCGAACATGTTTTACATGAGAGTCCCAGTCATTGGAAAAAGTCAAGATATCATCCAAATAAACAATCAGAAATTTATCCACAAAATCCCTGAAAATGTCATTCATGAAGGACTGGAAGACAGAAGGAGCATTAGTGAGCCCAAAGGGCATCACAAGGTACTCAAAATGCCCTTCAGGGGTATTAAATGCCATCTTCCATTCATCCCCGTGCTTAATGCGAATAAGGTTATATGCCCCCCTGAGGTCAAGCTTGGTAAACCAAGTAGCGTTTTTCACCCTGGAAAACAGATCAGAGATCAAGGGTAAAGGATATTGATATTTCACAGTAATATTGTTCAAGAGACGATAATCAATACACGGCCTTAATGAACCATCCTTTTTGGCCACAAAGAAAAAACCGGCACCTAAGGGTGAAGAGGATGGTCTGATATGACCCTTCTCCAATGACTCCTTGATATAAGACCGCATAGCGTCATGTTCAGGTACAGACAAGTTAAAAAGGAGACCTTTAGGGAATTTACTACCAGGCACTAATTCAATAGCGCAGTCATAGCTCCTATGGGGAGGTAAGGATGCAGATTTACTTTTGCTAAACACATCAGAAAAATCAATCAAAAAGTCAGGAACATCCTGAGCCTGGGGGGAGGCAGAAAAAACAGGAGTGTTGGTATTAACACATTGGCAGCCCCAACTGGTAACAGACACAGATTTCCAATCCAAAACAGGATTATGAGACTGTAACCAAGGGAAACCCAGTACGATAATGTCATGCAGATTATACAGAACCAAAAATTTGAAACTCTCCTGATGATCAGGTTCTACCCTCATTATCACCTGAGTAGAGAACTGAGTTTATTCTCAGCCAAAGGGGTAGAATCGATCCCCAGTAGGGGAATAGACTTCCGTAGGGGTATCAAGGGAAACCCACAACGTTTAGCAAAATCAAAATCCATCAGGTTAATAGCTGCTCCAGAATCAACAAAAGCCTGAGCAGAAAATGAGGACAGAGAGCATATCAGGGTAACAGTTAATAAAAACTTAGTCTGAACACTACCCAAGACAACTGAGTGTGCAAAACGTCTTCCCCGCTTAGGGCAGACTGAAATAGCATGAGAGGCATCACCACAGAAGAAACATAACCCATTGCGCTTTCGAAATTCATGACGCTGTGCCCCAGAAACCACTCTATCACACTGCATGGATTCAGAAGCAGGTTCACAAGGCAACATTATTCCACGCATACCTTTCCGCTCACGCAAACGTCTGTCAATTTGAATCGCTAATGACATAGAATCATTGAGACCAGAGGGAACAGGGAATCCCACCATAACATCCTTTACATTATCTGACAGTTCCTTCCGAAAAAGAGCTGCCAAAGCGTCGTCATTCTATTTGGTCAGGACTGCCCACCTACGGAATCTCTGACAGTATAACTCAGCGTCCTCAAGCCCCTGACTTAATGCCAACAAAGTTTTTTCAGCTTGATCAGTGACATTAGTCTCATCGTACAATAACCCCAAAGCCTGAAAAAACGCATCAACATCACTCAAAACAGGATCCCCAGGTGTCAGGGAAAAAGCCCAATCCTGAGGGTCGCCGCGCAGGAGAGAGATGACAATTTGAACCTGCTGCGCTGCGTTCCCTGAGGACTTAGATTTTAAGGCAAAAAACAATTTACAGTTATTTTTGAAATTCAGAAACTTAGCTCGATCCCCTAAAAACAAATCTGGCATGGGAATCCTAGGTTCCACAACAGGCAACCTAGCAAGATAGGTAGCAATACTCCGAACCTCAGTGGCAAGCTGATCCACACGGCCAGACAACTGTGCAAACTCCATTGAGAGAGAAAAAAAATCCTCCTCAGCACCCAGAGATACAGAGGGAAAAAAAAAATGCAACAAACAGAAAAAAAAAAAAAAATTCTGACAACTCTGACAACTTTTTTTTTTCTTTCCACAATATTTTTCCTCTCTGTGAGTACCATATAATTTTTAGTTTAGGCCGGTGATACTGTTATGATTTGGTAGCTGAGGAGAGCAGGCAAAAAAGGAAATACACCAGAGCAGTTGGAAACTATGAGATTGCAGTACCCTGACTAACCACCACAACTAGAGGCAGCCGTGGAGCGTTCCTACGTTGGTCCTAGACGCCTCGTCACAGCCTGAGAAACTAACTACACCTAAAGATAGAAAGAGGAAAGCTATCTGCCCCGGAGCAGATCCCCAAAGAACATAGAAAGCCCCCAAACATGTAATGGCGGTTAGACAAGAAGAAATACTGACACAGACAGAAAATAGTATGAGCAAACACTGGGGCCCAAACTTACTAAATAGAAAAGGATAGGAAGGGCACTCACTGCAATCCCAAAAAACCCTGAAAAGCACCAACTCTACTAATTTCAAAAACACCTGAGATCACACGACCTCTACCACCTAAATTAGATCTCTGGTGTAACCAAAAACAAAACAGCAGCCACTGAAAAAACTGGAAAAAGCAAATGTACAAAAATCAGTGACTGAACTGAACTGAGAGGGCAAAAGCCCCCAGAGGGGACCCTGAAGGCCCCCACAGAAGTGCAGGACAAAATGGAAAAAATCAAGCACAAAAACAAAAAGAAGAAAATGTCTTATCTGTTAGCAGGTGATTCAGACACGACACAGCAGGCTACCAAGGAAACAGGAATCAAGGATTGAGACCAGAACAATTGATCACCGGCAACCCTGATGGGAAGGCGACTCCCTTATATAAGACCAGTCAGTAACACCTGATTCCCAATCCTCACAATCATCACTGGACAGTCCAGTACCGTTTGTAACCACCAGAGGGAGCTTCTGCTCAGAACTCATTTCCAGCCTATTCACAACACACACCCCAACAGCCCATCGTCTCACATGCACCCCTTAGTGTTCTGTCCCACTGACCCCACAATACCCCCATCCTCTCACATGCACCCCTCTGTGGTCTGTTGCCCCTCCCCACTTCAGTCCCCACAATACCCCCATCCTCTTACATTCAACCCCAGTGACCTGTCCACCCTCCCTCACAATACCCCATCCTCTCACATCAACCCCTGTGCGCCAGCCCCCACAATATCCCCATCCTCTCACATTCACCAACCAGTGCCCTGTATCCCCTCCCCCACAATACCCCATCCTCTCACATTCACTCTCTGTGCCCTGTTGCCCCTCCCCCACTTCAGCCCCCACAATACCCCCATCCTCTCACATTAACCCCCCCAGTGCCCTAGCCCCCACAATACCCCCATCCTCTTACATTCACCCCAGTGCCCTTTACCCCTCCCCCACAATACCCCCATCCTCTCACATTAACCCCCCCCAGTGCCCTAGCCCCACAATACCCCCATCCTCTTACATTCACCCCAGTGCCCTGTACCCCTCCCCCACTGTACCCCCATCCTCTCACATTCCCCCACAGTGACCATGACATGCCTGAGCAGAATGAATTTAATAAATTCCATCCCCTCTTACCATGAAGCTTGCAGGCAGTGGCTGAGGCAGAAGCAGGAAGTGTCCAGTGTCTGCACACAGAGGGCACTAGGACCCAGTGCGGCTGAGAAAACCAGAGCCTGCAGGGCAGAAAGTGAAACTACAGCTGCTGCCGCCAGGAAGAAGCTCCTCTGGTGAGACAGCAGCTCCGTGCACTGTGCACACAGACAGGCACTGCAACCTGGGGCAGAGGGAGCCGGCATTGTGCTGCTCTCTCCGCTCTCTTTCATTGGGTGCCCCTGCTTCTAGGGGGGGCACCTGCCCCCCCCTGCCCCACGGTGGGTATGCCCATGAGCACCACCACATCATGGCGACTATGCTGGCACGCAGACGTCCTTTACTGTTCTGTAGGATGTGCACACGTTGCAGATTGCTCTGCAGAATTTTCTGCACAGAATCTGCATCTCTTGGCAGAAACTGCAGGTCAAAATCTGCGCAGTTTTTATCCTTTTTTTGTCCTTTTTATCTGCAGATTTACTGCAGTTTTTGTGCAGTTTCCCCTGCCTTTTGAGACCTGCAGATTCCTATAATGGAGCAGGTCTCAAAACACTGCAGTTCTGCACAAATGAAGTGACATACTGCAGTTTTAAATCCGCACCAAATCTGCGCAGAAAAATCCGCAGCATGTGCACTGTGTTTTTTGATTTCCATTGACTAGAATGGTACTGTACATCACTTGCAGCTCTGCTGCAGATCTGCAAGGCAAAATCTGCTGCAGAACTGCAGCAGAATCTGCAACGTGTGCACATACCCTAAAGGGGTTGTCCAGTGAAAACAAGTTATCACATGTCCACAGGTTAATCGGTGCAAGTCTGATTACTGGGTCCATTGCAATCAGCAGAATGGGGCACATTTATCCCAGTTAGGCTACTTTCACACATCAGTTTTTTGACGTCAGGCATGATCAGGCGTGTTTTTAAAAAAACGGATCCGGTACCGGATGCGTTTTTTTTCGTCATTGACTTTCATTAGCGCCGGATCGTGCCTGATGTCGTTGCGTTGCATCCGTTTTTGGCCGGATCCGGCGGAAATGTACATTCCGGTGGCTGGACAAAACGGTGCCTGCAACGTTTTTTTTTTTCCTGGATCCGCCTGATAGTGCCTGAAGCGACGCATCAGGCGGCCGTAAATAATACAAGTGTATGGAACCGGACCAGACTTTTGTGCAATCCGTCAAAAAACTGATCCGGATTCTGGAAACCAAGGTCTCTCTCTCTCTCTCTCTCTCTCATACCTACCGTACATTTTCCGGCTGCAAAACTTCTTTTTCCAGGTTCAAAAGTTCAGGTCGGATCCAGCAAAAAAAAAAGGATCCGTTGCATCAGTTTTTTCATTTCAGCGCCGGATCCGTCCCTTCAGGTATTTGATGGATTATGCCTGACACAAAAAAACTGATGTGTGAAAGTAGCCTTAGATAGATGGTATGTCAGTGAACATGCTCAACCACCACTCCATTCATTCCCTACAGGGCCTCTGAGCGCTGTGCTCGGCTTGTTCCGGATAAAATTTTGTCCCATTTTGCTTATCAGTGTGGGTCCTAGTTGTCGGACCCCGATAACTTACACCACATCTCTGGCTATGATGTGATAGTTTGTGACCTCAGACGGAGAGAGGAGGCTGGAGAAAGTGCAAATTTTCCTGACACTTCCCCTTTAAATCTCACTTGTTAAATGCTATTGATTATTTCTCCTTTTAGATTATTCTAGTAATTGTTCTTACCTATGGGACAAGATAATTACCTTGTGTTTGTGAGCAGCGCTGTCGCTTGTCCTCAGTGTCCCCATAATGTTCCCTGGAGCAAGAAGTATCATTTTTGGCTTGACAAGCTATTCATTTCTGGTGCCACGCTTCACTAGAGTTAACGCTAAGTTGATTCTAAAAAGTTTTGTCATTTTTTATTCATGTCACATAGTCATTCCTGGGAGAGGCAGCCGCAGAAGTGCGCCTGATCCGTCATTTATTAGACACCATAAGGTCACATAATACAGGAGACCAGGACTGCACTGTTTTATTCCAAGGGTGTAAAAATGGCGCTGAGATTTGGTCCAGGTATTGGAGCAGATCAGTGGAAAAATCTGCCACAAGCCCACTGGTGCTGCTTGCTGATATTGCTTGCTGCAATTTACTATGAATTTTATGTCTCATGTTGGATATATGCGCATAAAGTTACATGCTATGGTTTGAGTTGTCCACCTTTGGGCCTTTTTTTTTGTTTAAATTCATGTAATTGGGGCTAAAATGGTCAAGCAGCTATTGCAGGAAATAATACGAGATGTAAAATTTTGATTTGTAACTAAATAGAACCTAAGTGATTATAATCACAAAGAAAAATAATCAATAAATCTATTTATAGCATCTCCTGAGGAAGAAGTCCCAGTGACTTCAAAACGTGTTGAGAGAATAAACCATCATTTTTTATCTTCAACACGCCTGGACATTAATTTTTACAGCAGCGCGGATGATATCCATGAAATTCCCGAATTGAATATAGCTCACAGTGCATGTCAGACCAAATGGGAATCATGATGTCAAAGGAACTGGCCAAGGAGCTCAGAGACAGAATTGTGGCAAGGCACAGATCTGGCCAAGGTTACACATGAATTTCTGCAGTACTTAAGGTTCGTAAAAGCACAGTGGCCTACATAATCCTTAAACGGAAGAAGTTTGGGACCACCAGAAGTCTTCCTAGACCTGGCCTTCCAGCCAAACTGAGCAATTGTGGGAGTAGAGCCTTGGTCAGAGAGGTAAAGAAGAACTCCAAGATCACTGTTGCTGAGCTCCACAGATGACAGATGCAGTAGGGAGATAGGAGAAATTTCCACAAAGTCAACTATCACTGCAGCCCTCCACCAGTCGGCCCTTTATGGCAGAGTGGCCCGACAGAAGCCTCTCCACAGTGCCAGACATATGAAAGCCCGCACAGACAGGACACAGGACAAACACAGGAAGGACTCCCAGACTATGCGAAATAAGATTCTCTGGTCTGATGAGACGAAGATAGAACTTTTTGGTGATAATTCTAAGCCCAATACAAACCCAACAGTGAAACATGGTGGTGGCAGTATCATGAGAGACCTGAAAATGGCTGTCCACCAATGTTCACCATCCAACCTGATGGAACTGGAGAGAATCTGCAAGGAAGAATGGCAGAGGATCCCCAAATTCAGGTGTGACAAACTTGTTGCATCATTCCCAAGAAGACTCATGGCTGTACTAGCTCAAAAGGGTGCTTCTACTCAATACTGAGCAAAGGGTCTGAATACTTATCACCAGTTTTTATTTTTTAATACATTTGCAAACATTTCTACATGTCTGTTTTTTTCAGTCAATATGGGGTGCAGAGTGTACATTAATGAGAAAAAAAAATGAACTTTTTTGAATTTACCAAATGGCTGCAATGAAACAAAGAGTGAAAAATTTAAAGGGGTCTGAATACTTTCCGTACCCACTGTAACTTAGCCACAGTGTCAGCAAACCGAATGGCAGCCCATATTTGACCCGGCATGTCAATTTTGAATTGAATCTCCATCTTAAGGGAATTGAATGCCAAATCTGCTCTGTCATTCACCCTGTGCTTTTAAGTCTCAGCGTATCAGGTGCAATCACATCACTATATTGCGCCTGCTGCATGGAGCCTCTGTCCACATGCCCCTTGGTGGGAATGCGTCTTGTCAGGTTGTTTTTATTTTTACTTTGTCAGAATTTGTGGGATAAAACTGTGTGGGTATCATACTATGTGGGTAACTGTAGGCGGGACCATCATATTGTATGGCAATCATCATGCTGCTTGAGTAGCTGTGGATCGATCACACACTGTGTCGGAGGGCATCATACTGTGTGAGGGTTGTGGGGAATCATAATGTGTGTGTGGGGACTGTGGGGATTATCATACTGGCTGTGAGACCATTATACTATGTGGCGGCTGTGAAAGCATCATACTGTGTGATAGCTGTGGAGGCAACATACTGTGTGGGGGGCTGTGAGGCCAACATACTATGTGGAGGGTTATGGAGGCATCATAATGTATGTGTGGGGAGACTGTGGGTTTATCTTATTGTGTGTGACAACACTAAGGGTTTTCAGTAGGGGTGCACAGTTACTGTCTACATGATGTAATTCTTGTCCCTGACCCATTTTTAAAATTGGGAGGTCTTTCCTTCTGTTACTGCACCTATGACGGAAGAACCTCCATACTCCACCAAATAAAAATGCAAAGTTATACTCACTTTTATGACTAATCCATTAATGTCCATGTCCCCTATAAAAGACAAAAAACAATAAAATGCCATATTCCTCACCTGTCCAATGAGAAGATAATCCAATTATCCCTTAACGAATTCAACACTGCTACATCTAGATGCCTTGCTAAATGGTGGCATGAGGCAACTGTTCAGCCTGGCATCCAGAAAAGATACTTAGCTGTGCATATTAGCTCTGCATCAGTGCCTCACGGTGAAGTTAGAAAGGTCAACGGAGTTCATAGCTGATGAACCCCGGTCACCTCACTTACGGCACCGTGAGCTGTGAGAGAACTATGTCAAAAGTGAGCGATGCTGTAAGTAAGGTGAGCGGGGTGTGAGCCGACTGGCATGGATAGCGGTCGCATCACTGATGTGACCGCTCTCTAAATCATTCGGATTGTCATGGGACATGCCCATTAATGGATTATCATTGAAGAGGTGAGGATGGAATATGGTGTTTTATTATTTTTTGTCTTTTACAAGGGACATGGGCTTCAGTGGATTATCTTCTCATCTGACAGGTGAGAAACATGTTTTTTTTTTTATTATTTTTTGTCTTTTACATTGGACATAGGCATCAATGGATTAAAGCATAAAGGTGAGTATAACTTTGCTTTTTTGTTTTTATTTCAAATCCAGATTTAGTCAGCGACTAAGAAGTAATGGAAAGTTTCAGAGTGAGCTTGGGATGCTCAAGATGTTGGGAATGTCGTGAGGACTGAGATCGCACTGCGTCTCATGTCTATGAGCTGAAGACAAATATTGAGAATGTTCTGATTATTGCAGCTGCTGGGACGGATGTTATTTCTTTCTATCAGATTTCTCTGGCTCTGACATATTTCCTTACAATATACAGCTTGTCTGACTTGGTCAATATGAAAACTGTCACAGTGACAATATAATGTGAGGCGATGTCAGGTCCGCCAGGACTTTGTTCACTCTGTTATCTTCATGTGATTCATTAGATGATTACTAAAGAATTGAAAAGTTTTTATTTCAAAAACAAGAAAAGTTAGTGATTTACTTCGGACAAAACTGCTACACTGTGTTATACTTAGTGTCGGATCTGATAGGGTGAACCTGGCAAAGTGGTTCTTTCTGTGGTCTCAAAGTCCCTCTAACTCTAACTAATAGCTGTATAAATCAGGAGAACATTGAGAAAATAAAGAAGAAACAAAAAAAATACTTGGACACTAGTAAGATCCATGAAATATCTACACCTCAGTCCTGGACTTCATGGAACAGACATTTATAGGACATTTCATAACTTTCCCAAATTCTTATAAGAGAAATTTACATCACATACTGCATTGAACTACTGTACCCTTTTATTATATATTTTAGGAATCCGAGTCGGTCCATTTTACACTGACTCCACCCAAATGGACACCCACTTCAACTCCACTACTCTGACTCAACAGCCCTGCTTGCGAGACAGCTGCAGAGTCTGTCTTTTGAGCTGTCCGACCTATGGTCTAAGGTCTCGTCACAGCAGACAACTGAACCGGAACCTAAAGTGGTGCTCCAGGATAGGTTTTCTGGGGTCAGGATAAATTTGTTGCATTCAGGCTTCATCCGCAGTCATCTGAGAGTGATGTAAAGGGTGGGGATTGTTGTCTCCTTCTTCAAGCAGATCCTCAATCCTGGGCCTTCTCACTCCCATCCGACTTATTTCTCCCTCGGGGATAGATTTTTTGAGGCTCTTTGCCTCGTTTATGATGACCTGGACCGGGTCTCCTGTGGGAGTCTAAACTTTGTAAAATCTAGTAGGGAGACCGACCATCAGAGGAATTTTGTCCAGAGCTCTGTATATGGGCCACTGACACCCAGTAGAATGATCCTGCCCCTAGGAGTCTGTTTTGTCAGGACCTGTCTGAACGGTTAAATGATGCATTGGCGCAGTATGAAACTCCAGCATCGTTGGAGGCCGCCATGATGTGACTCTAGGGGCCCTCCCTACAGTGATATGCAAATACCTGTTAGCTGTCTTCCCCGTTATAGTGGAGCATTGACCTGTACATCTACTGTGAGCAAATACTGCCACACTATGACCAGACCAGATATTACCACCACATAGTGACTGAATAATACCACATACAAGGTATAAATACAGCCACACTGTGACCAGACCACATATTACCACCACATAGTGACCGAATACTACAGTACTGATCATGAATAAAAATTACAATAAAAAATTGCAATACTAACAACACTGTGTTTACCAGCAGTGACATTATACACAGGAGTGTATAGTGTAAAGTATAGTGTCAGTGTACGGGTAATACAGTGATCAGCAGTGACATTATACACAGGAGCTCGGTATATAGTGTCAGTGTACAGACATTACAGTGATCACCAGTGACATACACAGGAGCTCTGTATATAGTGTGTAGTGTACAGCTAATACAGGGATCACCAGTGACATTATACACAAGTGCTCTGTATATAGTGTCAGTGTACAGGTAATACAGGGATAACTAGTAACATTTTGCACAGGAGCTACAGTTGTGCTCAAAGTTTGCATACCCTGGCAGAAATTTTTGCTTTCTTGGCCTTTTTCAGAGAATATGAATGATAATAATACAAAAAACTTTTTCTCCACTCATGGTTAGTGGTTGGGTGAAGCCATTTATTGTTAAACTACTGTGTTTTCTCTTTTTAAATCATAATGATAACCCAAAACATCCAAATGACCCTGACCAAAAGTTCACATACCCCATTTCTTAATACCATGCATTGCCCCCTATAACATTAATGACAGCTTGAAGTCTTTTGTGGTAGTTGTGGATGAGGTTCTTTATTTTCTCAGATGGTAAAGATGCCCACTCTTCTTGACAAAAAAGCCTCCAGTTCTGTAATTCCTGGGCTGCCTAGCATGAACTGCGGGCTTGAGATCTCCCCAGAGTGGCTCAATGATATTGAGGTCAGGAGACTGAGATGGCCACACAAGAACCTTCACTTTATTATGCTGTAGCCAATGACAGGTCTACTTGGCATTGTGTTTTGGATCGTTGTCATGTTGGAATGTCCAAGTATGTCCTATGTGCAGCTTTCCCGGGCTGATGATTGCAAATTGCCTCCAGTATTTGCTGATAAGTGCTGCATTCATCTTTCCTTCAACTTTGACCGTTTCCCGTGCCTTTGTAGCTCACACATCCCCAAAACATCAGCGATCCACCTCCGTGCTTTACAGTAGGAATGGTGTTCCTTTCATCATAGGCCTTGTTGACCCTCTCTCAAATGTAACATTTATGGTTGTGGCCAAAAAGTTAATTTTACTCTCATCACTCCAAATTACCTTGTTCCAGAAGTTTTGAGGCTTGTCTCTGTGCTGTTTTGCGTATTGTAGGGGAGAAACTTTGTGGCATTTGCACAGTAATGGCTTTCTTCTGGCAACTCGACCTTTCAGCACATTTTTCTTCAAGTGCCTCCTTATTGTGCATCTTGAAACAGCCACACCGCTAATTTTCCGAGAGTCCAGTATTTCAGCTGATGTTATTTGTGGGTTTTTCTTTGCATCCCGAACAATTTTTCTTGGCAGTTGTGAACGAAAGCTTTGTTGGTCGTGGTTTTGTTTTTACAGAGCCCCTGTTTTCCATTTGTTAATCACAGTTTGAATGCTGCTGACTGGCATTATCAATTCATTGGATATTTTTTTGTATCCCTTTCCTGTTTTATACAGTTCAACTACCTTTTCCCGTAGATCTGTTGACAATTATTTTGATTTCCTGATTTCCTCATGACTCACAATCCAGAAACGTCTGTGGCTGGATGAAAGATACAAGAGTCTGTCTGGCTTCCAGAAATTCACTCAGCTTTTATGCACACACACTGATTCCAAGCAAATAGGTCACAGGTGAGGATGTTACCTTTAGTAGCCATTCAAATCCATTTGTGTCAACTTCTGTGCATGTTATCATGCCAAAATCACCAGGGTATGTGAACTTTTGATCAGGGTCATTTGGATGTTTTAGATTGTCATTGTGATTTAAAAAGAGAAAACAGTTATTTGACAAAAAATGGCTTCACCCAATTACTAACCATGAGTGAAGAAAAAGTTTTGGTGTTATCATTCATATTCTCTGAAAAAAGTCCAAGAATGCAAAAATTCTGCGGGGTATGTAAACTTTTGAGCACAACTGTATGTACACAGTGTACAGGTAATATACATGGATCACCGGTGACATTATACACAGGAGCTCTGTATATAGTTTAAAGTGTGCGTGTACATGTGATACAGTGACTCACCAGTGACATCTCTTGGGGAAGTCCTCATCTTTACTTTTCTTTTTCATCTTGTACAGACCACCATCACTTCTTCCTGCTGGCACTTTTCTCTGCAGGAAATAAGTCATTTTATAGCTGATCTCTCCCAGAGCACATTCCCCATTTTTTTCCCTGCCAGGTACACTATGCCAGATGAAGAAAAATCACGACATAGTCTCGCCCTGCACAGTAACAGAACCACATTTTTGTTCCCCCATGGAAAACAGTTTCCTAAAATGTAAATAATATTTACGCGTAATAATGCCCCCCCATTTGCCCTTAAACTAATAATGATGTTGCCCCACTCTGGCCCCTCAGAAAATAAAAGTGAACTTGTCAGGTTCCCCATTCCCTCCAACTTATTATTTGAGAACACTTCTGCTAACCAGCCCTGTAATAAATTTTGTAAAAAAGTAGTTTTTAAAAACTTAATTTGTCTTTAATTGTTCCCAGCTAATGAGGGCTTTAATTAGTTGATGGGGCTTAGTTGCCCAGATAGTAAGCCCTTTTCCATGATATCACGCCCTGTGGTTGTAAATAAATAATTTGCGGTGGTCTCGACAGCCATGCAAATTCTTACAAATGGCCACACATTTCGGCAGCATCATTGCATCTCTGAGTGGGGGTCGCTTTCCAGCTTCAGAGGCACACAGCCTATGTCGGAAGCCATCTTTTATCTGCGCTGCACTCTGAAATGGTGATACAGGGAAAAGAGAGCTGATAGTTGGGGTACTAACTCCCCATCGACTAGTCAAAGCCTTATTGTTGGAAATGGGGACAATAAAAATGCTTTTTAAAATTAATTTTTACAGAAAAACTTTTACATGGTGGTTAGGACGGGATTTATTTATAAATAAGGAATGCTGGTTGGAGGGTAGGGGGACCTGATATTTTAAAATTTAAGCCATATTTGGCACCCTTTCTTAAAAATGTGCTCCATCCTGAACCTCGACCCTGGTTTGCCCCTAAATCCCTGGCCCTATGATAGGAGGGCCCAGCCTGTAACAAGGGACTAAGAAGCACAGCCAGGGCCAAGAAATAGGGGGCTGGCCAGGGCCAGAGTGCCTAGCCAGGCACCAAGCCAAGCCAGGGGTGGCCTAAGGGGCCCGGGGGGGTCAGAGGGAAAAAGGGGCTAGACATGACCAGGTGGATATCGGGGCCCGAGGGTTCCTAGCAGGGCCAGGGGTCCTAGCCAGGGCAAGGGGGGATGTCCCTTTCCCTGGCTGTGCCCTTTTGGTCCCTTGGCCTGGCCCAGGATCATGTACATCCAGAGGGAATTTGAAAAAAAAAAAAATCCTTTACCACCTGCACTCCTTGTACGGGGTTCCTCTTAAAGAATGCTATGTTAAAATGGCCGCCGACCTAGCAGAGGCTGGTGGTGTGTGATGGCCCCGTTGCAGGTGGCGATGACGTGAGATCATGTGTAGAGGAAAGAAGAAAAGGAAGTATCGACAGCACCTTTCGCGTGGGGCGCCGTACCAGATCCAAGGGAAAAAAACCCGGGGATAAATGTAAGGAAAAAGATGAACAGGGCCCCCATCCAGGGAGTTCAGTAAAAAAACTTTTTCAAGCCACAAAAAACGTTTGCGTTAGGGCTTTTTCAAGTATGGCAATTGTCTAAAAAGGCGGGTTAAATAGTGTGGGACACAAAAAAGTCACCCCAACACCTAATACCACGCCCAAAAATTTCCTATATAAAAAGAAAAACATGGACAAAAAATTAAAAAATCAAAAAAGCATCAAAAACAACTACAAGATCAATAATTTAAAAAGCAGCAAAAAAATAATGAAATCTTGCATGAAACCGAACAGATCCCCCAAATTTTTCTGTGATAAAAGGATCGCGATCGTTTTGTTAGGTTACCCCGGTTAAGGGCCCAACCCCTTCCCCATCCTGATGTATTGATCCCCATCCCCAACAAAAGGGGAAAGGGGCCCCAAAAATTAAGAACCTATCCCAATCGAAAAAAAAATGCTATGTTTTTTAAAGAGTGCCAAAAACCAATTTTCCGTGTCCAGGGGAACCAGGTGGGGCTAATGCGTATCAAAAGCGCTGCACGGTTTTTTGGGGGAAAAAACCCGGCCATATGATTTGCCATAAATAAGAGGCTAAAGGACCGCCCCCCCTGAGACGTTTTACGTTAACGGAAATGTACTAGCGGGAGGCACAACATACCCCCTAAAAGGCCCCCCCCAACAAACCCCATCCCAGTCGAAAAGGAAACTTTTCCAACGAAAGGCACAAAGCACAAAGCCTATATCTTTTTATGAAATAATATATATTTTATAAAAAAAGTACTAAATGTAATCCTACAAAAAGGTATGCAATATAAATTGGTGATATAAAAGGGGGGGAAAAAAAAAAGGGGAAATCGCATGATCAAATAGGAAAATGGCCCCAATGGAACAATTCACGGAAGGGCAACTGAATGGCGGAAAAAAAAATAAAAAAAGGGGGGAAAATAATCAAAAAAAAAAAAAAAAAAAATTGTATATACACAAAAATAAAAACAAAAAATTATAATTCTGATAATAAGCTTAAACAAAAAAAACCCCCGTAAACATAGTAACCAAAAAAAAAAAAAAAAGGGAAAAAATAAAAAAAACCCAAAAAAAAATGTTTTCAAATTAAAACTTTTCAGACAAAAGGTTTTTAAATGCCTAGTCATGAATCCAGGTGTTCCCCTTTTCCCAAGCTGGACCTATACCCCCCCCTTTAAAGGGGCAAAAATGTCTATAACTTGAATCTAAGTTTTTTCACAAGTTCATAATCAATAAAAGTCGGAAAAGGAATCTAAAGTTTGGTTTGATTTGCTTTTGGCTTGCGGCGCGCCCCCCCCCTGGGTTTTCTCCAACATAGACAACCCACAAGGACAAATAATGAACAACAAAACTAATGTCAAAAATCTTTTTTCAAAAAAATTTTTTTACCGTTAGAGGGTGGGGAAAAAAAAACCCCCCTTAAAGTTGTTACGATGCAACCCCAAGCAAAAAAGTTGCCAAGACGAGGGGAACTAAGTGTTCGTTGAATAAATGACCCAACAGGACCAAAGTCCGATTTGACTAATTGGTCCTGTAAGTTTCGTCCCTGCGATAGGACAATAAGGGCGGATGGTTGAATTCCATAATATTCGGGTGACCCCGTTGTAATAAAGCCCAATGCTTTCAATGGATCTATGACACTCAGGATGAGGAATCGGATTGGCCACTGTAACCATGGTAACCTAACAACAACGATCAGCGATGCCTTTTATGCACAGGATAATATTGGGGATACTGTGCGGTTTCATGCAAGATTTCTATTAGTTTTTTGTCTGTCATTCTTTAATTATTGATCTATGTATGTTGTATATGTCTGATTGCTATTTTATGATGTATTTAGATTTTTTGTACCATGTGTTTCTTTGTATATATGGAACTTTGGGCGTGTGCTATTAGGTGATTGGTGCACTTGTTTGTGTCCCACACTATTTAACACCGCCTTTTTAGACAATTAGCCATACTTGAAAAAGACCTCAACAGGTCGAAACGTTGTGTTTGATGGCTTGATAAAGTTTTTTCTACTGAACTCACCTGGATGGAGCGCTGTTCATCTTTTTCCTTACATTGTATCTCCGAGTTGGTTCCTTGGATCTGGTACGTGCGCCCCACTGCGAAGAGTGCTGTCGACTACTTCCTTTTCTTCTTACTACTGTGAACCGAGGTTGACTGGCACCCGCATCACCAATATGGATGGTAATGGAATTCCGGAGTTGGGTGAGCTGGACAATGCCAATATGTTCTCATATACTGAGGATGATGCTATACGTATTTTGTCTGCACAAACCATTGACAACACTTTTTTAAGTAAACCTACTAATGATATGCTTCGAAGAAAGTGGGAAAATGAAAAGAGGAGACTTATATCTTTTGAATTACATATGGTCACTCTGACAGAGTACTATAAAGTACGTCGAATCCCACGGGGCTTGCGCCCACACCTCAGACCTACACTGCTGCCAGACAATACACTGTTTTGTTCTAAGTTTGAATCCATCTCTAATAAATATGCATTCGACATTATGCTTCTCAATATTGAGTTTCTACAGAAGGAGATGGAGCTAGTCAAGAAGAACATCGGTGACCTGGAGGAACAACTTACATCACAGTTGACGGCACAGGAGTGGGGGACTACAAAGACCAAGGTAGAAGAAAATCTTGTTAAATTTCGAAATGACATTGAGTTAACCAAACGATCCAAATGGTTCCGCGATGCGGATGATTACAAATTGGGTCGCATTTTTTCTTGGCATAAAACTAATATTTCTCGTCAAAACACTGGAGGTCAATGGACTGGTTCCAATAGAAGACGGAGGAGACTACAAGACAGAAAAGTGTCTAATTTCGGCTTTACCACTGCAGACTCTGAATCTACTGACGATTCCAGTCTTGGCAATGTTAATAAAACATCTTTTTTAGGCCAAAACAGAACCGAAGATGTAATTCCAACCGCAGGGGCCGTAGGGGCGGCCGGAAGCATCGGCGGAAGGAAGATGTATCGGGAACAACGACAAACACGCAATACCTCATCGAAGATGAAGAACAAGGAAGACAATCGGAGGGATCTGTGAGAGAACTGGTGGTAAATATTTCCTCTATTGAACTCACAGATATTGAATTGGACGTCTTATCTAGGGGTTTATCTTTTTGTCCATCAAATCGACCTGATTGGTTCAACCTGGAATGTGACTTACAATCTTTCTTTAGGAGACTGCGGTTGTCCACATTTTTTTCAGAAAAAACATGTCTAAATGTAGTAAATGTTAATGATAATACACATGGTTTTGCTCTGCAGGGTCTAGGACTCTATAATAAGAGCAATTTTCAACCACCTTGTCAGGATCATTTTGTAGAATCATATATAGAATTGGTAAAAAGGGATGTGGATAAGATGAAACGCAGTTATAAATCTAAACATGTGTCCAATTTATCTAAATGTGAAAGGTTGGCTTTAGAGGGTTTAGCGTCCAACACCTCTATCACTATAAAGCCAGCCGACAAGGGCGGGGCAGTTGTAGTGATGGATAGCAGCAAATATAAAGCAGAAATCACACGCCAATTAGATGATGTGGAAGTCTATGAACGTCTTGCCCATGATCCCTCCTTAAGTTTTCTTAAAGAATTACAGAAGGTAGTGGGTGATTCCTTAGCTTTGGGTATCATTGATCAAAAGTTGTCGGACTATTTAATTGTGGATAAACCGATTATTCCGGTACTGTACACTCTTCCAAAGGTGCATAAAAGTCTATGTGATCCCCCGGACGACCTATTGTTTCGGGCCGTGGCTCTCTGTTCAATAAGGTTTCTATTTTTTTGGACAGAGTGTTGCGCCAATTTGCCATGTCTGCCCGCTCATACATTAAGGATACCAATGATTTTTTGGATAAAGTTGACAATCTACAGGTTACAGAATCAACTATTTTGATTTCCTTTGATGTGGTATCATTATATACCTCAATCGAACATGAGAAAGGACTTCATGCCGTCTCTGTGGCGCTTTCGGGCTCGGACATGGCTCCAGAATGTGCACGGCTCATCCTCACGCTGTTGGAACTCGTGCTGAGGAGGAATTTTTTTCTCTTTGGCAATGAGTTTTTTCTGCAGCGTCGTGGTACCGCCATGGGGTCCAATGTGGCCCCCACATATGCTAACATCTATATGGCGGTACTTGAGGATGAGTTTGTGTACAAGTCAGCTTTCTGGTGCCATGTCCGGGCCTGGTGGCGCTACATTGATGATGTCTTTGTAGTTTGGGAGGGGGGCCCTGATTTGCTACATGCTTTTCACACAGAATTGAACCAAATTTACCCAGAACTTAAATTTACCATGACACATTCTTCGACTCAGGTACAATTTTTGGACACTTTAGTGTACAAAGATTGTAATGTATTAAAAACTGACTTGTTTGTCAAGAATACGGACAAAATAGCCTTTTGTTATTCAATAGTAACCATCCTAAAAATATGATCAGCTCTTTACCCTGGAGTCAACTCCTACGGGTTAGAAGATTAGTTTCGGACGAGAGTTCCATTGACCAACGCCTCCAAGATATGTGTGATAAATTTTTAGCTAGAGGCTACCCGCGGAGCTTGGTTATGAACTATAAATCTAAAGCCTTAGAAATTACACGTGAAACCTCACGACATGGTTCACGGACCAGATGTAATGATAAACGTGTTCCATTTGTGTCTACCTTTAATCCTACTAGTGGAGTCGTTGGTTCTATTCTTAGAAAGCATTGGGCTTTATTACAACGGGGTCACCCGAATATTATGGAATTCAACCATCCGCCCTTATTGTCCTATCGCAGGGGACGAAACTTACAGGACCAATTAGTCAAATCGGACTTTGGTCCTGTTGGGTCATTTATTCAACGAACACTTAGTTCCCCTCGTCTTGGCAACTTTCCTTGCTTGGGGTGTGCATGCTGTAACAACATGTTGAAGGGCGATTTTTTTCACCACCCTCTAACTGGTAAAAAAATTTTTTTGAAAGAAAGATATTCTTGTACATCTAGTTTTGTTGTGTACATGTTAGTTTGTCCTTGTGGGCTTGTCTATGTTGGCGAGACAACCATGGAGGTGCGGGCGCGCATCGGCAAGCACAAAAGCACAATCAGAACCAAACTTATAGATTTGCCAGTTCCGAGACATTTTATTGATTATCGACACTCTGTGAATCAACTTAGATTCAGAGTTATAGACAGCGTGCCGCCTTTGAGAAGAGGGGGTGATAGGTCCAGATTACTTAGGAAGAAGGAACTACGCTGGATTCATAGACTAGGCACTTTACAACCGTCTGGTCTGAACATTGAATTTAATTTGAATAACATTTAATATTGTATGGTTTTGTATATTTATTCTTCTTTTTTATTTTTAGGTTACTATGTTGTACAGGGGGTTGATTTTCGTATTTAGCTTCATTATCACGTAATTATATATTTTTTGTATTTATTTTTGTGTATATACAATTTCTTTATTTATTTATTTATTTGTATGTATTTTTCCCCTTTTTTATTATTTTTTTCTGCGCTCTATTCAGTTGATCATCGTTCCGCTGAGAGGTGATGGTTCCATTGGGGCCATTATTCCTACTTTGATCAGTGCGATTTCCTCCTTTTTGTTTATCTTTCCCATCATTTGAGTATCACCTAGTTATATTGCATACCTTTTTGTATGGATTACATTTAGTATGCTTATATTATAATAATCATATATGATGATTTCTATATGTAGCATATAGGCTCTGTGCTTTGTGCCTTTCGTCATGGCAACGTTTACCTTCGGACTGTGGATGTGGGGTTTGTTGATGGGCGGTCCTTTTGATGCGGTATGTTGTGCCTCCCGCTATGATTACATTTCCTGTTAGACGTGGAAGCGTCATCAGGCTGGGGGCGGTCCTTATGACGCCTCTCTCACTCGTATGTGGCAAACTCACTATGCGACCGGTTTCCTCCATAACACGTGCAGCGCTTATTGATGACGCATCTAGCGTCCAGCGCTGGTTGTCCTGGATCACTGGATTGGTATGTTGGCACTCATATTAACATAGCGATTTGTTTTTCGATATAGGATAGGCTTCTTAATGCTTTGGCGCCTTCCATTTGATTGGATATGGATCTATGACACTCAGGATGAGGAATCGGATTGGCCACTGTAACCATGGTAACCTAACAACAACGATCAGCGATGCCTTTTATGCACAGGATAATATTGGGGATACTGTGCGGTTTCATGCAAGATTTCTATTAGTTTTTTGTCTGTCATTCTTTAATTATTGATCTATGTATGTTGTATATGTCTGATTGCTATTTTATGATGTATTTAGATTTTTTGTACCATGTGTTTCTTTGTATATATGGAACTTTGGGCGTGTGCTATTAGGTGATTGGTGCACTTGTTTGTGTCCCACACTATTTAACACCGCCTTTTTAGACAATTAGCCATACTTGAAAAAGACCTCAACAGGTCGAAACGTTGTGTTTGATGGCTTGAATAAAGTTTTTTCTACTGAACTCACCTGGATGGAGCGCTGTTCATCTTTTTCCTTACATGTGCTAGAGACGTCACCGTCATGCGCCGCCTGCTACGTGTGCACACACGTCAGCCATCTGCCTCTGCTACAGCGATGGCGACGGGGCCATACATTTCAACTGATAATAAACTGTATGCCAAGTTGGAGAAGTGTGTATTTGCCGTATAGGAGGTAGTGTTAAGGTAGGATCTAAGTGACCCTTCACGGTTGACCTAGTGATTTCCAAATTAATTCATAGAACGTTGCTAGCAACATAAATAACCAAACAGACACGTGTTTCCGTCTGGGAGGATCTAGCAAGATTCCTATCCCATGTATTACATCATCATCTTTTATAGTATTTAGTGAGCTTGTACTTCAACCAATGGTATAAAACCACACCTACAACATTTAACCAATGAAAATACAAGAAAATTGACCTATAAGAATTACAGGAAAATTAACCTATAAGAATACAAGAAAATAGGAAACTACATATATGGTCATGTCTACATAACATAGGAGAGAACAATAACATACTCATTTCTCAAAGCATTCTACAATGATACATCACAAGGTCTCATATCTTGTCCAAACTGGAGCACTCTGGTTTTATTACAGCCCATAACCTTTACTCTACTTAAAATCAGAAAAAACTATTTGGCTCTTTACCAGCCAGAAACTATTGCCTAGTAACAGAATTTATCTCATAAAGACAAGATGGAGTTACAAGCACAAAATGGAGCATTCAGTTTTGATCTTTCTTAATTTAGTCCTTCACAGTAGGATGTTTAGTTCTTAGGTTTCCAAGTGTAAGCTGCAGGTCTACGCATGGATCCTGATAAGGTCTGAGCGGTGCTGGAATGGAACCTCCAGAAAATCTGAAAGCATTACAAAGATTTTTGGGATTTGAAAAATATTATCAGAAATTTATCCGAAACTTCTCATCTGTTGTCAAACCCTTTCCTGACATGACTAGGAAAGGTATGGACTTCTCGAGGTGGTACGACTGCACCCCGCAGGCGTTTTCTTCTTTGAAGAGATATTTTTCCACTGCAACAGTAATCATCCAACCCGATACTTCTCAACCATTTATGGTTGAGGCTTCGGAGGTGGGGGTCAGGGCTGTGTGGTCTCAAGGGTCATCACTTGGTGTGGCGACACAGCATTTTATCTTAATTAACTAGATGTCTATTTTCAGTAAGCTAGGAGCAATAGACTGTTATCTATGTGTTGACTTTTGAATTTATGCATTTGTTCTTCAGTTGATCAAGAGCCATACACTGTTGTCATATGACTATTAAATATTGATTTTGATATTTTCAAATGACTAATGTTTTCGTCTTATATCTGCTCCTGCAACTTATTGTCTGCTATCTTTGTAAAACAGTGATGCAGGGTCATTGAACAATGGATGTTTGCTTAATATGTTGAATGACCCTTGTGTAGGTCCTGTGGCTTGTTGGCTTGCAAAACAGAAGAGTAAAAACTATGCAAATTTATTAAATAGTCCAACAATGCAACTTAAACTCATCACAACTTCCTCTTGACCTCTGGATGCTGGCTTGAAGGACAAAAGTTGTGAAATATAAAAAGGAGATATATACCTCTGTAAAGATATACATCCAATTATCCAAGACATCCAGATATCCAAAGAACGAGAGACTTTTTACAATACAGCAGCCAAAACAATATGGCTTCATCATGAGAGATACAGATTTGAAATTTTACAGGATGTCAGCTTACTGGACCACGGCCCCGGCTGAAAGAATACAGATCTGCTCCATTGACTCTCACTGAAATCATTGATACGTCTGGGGTAGTCAGGATTTGAGCAGACCGGTCACCTGAGCCCCATGGATACATTTGTGAAGGCCAAGAATGGAAACCACCAGTCACCTGGCTCCATGGAGATGTTCAGAGAAGCCAGGATGTGACCTTTTGGTCACTTGGCCTTATACCTCAATGGACTGTGAGCTTCCTAAGCTTGTCGTTACCTACTCTCTGAGTGTGCCACAGTTGAGCGTAGTTGGCTCTGAGGTCACAGCTGCTCCTATCCCGGCGAGTCAGCAGAAGGGTGAGACTCTGTAATTTTGCACCATCTTGGGTATTTTGCTGGAACTGTACTATGTGTTATTTGCCTGTTTTGCGGTTCAGTAAAGTATTGCCACACTGTTTTACCCTCACCCTGTTTTGTCTGAGTAGTATTACGCTCACTGTAAAAGGAGAGCGGGGTGTTCGGTGGAATGTGCCCTGGTCCATGTGGTTTCGGCTAATAGACTAGAGTGCCCGCTGACCCCTGTTTCTCCACACCTGGTAAATGGCATCCATGTGCCTTCTTGTCTAAAAAGTTGTCGTCGGCCGAAATAAACGTGATGTAGGCAATAGAGAACTTTTGGCAATTAAGTTAGCATTTGAAGAATTTTTTGGAGTGGACAGTTCACCCTGTGAACTGACCTGGTCATTTCCTCTCCCTTTAATATCTGGTCAGACCTTCTCTTCCTTCACAGTGAAAGCTTTGCTTCCTAGCTCCTTCGAGATGCTGTGCTGAATTGGAGATCTTTGTTGTTACTGGAAATTGTGTGCTGTTTTTGGGTGTTTTCTTTCCTCATTGTCCTATTCCCATTTGGTTGGTACATTCCTATCCTTCACTACAGTATATACATTTCTACCTTAGGTGAGTGTTTTTGTATGTTTGCTGCTCTCTGTTATCCATGTCTGTCTTACATGTTAACACACTAGGATTTCTGTCCCAGGTCTCCTGGGGGAGGGGAAGGGGACAGCTTATAGAATAACAGATCAGTGCAGAGATAGTTAAGGCCCAGTCCTGCGGATGGTTCAGGGCCCCTTTTCCTAATCATGTACAATCACTGCGTGACATTATGTGACAACCATGCCTCTCCATAGCACTCTGTACTATGCCTCCTACCAGTTACCTGGCATCAAAATATAACAGTGATGAGGTTGATGGGTAACATGACCACCAGTCAGCAATTCATAAACTTTAGGAAAATGTGAACCCTGGACTAGATCCCAAATACTACATCGGACCTCTTGTCCAAAGCTGTTTCAGATGCCACCTGAATGTAGTCATTCATTATTAATAAATCACATGAGGCTAGCACCAAGGTGTCTCAAATTATAACCAGTTTTAATTCCCTGTACCCTAGGCCAGATTCTGACCCATATTGAATATTTCTGAATTATGAAGGAAAAGTATAGGCCCTATAAGCATGTGCTACTACATAAACCAAAGGCCTAGTCAAGAACTATTATAATCTTTTAAGGTCTAGTTTCTATGTGTTTGACTGTTTTTCTATTGTTACCATTGTAAGCGAGACTTGGTGTTTCCAGATGTTTTCAACTAATTCATCAATTGTGACTTTTTAAAAAAATCTCAACATTTTTATACTCCAGTCTCCCCTTCCCCCACAACCCTGGAGTGGTTGTAATTTTGGCACAAATTGTGCAACATTTTAGTGGAACATGCATTTTTTTTGCTCTAGAAAGTCATAAAGAAAAAATGAAGAGCATTTTTTATTTCGTGTAAAATTCACGAATGGCGTGCACCATTTTGAAGAATTTGGCACAAAAAAAGATGTCAATGAGTACCACAAGACAATAAAAAAGTGTCTTGAAAAAATGCTAATGAGTAATTGGCCCATTTGTGTTACAGATCTTCACCGCTTGCTTACAGTGAATGAAAACTCTCTTGTGTACATTCAGAGGCAATAAACCTGAATACCCCTCTATGTCTGCTCTCATCTGAGCAGTGAATACAATAGTAGCCACACTAGACAATGCTCTGTGAGCTAATCAGCTAGGACACCAGATATATTGTGGCAAACTAACAGAGATTTTTGCAGCTCAAGTGCCGGGGCCCTGAGCAGGCGGGGGGGCCCACTCGCCGTCTGGCACCCCCGCGCCCGTTAGCGGAGGAGAGCGGTGTCAGCGCCGCCACTGGGCCCCCCCCGCTTGCTCAGGGCCCCGGCATCAGCTGGCACAATACTTACCTCTCCCGTGCCTCCGCAGCCGCAGCTCCGGGCTCCAGGGGGCGCCGGCGCTTCCTCTCACAGCAGCGCCGCTGAATGACGTCATCATTCAGCGGCCGGCTGTGGCAGAGAGCGCGGACGCTGGACGGGTGAGACGTGTGTGTGTCTCTGTGTGTGTGTGTCTGTGTGTATGTAGTGCGGTGCTTTGTGTGTGTGTGTGTGTGTGTGTGTATTTGTGTGTGTGTATGTATGTATGTGAGAGAGTGCTTGTGTGCTGTCTGTGTGTGATGATGGGCAGGCATTGCTGATAATGGGGAGGCATTGATGATGATGGGGAGAAGATGATGATAATGGGCAGGCATTGATGATAATGGGCAGGCATTGATGATGGGGAGAAGATGATGATGGGCAGGCATTGATGATAATGGGGAGGCCATGATGATGATGGGGAGGCCATGATGATAATGGGCAGGCATTGATGATGGGGAGGAGATGATGATGATGGACAGGCATTGATGATGATGGGGAGGAGATGATGATGATGGGCAGGCATTGATGATAATGGGGAGGCCATGATGATGATGGGGAGACAATGATGATGATAAGGAGGCAATGATGATGATGAGGAGGAAATCATGATGATAATGGGGAGTCTTTCCACAGCGCCCTTTCCTGAGCCGTAACAGTGCAGAACGCAGTACAGCGCAGAGGAGTGCTCCATATTTTGTATGGAGCATTATATGGGGACCAGTATCCTGTATGGAGCATTATATGGGGACCAGTATCCTGTATGGAGCATTATATTGGGTCCAGTATTCTGTATGGAGCATTATTTTGGGTCCAGTATTCTGTATGGAGCATTATATGGGGGGGTGACATCCTGCATGGGGTATTATATGGGTGATGAGGGGGAGACTGTGGTGCCCATAATATTGTATGGAGGACTGTACTGTCCAGTCTGTTCTGTGCGCTGTGAGGATTTGGCGTTTTTTGAGCTATTGTACAATTTACAATAGGCATCAGTCATGTAATGGAAGAAGTGAAGTGTTTGGCATTGTACTGTACCCAAATTTCTCTGCTGTATCTGTGCATCATGAATCGTGGTCTGTGTTAAAGGGGCCCACTGAGGCTCTTTCGCCCGGGGCCCATAAAAACCTGGAGCCGGCCATGTTAAAGGGGCCCACTGAGGCTCTTTCGCCCCGGGCCCATAAAAACCTGGAGCCGGCCCTGGACTCCGGAAATATATACAGAGATTTAAATTTTCCCCTACACCGTATACAGCTGTACGCTTCTGATACAGTACGGTTTTTCTGCTTTTTGTATTACAGTCAAATCCATACTGAGTGAGCTTCTGTGTCTGACTCCGGTAATATATACGGAGATTTAAATTTTCCCCTACACAGTATACAGCTGTCCGCTTCTGATACAGTACCTTATATCTGCTCTTTGTGTTAAGATCAAATCCATACTGAGTGAGCGTCTGTGTCTGACTCCGGAAATATATACGGAGATTTAAATTTTCCCCTACACCGTATACAGCTGTACGCCTCTGATACAGTACTGTTTTTCTGCTTTTTGTATTACGGTCAAATCCATACTGAGGGAGCGTTTGTGTCTGACTCCGGAAATAAATACGGAGATTTAAATTTTCCCCTACACCGTATACAGCTGTCCGCTTCTGATACAGTACCGTGTTGTGAATAATCTGGAGGCGACTTCTGAGCTGGAGCTCCCTCCGGTGGTTACTGAGGGTAATGAACTAATTGCCGAATGGCCTTCAGCTAGCTCTGAATGGTCTGATATAAGTGACCTGAACTCCCTTCAGCCTTGCCAGTAATCAATTGTTCTTCCTGGTCTTGTTTGGAGCTCAGCTTGCATTCCTGCTCTCATTCAGATAAGTGATTTGCTGTTTTTTTTTCCTCTGGTTGGATTTTCTTTGCTGGATTGCTGCTTGCAGTGGACTTCTGCCTGGTCCCCTTTTGGGGTCTGGCGCTGCAATTGTGCTCATTTTGTATTTGCACTTTTGCTCTGTTCCTTTGTCACTTTTGTTTGCTGAATTGCTGTATGTTACACCAGAGATCTGATTTAGGTGGTAGAGTGTGATCTCAGGTTTTTTGTTAATCAGAAGTGTTGGTATTTTTGTCAGGGTTTTTTTGGGTTGCAGTCAGAATTCTTTCCTATACTTTTCTATCTAGACAGATTGGGCCCCAGCGTTTTCTCATTCTATTTTCTGTCTGTCTTTATTTTCTTCTTGTCTAACCGCCATTACATGTTTGGGGGCTTCCTATTTCTTTGGGGGTTCTGCTCCGGGACAGATAGCTTTCATCTTTCTGCATTTAGGTGTAGTTATCTCTCCGGCTGTGACGAGGTGTCTAGGATCACCGTAGGTACGCTCCACGGCTACTTCTAGTGTGGCGGTTAGTTTAGGGTACTGCAATCACCCGCCTCTCTGGTGTATTACTACTTTTGCTATTTTTGCAATTTCTCCTCAGCTACCGAAACATAACAGTATTACCGGCCTAACTGCAAATTATACGGTACTCACAGAAGGGAAAAATAGAGGAAAAAGAAAAAAAAAAAAAGGAGTTGTCAGAAATTTTTTTTTCCTCTGTTGCATTTTTTTCCCTCTTTTTCTCTGGGTGCTGAGGAGGATTTTTTTTTCTCTCAATGGAGTTTGCCACAGTTGTCTGGCCGTGTGGAGCAGCTTGCCACTGAAGATCGGAGTATTGCTACCTATCTTGCTGGGTTGCCTGTTGTGGAACCTAGGATCCCCATACCAGATTTATTTTTGGGGGATCGGTCTCAATTTCTGAATTTCAAAAATAACTGTAAGTTGTTTTTTTCTTTAAAGCCTAAGTCCTCAGGGAACGCAGCACAGCAGGTTCAAATTGTCATCTCTCTGCTGCGCGGCGACCCTCAGGATTGGGCTTTTTCCCTGACATCTGGGTATCCTGTTTTGAATGATGTTGATGCATTTTTTCAGGCTCTGGGGTTATTGTACGATGAACCTAATGTCACTGATCAAGCTGAAAAGACCTTGTTGGCATTAAATCAGGGTCGTAAAGACGCTGAGCTGTACTGTCAGAAATTCCGAAAGTGGGCAGTCCTGACCAAATGGAATGATTATGCTTTGGCAGCATTTTTTCGGAAGAGTCTGTCAGAAAATGTAAAGGACATTATGGTGGGATTCCCTGTTCCCTCTGGTCTCAATGATTCTATGTCTTTGGCTATTCAAATTGACAGACGTTTGCGGGAGCGCAGAGGTATGCGTGAGATAGTGTTGCCTTGTGAGCCAGCTTCTGAGCCCATGCAGTGTGATGGAGTGACTTCTGGGGCTCAGCATCATGGGTTTCATAAGCGCAAGGGGTTATGTTTCTACTGTGGTGACTCTTCCCATGCTATTTTCGTCTGCCCTAAGCGGGGAAGACGTTTTGCGCGCTCAGTTGTCTTTGGTAGTGTTCAGACTAAATTTCTGTTGACTGTTACCCTGATTTGCTCCCTGTCCACATTTTCGGCTCAGGCTTTTGTTGATTCAGGAGCAGCTATAAACATGATGGATTTTGATTTTGCCAAACGTTGTGGGTTTCCCATGATACCCCTGCGGAAGTCTATTCCTTTACTGGGCATTGATTCTACCCCTCTGGCGGAGAATAAACCCCAGTTTTCTACTCAGGTGATAATGAGGGTTGAACCAGATCATCAGGAGAGTTGCAAATTTCTGGTGTTGCATAATCTGCATGACATTATTGTACTGGGTTTCCCTTGGTTACAGACTCATAATCCTGTTTTGGATTGGAAATCTGTGTCTGTGACCAGTTGGGGCTGCCAATGTGTTAATACTGACACTCCTGTTTTTTCTGCCTCTACCCAGTCTCAGGATGTCCCTGACTTTTTGACTGATTTTTCTGATGTGTTTAGTGAAAGTAAGTCTGCATTCTTACCTCCTCACAGGAGCTATGATTGCGCTATTGAGTTAATGCCTGGTGGTAAATTTCCTAAATGTCGCCTTTTTAATTTATCTGTACCTGAACACGATGCTATGCGATCTTATATTAAGGAGTCATTGGAGAAGGGTCATATCAGACCATCCTCTTCACCCTTGGGCACCTGTTTTTTCTTTGTGGCCAAAAAGGATGGTTCATTGAGGCCGTGTATTGATTATCGCCTCCTGAATAAGATCACTGTTAAATATCAATATCCGTTACCCTTGATTTCTGACCTATTTTCCAGAGTGAAAAGTGCTAGTTGGTTTACCAAGCTTGACCTCAGGGGGGCGTATAACCTTATTCGCATTAAGCACGGGGATGAATGGAAGACGGCGTTTAATACCTCAGAGGGGCATTTTGAGTACCTAGTGATGCCTTTTGGCTTACTAATGCCCCTTCCGTCTTCCAATCCTTCATGAATGATATTTTCAGGGATTTTGTGGATAAATTTCTGATCGTTTATTTGGATGATATCTTGATTTTTTCCAACAACTGGGACTCTCATGTGAAACATGTTCGGACTGTGTTCCAGATTTTGAGACAGAATGCACTGTATGTGAAGGGATCAAAGTGTCTTTTTGGCGTACAGAAGGTCTCATTTCTGGGATTCATTTTGTCTCCGTCTGTTATTGAAATGGACCCAGTCAAGGTTCAGGCCATCTGTGATTGGGTTCAACCTACTTCATTGAAGGCTCTTCAGAGATTTTTGGGTTTTGCCAATTTTTATCGTAAATTTATTGGAAATTTCTCCGGTATTGTTAAACCATTGGCTGATTTGACCAAAAAGGGTTCCGATGTGGTGAATTGGCCTCCTGAGGCAGTTTTTGCATTTCAGGAACTTAAGCAGAGATTCATTTCTGCTCCTGTTCTACGGCAGCCTGATGTTTCTCTGCCGTTTCAGGTGGAGGTTGATGCCTCTGAGATTGGGGCAGGTGCCGTTTTGTCCCAAAGGGATCCAGAGACCTCTAAGAGTAACCCTTGTGCCATTACCTATGTTGCCTTCCTCCTCCGAATTGGTGCCTTTGTTCTTTCAGCACGTGATTCGGTTACATGGCATTCCTGAGAATATTGTGTCTGACAGAGAAGTCCAGTTTGTTTCCAGATTTTGGAGGACATTTTGTTCTAAACTTGGTGTTCAGTTATCTTTCTCCTCTGCATTTCACCCTCAGACCAATGGACAAACCGAGAGAACAAACCAGACCTTGGAGACTTATTTGAGATGTTTTGTGTCTGCTGATCAAGATGACTGGGTCTCTTTTTTGCCTTTGGCTGAGTTTTCTCAATAATAGGGCTAGCTCTGCCACCTTGATGTCTCCATTTTTCTGCAATTCTGGGTTTCACCCTCGATTTTCTTCAGGACAGGCAGAGGCTTCTGTCTGTCTGGGGGTTGACTCTGTTGTGCAGCGTATGCAGCAGATTTGAGACTAGGTAGTGGAGAGGTTGTCTCTCTCAAGAGAAGGCCCAGCGGTTTGCCAACCGGCATAGGACTGATGGTCCTCGTTATAAAGTGGGGGACTTGGTTTGGTTGTCCTCAAGAAATATCCCTATGAAGGTTGCATCTCCAAAATTTAAGCCAAGGTTCATTGGACCTTATAAGATCATGGAAATTATTAATCCTGTTTCCTTCCGTTTGCTTCTTCCAGGGACATTTAAGATCCACAACGTGTTCCACAAGTCCTTATTGAAGAGGTTTATCGAGCCGGTGGTTCCTATGGCTGCGCCTCCTGATCCTGTTTTGGTTGAGGGCAATTTGGAGTATGTGTTTGAGAAAATATTGGATTCTCGTTTTGCTAGACGGAAACTCCAGTATTTGGTTAAGTGGAGAGTTTATGGTCAGGAGGACAATTCTGCGGTGTTTGCTTCGGACATCCATGCTGGGAGACTTATCCGTGCCTATCATCGATCTAATCAGCCTGCTTGCCCAGGTGAGGGTTCGGTGACCCCTCCTCAAGGGGGGGTACTGTTGTGAATACCTTGGAGGCGACTTCTGAGCTGGGGCTCCCTCTGGTGGTTGCTGAGGGTAATGAACTAATTGCCGAATGGCCTTCAGCTGGCTCTGAATGGTCTGATATTAAGTGACCTGAACTCCTTTCAGCCTTGCCGGTAATCAATTGTTCCTCCTGCTCTTGCTTGGAGCACATCTTGCTTTCCTGCTCTCATTCAGATGAGTGTTTTGCTTTTTTTTTCCTCTGTTGGATTTTCACTGCTGGTTTGCTGCTTGCAGTGGTCTGCAGCCTGGTCCCCTTTTGGGGTCTTGCGCTGCAGTTGTGCTCATTGTGTGTTTGCATTTTTGCTTTGTTCCTTTGTCACTTTTTATTTGCTGTGTTGCTGTGTGTTACACCAGAGATCTGATTTAGGTGGTAGAGATCGTCTGATCTCAGGTTTTTTGTTAATCAGAAGTGTTGGTATTTTTGTCAGGGTTTTTTTGGGTTGCAGTCAGAATTCTTTCCTATACTTTTCTATCTAGACAGATTGGGCCCCAGCGTTTGCTCATTCTATTTTCTGTCTGTGTCCGTGTTTTCTTCTTGTCTAACCGCCATTACATGTTCGGGGGCTTCCTATTTCTTTGGGGATTCTGCTCTGGGGCAGATAGCATTCATCTTTCTGCCTTTAGGTGTAGCTATCTCTCCGGCTGTGACAAGGCGTCTAGGATCACCGTAGGTACGCACCACGGGTACTTCTAGTGTGGCTGTTAGTTTAGGTTACTGCAATCCAATAGTTTCCAGCCTCTCTGGTGTATTGCTACTTTGGCTATTTTTTGCAGTTTCTCCTCAGCTACCGAAACATAACAAATGAGTGTCTGAGCAAAGGGTCTGAATACTTATGACCATGTGATATTTCAGTTTTTCTGTTTTAATAAAACTTTGCAAAACTTTCTACATTTGTTTTTTTTCAGTCAAGATGGGGTGCAGAGTGTTCATTAATGAGAAAAAAATGAACTTTTTTAATTTACTAAATGGCTGCAATGAAACAGTGAGCGAAAAATTTAAAGGGGTCTGAATACTTTCCGTATCCACTGTAAGTGCAATGAATAGGTGCACATTCACATTGTGGCCATTCTGCCAAACTTTTAACGTCTGAATCTGGGTGACTATGACTCCAGTAGCATCTAAGTGCCTGACAATTAAGTTTTTTTCCCTAATTTTAATGTTTAGCAATAGTTATGTTCTGAAAACTGGAGGCTATTTGGCGGTAGTTGTGAAATTTGAGAACTTTTTGTTTTATTACGTTTATGGTTATTAAATTTTTTTTTTGCATCTGATTTTATCTACTCTCTTTTAATACATCCCTATGAATGTCTCTGATTACTTTTAGAGTACAGAAATTTATATAGTTAGTTATTATAGGCAGTTTTCTAACTGTGCCTATCAGGCACACTGTGCCTAAACTCAGGAGTGCTAGAGATGCGCCTGATGCATGTTTAGCAGACAGAATCTATGATAAAACCAAATGAGCAAATACACTGCAGTACGCAAATAAATAAATAGTATGTGTAAATAACATAGGGTACTTACTTGATACTATTTTAATCAAAAGCCATCCCGCCGCGACAAGGTGTACCCAATCGGAATGGTCCCTAACTGTTGTAGTTCACCTCATTATGTGTCAGCAGATCTCAAAATAGAGACGGGCAGAGCAGGACTAGTGCCTGACTGTTTCAACACTTGCCTTTGGTAAGGTATTGTCACGCTGTGATGGTCTTCTGTAAGGGAGAGGGGCCTCAAACTGTCCCTGGAGCTGGGATCCTAAGTATCCCTGTTCCAAGAGTACGCTTGAAGGTAGAGAGGCCTGGGTCTCGGATCTTGCTATGCTCCTTGCTAAACCCTAATCTGTCCACTTCCCCACCCCAAGAGGCATAGGACAGGAATGTAAGGTAAACAAGACGCAAAGACAAAACATGGATAGCAGAAACCTCTATCATACAAAAGCACTAACCCACAATAGGAAGGAGGATAGGGACAGGGAGGAATAAACTAAATAGGACTAGGGAGCAGGAGATAAACACACATGTACTACAGCAAACTACATTTCACTACTGCAACCACTCACCACAGGAAGACAAATCTTTCACCGGCAGGCACTAACAGCGCAGAGCCAATATATATAGAGGGAGTAAATGATAAATATCTACAGCTGAGAGCAACCAGGCTGTATGGACTCAGCCAGCATGGAAAGAGTCCTTAACCCTCTCAGCACCAAAGGAAAGACATTCCATTTAAAATAGGACATGAATCACACCATCTCTAAAGAAGAGTGTGATTCATTACCCGATATGATTGTTTAACTCCAGGTCTCCATTGGGACGTGACACCCTCATTATAGGTATATATATTACCTCTATTACCTATATTATAGGTATACACAGCCCAAATAAGGGGGTCACACACCTATATCTACAAAGCACAAGAAACTAAAGCTAAACCAAAGAAATTAGCCAACACGCGTGTTGATATAAGTGCAATATGTAGGTGGACATTCACACTGTTGCTATTTAACAGACTGATCATGCACGATTAATTTATTTACTTACTGTAGGATATTTGCTCTTTTGTTGTTATCTTAGGTTTTGTCGGTTAGATGGCCACAGTATGAATGTGCACCTACACATTGCACTTATACCAACATATATTCCGGCTCATTTCTCTGGTTTTGCTTTATTTTTTGCACTTTGCACATACAGGGATGTGGCTCCCCCTTTTTATGCTGAGCATCTTGTCTATATAGATTCTCATGGGCAGGTCAGGTTTGAGTCCGGCTCTACCCTTGTCTATTTTGAGGTCTGCTTGCATATAGCGAGGTGAGAAACTAGACTTGGGGACCATGATGATTAGGGTACACCTTGTCGCCCTTGTCGTGGAGAGGCAACTTTTCTGTTCTTTTGATCAAAATAGTGTCAACTAAATACCCTAAATAATTTACCTGTACTATTGCTATTTATTTACATTCTACAGGGTATTTGCTCACTTATTTTCATTCTCTCCTAAAACTGGTGTTGCTTTTTACGATTAGTTCCCCACAAAGTCTATTAGAAAGTTGCTGAACTTCTCATTAAAACAGTTATTAAGGCATTTACAGTACATCAAACTTGAAAACCTCTTCTATTTATTTTGTTCTGAGCTTTTGGGTAATTAGGGTTAAGTTTCACCACCTATGGAAATCTGTGTACAATACCTATGAACAGACCTCAGTGTTCATGTCAGCAGTATATACTGTATACACTGAGAGCACATTAAGGATTGATCAGAGGTTTCATGCACTAATCAATTCAGTCCATTCTGTACATCAGCTGACCTCCATCGACAGCTCTAATGAGACCATTCATAACGAGCACTAAGAAGACAAGCGCCGGCAGGACAATGAACTGGTTGGATAGAGGCAATTACACACACACCTCTAGAAAATCTTGTCCTGAGGGATGACAACTAGTGTTGAGCGATACGATAATGCAAATATCGGCTATCGGCCGATATTAGCTCTATCGGCCTTTCGATAATTCGTTTCGATATTTTCGTCTTATCGAATACCGGAATCGGATTTGTCACTGTCACTGTGAGTGTCCGTCGGTCGGGTCTGTCAGGAGTCAGCGGCACTTACCTGGCAGAAGATCTCCGGCGGTCACGTCCTGGACTGCTTGATGGCCGCCATTATCTTCTCCCTGGCGGTCACATGCAGTTTTTCGCGATAACTGCAGTGACTGCAGGGTAATCCCGGCCGTAAACCAGTCCGATGACGTCACCGCCGGGGAAGCAGGTAATCAGCTGTGCTGCGCCGGGATTCTGATGTAGCAGAGCTGGATCGTCATGGGACACTCGTTACTATGGACTGCGTCGGTCAGGTGGTATACTTTTTTTTTTTCATTTTTTTACAGGAGATCGATGGCGTCGCAGGATGAGACTGTAATAAAAGTAATGAAAACTGTGTTTTTTTTTTTTTTATTAAATTAAAAAACTTTTTTATAAACATTCACCCGTCCGGGTACATAAACAATTTAACTATTTATCAACAATTTAACTATTTACATACAGGGACCCTGTCCGGGTTATTTATACTTCTTTGGCAGGGGTGTTCCAGGTACCACCTGGTACTCTTCTGATGCTTGCCAAACATCCGAGGCACCAAGGACCACCAGGACCTGATGACGTCGTGTGGCCTGTACAGTCAAGTCGTGACCCGCTATCTGGGTCTGTGTGGCCACCTCTTTCATCTCCCTCCGGGTCTGGAACCCTATGTCCCGGACTGAACGAACCCAGGGGGCCTAACAGGCGCCGGGTACGGGCCAGCTATACTTATCATGTCCATAGCTGGGGCTGCTGAGGAGACCACTGAGGGAGGCTTGGGAGATTTACGGCGTGGGGTGGGCACTTTTGCAGAGGCCTGGATGTGGGAGGCTGAAGGCTCCGAGGGTCTCACAGGTTCCTGACACACTGGGGAGTAGGGGTCGCACCTGGTAACATTTAGGGCGTACCATCCATTGTAACCCCAGTGTCGGGTGTAAGTCACCAAGTCTCCTGGCAACAGGTCCCTCCCCGGGTGTCCTTCTGGGAGGTGAGCCTCCACGTCCCGCCGGTTCACAAAGACTTCTAAATAAAGTCCAGGCTCCTTGATGAAGCCCCAACCACCTTTCAATTTAAAGCTCCGTACTGCACCCTTACGCCGCGGCTCACACAGGGTTCCTTTATCCTTTCTCATCCGGTCCTTATCTGCCCGGTCCTTCTCCAGGTTACGTTGCCGAAGTTTTAGGGTTTCTCGCTGCTCCCTTTGTCGCTCTGCTTCCCGCTCCCAACGTCTCCACTCTTCCTCCTGACGCCGGTTGAAATTCTCCTCCACCAGCAGCTCCATGTCTCCACCACTCCACTGCAGCTTACAGTGTCCGGTTTGCGGCAGCTCTCCTGTCGCCCCCCAGTCCTGGCGGCGCTCCCCTGCGGAGGAAGCAGACGGCTCTAAATCAGATGACAGTCGGGGCTCCGGTACAGGCAGGTAGTGCTCTGGTGCCTGCGTGGCCTCCTCCATGAGGACGGGTGTCGCTTCTTCTGTCTCAGCGATGGGGGCAGACAGCGGGATCTGGGGTGCTGACGGTGCTGCGGTTTTTGCAGGAACGGGTGCCTCCACTGCGACAACGTCAACCGGATCACATTGCAAGGACTCCTCTACTAGAACGGGTGCCTCACCTTCCGGTACAGACACTTCAGGTAAGAGGGATTGGCGCCGCTCCAAGTTTAGTTTTAGGGCACGCCAGCTCGCTTCCATCCTGGCGACCTCCTCCCGGTGCCGGGCCAGGCCTCTTAGGGTATCCGCCGCTTCTTGCAGCGTAGGAGGGTTTCCAGGCCGGGTGCCCAACGGTGGTTCCGTGGCGATCGGGTCGCTTCCGTGGGGGGAGAGCTCTGACTGCTCCATCCCTTCACACTTCTGCTCGTGTCCATTAGCCATCTCTGCCAAGTCACATGTGTCATTAGCATCTGGAGAGGGCCCCTCTTTTGTAGGGAGGCGGACCTTCGTGTTAGTTTCCACACACTGAGGAGGATGAGGAGGCGGAACTGAAGAGCTGTGGGGCACGATCTTACATTGCAGTACCATTTAGAGCCATCGTTTTCGCGTCACTGAGTGAGTGTACAGTACACCCATGAAGAGCACGCCCTTATTCTTCACCAGTGCCTCGTCGTGACGCAGATATGGCGGAAAAATGGCAAATACATTCTCTGATGATTTTAGCAATTCTCAAGCACAAAACCAGTTCAATTCAGGCACACAGGACTCGCTTATAGCGAGCTACAGAATCCTGTTCGTGACGCCCAAGTTGAGTCGCACAGAGCCAGAGGTTTTGGGGGTACTCGGCACAGAGCCCGTCGACTTCTATGGGGTATGTCACGGCTTTACCCGGCAATTGAATCAGAGTCTATTTTACTATGTAGAAGTGTATAAACTATAAATATATGTATATATATGTCACAATGACATGTATATATATATATATATATATGTATTCTATGTGTGTATATTTTGTGTTTACAACGTAAGAAAGGGTTTTTTTTTGTTGCGATATTTTGTTCCCATAGACTTACATGGTACTTCCGCTATCGAAATCGGATATCGACGATATTTAGTGCTATCGGCGATACAATTTCGATACAATATTTTTAGATATCGAGCACTATCGCTCAACACTAATGACAACACGAAAGAGGTGAGATACAACCACTGTCAAAGCTGTCAGGCAGCTGTGTGCCCTGGATATAAAAAGTATGTACACCCTTGAGTTGAGCACCACACATTCCAGTTGTTGCAGTTTATGTCATGTGTCCTAATAGGAGGATCCCTATTAATGCTGGATTTTATCTTTCATGTTTCCAGCTAAATGTTTTACCTCACAGAAAGCAGCAGCTGAGATCCACTGCTGTAATGTCTGTATACTTTCTTTTGCTCCTCCCCTGCCCAGGAGCTGTGGTATGATCAGACCATGCTCCTACACGGTCAGACACAGCCATTACACAGTACACAGCAGGGGCACATTTATAAGATTATCTCAGCACAGGAACATTTTATTTGAACACACCCAGTTGTTGAATTCCAAGATCTATTGATTAAAATAAACTTTTGTTTGTGGGAATACCCTTTTAAGTATGAATGGTCCCTATCACTAATGTCCTACCTCTCCATGTGCCAAACCAGGCCTCATCTGAACTGGTAAAATTGGGAGCTGTGCCTGGATTTCCTTCACTTCCCATTCATATGAGGCTTGCTTTGGCACATAAAGAGGTGGGACTTTAGTGATCGGGACTATTCATAGTTAGGTGCACCTTGATGTAGTTGGATGGCTTTTGCACTTGTGATAAATAAAATAATAACTAATTACCTGGCGTTTTTAATGTTTATAGCAAAGTGGAGTTCACGTTGAGTGCAGTGTGCTGAAGCATCGTGTATATCTATATTTGTATATTGGCCACATAGCGTATTTATGTACTTTTTGTACATATATTTAATTTTTTTCTGATTTGTAGTCTAAACCTCTTCTGTCATTAACATCAGTACATGGGAGAGCTTGGTGTAGGAGAACTTGACAGGCCACACAGAGCCATGGCCTCAACTCCGTCCAACACTTTTGAAGTGAGCTAGAACACAAATTACGAGCTTGGCTCTAGTGTCTGATCTAACTATCTATTATTATACATTTATATAGCGCCATTTATTCCATGGCGCTTTACATATGAAAAGGGAAAAATATAGACAGGTAGAATAAACATGTGCTAGACAAGGGACAGACAAGTACAGAAGGCGAGAGGACCCTGCCCGCGGGGGTTTACAGTCTGCAGGGATGGGTGAGGATACACTAGGAAAGGGTAGAGCTGGTCATGCGGTGGTTCAGTAGACTGAGGATCATTGCAGGTTGTAGGCTTGTCGGAACAGGTGGGTCTTCAGGTTCTTCTTGAAGGTCTTTGTTGTTGGTGAAAGTCTGATGTTTTGCGGCAGGGAGTTCCAGAGTATGGGGGAAGCCCGGGAGAAGTCTTGTATGCGGTTGTGGGAAGAAGAATGTGGGAATTGTGTATGCTATTAATTTTGTGTTGAAGAGGAACTTTAAGATTCTCCATGACAGGCTCACTGATGCTATAGTAGAATGCTGTAACAATGGTGGTAACATTTCATATCTTTCTCCTGATAGACCGCTCCAACAGCATATTCTCTCGATTCCCAGGAGACTCACTGGAAGGTTTCTATGTACAAATAATGAATTGCGGCCCGTCCTTGTTATGGCTCCTGATTACTGATATTAGTTCAATTAGAGGTCCACTGGGATTATCATCACTCTGTGTTTCTCGGTCCTCTGTAGATGTGTCAGGGTAAGTGATGGCTCCTATTCCAGAACCCGCGAGACTAGCACAAGGCACAAAATTGATGTGGTGGAATAAAATGGTTCAGAAAAAAAATTGTAGATTTAATGCCAGGTTTTATGATCCCTGTCCACATAGTAATCATTACGGATTTCACAGACCCGGAGTGGACATAATAAAAGGAGAAAGGTAAAGCTTTCTTTAGTTGCTCCAATAAAGAAAGCCCCTGGGCCTGATGACTTATCAGCTAACTATTACATTACTTCTAAGTATATTTTGACTCCACATCAGTCTTCATTATGGCGTTTATCAGTATACCCTGCCCAATGGTATAAAGTGCTATAGCTACACTTCCAAAATTAGGTAAAGTTGGAGACCACCAAGGACGCTACAAGAAAAGCCTCTCGCTCATTAAAACCTTTTGCAAATGTATTATTAAAATATATTAAAGGAATTCAAATTTCTATTGTACCTAATACTCTAGTGAGCTTCATACAAAGGAGACGGCCCAGTCATTCCAATCAGAGCATATGCTGGATGGAGCGGTTGAGTAACCCCTCAGTGCAGGTCAATAACAGGACAAGTATGTCCAATGTCTCTGATGTCTAATATAAGGGTATGTACAAATTGCATTTTTGGTGGCATTTTTTGAGTGTCCCAGCTCCTAAAGAAAACCAGAAAAAAACAGTACAAAAGAAGCTTCCTACTGTATTTATTTCTATGAAAATCGACTCTCTGTTCAGGCTTTTCAGTGTCTTTTAAATGCTTAAGGCTTTTAAAATCCCAATCATTTAAAGGCAGTGACATCCATTCTTCAGGCATTTTACGGCAAAAAAAGGCATTCCATACTACACCATAGAAGTAAGTGGGATGGGTTAAAAAAACTGCCTGGGTGTTATTTTGCGCGTTTTGTAAGCACGTGAGCTTAATGGATTTAAAAAAAACAGTGAAATGGCTATAAAAAGACGCCAAAAAAGACATTTCCTAAAAACAATGGACGAAAAGAGTTGAGAAATGCACGAAAAAAATGAAAAAAAAAATGTTCCGGACATAAAAAAAAACAGAGATGCCAAGAAAAAATACGAGATTCATGAAGCATTTTCATCTGAAAAAGGACGTTTTTGACTGCCAGAATTTGACACAGTGTGAATAATGGAGATATATCGTCCAAGTCCTGGATGGGTGGGTGCACACTCTACAGGGCTGTCACTTCCCCCAGAAATGTTTTTCGACTGTTTTTCATTTTAGCTTTATTCTTCATTTAATTTGCACCTTTTTAAAGTATATTTCGTTTTCTTTTATGTCTGCCATTGTTGACAGTTTAGGGTTACAAGATGTTTTTGTCAAATTCATTATATTTTCTATTTTTCAAAAGGTCATAAAATTTATTGCAAATGGACTCCAGCCCCTCTTTTGGCATTATTTTAAGTACTCCTTGCGTTTTTTAACTCAATTTTCTGCAACATTTTGCAAAACGCGTGACTTTTTCTGCTAAGCATTTCAAAAACTAAAATAAAAGTCATAAAAGGTAAAAACCAAAATAAAGACCATTTTTTTTTTACTTTGCACAAAATTTATTAACCACGTGTGCCAGTGTAAAAAATTTTGTGCAATAAACGGCAAGGGATATCCCAAGATAAAAAGAAAAGTTACTAAAGCAAAACCCTGCAAATGATAAACTGGGGCCATAGTATTTTATTCTGCAAGTACCAAAATATTACGGTAATTTCTTCACTGAGATTGTGAGAACCAGGCATTAACTGACGACAAAACCTGACAAGAAAGACTAGATTTATGGGCTTCCGAGGCTGTAATGTTTACAGTGGGACACGGATCTCATCCCCCCTCAATCGGTAGCTCAGATAGATGACAAATATTTAGTTCACTGCTCTTCATTTATTCACCCTCCCCCGCTCAGCTGAGACACAATTTATGCCAATGAATAAAATGTGCATTCACCATTCCGGACAATATATGGGGCTGATCATCCTTTTTGTTATATAGGGGAAGGGGTTATTATTCCCCCCACGTCAAAGATACTGCAATGTATCTGTGTGCAGACCGGAGGGTGTCGGCTGCTGTGAGTCATCAATTTCTTAAATGATTCATTTACCTTGAAGGTTAATATATTCAATCCTCATCCAAAGATTAATATCCACTTAAGATACTTGCAAAAAAGAAATCGGGGAACGGGAGGGTGGTTTTTTTTCTTTCTGCACACCGATCGTAACCTTTAAGATTAGCGCATTTCGTGACTGCAGGAGTTTACGGTGTGTGATCAGCGAGATTAATATTAGGTGACAAGTTTTATGTGAAGGTTTTGGTATTTTCTAGGTTTACATTCCCAATTCATAGTGTCCTCAGAAGTAAAGTAAAAAAGCAAACAAAAACACTAAAAAGAAAAAAAGAAAATGACAAAGGTCTGAAGTTGAGGGAGAACTCTACTCTGTGAAATAGAGGCCAGTAAGTCTAACCTCTACTGTTGGTAAAATATTTGAAGGGTTTCTGAGGGATGTTATTCTGAATCATCTCAATGAGAATAACTGTTTAACTCCATATCAGCATGGGTTTATGAGGAATCGCTCCTGTCAAACCAATCTAATCAGTTTTATGAAGAGGTAAGCTATAGACTGCACCAAGGTGAGTCATTGGACATGGTATATCTTGATTTTTTACAAAGCGTTTGATACCGTGCCACACAAGAGGTTGGTACACAAAATGAGAATGCTGGGTCTGGAGGAAAATGTGTGTAAATGGGTAAGTAACTGGCTTAGTGATAGAAAGCAGAGGGTGGTTATAAATGGTATATTCTCTAACTTAGTCGCTGTGACCAGTGGGGTACCGCAGGGGTCGGTGTTGGGACCTATTCTCTTCAACATATTTTTTTAATGATCTGGTAGAAGGTTTACACAGTAAAATATCGATATTTGCAGATGATACAAAACTATGTAAAGCAGTCAATACAAGAGAAGATAGTATTCTGCTACAGATGGATCTGGATAAGTTGGAAACTTGGGCCGAAAGGTGGCAGATATGGTTTAACAATGATAAATGTAAGGTTATTCATATGGGAAGAAGGAATCAATATCACCATTACACACTGAATGGGAAACCACTGGGTAAATCTGACATGGAGAAGGACTTGGGGATCCTAGTTAATGATAAACTTACCTGGAGCAGCCAGTGCCAGGCAGCGGCTGCCAAGGCAAACAGGATCATGGGGTGCATTAAAAGAGGTCTGGATACACGTGATGAGAGCATTATACTGCCTCTGTACAAATCCCTGGTTAGACCACACATGGAGTACTGTGTACAGTTTTGGGCACCGGTGCTCAGGAAGGATATAATGGAACTAGAGCGAGTACAAAGGAGGGCAACAAAATTAATAGAGGGGATGGGGGAACTACAATACCCAGAGAGATTAGCAAAATTAGGATTATTTAGTCTAGAAAAGAGACGACTGAGGGACGATCTAATAACCATGTATAAGTATATAAGGGGACAATACAAATGTCTCTGAGGATCTGTTTATACCAAGTAAGGTGACGGTCACAAGGGGGCATTCTCTGTGTCTGGAGGAGAGAAGGTTTTTCCGCCAACATAGAAGCGGATTCTTTACTGTTAGGGCAGTGAGAATCTGGAATTCCTTGCCTGAGGAGGTGGTAATGGCGAACTCAGTCAAGGGATTCAAGAGAGGCCTGGATGTCTTCCTGGAGCGTAACAATATTGTATCTTACAGTTATTAGGATCTTTAGAAGGATGTAGATCTGGGGATTTATTCTGACGGAATATAGGCTGAACTGGATGGACAAATTCCTTTTTTCGACCTTGCTAACTATCTTACTATGTTACTATGTTAATTTTTTTGTACTCCTTCATGATCGGACGATTTTTAGTTTTCGAGTTAGTTTTTTACTCTCCCTCTTCCAAGAGCCACAACGTTTTTATTTTTCCATTGACATAAGCTGATTGAAAACTTTTTTTTGGGGGTGATGAGTTGTAGTTTTAAAAGACACCATTCATCTATTATTTCTAAACACTGTTTTTCGGTGATTACTTTGTATCTCCGTTCATACTGCACCCACACACACAAATGATACACCACGTGAAAAGTAAATTTGCCCTCTTCAGCAAGAAAATAACCAAAAAAAAAACACACATCCACAATTTGATCACAAAATACAGTTTAAACATTAACTTTAATAAACCTGCAGTAAGGAAAAATGAACTGCAGGTGGCACCACAGTACCCCAAAGCACACTACCACTAAACTTATTACAGACATCACAAACAAGTCCAAACATTTGCCTTGGAGTCTTTCCAGCTTGCTGAAGTGCTTGCCCAGCCTATTTCAGGCACATTGGAGGATTGCACATTTCACTCCAGGTGAGTCACATATGCAAACACATTTGTATACATGCGCTGCTTTTTCGGGGATTACTTCGACCCACACCCACAAATGGTGCATCATTTGAATGGTAAACTTGCCCCCTTCAGCAAGAAAAGAGCCAAACAAACCACACATTCACGATTTTATCACTAAATACAGTTTAAACATTCATTTTCATAAACCTGTAGAAAGAAACAATGACCTGCAGGTGGCACCTCAACCGGAAGACATTTTTTGGCCTCTACTTATCAAGCCAATTTATTGTATTACCAAGCTACATATATAAAAACCTGTCTGTGTTCATCATCTCATGAAATACATTTACATTTTACCAGCTTACTTTTCCTGCGCCCCAGATGACCAATGTGCAAAAATTTTGCACGGGCCAAGCTAGTTTTACCATATAACTTACCTAAAAACAGAAGAAAAAAATGCAGTGAAATAAACAAAATTTTGCCATTGTTCTTTTGGGTTTTGTTTTTGCGACATTCATTGTTCTGTTAAAATTACCTGGTGATATTATTCTTAAGGTCAGTATGATTATAGTGAAACCAAACTTGTAAAGTTAATTACATGCTCGAGTGCTTGTTACTCAAATCGAGCATGAAAGTCAATGGAAGACTCAAGCAATTTTCCTGAAGACCCTAACAGGAGGGCTAGTGAAGGGGCAGGAAAATCGCAGAAATGGATGGAAAGAACACGCAAATGGAATGGGAACAGCATGGGGAAGATGCCTGGATGCATCTCTGACTCCCATGTCGCTGTTGGAAAATAAATAATTAAAAAAAATAATTTGACATCCAGCCAAGGTAAAGCAAACAGCTGCGAGCCGATATTATCATTCTGGAAAGGTGAATGGATATTGGCCCCTTCCCATTCTTAAAAAAAAAAACAGCCTGCATCTAGCCCAGACTTGGCCTATCACATTAGATGCACTAATTCTGGCACTTTGCCCGACTCTTCTTGATTGCCCTGGTGCGGTGGCAATCAGTAATAATTTTTGGAGTTGATGTTAGTTTTGAGCTTTGTAATGTCAGCTGGCATCAAACCCAGAGGTTAGTAATGGAGAGGCATATATCAGACACACCCATTACTGACCAGTAATTTAAAAAAAACACACACAAAACTATTTTAATTTAAAAAATACTCCCTGATTACCCGGTTCACCAACTCATTAATAAAAAAAAGCCATGCTAATCTGAAGTAGTCCAAGGATACCGACATAGTCCACAAATGGCAACCTGAAAGACATAAAAAGAAGGAACTAAATAAAGACAAGAGACAGTCCCTTGTTCACTAATTTATAAATCCTGCAGTTCCGGCATAGTCCATGGCGTTCCCCCAACTTCCACTGATTCTATACTACTACCTATGGAACATCCATCTGAGAATGAAGCTGTGCTCTGTGTGACCTAGTGAGAGCAGTGATTTCAGTGGCTCTGATGAGAGTTGTCATCACTAAATGGCGCCTGTGAATAGCAGAACTTTACTGCTATTCACAGATCCCGGAGCTGGATGCGAGGAACGTAGACTACGACGGAGAAGCTTCATGGTAAGATTTTATTTAATAAATTGGTGAACAAGGGATAGTGTAGGTAAGTCTTTATTCAAATAAAGTATTTTTTTTGCTGTACGTGTTTTTTTTTTTTTTTTATTGAGTTAGTAATAGGGGTGTCTGATATGCTCCTCTCCTTTACTAACCCCTAGGGATACCATGCCATTTTTTTAAATTAATTATTTATTTAATTGGTCAATAAAGGTTTAAAACACCCTTTAGTGCCACATGAAAGGCACTAAAGGCTGCATCTTTATAATATTTAGGTGGGGGGGGTCGTACATTAATCTAAGCTCTCCCTCCTAGAATAAACTCTCTATGAGCTGCTTCCGGAGGAGAGTGTGCCAAGCATCTCATCACCGGGTCTTCTATAAGACCCGATGACGAGATGCCGCAGATCAATCACAGTAATGCCAGTAGCCAACATGGCTATGGCATTACCATGTATGGCAGGCAATCCTCGCATGTTTATTGGCTGTTTGATAGCCGCAAAATATGCGAGCTGGACCAACTTTATTATTTTAGTCTTTTTTTGGCACTCGAACCTGAGGTTGTCTGATCACTTGTTTTAAATACTGCAATACCACAGTATTGTAGTATATAGCTAAAATCATAATTTCTTATAAAGACCAGTGTCAGGACTCTGAACATTTTTGATCACCTTTTGTGCATTACTGGCCTTTTCCAAGATGGCGTCTTAGGTCTCATGTGCACTGTGTCTTCTTGCTATATAACTCCACCCCAGCCTTTAGTCTGTGCTAGAGTATTCTGCCTTGCATCCAGCTTCGACCTCTGGTGGCTCCCTGGCTTTGAACCTGCTCCGGTGAAACTGTTTATGATCCTGCTACTCTGCTCTGAGTTCCTGCTGCATACATCGGTTTCCAGTAATCCTCCTTCATCTGGCTGCTTGTGTTACTCCCTTCTGCATTTGCTGGACATGTAAGCTGTTGCAGCCCTGCGCTGCTTAAACCTGAGACTATCACCCAGGCCTCCCTGGTTGAGCTAAAGATATCATTTGAACTGCCTACCTGTGTTTGGACTAAACTAAGACTTATTCGTGTCAAGTATCCTCAAGTTTAACTGTGCTTCATAGACTCTCTGCTTGATTGCATTTCTCTCTGAAGTTTCCTATAGACTGTTAAGCTGCATTTATTATCTACACCAAGTGTTGTGGACTTGAGCTTTGCACCTGTTTGAATCACCATGTGATAATATAGACTTTACCACTTATAAGACTGAGTCCTGTAGTTGTCTTGCTCCACGCAAGAAGTCTCCTGAGTTATCCCCTATAATTATTACAACCAGTCTGTGCTAAATGATGGTCTCCTATGAAGCCTGGTCTGTGGCTGGGCTTCATAGGAATGCTGACATGCCAGCCATGGGGGTCACCTTAAGCAGGCCTCTGGCTGCTGAGGCAACTCATCTGCACCCCGTGATCAGGTCATGGGGGAAGCATAAGCACATGGTACTGTGTGAACCCTGAACTGTGTGTCTTAAATGCCAAAGTAAAAGATTTAAGGTGTTCACAACAGCGATCAGAGTTAAAGGGGTTGTCGCATGAACAAAGTACATTTTAATTAATAGATCTTGGCATTATAATAATTTCCACAATTAGATGTGTTTAAAAAAATGTTCCTGTGCTGAGATAATCTTAAAAATGTGTCCTTGCTGTATACTGTGTAATGGCTGTGTCTGACCGTACAGGGACATGATCTGATTATACCACAGCTCCTGGGCAGGGAAGAACGCACATGTGGGTATACAGATGTCACGATTCCTCTGCTCAGTGAGTGATTGCTATGCTGTTCTATGGAAGCTGACTTGCTGAGCTGTCAGTGCTTTGATTGACAGCTCAGCTGTCCAATCTGTGACTGGGAAGTGTCGGACTTTCTCCAGGTGTTCAATGTTCTGGTGATTGCCCAGCTACTTAACTGAGCTATCTGCCCCTGATCCCTGTCAGATGTAGTTTGTGCTTCTTGGTGAGTGTTAGGCCATGTGCACACTTTGCGTTTTTAGATGCGTTTCCGCTGCGTTTTTCAACTTGCGGAAATGCATCCAACCCGCAGCACAGTGCACTACCAATGTAATCTAATGGGAACCGCATGTCTGCTGTGCACATGCTGCGGAAAAAAATGCGCGGTTTCGCCGCGTTTTATTTTCCGCAGCATGTCAATTCTTTGTGCGGAACTGCAGCGGTTCGGCGCCCATTGACTTGCATTGAGTCGGGCACTTCCGCAGCAAAACCGCAGATCTAAAAAAGATCTGCAGTTTTGCTGCAGGTGAAACCGCTGCAGTTCGGGAGGAGGGAAGTGTGTGGGCGGTGCGTGGACGTGTATGCTGTGCGGCGCTATGTGTGTGGGTGGTGCGTGGGCGTGTATAGTGTGCGGCGCTGTGTGTGTGGGCGGTGATTGTATGCCGGTGTCTGCGTGATCGGTGTGCGGGGCTGTGTGCGTGATCGGTGTGCGGGCCTGTGTGCGTGATCGGTGTATGTGCGGGGTTGTGTGCGGGATCGGTGTGCGAGCCTGTGTGCGTGATAGGTGTATGTGCGGGGTTGTGTGCGGGATCGGTGTATGTGCGGCGGTGTGTCGGGGCTGTGTGTGATCGGTGTATGTGCGGGGTTGTGTGCGGGATCGGTGTGTGTGCGGCGGTGTGCGGGGCTGTGTGTATGTCTCCGTGTATGCAGGCATCGTCGGATGGGACTACAAGTCCCATCCGGCTATGCCTGCTACAGTGACAGTGACTGCCACATTAGTCAATGATGGGACAGTAGTAGTCCCATCATCCGGCTAATGTGCTGAATGTAAAAAAAAAGAAAACACATACATTACATACAACATATAACATACACATGACATACAGAACATATAACATACACATGACATACAGAACATATAACATACACATGACATACAGAACATATAACATACACATGACATACAGAACATATAACATACACATGACATACAACATATAACATAAATGACATACAACATATACTGTAACATACATGACGTACAGAACATATAACATACATGACATACAGAACATACAACATACACATTACATACAGAACATATAACATACACATGACATACAGAACATATAACATACACATGACATACAGAACATACAATGACATACAACACATAACATAGAGTATATACTCACCTATTCCCCGACGCCATCCATCTGCGCACCGCTCTGCCTCTGCCGCCGGGAGAGAATGACGTCACTACAGTTCATTCTCTCACGGCAATGCTGGGTGAGAAAATTCCCACGCAGCATTGCCATAAAGTGAGACTCTGAACTCAGGTAACCTCAGGGATGCACTGCAGGAGCCATTGTCTCCTGTCAGTGCATCACTGGGAGGCCCTGCAGAGCAGTGGCATCACCTGATGTCACTGTTCTATAGGGGAGACCGTCGTGGGACACTCGTTATTAATTGGACTGCGTCGGACAGGGAGTATACGGTTGTTTTATTTTTTTACGTTTTATTACAGGAGATCGAGGGCGTCGCATGGATCTGAGCGTATAATAAAGAGTAATGAAAACCGTGTTGTGTTTTATTTAATTAAAATAATTTTTTCCTATGCGTGTGTTGTTTTTTTAACCCTTTATTAATATAAGATTAATAATGGATAGGCGTCTTATTGACGCCTCTCTATTATTAACCGGGCTTAATATCACCTTACAATAGCAAGGTGATATTAACCCCTTATTACCCCATATCCCACCTCTACAGGGGAGTGGGAAGAGAGGGGCTAAGTGCCGGAATTGGCGCATCGTACAGATGCGCCAATTCTGGGGCGGCTGGGTGCTGGTATTTTTAGCCAGGGGGGCGCCAATATCCATGGCCCCTTCCTAGGCTATGAATATCAGCCCGCAGCTGTCTGCCTAGCCTTTCTGGCTATAAATTATAGGGGGACCCCACGTCATTTTTTTTGGGGGGTCCCCCTATTTTAATAGCCAGTGAAGGCTAGCTGCGGGCTGATATTCATAGCCTGGGAAGATCCATGGGTATTAACCCCTTCCCAGTCTAGAAATATTGGCCCCGGCTGTCGGCTTTCCCCCTCTGGCGCAGAAAATTGCGCGGGAGCCCACGCCATTTTTTTTCCTATTTTTTTTTATTAACTATTGCATTATTTTGTGTGTGTGTGCGCGTGTGTGTCTTTAACTATTTACGTACCATTTTATCTATCTACCTATATATCTTTCTGTCTATCTATCTATCTTTCTATATATATTTCTAACTATCTATTATCCATCTATCTACGTATTTTCTATCTATCTAACTACTGGTATCTATTATCTATCTATGGCTGGCGTCACACTTGCGAGTGTGAAGCGAGTAAGTCGCACGACTTTCTCGCGTCAACACCCGGCACGGCCGCCCGCTCTCGGACCCGAGTGTGCGCCTGCATAGAAATACATGCAGCCGTACACTCGGGTCCGAGAGCGGGCGGCCGTGCCGGGTGTTGATGCGAAAAAGTCGTGTGACTTACTCGCATCACACTCGCAAGTGTGACGTCGGCCTATCTCTATCTGTGTGTGTGTAATGGAGTGTGGGTTGGACAAATGTAAAAGAGGAGGTTGGACAATAAATGACATCACAAATCTTTTTTTTGTTAAACAACATATTTTTATTTAGCTGTCAAAACCGCATGAGAAAAACCGCGTCAAAACCGCGCCAAAACCGCGTCAAAACCGCGTCAAAACCGCGCCTGCGGTTTCTGCCAAGAGGTGCGGTTTCGGTGCGGAAAAATCTGCAGGCAAATCCGCAATGTGTGCACAGGCCCTTAGCCTGATTCTGTTGCTGAGTTCTGATTTTCTGACTATCCAATTGTCTTATCCTTTGGATTTTGATCCGCTAACTCTTGTTATTGACCCTGGACTGTGACCGGACTTATGCCTTCGTCTTTTCCTTTGGCTATCTACGTACTCTCTTGGTATTGACCCTAGAACGTCTGGCTCTTCTGTCTCACGGTCTGTCCATGGGTAGTGACTAGCGTCACAACAGACGGCACAACATGAGACTGCAAATTATTCTTTTTGTGAGGTAAAACATTTCACTGCCTGTTTTTAAGTAATGTTTTACCTCACAGAAAGAATCAGCAGCGATCACATGCTATTCTATTTGTATACTCTTTTGCGTCCTCCCCCTTCCCAGGAGCTGTGGTATGATCAGCCTACGTTCCTGCATGGTAAGACGCAGCCATTGCACCGTACACAGTACACAGCAGGAGCACTTCTATAAGACTATCTCAGCACAGGAACTTTTTTTAAACACAACCAATTGTGGAAATTATTATTCAAAAATCTAGTAATGAAAATAATTATTAAAATTACCTTTGTTTGTGTCAAACCCCTCTAAGTTCTTGTTGCTGCTATTACATGCAGATGCCGTTTGTGTAATACAATTGATATCTTCTGGATATGGTGCTGACTCGGCTAGCGCTTGGAGAAGGGATGATGTGTGGCCCAGCTGCGCTTGGTACGCATGTTCCTTGGAGAGTGCACAGAAAGGTAATTACAAAAACCTGATATTCATTCACACTCACACTTCCCAGGAGCCACCAGAGGGAGCCCTTTAGATTCAGGTATTTAGGGGTGTGGAGAAACGCAGCAGTAGGAATTCTAGCTAGACAGCTATTCTAGTTGTTGGTTGTACCTCAGACAGATCAGATCTCCTCAGGACACCAGAGTGAGACATTCTAGTCAGAGCTTTGTCTGAGCAGTGCGAGTTCAGACGTGTGGTGATTCCTGTCAGATGAGACAGAGGACGAAAGATTGCAAGCTGTTACCTCAGAACAGACTGACTGTTAGTACCCTATGAATGTGGAAAGTGACTCTCGAAGCGGGCTTGTATTCAGTCTGACGAAAGGTCCTGAAAGCTGCTTTGGACAGAGTCTATGAAGGAACAGAAGGAAGGGGACTACAGTTATTACAACAACGAGTCGACTGAGAAACGGTCAGTGAGCTGTGGAAGGAAGGAAGCTGACGACTACACCTACTGCTACCCGTGCTTATGTTAAGGGTGAGAGTAGGGCGACGGGCGAGTGGTGACCAAAGGAAAGAGTGACCGAGGCGTTACAGCAACAATTGCTGCCTCCACTCTGCTTAACCGGACGCCGGGTCCGAAGCCTTGCTAGAACCTTCACGGCTAGTAGGAGAAAACCGGAATCCCTGCTGGACTTCAAGTCGCAGAGGGGCCCTATAGTGCTGATACGTAACCGGGGTCAGGGAGAACAGGAGTCTAGCGGGACGCTGCATATACAGACTTAGTTCTTGCCAAAAGAAGGCTCCACCACAATGTCGGCCGGGCGTAGCTGTTCTATACAGAGTTGAACTTAGCTTCATGCAGGTTGGAAACTCACACACATTAAAGAGAAAGGAGGCCTTAAACCTACTCAGTGATTACCTGGATGTGCATCCTCCACCCTGAGCAGCTTCCCGGGACGTACCTGCAAATACCACCAGTAAAGGTATGGAAAGAGACTGATTTGTGTGTGACTGACTTATTGCCTGCACCCTGCACCGCCATATACTTTGAGGGATCCAGTCTCTCCTGTGGGAGACTTAACATCTTGCTGCCAGTAACATCCCCTCAGAGGATTAACCCTGCAGCTCTGGTCACCTTGATCAGAAACCACAGGTGGCGTCACGAACAATTACTATTATCCCCTGTAAATATCCCCCTTTGTATGAGCGCCCAGGGCAACGGACCGAGCTGTGTTACTTGTGACATTCCCCATAGACTTCAATGGGCTCGGTGCCGAGTACCCCATAAGCCCTGGTACTGTATGTGCGACTCAATAACTCATAAAGTGAAAGAAGATAAAACTCACATTTATTAGGAAGGTTTTAAAAACATATTAATATGTTTTTAAAACCTTCCTAATAAATGTGAGTTTTATCTTTTTTCACTAATTTTGGTGCTTTTTTCTTTGGATTTGGATTTATAGCACCAGTTGAACCGCACTGGACATCTCCTGGCATCAGACCGCTCATGGACTATATGGACACTGATGTACGGTAGGCTGAATATTTTTTCCTCTTTTTGCTATATAATTCATAAAGGTCGATTCGAGTTGAATGTAAAAAAGGTAGATGTATCCTGTTAGGCACATCTAGCGTGTGGGGAATAAATTCAAATATATCTTCCTGACCAATAAATTTGTAAATCCCCAATTGAACTCTGTTCGAAAATATCCGATTAAAAATATGTAAAAAAAAAACATTGTCTTGCTGCCTTCATCCCCTCAATAACTTACAACTGCTTTTAATTTATGTAAGTAATAAGTTCAGGCTCTGTCACAATCCTGCTGTTCTTTAACTTGCCATCTACTCCTTTCCATTAGGTGGTTTCTCTTCATCAGCATTCTGCCAGGACTATAGGTGCTGGAATTTTTTTCCCCTTTGTTTTCCAGTATACAGTGTATTAGCCATTATAGAATGGTCCAAGCTGAAAGTCGGCCTTCACGTTTTGTCTATATGCAATGTGACAGAGAAAAAAATAGGAGCAAAGAGACAAATACACGATCCCACTTTCCGTAATCTGTTGTGGAGTTTCTGCTGCTGGAGATGGATTACACTTGACAACAGGCAAATGGGATCAAATTGTCTGAAACTACCTGGACCATTTAAGTCTCTAGTGTCCCATTAAGTATTTTGCATTCTTGCACATGGTTTGAAGGGATTATTCACTTTTTATATCATGGCTGTTGTGGCTAGTGAGTGGGCAATAAGGGGAACTGAACTATCCAAAAAAAAACATGCCATACAGCACTCAAATATAAGCCACACAGCTGCCAGATACACAGTATCATAGAGCATCCAGGTAGATTTATACAGTCTCTAGATAAATGGTGGTCTAGGGAACAGAGGGGATCCGTAGCCATAGCTTGTGACCAGTGGTATATTTACATCTACTCACTCTGGGTGGTCTCATATAATGTAATGCTTTGAGTACTGAGCCTTAATTAAAAGATGCCCTCTGACAAATGCCAATTATAATATGGGCATCTTCTTATGTGGCAGAGGAGCACATAGGATCTGGGTCAGACTGCTACTTCTGCACCCCCTATAGCTATACCCATGGCTTATTCACTGAGCAGATAACCAAGGGTGTCTATGCCCCAGCTAACCAGGGGGAAGGGAATATTTGAGCATTGCTGCCATGGACCTGAAAAGATACGGTGACCGTGGTAAATCCCTCATGAGCATTTTGTAGACTATCCGCAGGTTTGGCAGCTGCACTTTAATAGAGATTCATAAATAATAACTGTCGGGCAGCTCGCCAAATAGGATTCAGCAGCACTTACTGGTCCCAGTGGTCGTCACACGACCGCAGGTTGACTCTAGTCGGTACATGACCGCTACTATGCACATCTCATACGTGAGGTCGCGTGACAACCACATTGTCCAAGTGGAGCCAAATCCTAGAGGTGTGTACAGTTGAGTGAAAAAGTGTTTTCCTGATTTCCTATTCTTTTGCATGTTTGTCACACTTAAATGTTTCAGATCAGCAAGCAAATTTAAATATTAGACAAAGATAACACAAGTAAACAGAAAATGTAGTTTAGCAATGAAGGTCTTTATTATTAAGAGAAAAAGAAATCCAAACCAGGGCCCTGTGTGAAAAAGTGATTGCTCCCCAGTAAAACATAAATTAAAGGGGTTTTCCCATGAACAAAAGTTCATTTTAGTCAATACATCTTGGAATAATAATAATTTTCACAATTTGATGTATTTAAATAAAATGTTCCTGTGCTGAGATAATCTTATAAATGAGCCCCTGCTATGTACTGTGTAAGGCCTCTTTCACACATCAGTTTTTCGCCGTCTGGCGCAATCCGGCATTTTTTTATAAAAACAGATCAGTTTTTTTTAACGCTGGATCCGTTTTTTTCTCACTGACATGCATTAGTGCCAGATTGCGCCGCATGTCCTTGCGTTTCGTCCATTTTCTGCCAGATCCGTCATAGATTTTAATTCCGGCGGCCGGACAGGACGCATCATGTAAGGTTATTTTTTCCGCCGGAAACAACGGACAGCGCCTGAAGCGGCACGTCAGGCTTGGTCATACAATACAAGTCTATGGGTGCCGGTCAGGCATAGGACTGATCCGGCCACCAGACTCCGTTTTCTTCATCTACGCCTACCTGGAAGCCTAAAACCAAGGTCTCTCTCTCTCTCCTCGTTCCAGGCATGCTCACTGCATTTCTCGGGTTCAAAAGTTCACGACGGATCCGGCAAAAACCTGATCCGTCGCAACAGTTTTTTTAAAATCTAAGCTGGATCCGTCTTTTTAAAAATTGGACGGATTGTGCCTGATTGCAAAAAACTGATCATCAGGTTTTTGGCGTCAGGCACAATCCGTCCAAAAACGGAAAGGACGGATCCGGCGCTGTTATGAAAAAACTGATGCAACGGATCAGGATTTTTTTGCCGGATCCGTCCTGAACTTTTGAACCTGTAAATGCTTGGTAAGCATGGAGAGAGAGAGAGAGAGAGAGAGACCTTGGTTTCCAGAATCTGGATCAGTCTTTTGCCGGATTGCACAAAAGACTGATCCGGCACCATAGACTTGTATTGTTTGCAGCCGCCTGATGCGCTGTTTCAGGCGCTATCAGGCGGGTGCGGCAGAAAAAAAAACGTTGCAGTGACCGTTTTGTCCGGCCGCCGGAATGTACATTTCCGCCAGATCCGGCAAAAAACGGACGCAACGCAAGGACATCCAGCGCTAATGATAGTCAATGACAAAAAAAACGGATCCGGCAGATTAAAAAAACGGATCCGTTTTTTTACAAAAGCGCCAGATCGCGCCTGACGTCAAAAAAATGATGTGTGAAAGAGGCCTAAGCTAGATATCATGCCTCAAGCCAAAGAAATTCTGGAACAAATAAGAAACAAAGTAATTGAGATCTATCAGTCTGGAAAACGTTATAAAGCCACTTCTCAAGCTTTGTGACTTCAGCGAACCACAGCGAGAGCCATTATCCACAAAGGGCAAAAAAAAATGGAACAGTGGTGAACCTTCCCAGGAGGGGCTGGCTGACCAAAATTACCCAAGAGTGCAGCAACGACTAGAGATGAGCGAATATTTCAATGTTCGGTTCAGCTCACGATCGCCGAATATGCAATATTCGCCGATTTACCATATATACTCGCGTATATGCCGACCCGAGTATAAGCCGAGACCCCTAATTTTGACACAAAAACCTGGGAAAACTTATTGACTCATGTATAAGCCGAGAGTGGTGCTGCACAAGGGTTAATGGTGGTCCAAAAAGATGCTCCATAGATAAATACCCCCCATAAAATGCTGCACAAGTGTTAATGGTTGCCCAACAAGATGCTCCATAGATAAATACCCCCATAAAATGCTGCACAAGGGTTAATGGTTGCCCAACAAGATGCTCCATAGATAAATACCACCCATATATTGCTGCTGTCGCTGCTGCTGCAATTAAAAAAAAAATTACATACTCACCTCTCATCGCTGGGAGCCAGGTGCCGGTGTCCTGAGCAGGCGGGGACACTGGCACGCTATGGGGGCCAGATGCCGGTGTCGCCGCTGGCTCAGGCCCCCGGCACTGGCGATATTTACCAGTCCCCGTTCCATCGCTGCGCGACGCTCTGTCTCCCGGGTCTCTGCAGTGACATTCAGTAGAGGGCACACACTGACTACATCATCGCGCCCTCTGACTTGAAAGTCACAGTCAGAGGACGCAGAGGACAGAGCAGCGGTGGAACGGGGACAGGTGATTATTGCTCTGCTCCCCGTCCTCCCCATCATACTCACCCCCTCCTGGCGCACGGTCTCTGCAGCCCCTGCTTCTTCCATGGTCTCAGCGGTCATGTGGTACCGCTCATTAAAGTCATGAATATGCGCATATTCATGACTTTAATGAGTGGTACCACGTAACCCTGAACACAGGCGCCGGAGACCTTGTGAGAAGCAGGGGCTGCAGAGACTGTGCCAGGAGAGGTTGAGTATGATCTCTGACACCCACGCTCCTCCTCCCCGCTGACCCCTGGTATATGACTTGCGTATAAGCCGAGAGGGGGACCTTCAGCCTTAAAAAATGGGCTGAAAATCTCGGCTTATAAGCGAGTATATACGGTAATCATTGAATTCGCCGACTATAGCCGAACATATGCAGTACAAAAGCCGGTGTTTCCCATGCTGTGTGACAGCATGTCTGGGGGATTAATAATTTTCAACCTGGACGGTGCCAAGATGCGACCTTCCAGGCTCAGAACCACTGGTAAATGAGCTACTGAGAGCGCAGCCTCAGTGACTAGCAGTGATCTCATTGAGGTTACTTCCAGTTACTGAGGCTGCGTTCCCAGCAGGGCTGAACTGCCGTGACCCCAGGACCGTCCAGCAGGACTTGGCAGCTGCCCACACTGCCAAAAGTACCAATACCTGGTTTAAAAACAACAGTATCACTGTGCTTGATTGGCCAGCAAACTCGCCTGACCTTAACCCCATGGAGAATCTATGAAGTATTTGTAAGGGGGTAATGGAGTATTACTGTTTCGCCCTGCCCCTTAATTGTACTTAATGTTTCTTATGTAAAGTCATTGTGTAGTTATGAACATTCAGTGGTACTGCTACATAACCTTATGTATTATCGCTGATATTATGGTACTGCCACATTCAAGATGTGTTACCATTATATATATATATATATATATATATATATATATATATATGTGTCTTGTGTTCCTTTGTATAATATTGTATGATGGCCTTTACTTATGTACAGCTTAGGGAAAAGTTCAGTGCATCCTTTTGGGACAATAGAGGAGGGCACTTTAGTATATAGTTTCTATATCTGGGTAAGTGTAGTTTTGTTATGGGCCACTAGGTAGGGGCATACTAGTGGGCCTTGTTAAGTATAGTTGATAGGTAGTTCACATAGGGTTAAGTGTAGGAGGGGCTGCCGGGTAGTAAGATAGGAGTTTGTAGGAAGTTAGCTGAGACGGGGCCAGCGTGCCTAAGTGTCCACAAGGGCTTAGGCCCGGACAACTGTCAGCCACGCAACGTTCAAATACAGCAACCCACGTTACCCACGGCCACTGTATAGTCTCGCAGTGAGTCCTTACAGGGAAGAAAGATGTTGCGTCTTACCGCCTGGGCCAATGCTTTTAGGGCAGAAGTTGGCTGGACGAAGGAACTGAAGGGAGATGGAGCTTCGATGAGTTTGGTACAGACGGCCGGATGCTTTACCGGGGGCCACCAAGTGTAGTGACTGATGAATTCAGTTCTGGGGCGAAGCAGTCTGAAGGAAGTGTCACTATTGCGGGGTCAGGCCCGAAGGAACTGGGGAGCAGTCTAGGACGGTCCGGTCCGAGCGTGTACTGCACAGAAGTGACAGCAGAGCAGGGAAAAATAAGGAAATGAACAGAACACCTGTTGTGCCAACTGTGGATGTAATGTGTGAAGAGTTAAGTAAAGAGAATGTTCAAGTTATTCTGGACTGTGTCTCCATTACTAGGGGTCGCCTGGAAGAGGGACCGTCGACGCCTGGGAGGTGCCCAGGAGAAGTGGAAACTGGAGATGCAGGTATGCCAGAGGGAAGAACACTGTTTCATGCAGGGGAAAGGGTATGCCACACTAAGCGAGATCGCTAGCGAGATTTATGACGCAGTAGCGATCTCGTTAGCGACTTAGCTGTGTGTGACATGTAGCAGCGATGTGGCCCCTACTGAGATGTCGCTGATTGCTTATGAACGTTCTGAGCCGTTTTTTGGTCGTTGGTGTCCCGCTGGTGAGCCTGAATCGCTGAGTGTGACACCCTTTATCAACGACTTTACCAGCGTCGCAGGTGGGACTAGGTTTTCCCAACGACCGCAGAGGTCGTTATACAGATCGCTGATGAGTTGTGTTTGGAATCTAACTAGCGATCACATAGCGATAGCACTAGCGATCTCGCCAGGTTGTGTCGTTGTCGTGATCGCTGGTGCAATCGCTAAGTGTGGCAGTGCCTGAAGGACTGGACATGAATGTTACAGTAATCCAGGTCACAATTACAGTTCAGTCTCTCCCTTACACTTTGTCAAGAGGAAGATGAGAGACACCAGACACAACAATGCAGATGAGTTGAAGGCTGCTATCAAAGCAACCTGGGCTTTCATAACACCTCAGCAGTGCCACAGGCTGATCACCTCCATGCCATGCTGCACTGATGCAGTAATTGATGTAAAAGGAGCTCCGACCAAGTATTGAGTGCATTTACTGAACATACATTTCAGTAGGCCAACATTTCGGATTTTAAAATCATTTTTCAAGCTGGTGTTATAAAGTATTCTAATTTACTGAGATAATGACTTTTTTGTTTTCATTGGCTGAAAGCCATAATCATCATTAACAGAAATAAACGCTTTTTGTATTGACAGGATAGAAGTGATGGATTACATACAGTAACTACATATAGAATAGGTAGATATACAAATGTCTGTGACAAATGCAATTAGTACAGTGTGTGTGCAGCTGATTTTCTGGATTTGTTTTCTCATTTTGACTCTCATAGTTGTGGTCTACCTATATTGTCAATTTCAGGCCTCTCTAATCTTTTTAAGTGGGAGAACTTGCACAATTGGTGGCTGAATAAATACTGTTTTCCCCACTGTAGATGTAACAGAGCTAGACCCGTTGTGGGACAAATAGATTAAAAGCATCTTTGCGGAAAGGTGAGGAATATTGTTGTTTGTTTTTTTACCTCTTCTGCTGATGACGAGGGCATCGGGGGAATGGACGAGGTCGTAAGTATGGTTTAGTTAAGATTATTAAAGGAGTCTGTGTCATTCTTTCAATTAAAGGACTTTTTTCTGGGTGTCTGTGGTTTCATACAATGTGACTATGGGGTTAATAATGGGGGCGTCTTATTGACGCCTCTCTATTACTAACCTCGGGGCTTGATGTCATCTGACAATACAAAGGTAACTTCAAAACCCCCCAACTATCACCCCTTTTGCCACCGCTACAGGGTTGGTGTCAGATTTTCACATGTATACTCTTTATTGTTTCATTTTTTCTGTATACTTCTCAGTGATATAACATTGTTGTTGCCTATACATTTGGATTTGTGAGTCACCTGGTCCTTATTATTCTGGCTCCTATATACAGTACAGACCAAAAGTTTGGACACACCTTCTCATTCAAAGATTCTTCTGTATTTTCATGACTATGAAAATTGTAGAATCACACTGAAGGCATCAAAACTATGAATTAACACATGTGGAATTATATACTTAACAAAAAAGTGTGAAACAACTGAAAATATGTCTTATATTCTAGGTTCTTCAAAGTAGCCACCTTTTGCTTTGATTATTGCTTTGCACGCAGAAAAGGTGAACGGATGGACTCTACATGCCTGGTTCCCACGTGAAGCATGGAGGAGGAGGTGTGATGGTGTGGGGGTGCTTTGCTGGTGACACTGTTGGGGATTTATTCAAAATTGAAGGCATAGTGAACCAGCATGGCTACCACAGCATCTTGCAGCAGCATGCTATTCCATCCGGTTTGCGTTTAGTTGGACCATCATTTATTTTTCAACAGGACAATGACCCCAAACACACCTTATTCAAAATTGAAGTGGTGAGCATTCCAGCTCACCCCAAACCATCTTAATTGGGTTCAGGTCTGGTGACTGTGGAGGCCAGGTCACCTGGCATAGCACCCCAACACTCTCCTTCTTGGTCAAATAGCCCTTACACAGCCTGGAGGTGTGTTTGGGGTCATTGCCCTGTTGAAAAATAAATGATGGTCCAACTAAACGCAAACCGGATGGAATAGCATGCTGCTGCAAGATGCTGTGGTAGCCATGCTGGTTCAGTATGCCTTCAATTTTGAATAAATACCCAACAGTGTCACCAGCAAAGCACCCCCACACCATCACACCACCTCCTCCATGCTTCACGGTGGGAACCAGGCATGTAGAATCCATCCGTTCACTGCGTGCAAAGCAGTAATCAAAGCAAAAGGTGGCTACTTTGAAGAACCTAGAATATAAGACATATTTTCAGTTGTTTCACACTTTTTTGTAAAGTGTAATGTATAATTCCACATGTGTTAATTCATAGTTTTGATGCCTTCAGTGTGATTCTACAATTTTCACAGTCATGAAAATACAGAAAAATCATTGAATGAGAAGGTGTATCCAAACTTTTGGTCTGTACTGTATCTATTTATGTCCACCCATATAATATACTAGCTGTAGTACCCGGCTTCGCCCGGGTTAATGTACTTAACTGTGCCCTCATCAGGATAGCAACATAGAAGGACAAAGCTGTGGCTGCTACTATATATATATCCTCCCACATACAGGTGATGTGACTTACATCAGTCATTACACCAACATTGGCCAAGCATAGTAACTGAAATCCTATTACCTCACACAAGCTTTCTTATACTGACAATGTCCTCTGTTGCCTATAGTAACCAAACAGAGCTCATATTAATGACCTATGGCAAAATAGAAGCTGAGCTGTGATTGGTTGCTATAGGCAGCCTGATAATTCTCCAGCCAACAGAAAACATTCCCTCTGGCAGTATATATTACCTCACACATACAAATAATATACAGCTCATGTGACTGACATGTGCTTATTTCCTATATGGTCATATTAATGTCCTGTCGCAAAATAGAAGCTGAGCTGTGATTGGTTGCTATAGGCACCTGATAATTCTCCACCAACGAAACATTCCCTCTGGCAGTATAATTACCTCACACATACAAATAATATACAGCTCATGTGACTGACATCTGTCTTATTTCCCTATATGGCAAATTTATACAATTGGTCTTGTAGTTTGGCTGGTTATTAATCAGATATTTATTTTTAAAAGATAAAAATACCAGACGTGTGTGTGTTTTTAATGCGTGCAATTTTGAACACGTGGGGTTAAAATGTCGACTCAAAACACAGCCTATGATGCTCCCGGGGTCGAGACGTGCGGGTGTGCAAAATTTCATGCCCGTAAATGCAGATTCCTATGCCGGACATACACACAAGCATTCAGCTTTCTCCCCATTATGTAGATAGGGCCAAAATTGTTTGGCGATTTGGAACGTGCGGGGGTTAAAATTTCCATTCAACACATAGCCTATGATGCTCCTGGGGTTGAGATGTGCGGGCATGCAAAATTTCATGCCCGTAAGTACAACGGTGCAGATTCCTATCCCGGGCCAAAATTATTTGCCGATTTGGAATGCGCGGGGTTAAAATTTCGACTCAAAACCTAGCCTATGACGCTCCCGGGGTCGAGACGTGCGGGTGTGCAAAATTTCATGCCCGTAAATGCAGATTCCTATGCCGGACATACACACAAGCATTCAGCTTTCTCCCCATTATGTAGATAGGGCCAAAATTGTTTGGCGATTTGGAACGCGCGGGGTTAAAATTTCCATTCAAAACATAGCCTAGGACGCTTTCGGGGTCGAGACGTGCGGGCGTGCAAAATTTCATGCCCGTAAGTGCGACGGTGCGGATTCCAATCCCGGACAAACATACCCACATACATACACACATACATACATTCAGCTTTATATATTAGATACCCTTGATATGTCCAATTTTGGACTACAATATATTGCACTATGCACTTTATTTTTATTTAAGGGATAATTTATCTGTGGCATATATTGTTTTCTTCTCAGACCATTGGTGATCATATAAATTATATCTTATTGATATTCTATACTTATTAACAGCAGCACTATATTTTGCTATTAATTGTGAAATATTTAGACTTGAGAGTCTAAATATTTTTCTATCTACTGGCTAACACGGTACGAAGATACACATCTTTCCTATATTAATTGTGAATGATTTTTGTATAACCACATAGGTATACGTTGATATATGTATTTATTCTATCGAATCTGTGATACCTTTCTTGCTATTTGTGGTAACTAGGTGTAGCCTTATCCCTTGTTACATATTTTTCTATTATGTATTATATATTGAATTTTAATAATAATTTTTGCAATAATAAAATTTACATATTTTTAATACTACTCTTTGGACCTGATTGTTTTTTTTTTTTCAAGTGAGAAGAGCAAGGCTAAGTGCCAGAATTGGCGCATCTTAGAGATGCGCCTTTTCAGGGGTGCTGAGAACTGATGTTTTTAGCTTGGGGGGCCAGCATCCATGGCCCCTTCCTAGGCTATTAATATCCGCCCACAGCTGTTTGCATAGCATATGCTGGTTATTAAATATAGGGGGTCATTTTTTTAGGGTCCCCCATTTTAATAGCCAGTAAATGCTAAGTATACAGTTGTGAGATGATATTAATAGCCTGGGAAGCTCTATGGGTATTACCCCCTTCCCAGGCTATAAACATTGGCCCGCAGCCGTCGGCTTTACCTCCGCTGGCTACGAAAATTACGAGGGAGCCCATGCCATTTTTTTCCAAAAAATAATCTTTTACTAATTAAATACATGTACAGTAGGCTGCACATACACTGTACTAATTGTATTTGTCACAGACATCTGTATACTGTACCTATCAATTCTATGTGTATTTACTGTATGCAATCCATCTCTTCTATCCTGCCAGCTGGCTCCTGAATTGCTGGATATTATTCTATCTATCTATGTAATATATATGCATATATATATGTGTGTGTCACTGACATCTACATATATGTATTCTATGTGTATATAGCTATTCTTTCTATTCTATTCTAACCTGTCACGCTGTGATTTTACTGTATGCAGCACATGAATTGCCGGCTTTTATTCTATCTTTTACCGAATGTTACTGACTTTTTCCGATTTTAAGGAAAATGCTTGTGTTACTGATCACGAATCCGAATGTACCATGTTTGTGCTGAATTTATGTTTGGCGATTATTTCCAGAACATATTTGCTTATCTCTAGCAATGACTCATACAAGAGGTCACAAAAGACCCCACATCAACATCCAAAGAACTCCAGTTCTCACTTGTCTCAGTTAAATGGAACCTGTCACCTCGTTTTGCCGCTATAAGATGCGGCCTCTGCCTGTTGCAATGCACAGGCGCTGGGCCTCTCTGACCTTCCCCGGTGCCTGCGCACTGCAGTACTTTACTCTGCCCTCAACAGGGCAGATCAGTACGCCTGCGCAGGAGTGCGTCACAAAGCAAGCAGGATGTCGACATCGCATGAAGATGGGAAGCGCCGGACCCAGACCTGCGACACCCATCGGACCGGACCGCATCGGACAGCCCCCCTGGGTGAGTATAATAAAACCTCTTTTTCCTATCTTTCAGGTCGGACCAGGGTCTTATCTAAAGCATTACAGAATGCTGTAGATAAGCCCGAAAGGCAGTGGCCGCATCTTATAGCGTCAAAATGAGGTGACAGGTTCCCTTTAAGGTCAGTGTTCATGACTCCACAATGCGAAAGAGACTTAGCAAAAATGGCCTGCATGGCAGACTTCCAAGACGAATACCACTGTAGAGCAAAAAGAACATTAAAGGCTCGTCTCAGTTTTGCCAGAAAATATCTTGATGATCCCAAAGACTTTTGCGAGTACACTCTGTGGACTGATGAGACAAAAGTTGAACTTTTTGGAAGGTGTATGTCCCATTCCATCTGGTGTAGAAGTAACACAGCATTTCAGAAAAGGAGCATCATACCAACAGTAAAATTTGGTGGTGTTAGTGTGATAGTCTAGGGCTGTTTTGCTGCTTCAGAACCTGAAAAACTTGCTGTTGTAAATGGAACCATGAATTCTGCTGTCTACCAAAAAATCCTGAAGGACAATGTGCAATCTGTTCATGACCTCAAGCTGGAGCACATTTGGGTTATGCAACAGGACAATGATCTAAAACAAACCAGCAAGTCCACTTCTGAATGGCTTAAGAAAAGCAAAACTAAGACTTCGGAGTGGCCTAGTCAAAGTCCTGACCTTAATCCGATTGAGATGCTGTGGCATGACTTTTCTGCAAAGATGAATGGGCCAAAATTTCTCCAAAGTGTTCAAAAAAACTCATTGACCGTTATCACAAAGGTTTGATTGCAGTTGTTGCTGTTAAGGGTGGCCCAATTAGTTATTAGGCGGCAATCACTTTTTCACACAGGGCCTTGTAGGTTTGGATTTATTTTTCCCTTAATAATAAATACCTTCATTTAAAAACTGCATCTTGTGTTTACTTGTGTTATCTTTGTCTAATATTAAAATTTGTTTGGTGATTATTACAAGACTCGTTAAAGGGTTGATTGTGACTTGTAGGATTGCTACTTCCAACAGGTGGCGCTATAGAGTTCAAGTCCTCTTTCTTTCTGCAATTTGAATATTATATTTCCCAGAGGAGCATTGCACGGCGAATAAGCCTCCTTACCTTGACAAGCCAGTGCTGGTATGTCACTCTACACAAGGAGAAACCTTACCCCTTAAACCTTTGGTGATTTGAAACATTTAAGTGTGACAAACATGCAAAAGAATAGGAAATCAGGAAGGGGGCAACCACTTTTTCACACAACTGTATATTATGGCTTGCCATAAATGTTCTCACGGGTTGGACAACCTGTTTACAACTTTACATGGTATATATTGCCCAGATATCCAACATCTTCTATCCATGTGTGAACTAACAGCGGCCCTCCAACATTCTGGAGATCAAATTATAAAAGTTCAGAGGAAGATGGAGGTCAGATGCTAGGCTTTCTCACAACTCATCATGCTATCATGCTTCTTCAGGTTTTTTGTGGCAGATTGGAATCACTCTTAATAGTTACTCTACGGGCATAAAGAGTGAGGAGTAAATCACATAAATAAGCGTACACCACCCAACATCTGTTTTACTCGCTTATATAGTGCTTTGAATACATCATCATCATCATCACTGTCCCCATAGAGGCTCACAATCAAAATTCCCATTATGTCTTTGGAGAGTGGGAGGAAACTCGAGGTAACTCACAAAAACAAGGGGAGAACAGATAAACTGCTTGCAGATGTTGTCCTTGGTAGGATTTGAACCCAATATCCCAGCGCTGCAAAACTACAGTGCTAATCACTGAACCACCATGCTGCCCTACACCAATCCCCCATCCCAAGGCAAGTGGTGGTACTAACCTGCAGTCGGATCAACAATAGATGCTACTGCGCAGGCGCGTCAGGTGCCATTTTGAGAGATATTTTTTTTTGGTATTGCAGACCCCCCAGTTCTCTAATAACTTTGGTCGCTCTTCTCTGCACCCGCTCCAGTTCAGCTATGTCTTTCTTATACACCGGAGACCAGAACTGCACACAGTATTCTAAGTGACTTGTATAGAGGTAAAATTATGTTCTCCTCATGAGCATCTATGCCTCTTTTAATGCATCCCATTATTTTATCTGCCTTGGCAGCAGCTGCCTGACACTGGCCACTAAATGTGAGTTTGTTGTCCACCCATACACCCAGGTCTTTTTCAGTGACAGTTTTGCCCAGTGTTTTACAATTAAGCACATAATTATACATCTTATTTGTTCTACCCAAGTGCATGACCTTATATTTATCCCCATTAAAGCTCATTTGCCATTTATCAGCCCAAGCTTCTAGTTTACATAAATCCTCCTGTAATATAAAATTATCCTCCTCTGTATTTATTACCCTGCAGAGTTTAGTGTCATCTGCAAATATTGAAATACTACTCTGTATGCCCCCTACAAGGTCATTAATAAATATGTTAAAGAGAAGCGGCCCCAATACTGACCCCTGTGGTACGTGCATTGTACCTATGTTTATGTGTTGTGAAGATATAGACAGTGTAGGACTTAGCCCAATAGGGGGGCACAGTAGAAAAGAATAGAGAATTAGTTAGACCAATAGGATTAGGCTAGGTAGGAGGGGCTAAGGAAGAGTAGTTAGGGAGCTTCCTGGAGTTAGTTAGTGAGAGCCGGGAGCCAAGACAGTGCAGTCGTGTCTGGGGAACATTTAAGTCAAGGAGCCCAGCAGTCCAGGGCCTAAGAGCTGACAGTCACACGGTCATGGGGGAATATCAGGGCAGCATAAGAATGGTAACGGGTAACTTCATGGGAACCACCATTAACGTCTGAGGCCCACGGCCTGGAGAGGATTGGGAGAGCCATCCTTCAACTTCGCCTTCAGAGAGGGAAGCAGGCAATGAACTACTGAAGCGGGTCAGTCTGACCAGTCAGAAAGCTGTGGTACCGGAGGATATAGTACAAAAATGGGATATTCCCGGAGAAGTGAAGGACAGTACAGGGAACAGAATGATTATATTCTGTGAGGAATCTTGTGCTGTTTCTGTGACTAAACTGGACAAGCTGAGTAAAGTTGTTTTGCTGAAAATGAACCTGATTATCATTGTGTGATGCTGAGAGAAAAGGACCCCTGGCCATGTGGAGCGGACACCGACCTACAAGTGAGTGGACTACAATGTGCTAATATGGCGGGGAGCCAGGGTGTGCCAGAACTGCCACCCTTTGCCATGACTACTGCCCTGGCCTCCGTTTCAAGAGCACTAAATGAAGACCCCCCCACAGGCTGCCCACTGCATGAGCATATCATTAACTCAAAACTGAAAATAAAGATTAAACAACACTACAAGACGGATTTCATCAACCAAGGTATCATTTTAATCAGTATAACGGCGCCGACCTGACACTGTTTGTAGGTTACTCAGCACAATCCTGCTGACAGGTTCACTTTAAGGGAAGCTGTCACTTGAAAAAACGCTATTAACCTGCAGATATGGGGTTAATCTGCAGGTTAATAGCATTGTGATCTCGCCCAGTGCCGACACTAGAGACCCATGCTGCTGGTAGGAAAACCGCTTATTCCCCTGGCATCAGCGTTCCGCTTTCAGTCATAGGGGTGGCGCTGGCATGGGTTCATTCACTGTATAGAGAGCTACAGCTGTAATTAGAGCCCCGGCAATGACTTAAGCCCCCGTCTCACATAGCGATACACCAGCGATCACGACAACAATCTTAATCGCTGGTGTGTCGCTACATGATCGCTGCTGAGCTGCCAAACAGGCAGTGATCAGCACAGCGACACTGCGGGTAACGTTGCTTAGTTACCCGCAGTGTACATTGGATACCAGCGCCCTGATGCAGGGAGCTGGTAACCAAGGTACACATCGGGTTTCCAGGCGCTGCGCGGTGCCTGGAAACCCGCTGTGTACCTTGGTTACCAGCTCCCTGCATCAGGGCGCTGGTATCCATAGTACACATCGGGTTTCCAGGCACCGCGCAGCGCCTGGAAACCCGATGTGTACCTTGGTTACCAGCTCCCTGCATCAGGGCGCTGGTATCCATAGTACACATCGGGTTTCCAGGCACAGCAGAGTGGATTTGCCCTCACTTCCATATCGGAGATCCCTTTAAGAGGGAAGATGTGCCTATGGGATGGATGATGTGTGATGGGGATATGGGCACGGGAGCGAGTGATTCATTTCTGTCATGTGGGCTCTGCTTCTGTCTGGGGGCAGACAATGGCTGGGTGCTTATGTTCCCGGGGATGTGATTTCTCCCACCTGGTCAGTGTCAGCTGAGGTGTTGCCGTGGAGTGAGAAAACTGTTGCTCATAGCAACCAATCACAGCTCAGCTTCTATTAAACAGCTCTGGTGAAATGAAAGATGCTTAGGGATTGGTTGCAAGGAAAACTGTTGCTCATAGCACATAGCAACCAATCACAGCTCAGCTTCTTTTAAATAGTTCTGGTTAAATGTAAGATACTCCGTGATTGGTTGGTGATACACACATTCAATTTTATATATATACACTAGGAAACACAAACTGCGGTATCCTGAGACGACGGGAGGTTTGTCTGAGATTAAGGGAATAATTACTCGCTTTCTATGTGTAGTGATCTCCAAGGCATCGTCTCATCAATATGCGAGAGCTCACAATGCTCGGGGCCGCATAATTTACAAGCGACTCCGCCACACAGCAACCCGTTAATGTGCTGATTATTCGATTGTGAAGCCTTTTAAAGACATCATGGCTGAAAAAAAGAACAAAAAAAGTCACCTCCTAAATTGACAGTGCGCGCCTGTTTGCGTCATTCTTATAAAGCAGCTCCCTCTACTGGCGCATCAATGAACAGAAGAAAACTCCCCATTGATTAAACCTGTGATAATTGTCACCCAGACTTCTTATCTATAGATAGGATTAAAAAAAATAGCTGATTCCAAATTACTGCCGTATTGACTTCAGATAAGGGTTTAATCCTCGTCTTCCTCTATTGATCAACTTGAATCTGACTTTGTGTGTAAGGGTTGAGCAGCTCTTGTCTTTGCTGAGAGGTCAGCCCATCCAAAACTATAGATCTGAAGCTTTGCTATTATTAATGAGTTAATGGTCTGTAGGGTCTTAATGAAGAATATGATAATGAGGGACGCGGCAGCGGTGACTTCTCTCCTGGGAATGGCGCAGTTTAATTAAAGACGTTTATCCTGGGTCATTAACTATAGAATTACCTGTGGACGAGACGATAACGACTTTGTCACAATACTAATTAATGTCTTATATAGACTGAATGTCATTTCATCTTCTAGTTTAGATACCCCCCCAAAAACGTGGCTATTACGCAAGACCCTGCATGCAGCGCATGATGAGAGTTGTATTATTACTTAAGAGCTAGGTGAGGACCAGGTTTATATTTTGGGGCCCCATGGTGACTTTGGAGGACAGATTGCGCTATGGCTTTGCTACATTGCTGCATTTAATGTGATTTTGATCATATTGCAACCCACACGATGCCACAACTGCGACACTCAATGAATCAAAACAATTTGGATTTTTTTCTCGTGGTAACTTGCAGATCATAACGTGGCCACATTCACTTATACATGAGAGTGATGTGCTAGGTGCAGGGCTGGACTGGCCCAGTGGAGGACCGGAAAATTCTCTGGTGGACCCAGTCACTGGTAGTACTTACAGGCACGGTGATAAGAAACCAGCAGGACCGAACAGCGTTTCATCCTCTATGATAAGTGAGCTGCAGCCTGCAGCAGATGACTGTGTCAGCGATGACGTGCACTGCTATCCCCTGTTTTTTAACTCCCGGAGGACTGGCGATAGTACATACGCTACAACGGCCAAAATCAGCGTAGTCACCTCCTAAAGCTGAATAAATCTATCATGCCAAGTTTTGATACTTTCTAATAGACCTCTGTTTTCTATTCTTCACTATTATCAAGATCTCTTCTTGCTGTCAATTGGCAAAAACACTTGCCGACAACCCTAAATTCATGTAAATTTGTTGCAACTGCTTTGGATCTTGGAATATTTTTTAAGAAAATTAAAGGGGATTTCTGGCGCCGCTCACCTCTGCATTAGAGATGAGTGGTGCCCATGACGTTACAAACCCAAATACCTGCTAAACTGCGTGCACGATACCTACCCTACACGTGCAAGGTTTGTAACGTCATCGGAATCACTCACCTGCAATGAAGAAATGAGCAGCGCCGGACAACCCCTTTAACCCCTTCACCCCCAAGGGTGGTTTGCACGTTAATGACCGGGCCAATTTTTACAATTCTGACCACTGTCTCTTTGAGGTTATAACTCTGGAACGCTGCAACGGATATTCGCGATTCTGAGATTGTTTTCTCGTGACATATTGTACTTCACGTTAGAAGTAAAATTTCTTCGATATAACTTGCGTTTATTTTTGAAAAAACGCAAATATGGCGAAAATTTTAAAAATTTTGCAATTTTCAAACTTTGAATTTTTATTTCCTTAAAACAGAGAAATATATCACACAAAATAGTTAAGAAATAACATTTTCCACATGTCTACTTTACATCAGCACAATTTTGTAACCAAAATTTTTTTTTATTAGGAAATTATAAGGGTTAAAAGTTGACCAGCGATTTCTCATTTTTACAACAAAATTTACAAAGCCATTTTTTTTAGGGACCACCTCACATTTGAAGTCACTTTGAGGGGTCTATATGGCAGAAAATACCCAAAAGTGACACCATTCTAAAAACTGCACCCCTCAAGGTACTCAAAACCACATTCAAGAAGTTTATTAACCCTTCAGGTGCTTCACAGGAACTAAAGCAACGTGGAAGGAAAAAATGAATATTTAACTTTTTAGCCACAAAAATGATCTTTTACAAACTTTTTTTTTATTTTCACAAGGGTAAAAGGAGAAAATGGACAGAAAAGGTTGTTATGCAATTTCTCCTGAGTACGCCAATACCCAATATGTGGGGGAAAACCACTGTTTGGGCACACGGCAGAGCTCGTAAGGGAAGGAGCGCCGTTTGACTTTTTCAAACTAAAATTGGCTGGAATTTAGATTGGATGCCATGTCGGGTTTGGAGAACCTCTGATGCGCCTAGACAGTGGAAACCCCCACAAGTGACACCATTTTGGAAACTAGACCCCCTAAGGTACTTATCTAGATCTGTTGTGAGCACTTTGAACCCCCAAGTGTTTCACAAAAGTTTATAATGCCTGGGTGTGAAAAAAAACAAAAACAATTTTCCACAAAAATGATTTTTTAGTCCCAAATTTTTGAATTTTCCTAAGGAAATTGGACCCCAAAAGTTGTTGTCTAATTTGTGCTGAGTACGCTGATACCCCATATGTGAGGGGGGAAACTGTTTGGGCGCACGGCAGGGCTTGGAAAGAAAGTAGTAACGTTTTGGAATGCAGACGTTGATGGGGGTCATGTTCCGTTTGCAGTGCCCCAGATGAGCCTAAACAGTGGAAACCCCCCACAAGTGACCCCATTTTGGAAACTAGACCCCCTAAGGAACTTATCTAGATCTTTGGTGAGCACTTTGAACCCCCAAGTACTTCACACAAGTTTATAATTCCCGGGCATGAAAATACCCACAAAAATTATCTTTTAGTCACTAATTTTTTATTTTCCCAAGGGTAACAGGAGAAATTGGACCACATAAGTTGTTGTACAATTTGTCCTGAGTACGCTGATACCCCATATGTGGGGGGGAACCACTGTTTGGGCGCACGGCAGAGCTCGGAATGGAAGGAGCACCATTTGACTTTTTCCAAACAAAATTGGCTGGAATTGAGATTCGATGCCATGTTGCATTTGGAGAGCCCCTGATGTGCCTAAACAGTGGAAACCCCCACAAATGACCCCATTTGGGAAACTAGACCCCCTAAGGAACTTATCTAGATCTTTGGTGAGCAATTTGAACCCCCAAGTGCTTCACACAAGTTTATAACGTAGAGCCGTAAAATTTAAAAATCATATTTTTTCACAAAAATGATCTTTTCACCCCAATTTTTATTTTTCCAAGGGTAACAAGACTCCAAAAGTTATTGTGCAATTTGTCCTGAGTGCGCTGATACCCCATATGTGGGAGTAAACCACTGTTTGGGTGCATGGCAGAGTTTGGAAGGGAAGGAGCGCCGTCTGACTTTTTCAACGCAGAATTGGCTGGACGCCATGTCGTGTTTGGAGAGCTCCTGATCTGCCTAAACAGTGGAAACCCCCATAAATGACACCATTTTGGAAACTAGACCCCTCAAGGAGCTTATCTAGATGTGTGGTGAGTAGAGTTGAGCGATACTTTCCGATATCAATAAGTATCGGATCGGAATGGGTATCGCCGATACCCAAAAAGTATCGGCGATACCCGATACCGATACCGGAAATCCAATGTAAGTCTATGGGAACAAAATATCGGAATTAAAAAAACCCATTCTTGCCTTGTAGGTTAATTGTACATGAAGGAAAACAACAAAGAGTAATGTAGAATGTATTGGGGGAGGTTGAGGAGACATTAAAGGCATAGATGTTTAACCCAATCAAATGAAATAGCAGTAATCCTTTTTTTTTTTAAAGACGTTTGG